>WQNJ02000034.1:3026647-3653294 GCA_016584745.2 Phylloscopus trochilus trochilus
ACCTCTGGTTCTTAATTCAGTCAAGTGTTTTCCTAGCTCTACCATATATGGTCTTACCTGGCTGTCCTCTAGATATGAGTGTTCTACTGGCATTCCACGCTCATATGGCATTCCATATAGCATTTCAAAAGGGGATAATCCAGTCCCTACTCATGACATGGTACGTATATTCAACAAGGCTAAAGGCAAACACTTCAACCATGATATTTTAGTTTCTAACATTAATTTAGATAGCTGGTGTTTCAGAGTTTGGTTCATCCTTTCTACTTTCCCAGAGCTTTGGGGATGATGGTGGGGTATGATAATCCTAGCAAATCCCCAATGCCGCTGCTAGTTGTTTTATTACCTTTGAAATAAAGTGGGTTCCTTGATCTGAGTCAATTGCATCTATAATTCCATATCTGGGAATAATGTCCTCAAGTAAATGTTTTACCACTACTTCAGCTGTAGCTCGGGCACTTGAGAAAGCTTCTGTCCATTCTGTCAATTGGTCTACCATTACCAGCAAGTATTTGTACCTTCCCTCTGGGGGCAATTTGGTAAAATACTTGAACTTTTTCAAAGGGTCAGCCAGCTAACAGACAACCTCCAAGAGGTGCTGGTTTGCTTCCTGTTCTGCTAATCCGCTGACACACCCCATAACCTCTTGTTTTGTTATCTCATATATTCCTTTACATCCAAAAAATCTGTAAGAATGTTCCCCCATAGCTATTGGACCCCAGTGGGTTTGTTGATGTAATCTCTTAACTATTTTTCTAGCATACACTTTAGGAACCAACTCCCTTCCTTCTGACAAGATCCATTTACCATTTTCTTGTTTTGCACCTGCCTCTTTAAATTTCACAACTTCTTCTGGTGTGGGTTGTGGTGGATACTCTAACTCATTTCCTCTTCCCAAACTATTTTCTTGAAACACCATCAAGGCAGCCCTTTTTGCTTCTGCATCTGCTAAATTATTCTCTCTTACCCGAAACTGTAATCCAGACTGGTGTCCTTTTATATGTACTACTGCAATCGCCTTGGGACCCCTGATTGCCTGTAGTACTTGTCTTATACTTTCCTCATGCACTAACCCTTTCCCTCTTGTAGAAATCAGTCCTCTCTCTTCCCAAATCTTTCCAAATGTGTGTATTACTCCAAAAGCATATTTAGAATCTGTAAAAATAGTCCCTTTCTTCCCTGTCAATATTTTTAATGCTCTCAATACTGCATATAATTCACATGCCTGTGCTGACCATCCTGGACTCAAAGGCCCAGCCTCTATACCCTTCCTGTGTTTCTATCTACCACTGCATATCACGACTTTCTCTTTCCATCCACTGTTCTAGATGATCCATCAACAAACACTTCTCACTCTCATCTAACTCTTGTTCTTCCAAATCTGGCCTGATTTTTGTCAGTAATTCAACCAATTCTATGCAATCATGGTTACTTCCCTCTAAACTCTCTCCAAACAGAAACTGAGCTGGATTGTGGGCTGTAATAGTTTTTAACTCTAAGTTCCCTGAATGTATGAGAATGGCCTCATACTTCAACAACCTGGTATCTGTTAAACCACTTTTCTGCCTTTTGCTGCAAAATCCCTCTCACATCATGAGGGGTATATACTACAATTGATGCCCCAAAAGTTACCTTGCGAACCTCTTCTAGCAACAAAGCAACTGCAACTACGGCCTGCAAACAAGATGGCCAACCATGACTCAGAGGATCTAATAGTTTAGAGAAGTATCCTACGGGCTTCTTTCTCCCTGCCCAATCTTGTGTGTGTACTCCATGGGCAGCTTGTTCTCCTGTACTTACAAAAAGCTGAAAGGGCCTGTTAATGTCTGGTAAACTTAAAACTGGGGCCATCCATGAGTGCTTCTTTGAGTTCTTTAAATTTTCCTTCATCTTGTTCTGACCACTTAACTCAGTCAGTAGTTAATTTTTCATACAAAAATTTAACTTTCTCACTATACTTTTCTATCCATTGTCAGCAGTAACCCAATTGCCCTAAAAATTGTCTCACCTCTCATTTTGTTTTCAGTGGAGGCAGTGCTAAAATCTGCTCTACCCGGTCCGGGTCTAATTGCTTTACTCTTAGTTATTCAATGTCCCAGAGATTTCACCTCTGATTCAGGAAACTGTAATTTAGATTTAGAAACCTTCAATCTCTTTTCCCCTAAAAAGTTTAATAGTCTGATTGAATCTTGCCATACTAATTCTTCTGATGGCCCTGCAATCAGTAAGTCATCTACATACTGCAATAATTTTACTGTCTCTGTTAGTTCAAATTCCATTAACAGTTTTTATAGAGCTTGGCCAAATAAATTGGGAGAATCAGCAAATCCGAGGGTAAAACCATCCATCTCAATTGTTGTTTTCTCCTTGTATCCAGATCCTCCCATTGGAAGGCAAAGAGATCTCGACTGCCTCCATCTAAAGGACAAGCCCAAAAGGCATCCTTTAAATCTAGCACTGTATACTAAGTGTGATTTGGGAAGATTTGATTTAACATTGTATACGGATTAGCGGTTATGGGAAAACAAGTACGAGTCCTGGCATTTACCGCCCTCAAATCCTGTACCAAGCGATATGTCCCATCGCTTTTACGGACGGGTAAGATCGGAGTGTTGTGGGAACATACAAGTTTCTAATGTACCCCCTTGTAGCAATGGCTCAATCACAGGCTTTAATCTTCTCCTCCCTTCTATGGAAATAGGGTATTGTTTTATCCTAATTGGAATCTCTGGTTGCTGTATCTCAATTTTTATGGGTTCCATGCTCAATTTCCCAATTTCTCCTTCAGTATACCAAACCCTAGGATTAATTTCAGCCTCATCCTATTGAGTTAACGGACAAAGGCTGACTTTGATTTCTTTATCTTTTATGATTAAATTTATTCCCAGTGTTACAATCTGTCTTGGGTTATGGAATCAAAAATGTGTATTCTATTTCATCTGTTGAAAACAGTTGGGGAGATGTTTTTTTTTATCTCTTGTAACTCTGAGGGGGGGGGTGAATGCCTTCTGATAATGGGCCATTAACACATCCCCAAGTAGTCATCCCCAAAGTATACCCCCCCAAAGCATACCTCCCCAAAGCATACCTCCCTTTGTGAGATGCTCCACCCAGTGGGGGGAGCCAACCATTCCTACCTGGATAAAAACTGAGATGTAGAAACGTGAGGGATCTGGCTTCACCAGATTCCCGGAAGAAGACCGGACCCTTCCTACCATCACTGGACCCTTTTCTACAGGATCATCTCTACTCCAACAGAACTCTGCCACTCCTGGAGGACTTACTGTGGACTGCTTCCAACAGGGTGTCAGGTTGTAGCCCTGACTCTGTCAGGGTTTTCCAGGATTGTTGCTTGTTTGCTTGTTTGTTTGTTTTTGTTTTCCACTACATTTGTCTTGTTAATATTCCTAGTAAAGAATTGTTATTCTTATTCCCAAATCTTTGCCTGAAAGCCCTTAATTGCAAAATTATAATTTGGAGGGAGTGAGGGGTTTACATTCTCCATTCCAAGGGAAACTGCAGCTTTCCCTGGCAGATACCTGTCTTTCCAAACCAAGACACAATCAAACCTCTTCCCAGTAAGTTATAATCTGCTTTTTCTACCAAAAACAAACTTCCCAGATCATACTTATTGTCTGATTCTATCATTACATCCTTTATAATGGGCACTCGAAAGGGTTCTCCCTTAGCTCCTACAACTAACAAGGTTTCCTTACATTTAAAACACCCTTTTGGAAGTTTCTGGACTGTTGAATGTTGCACCCTAGTGTTCACCAAAAACAAAATTTCTTCTTTATGGTGTCCTAGTTTTAATTTTATCAAGGGCTCATGTGGTGGTTTTGACCTCAAAATGAAGAGCCCCTGACACCCCTAATCCTCTTGAAACATCTTCAAGACCTCCACTCTCTCTCTTTCACCTTTACATGACCTCTTTTTCCAGAATTATAGCATTCACAACCTGAGCCTTTCGGTCTACTTGGTTTACCCTTCCTCTCCTCCTGCTTCACACACCCCGATTCTTGCTTTTCCACCTCTCAGACCACAGCTACCAACACTCTTGCCTTTGCCTTTCCACTTTCCTTTTCTCTCTTGACGTGCACTTTCTACACCTCTCTCAATAAATCCTGTATTCCCCGCTCTTGCCACCCTTCTAACTTCTCTAATTTCCTGTGTATGTCTTCCCGGGATTTTGCTACAAACTGTGTTCTTAATAATGCTTCCCCTATGGGAAAACTTGGGTCTACCCCTGAGTACATTCTCAAGCTATTTCTCAGCCTTTCCAGCCAGTCAGCAGGGGATTCATCCTTTTTCTGATGTGCACTAAAAGCCTTGCCACCACTCAGAAGATCTCTCTTCAAGTCTCCCTATTTGCACAGCCAGGTATAATGTATATTTTCTTATCTCTAGCTCCTCTCTTCCACAGGGAGGGCACAACCCCTTAGGACAATATCCTGCCTTACAGTGAGTCCACCACTTTTCTTACAATATTTACACTTATAGCAAACAAAAGGGTAGCAGTTACAGTTAGGATTAATGCAGCCTACTTTATGTGTATCATCCATGTGTCCTGTGCTTCAGGTTTCTGTTGAATGGTCCACTTCAGTTCTGTGGGCCCCGGAACCATCTCCCAGTCAGAATTCCTTTGGAGTGTAGGCACGGTGGGGACTGCCTCCTGTATCCCTTGTATTAATATGTCTCTCAAATCTACCATATGAACTCTATGGTCCTCCTCTCTGGATTCCATCCAGGATTCCGATTTGGCCACTTCTGGTCACCAGGTGCTCCTTGGGAATGATGCCTTTCCCATTCCTTTATCCCCGCTTGCCTGATCATTTCCCTTTCTTTGGTTGAAAACAATATCCACAGTATAGCCTGTATATCTCTATACGTATAAATGCTTGGCCCTAAAAACTGATCTAATCTCTCTCTGCTACTCCAAAAGAATCATCCATTAGCTTCCCTATCTCATGTTTGAAACTTCATACATCCTGTGTATTTAAAGACACTTTCACAAACCCTATGTGTCCTGGTCCCATAGGAACTTCTCTTAACGGCAAAAGCTGACCCCCATCTCGTGTCAATTTTTCCCCTTTGCACCTTACTTCTTGTTCACCTGGGTGATGGGACAGACCCTTGCTCAAGACTCATAGGTAAATAACTTTCAGATTCTTGGTGGGGGGCGTTACAGATGACACTTGAGGTTCTACAGGCAGAGGAGCGGCAGGCAAAGGGGAGAGTAAAGAAGCCGTGGGAAAAGGAGTGAGTAGTGAAGCTGCAGGAACGGGAGCCACAGGTACGGGAACCATGGATAAAGGAGGAGTGGGTGGGGAAGCTGCAGGTAAAGGTTGTCTTTGAGGATGGGGTGTGAGGGGGGTGTAGGTTATCCAAGGGGTCTCCATCCTCTTTTCTAGATTTTCCTTTTTTTGTTGGGACCAACGGTACAGTAAAGCCTTAGACCCTTCCCGTAAAGCTATACAGTCACCTGACCCCACCCATAAAGCAGCATAATTGACCTCCTGTTGTACTGACCCCTTAGTATTTACATAAATATTGAGTGCTTGACACACCCAATCTTCAAACGACCCAAAAATGGGCCAAAATAGATGCTCTCTTACCTCTTTATTACCCCATACCTCCTTACAGTAATGAATCAACCTATCCTTATTGTTCCCTTCCCAGGACGGCCAATCATCCCAATTTGCCATCACTCTCCCTGAGGGGCTGTCTTGTGGAATATCAGGTAACTGTCCCCACTTCTGCATCTGGGGTTTCCTACGTGGAACCCTTTTGGATTTTTGAGATTTACTTCTCCCTTGACCCATTGTCCCCTTTCCCTTGGGTGCTTCAGTCACTCTTTCTCGTTCACTCCCTCCTTCAGTGGCCCAGCCCCTCACGGGACACGGGAAATGCACTTAGAAGAGGTCTGCTCTCGCTTCGCAGCCCCTGCTGCATCTCAGGCACACACACCCTTACAGGCACCTTTACATGCACCCTTCTTTATTACACACACAGGCATTCAGTCTCTGGTGGAGCACACTCACACAGAAGTACCCTCCCCAGTATATTTTCTGGTTACGCTCTCCAGTGCCCTCGTCAGGGTACTTGCCCAGCGCAACCCAGTTATGCTCCTCAGTGACCCTGTCAGGTCCACTCGCCCTGGTGTACCCTCAAGGCAGGCACACCCCCCTGGTGTACCCCCAAAACAGGCACACTCCCATGGTGTACCCCCAAGGCAGGCACACTCCCCTGGTATACCCCCCTTTCTCCCAATCGAACAATCAATCTTACCACTTTTCAGATCATTCAGATCTTTGTGCATGAGAATTACAGGAGCTTTAAAGGCTGATTTATAAGGAAGCTTCCTCTGATTTCGACTCCTCACAATTTAGTGTCCTGATAGGAGGTGGGGGAGACAGCACCTGCTCAGCAATCTGAAATCATCAATAGATGAGGGTGTCCCACGAATGAGGAGGGGCCGCAGTCCACAACCCCCTATCATGTCAGGTCACCAACTGATAAGTATAAAGGACCCAAAGAAGTCAAAGCAAGCAGCGCGCTGGGAAAGCTGGAGAGCACCAGTCTCAGCTCGTGCTCCATGAACAGCTTTTGAAATTTTCCCAGCAATTTCCTATTTTTATAACTTTTTGGTTTACACACACCCCCTTAGTCCCTCCCAGTCAGTATCTTCCCATATTTGGTCATAGTTGAGTCTTCTGATTCCAGGAGTCTGGGGTCTTCTGTCCCCTCATGGCGGTCAATGGATGACATCTCTCCTCTTCCTCACAGCACGTCCCAGGGGACTTTCCACTGTGGTCACCATGGTTTCACCATATCTCCCATTTTCTCTCTTTCTTCATGTCTTATGATACAAAGTTACATTACATTATCCTGCACCAAGGCTGGGCTCTTTCTAACTTTTCTGTTTCTGCAGTTTCTACAACTTACAGTTATTGCTTAATATCTTCTATTTATTTACAATTTCTGCAGTTTGCTTAATAGCCCCAACATATTTATAATTATTAACTATAACATTTAACACAAATTACCTAAATCATTTATTTCATTTATAACCAAGGGAACACACAGCAATGGAATGCTTTTGATACATTGCACGGAGTGTTGTGTCCGTCTCTACAACAACGTTTCTGGGTCACAAAACAAGGGAATATTATTAAATTGGAGGGAATGAATACCATCATTTCTTTTGAAGACAACAGTATCTTCCTTATTTATATTTCTTCCAGAAGTGGAAGAGTATTGGCCAGTCATGCTGTGTACCAGGAGCCAACAACAGAAGGAAGCAGGCAATGTGGGAGCTTAAAAGCATCCAGACATCAGTGCCCTGAGAGCTGTCTTGAGCTCCTGGTTCCCCAGGCTGTAGATGAGGAGGGTCAGGGCTGGAGACAGCATTGGGTACAGAACTGGCAGGGCCAGATGCAGGAATGGGGAGGAGATGGATGGGGGCTTCAGGTGAGCAAACATGACAGTGCTGAGGAACAGGGGCACCACGGCCAGGTGAGGGAGGCAGGTGGAAAAGGCTTTGTGCCACGGAAAACGTGATGGCCAGAGCCACAGCAGCTATGCACAAGATGCCTCACTTGAACACTGCCTCAGCCCTGGCAGCCACGCACAAGATGGCGGCTGGGGCTGAGGCAGCACACACAAGATGGCGGCTGGGGCTGAGGCAGGCACACACAAGATGGTGGCTGGGGCTGAGGCAGCTCACACAAGATGGTGGCTGGGGCTGAGGCAGGCACACACAAGATGGCGGCTGGGGCTGAGGCAGCTCACACAAGATGGCGGCTGGGGCTGAGGCAGCTCACACAAGATGGTGGCTGGGGCTGAGGCAGGCACACACAAGATGGTGGCTGGGGCTGAGGCAGCTCACACAAGATGGTGACTTGGGCCCAGTCTGTGCCTCCCAGCACCATCTGCAGCCCCTGCCAGCCCAGCCCCAGCCCCCGAGCCACCCCAGGCAGGCAGAGCCCCACCCTTCAGCCATCTGTTGAAATGGACATTAACAGACACCCGGGAAATGGACACGGTGTGGCACCTTTGCTTTGTGCACACAAACATAGACCAGCCAGTTTGGAGTGTTGCCTGGCAGTGTTCTGATGTCAAGGATCTTCAAATAGGTGAAAATAGAAAGAAATTCCAGGGATTGAATGCTTTAAAATAAAATATTTTATTTTTTTTTTCCAAAAGAGAGCCAAAAGCATTTCCTGTTGTCCTGGGTTGTGGAGCCAGGTTTTGTGCATTCTATTTTCATCTGTTTGAAGGCCTGACGCCTCATCTTAATAGGCCATTAGCACCTTCCCAGCCTGTACCTTCCCCCCCAGAGCAGTGCATCTGCATTTCTATCACCCTATTGTGAGATACATCTCATCCCCTGGCAGTAGGGGGGTGAGGGGGGGGCAGGCAGTTTTTGCTGTCTGCATAAACAGAGACTCACAGACACGAGAGCTGCTAGTTTTTCACCCGATTTTTCCTGGGAGGAAGACCGCACCTCATCTCACCAGAATCCATCTCACCATTCCTGGACCCCCTCCTCATCATCACCAGACCCCTCCTCACCACCCCTGGATCTGCTTTTCCACAGAATCATCTCTGCTCCAACAGAATCACGTCTGCCACTTCAGAAGGACTTACTTTTGGACTGCTTTCAACACCCTGAATCACAGGGTGTCAGGTTGTGGCTCTGACTATGTCAGGGTTTTCCAAAATTGTTGTTTGTTTGTTTGTTTGCTTGTTTGATTGGGTGGTTTTGTTTCCTATTACATCTGTATTGTTAATATTCCTAGTAAAGAATTGTTATTCCTATCCCCAAAATCTTTGCCTGAGAGCTCTTGATTGCAAAATTATAATTTGGCGGGGTGTGAGGTGTTTGCATTCTCCATTCTAGGGGAACGCCAGTTTCCCCGGCAGAAACCTGTCTTTCCAAACCAAGACACCTGTGCAGATGGACTTTGTTTAGCATCAAGAAGCATCACAAGTGGTTTCATCCAGACAGGAGTCCCAGTGACTGTGAGGTGATGAAAATGAAGATGGGATCTGCTTGAGGCGGATGGTGCAGTGGCTGCTCACCTGCAATGTGCATCCCTTAGGGTACCTATTTCTTTAGAACACTATGAAGACTACAGAGAATTGAAATACCAACCAAAACTGCAGCAAGAAGTCCAGTGCAGTTTAGGTTGTTCTTCATGAGACCCTTCAAGTTGAGCACAGCCATTCTGTGCAGCAGATGCACAGGCAGGGGCTTCTTGGAGGGCTGCTCTGGCATCCATTCTTTGGAGTAGGAGATTGCAGGAAAAAAAGAAGAGAAGCCCATCCACTACTGCAGAGGAACAGTCACTGATAGGAACCAGTGGGGTAAGAAATGTGAGGGCAAAAAAGGCAGAAAACGGGAGGTGACAAGTGTGAGAAATGGGAGTGAAAAAAGGAAAGAAGTGTGAGGGAAGAAAAGGGTAAGAAACCTGTATGGGAAAGAGTGACAAAACAGAGGGGGAAATGGTGAAAAATGGGAGTGAAAATAGGAGAGGAAGGTGACAGGAGGAGAAGGCAGGAAATACAATGGGAAAATTCCAAGAAACATGAGCAGAAAAGGGTGAGAAACATAGGGGGGAAATGGAGGGAAATGTGAGGGGAAGAGAGTGAAAGACTTTACTGGCAAAGAGAGAGAAATGGGCAGCAAATGCAAGGGGAACATTGTGAGGAATCCTTATGGGAAAAGAGTGAGAAACCAGAGGGCAGAAAAAAGCAGAAAACATGAGGGGGAAAAAGGATGGGAAGTTTGATGGGAAAATAGCAGAAAACAAAAGTGAAGAAGGGGCACAAAATGTAAGCAGAAAAGTACAAGGAACATGAGGGGGAAAGAATGATAAAGATGAGGGGAAATGTGTGAGAAATGTAGAGGAAAAGGGTGAGAAACATGAGAGCAAAAGTGAGAAACGTGAGGAGAAAACTTGGAGAAAAATGACAGAAAAGAAACATGAGGGGAGAAAAGGGCAGGATAAGTGAGGAACATGAGGGAAGAAAAAAACAGGAAACAGCAGGAAGATGGGGAATTGTGAGAGGTAAAGTGTGAGGAAAGTGAGCTGAAAAGGGTGGGAGAAATGAGTAAAACTTGGGAAGGAAACGTGAGAGGAAAACCGTGAGACTTGTGAGGGGGAAGGGGTGGAAATATGAGAGGGAAAAGAACAGGAAATGTGAAGAGAGAAAAGGAGAGAAAGCAGTACTGGCTAAGGTAGCTACTTGCACACAGCGATCACTGCACTGTGTGATTGCTGCACTGGACTGGAATAGAGGGCTCAACGCTGTCTGTTCATACCAACTGATTTCATGATTTGTTACAGTTCAACATTCTCTCAACACCTTCCTGCTCTGGGAATTGCTCTCAAGCATTTCCTCAATGCACCTTGGAAATGTGTTTGCTGACTGAAACCACATGGTGTCTTTCCTTCAGCAATTAAGAAAGAAAACACAAATTGCCTACTGAAACCCTTCTGCTCCCTTCCAAATCAGTTCACTGCTCAAGCACAAGCCACGGGTTCATCCCCAATTCCCTTGGTGAGATAAGACATAATATTTTGCTGTAGCCAAAAGATTATTAGAAAAAAGAATGAAAGTTGTTGGTTCTAGGTGTCGTTATTGAGGGTTTGGACTTGTTCCAGTTGATTTGTTGGGTGTTGCTGGGAGAGGGGCCAGCTTGAAGACCAGACCAAAAGGGAAGAAGGATAAGAGAGGAGGGGACAGAAAAGGAGGCAGTGGGGAGAGAATATAAGTTCCCCAGTACCCAGCCAAAGGGAAAGGGGACATGGTTTGCCCGGGGCTGGCAAAGGCAATAAAAAGCAGCATTTTGTTGGGGTGTTTGTGTGTTTGGCTCTTGGGAGAGTGAGATCCACACCCAGCTCAGGTGAATCCTTACTAAGAAATGGTTCTTTTTTGCTTTGATGACTTTGTCCCCATTGAATTTCATCGAAGAGTTGGCTCCTTTCCAACACCTCTCTCCCAGCAGCTCAGGGCTGTATTGCACAGTGCTTGCTGTGTGCCAGACAGTACAAAGCCGGCTGGCCCGGTGCCCCTGAATATTTCTGCACAACACTCTTCACTTCTTTGCTCTGGCTCAGTGCAGAACTCCAGGAGTGCAGGTGCTTCCTCCCAGAGCTGTGAGAGGCCCTGGCTGCTGCAGATGTGAGCTGACAAGCTGTCCCTGCCTGAGGCTGCCCTGGGTTCCCCTGGCAGAAGCGCTGTGCCTGAAGGACGCTGCCCTGTGCTGGAGCCTGCAGAGCAGCCCGGCTCCCTCCCGCTGTGCCCAGAGGACTGCACACACTGCTCACCTTGGCCAGGAGTTCCAGGGCAGCCGGCACAAGAGCAGGAATGCTCAGCCAGGCCTGCAGCCCTCGGCTGTCCTTTGCCTTTCTTTCCTGCTGTGCAGACTGCACAGGGCCAATGCCCCCAGGCTGTGCTGTGCCCAGCAGGGCTGTGCTTCCGCTCGGGGATTGGCAGTTGCCAGCTGGGCTCTGAGAGCCGAGGATTTGCCCGGGGCTGCCCTTGTATTTGGGCTGCCCCATCCCTCCTTTGGTTCTGCCTGAAAATGCCACTGCCCTTTCTGCCTCAAACACAAGTGTCACAGCTGGGGAAAACCCAGCCAGTGGGCCATATTCCAAAGGCACTATGGTCTGGAGAGGATGACTGGAGAACAGCCTTTCCTACTTTCAAACCGTACCAAAGAAGCCATTAATATCACTTTCCCCCTATAAGAAATAATGAACAATTCAGAAGGAAATGTTGAGCTTTCTCACAGGCTCAGAAGGAGGGGAATCTTGGAAATTAGGTGAGATTTCACTAACTTTATTTACAATCCTATGCAACAATCCTACTCTACAGTTTTAGCTACAATCCTACTCTACCAACCTAGCTACAATCCTACTCTACCAACCTATCTACAATCCTAGTCTACCATCCTAGACTACAATCCTACTCTACAATCCTAGCTACA
Organism: Phylloscopus trochilus trochilus; assembly: GCA_016584745.2. NCBI lineage: Eukaryota > Metazoa > Chordata > Aves > Passeriformes > Phylloscopidae > Phylloscopus > Phylloscopus trochilus. The sequence continues at coordinate 3,038,646 of WQNJ02000034.1, forward strand.
AGCTTACTCTACAATCCTATCTACAGTCCTACTACTCTACAATTCTTCTCAGAGCTGTTTTTTGAGATGCCAGTTCAAAAGTAATTGTCCTATTCCGGTCTCCTCTTTCCACTTGTTAACAGAAGTGATGAGTGGAACAAGGCTGGATGCAGGCTTGGCAGATGTAACAAATGGATGCTACACAAAGGAAAAAAAAAACCACCACCAAAAAACCAAAAACAACAAAGCACCATTACTTTCCAAGTGAAGAGCCTCAAAGGCAGGGTAATATTTTTGAAATGAAAAAGGGCTTGAGTCAGAGTAGGTCTAAGGAGCAACAGTGGGGCAACAGGGGCACACCTTGCTGCAAGAGCTGCTAAGTGCCCCAGCCCTGGAAATATTTCAGGTCTGAGCATCCTGATCTCTTTCAAGTTGCCCCTGCTCCTTGCAGGGCACTTGGAGCAGATGAGCTTTACAGGTCCCTGTCAGCCCAGCCCAGTCCAGGATTGCTGAGTGTTTTCCTTTGAACAGCACAGAGAGCAGAGGTGAGGAGGAGGGGGCTCATCTGATGCCTTGCACTCCAGTGGAGGAGGAGCTCATCCCTGGGACACTGTTCCACCTGCAGCCCCCGGGCATTTTACCTGCAGGAGCTCCTGGGCAGACCAGCGCCGCGCCTTGTCTGTCTGCAGGCAGCAGCTCAGGAAGTCACACAGCAAAGGGGAGAGGAGCCTGGGCTGCCGCAGCTCTGGGATGCCTTTGGTGGCTATCAGGAGCTGAGCCTGGAGAAAAAGGAAACACCAGTCTCTCCCCTGCTTCTTTCACTGTGTCTGTAACTGCTCTCCCAGATCCCATTGTTCAAGCTCCACTTTGCAGTGGCAGTTTGTTTCTGCCATGGCACAGAGGCACAGATGACTTTTCCGTACCAACTAAAAACCCAAATCCCATTGCAGCCACAGCTTTTCCAACATCCAGCAGATCTTGCCTTGGCAGCTGATTTCATTGACTGACCTCGTGAGTGGAAACTACACCAGCAAAAGCACCTTTGCTTCTCTGAGGATTCCCTTGACAAGCTTGATGGGCTATTTGGAAGAGGGACTTTGCTCTACTCCCTCACTCTACTGTTTCCAAGGATTATGACATGAAAAGCATCTCTGCAGTGCTTGTTAGTCCCTTAAGCCCAGCTGGCATAAAACAGAAGTCATCAAGCTTTTTGCTTGGTTCTTGAAAACAATGGTAATTGAAAAGAAAGAAAGGAAATCCCTCAGTTTTTCCTCAGGTAAGGAAACAAACATTTGGAATCTCATCTTCAACACAGACACATGAAGATGCCTGCAGAAATGTACTGGGATAAAAATGCCTGTTTGGGCACACAGGAAACACCTGCAGCTCTGTCTCTCAGCAGACTGCAAATTTCAGCTTCCCTTATGCTTTGGTACTCAAATCAGAAGAGGGAGAAATGCCATCCCTGTGGTAGCCCTCTGCTCATTTGGATACTCAGGTCAATGCATTCATGGTGTGCCCATCCTAGAAAGTGCCAGGAAACAAAGGGGTGTTTTTGGCAGGCTCTGCACATCACCAGGCTTCAGCTCAGTTAAATGGAGAAAGTGGCTTGGCTTAGGAAAGAAATATGGTCACTGAGTGTTTCAGCAGCACTGCACAAGAAGCACAAGAGCCTCTGTGACCTTCACACCCTCATGTCCATGTTCCAGGCAAGTTTCCCTGTGAGAAGAATGGGGGTGCACTGTTGTATCCCTCTGGGGACGTTTACCCCAGAGGGAGCCCCAAAGCTGTAACTGTGTCCCTACCTTCCCCTGCTATCTCTGACCAACTGGCCCCGTGCCAGTTATCTACCCTGGAACAGAGGGTCCACATAAACCCCTGTTCTTCCTGGTTCGTCCTCTTTGCCTCTTTGCCTCTTTCTTGCCCCTGGAACCCCTGCAAGAATAAAGCCTTGGAACAATCCTAGGTAAGGAGCCTCTTTGGGTCTCTTCCCCTTTCCTGATATAATCCTAGTCCAAAGCCCTCTAGAATCTGAGTTAGCAATCGGGGTATAGGAGGAGGGCGGAGGGACGGGGATATAATATCAGTGCACTTCTTCTCTTCAAGTGTTTTAGAAACTTTGTTGGGTTTGGGTTTCTTTCCTTCAATTCAGGAAAGATGACACCAATTCTAAGGTGCTTGTTTCCTGTTGGCAGGGCCATCTCCACAGCCAAAAGAGCTGAAGTGACTTCTAAGCCAAAGCAAAATGTTGCCTGAGAATGGAGATTGTTTGCGTGGGGTGAGGCTGGAGTTCCCCCAGTGGTGCACCCAAATCTACAGCAGATGCTGATGTGCTGCAGGGACATTTTCCAAAAGGGACCGTGGTGGCAGCAGTTCCAGCAGATGGCAATGGGATTTTGTCCAAGGGCACCCAGAAGGTGGGACAGGTGAGAAAGACAGCAGGACCAGAGAGCATTGACACCTTACCGAGACAGGACTTTCACTCTGGTAGGGAACTTCCTGCTCCACCATCTCAATGCCCACAATGCCAAATGACCAAATGTCCACTTTGGGGCCATAGGGTTGACCTCTGACCACTTCAGGCACCACCCACCAAGCAGTCCCGATCACCGAGCTGCGTCTGCTCTGCTCAGGGGTGAGTTGAGCAGAGAGGCCAAAATCAGCTGAGGAGAAAGCAAAAGACTGGTTTGAGTTGCAGACTGTGCAATTAGGAAAGCAAGCAAAGGAATTGCCCAGTATAAGTTTGGGACGGTGCTGTTGAATCTCCTGGACAACTGTCCCTGCTCTGTTTCCTCAGGACTTTGGCCAAAGCAATATGGCAATGGCTACTTCAAAAATCCCCCCATTTTTGACACTGCCTCCAGCAGTGGCTTTTGTTCCCCTGAAGCTTTAGACTTGGAGCTCCTTCCCTTGGGAAGGAACACACACAGAGCACAGCCACTCTGGACTGCTTGTTCCTTGCCATACCCCTGTGCATGTGGGAACCATGTGGTCAGCTCACAGCAGGGGTCCCTGCAGTGCCACCAGCACCATTTTTGGGGGGCTGGCAGTCACTCCAAATCAGCCCCACACCCCACATGTCCCTGGAACGCTGCACCTGACCAAGAATATACTGACACAGCTTGACAGAGCCATCGGTTCTGAGGAGGATGTTGAGGCTCTTCACATTCCGGTGTAGCACATGGTTGGAGTGGAGAAAAGCCAGTCCTTGCAGGCACTGAGACAGAAAAGAGAAACAGGAGGGCAAAAAGCAGTGATGTGATTTCATCACACCAGAAAGGAAACAGCTCTCAAAGATTCCCTCTCCAGGGGAATGGGCAGTAATGGCAGGACACAGGGCCATGGAGAGCAGGAGCTTGCTGCTCCTACACCAGCAGAGCAGCACCTTCCTAAAGAAAGGCAGGTCAGCTTTGCAAAGAGCAACAGCAACTGCTCTTGTAGACTCTCCTTTGCAAACCAGCCACAAGGACTGCTGCTGCAGTGCATGCGCTCAGAAGTCAAGAGCATTTTGGCTGCACTGCTGACCTTTCCAGCTGAGCACTGAGAGAAGTGAGTCTCTCTTTTGTCTTTGCTGATTGTTTCAAATGCTGCCACTACCACCTTTGCTTTTACAGGCAAGGAATGCAGTGCAGACAGGCAAAGGTTTAGGGAGGCAAGATGGAGAACAGCAAATCCAAGAGAGTGAGAATGCAACAGCAGCAGATAAGAGCACAAGAACAGAGTGCAGTGGGTGCAGGGGCATTGGCAGGCAGTTCACTTGAGATGCTCCTACTTGTCCAGAGCATGGCAGCAGCACAGAAACAAAGGTTGGCACATGGAATTGCTCCTGTTCTGAGCCCTTTTCCCAGACAGTCCTGCCCAAGCCCTGGGAAGCACAGGTGGGATCCCTCACCTCCCTGCTGAGAGCTGCAATCTCATCTTCAGACATGTGAGTCTCTCTGATGACATCGTTCAGAGTGCCTCCATCCATGTACTCCATCACCAGCCAGAGTTCCTTGTGCACAAGGTAGCTGAAAGAAGGAAACAAGGCCGTGCAGATGAACAGGTATGGCTACGTTGGTTTTGTGCTTGATTCTTGTTTCTGGGCCCATTTGTGACAAGGACAGAATTAAAGGAACAGGCATTCCCTCTAGGCTGTGCATGGTTTGCAGTCTGTGCAGTCTCAAGGAGAATGGCACACCTGTGAAAAAGGAGATGTCTTAGATGGCCAGCAAGGGAAACGTGCAGTATACTTCATGGCACATGCTTCACTTGTTGCTAGGGGGGGTCTTCTGTTTTCTTTTGGTGGTCTTTTGGATGAAGGCTCACAGTCTTCCTCGTTGTCCTCTGAAAAACCTCTTATAACTCATGTGTATTAAACTTGTATTATGTAAGCAAATACCATGTTTGAACATTAAAACAATAAATCTTATATAATTAACAATTTTCCTGGAGTTCCACCAACTCTCCCAGTCTTATAGATAATTTTAGCTAGTCTTATCTAAGTTTCTTCCTGTATCTCATGAACATCTGCAGGAGAAGAGGGAACCCCTTCCCTCTCCTTTTTGGCACTCTTTTTATTACTATTTTAATATTTTAAAATACTGATTACCGTTTCAATTTTACTAGCACAAATCATACCTATTTACCACACCCTGCTACACCCTGGGGTCCCTCCCACAGGAGAATTCTCCAGGAACTCCTTCAAGCTCAGCCCATCCCATGGGGAACAGCCCCCCTCAAACTGCCTCCTGTCAGGCATTCCCCTGTCCTCCCCCACTTATAAGGCCCTGCAAGCCCAGGTTCTGTGCCTTTTTGTATCTCTGACCCTCTGGGCAATAAACACCTTTGGAAATCACACAGAAGGCCTCTCCTTGTCCCTTGTCCCTGCCCTCGATGCGTGCCACCTGTGCTATAGAGCAGCTGTGCCCTGCAGCTGCAGCCTGGATTGCCTGGCTTTCTGGGGGCAGCCCACTCCTGGCGCCGGTGCCGGGAGCTGGCTGGGCTGAAGAACACCGGCATCGGGTCAGGAAACTGTTTCACAAACAGCAGAAAACATTAAAAGAGCAGCACGTGTGCCTGTTCAGAAATGGAATTCTATCCTTCAGGATTCCTGGTGGGACCAGTGGTTTGGCAGAGGGGCTGGGTGGAAGAAAGTGGGATTTATAATATTATGTTCATTAATGGGGTTACCGTTTTTACCTTGCCTAATTCCATGCTTTATTAAGCTCATTCACTCTGTGACTGAAGGCAATGCAAGTTGCAGTGATGCCTGTAGGCTCCAAACTGGCTGCAAAAGAATTTAATCATCTTGGAAAAACATCCAAAATATCCAAAATAATCAAATTGAGGAAAGACAAAAAGAAGCTCAGATCTCACAAATATTAGCTAGGTTTGAAGCACAGACACAAATCAATGAATTTAACAAGGAGGTGGGGGGATTGTAAGAAATCAAGCTGTGATTGGTGTCAATCAAATAGCAGGTGTGCGTGTGGGCAATGTGGACAGAGACCATGGGATTATCATAAAGAAAATTTTTGCAGCTCAGTAAGGCATGGAAGTGGGGTTTAACAAGGCAACTGTACAACAGCAGGCTTTGAACTAACAGTTTGTTGTAACAACAAAATTGTAAATTGTTTGCAAGTAATTAAACTGTCTTGTAGTATAAGTTTTAAAGTATCCTTTGTACAAGTTAAATTGTTGGGGTTTTCTTATAGAAGGATTTGCAATCCTTTAATAAGAGGAAGTAAGATTAACAATACCAAAAGGCTTTACAAAGATACCTTTAAACATGCCGACTTTTAAGGTTTTGTAATAACTGAGAGAGAAGCCCCATGCAGACAGGTGTTGGAGCATACTCACTTAACTGGTGTAATAACCAAAAAAAAAGCTTGCAGAACGTGTGCTGGCTGACAGAATATATAGGCCTGCTTAAGCAAACTGTATAACCAGAAATAATGCTGGTGGAAAAAGATATTTGAAAAGAAGAATGGGAGACTGGAGAAAAAAAAACATCAGAAGACCCTCTCGGACCACCTCCCTGAAAAATTTTCAAAACCCACAACTGCTGATTATGAAGAAAAGCAAGCAGAAAACTACTGAAAATTTGGGGAAGTGCCTGGAATGGGGTAAGAAGATGTAATATATGATTTAGAATAAATTCGTGCTAAGGACTAAAAACTACAGGATCTTTTAATGGAAACTGAGTGACAGGAAAGAGGAATATGCACCAGATGATAAGAGGAAAGGTGTTTGCTACCAGGGATGAATTTCTGTCTCAAAAGGAGGGTGTTCCAGAGGATTCTTTTTCGTCTGGCGAAACCCTAGCAACATGCATTAACGATGAGTATTCCTCCCCAGAAAAAGATATTTGAGGGGATTATCATCGAACAGGGTTCCAGCGAGTATTCCGAGAAAACTATTAGTTAGGAGTGGCCACAAGAAAGAACGTACATTAATATGCAAAAAAGGGACAGGATAAACGAGAGGAAGCAGGAAGACCCCACCGGTATTCCATGAAGTCTGAAAATAGTATAAAAAAAGACCCTGTGAAAGCAGAATTTTGTGAACTACATGGGTAGAGAGCTGTCCGATCACCCAGCTTGGCGCTGTTTCGCTTGCAGTTTTTTTTTCCAATTTCTTACTTTGACTATTTAATAAATTCCTTTAATCATTAAATTGGCTGATCCATTAATAACAGAGGCCTCTGTTTGAGAGCAGATCCATGCATTGCTTGGGGGCGGAGCCCCCCCATGCACACATCGTGGACATTGCTCACCCTTTTATGGAGCAAATCAATTAATCAGTGACACTGATGATGTATTGTGTACTGGTTTGAAAGCAAAACCAGTGAGACTCCAAGTCAGAAATGCAATTTAATAGGAGGAAAAAAAAGGCAAAATAAAATAAATGGAATAATACAACCTAACACCCTTTTGGTTAAGGTGGTGGTAGCAGTCCTCCTGGAGTGGCAGATGTGGTTCTGTTGGAGCAGAGATGAGCCTGAGAGAAAAGGGTCCAGTGATGGCGAGAATGGTTCAGTCTTCCTCTGGGAATCCGGTGGAACCAAATACCTTGTGTTCCTATGTCTCAGTTGTTATTTAGGTAGGAATGGTTGGCTCCCGCCACTGGGTGGAGCATCTTACAATGGGATGATGGAGTATGCCATGCCCATAGTGAGCCTTAATGGCCCATTAGCAGAAGATATCCCCCAAGGGAGGATGGGTGGTGAAAGAGATAAGAAACACTGCCCCACCTGGTTTTAACAGCTGGCCCATTACCAGAAGGCATCTGCCCCCTTCCCCCCCAGAGTTACAAGAGATAAAGAAAAACATCTCCCCAACTGCTTTCAACAAATGAAATAGAATACACATTTTTGGTTCCATAACCCAAGACATTATCCACCCCTTATTCTATTATCATCTGCATCCTACCTATAAACATCAATAAACTCTACTATACTCAATTCTCACTTAGGATTAGGTTTTCCTGTGGTACACAACTGGTTTTTCCATCTTTCTGCATTACCCACCAAGTGTAACCAGGTCTTTGAGCAAAGACAATCCCACGAGTGGGTTCACCTTTGCCTGAGGTGGGGTTAATCCAAACAGTCTTTCCTAAAATACCTCTCATGTGTACCACAGGGACTTTATCTCCATCCACTGTGTGCAGGGGTTCAGATTAGGCAGGACCAGCTCTATGGATGGAGCCTCGGGTGTTAACCATCCAGGTCGCCTTTGCTAAGTTCACTTCCCAATTTTTGAAGGTCCCCCCGCCAAGTGCCTTCAGGGTGGTCTTAAGTAGTCCGTTGCACCATTCAACTTTCCCGGAAGCTGGTGCATGATAAGGGATGTGATATATCCATTCAATGCCGTGTTCTTTAGCCCAAGTGTTGATAAGGCCGTTCTTGAAATGGGTCCCGTTGTCTGACTCTGTTCTCTCAGGGGTACCATGCCTCTGCAGGACTTGCTTTTCCAGGCCCAGGATGGTGTTCCGGGCAGTGGCATGAGGCACAGGGTAGGTCTCCAGCCACCCAGTGGTGGCTTCCACCATGGTCAGCACGTAGCACGTGCCTTGGCGGGTTTGGGGCAGGCAGGGTGATGTAGTCAATCTGCCAGGTTTCCCCATATTTATATTTGGACCATCGCCCACCATACCATAGGGGCTTCACCTGCTTGACCTGCTTGATGGTAGCACACATCTCACAGTCATGGATAACCTGAGAAATACTGTCCATGGTTAGATCCACCCCTCGGTCTCGTGGCCCACTTATGGGTGGCATCTCTGCCCTGATGACCTGAAGCATCACGGGCCCATCAAGCTAGGAACAACTCTCCCTTGTGTTGCCAATCTAAGTCTATCTTTGACAACTCTATCTCTGCAGCCTGATCTGCCTGCTCATTGTTTCACTGCTCCTCATTAGCCCGACTCTTGGGGACATGGGCATCTATCTATATAACTTTTATGTAGCTTCTCTACCTGAGTGGCAATGTCTTTCCATTCATCAGCAGCCCAGGCTGGTTTTCCCCTACGCTGCCAGTTGGCCTTTTTCCACCTTTCCAGCCAACCCCACAGTGCATAGGCAACCATCTACAAATCAGTGTAGACGCAGAGCTTTGGCCACTTCTCTCTTTCAGCCATGTCCAGGGCCAATTGAACAGCTTTGAGTTTAGCAAGTTGACTCAATCCACCTTCTCCTTCAGTGGCTTGTGCAACCTGTTGTGTGGAGCTCCATACGGCTGCTTTCCACTTCCGATTCAGCCCTACGATGCAACAGGAACCATCAGTGGAAAGAACATCGCGTGTTTCTTCTGCTGGCAGTTGGTTATACAGTGGAGCTTCTTCAGCACATGTCACTTGCTCTTGTCCCTTTTTGTCAGTGAGAACAAAGTTTTCACCTTCTGGCCAATTGGTAATTATTTCCAAAATCCCAGGACAATTTGGGTTTCCAATACGGGCACACTGAGTGATGAGGGCAATCTGTTTGCTCCATGTGGCATCGGTGGCATGTTGGGTAGAGGGAACCTCTCCTTTAAACATCCACCCCAGCACCAGTAGTTGGGGTGCCAGGAGGAGTTGTGCTTCCGTGCCAATCACCTCTGAGGCAGCTTGAACTTCTTCATAGGCAGCCAGGATTTCCTTCTCCATGGGAGTGTAGTTGGCTTTGGACCCTCTACAACTTCAACTCCAGCATCCCAGTGGTCGGCCTCAAGGCACCTTCTGCCAAAGGCTCCAGGACAGACCATGGCTCCCAGCTGCAGAGTAAAGCACATTCCTCACTTCAGGTCCCATCCTGACTGGGCCAAGGGCTACCTCATGAGTGATCTCCTGCTTGATATAGGCAAAGGCGTGTTGCTGTTTCGGGCCTGAGTGGAAATCGTTCTTCTTGTAGGTGACCAGGTAGAGAGGGCCCAGTATCTGGCTGTACTTGGGAATGTGGATTCTCCAAAAACCTATGGCACCTAGGAAAGCTTGTGTTTCCTTCTTGCTGGTTGGTGGAGATATCGCAGTGATGTTATTGATGACCTCAGTGGGAATCTGACGCCGTCCATCTTGCCACTTCACTCCCAGGAACTGGATCTCTCGGGCAGATCCCTTGACTTTGCTCTTCTTGATGGCAAAGCTGGCTTCCAGGAGAATTTGGATGATCTTTTCTCCTTTCTCAAAGACTTCCATTGCTGTGTTCCCCCACACAATGATGTCATTGATGTACTGTAGATGTTCTGGATAGTCCATGGCAGATGGTGAGGCTGCGTTTCCACCCCTGGGGCAGTCGGTTCCAGGTGTACTGCATGCCCCTCCAGGTGAAAGCAAACTGAGGCCTGCACTCTGCAGCCAGAGGAATGGAGAAAAACATGTTAGCAATGTCAATAGTGGAGTACCACTTTGCTGCCCTGGACTCTAGCTCGAACCGGAGTTCCAGCAAGAGCAGCACAGCCGCGCTCAGTGGTGGAGTCACTTCATTCAGGGCATGATAGCCCACAGTCGATCTCCATTCTCTGTCAGATTTGTGCACAGGCCAAATGGGGCTGTTGAAGGGTGAGTGGGTTTTGCTGACTACCTCTTGGCTCTCCAGCTCTTGGATCATCCTGTGGAGGACGATCATGGCATCTCGATTCATCCGATACTGCTGGCAGTGCACCGTCAAGGTGGCAACTGGTACTGGCTGCTCTTCTACATTCAGGAGTCCTACTACAGATGGGTTCTCTGATAGTCCAGGCAAGGTGTTGAACTGCCTAATGCCCTCTGCCTGCACAGCAGCTATCCCAAAAGCCCATCTGAGTCCCTTATGGTCTTTGTAATAGCCATTCCTGAGGAAGTCTATGCCCAGAACACACGGGGCCTCTGGGCCGGTCACAACTGGATGTTTCTGCCCCTCCTTCCCGGTCAGGCTCACCTTGGCTTCCAACAGAGTCACCCCGGCAATGGAAACATGTCCCGATGGCATCAGGGTGCACTGCACACCAGTGTCAACCAAAGCTTCATATTTCTGTGGCTCTGATGTGCCAGGCCATCAGAAACACACCATCCAAAAGACCCGGTTTTCTCATGCCTCTTCCTGGCTAGAGGCAGGGCTCCTCTAGCACTGGTTATCATTCCCTTCCTGGGCATACATAGTAGAGGTTCCTTCAAGGGGATTTGACAGTATCCTCACTTCTGTAATACCTGGCAGCTTGGACATGGGAGGCTGAGGCTACCTTCATTTTAGTGGAACCCCCTTCATTTAGTGTTTCTCTCCTTCAGCTCACACACCCATTCTGCCAGGACAGAAGTGGATTTTCCATCCCACACTCCCATGTCTTTCCTGTGGTCACACAGATAAAACCACAGGTCAGCTCTTGGGGTGTACCCTCTCTCTAGCTGAGGGACATTGGGCTCTGACTTCAGGGCCTGTAACTTGCATGGGTGCCAACCTAATCTTCCTCATTTCCTCCCTCATTTCCTCGTTGAGATCCTTAACCACAGCAGAGATACGAGCTTTCATTGGGCCATTGATCACACTCTCATAATTCCTATGCTTGTTGGCTAAAGACCCCACTGTCTCTCGATTGTCCTCAGCATTAACTGCTGCAACGAAGGTGGTGTACTGAGATGGCCCCAGATTTGCCAGATTCCACATCTGCCCTGTGCATCTCACCTTTTTGGGGTCATTATCCTGCTGTCCACTCCTTCCAAAAAGTACCTCCAACACTGCCACTTCCCTTAGCTGTTGGATTCCTTCCTCAAGGGTCTTCCAGCACATTCTATGGTGGTGCTCCTGCATTCTTCCTCTGTGGACAAATCTCTCTCTCACACTCATTAAAAGCCACTCTCAAAAGGAAAAGGGCAATTGGATTTCTCAAATACCTCTGAGGGCCCAGCCCTGTGGAGAGTTGGCTTGAAAACAATTAGCTAGATGGTATGGTCGGATGTGTCTTGATAAATCAAAAAGGTTTAATAAAATAAAGAAAATAATACAAAACAACAAAGATTAAAGCTGAACACAGTGTAGGGACCGACCCCACATCTTTTACAACACCCTGAGAATGTGAGAAGCTCTTTGTTCTGTCCCCTTTTCTACTTAATGATCGAGGATGGATCTATTGGAAAACTGCCAACAGAAAGAGGTACAGGTTTTGACAAACAGTGACAAGGTCCAACAGGTGCTCCTCTCCTGGCACTGACCAATTACAAAGAGAAAAGCACAGAACTTTCTGGTCAAGTTTCCTAAAATGCCCAAAGGTAAACCGAAACCCTTTCCATATACAGAAATGCCCAGTCAGGAGTGGGGGCTGCATTACTACAAGAGGCCCTGGCTCCCTTGCAAATACCTGATTTACACCCGAGTCCTGGGTCAAAGGTCCCAAATTAGTTGCCTCACCACTGTCTAGTTGCACACCTATACCCATAGGGTCCCAGACCCGAAGTAGCCAGGCTGTGTAAGCCTCATGTCCCCATCATACAGTATCTTTTTGCAGATTACCTAGACTTTCATATGACAGGGACTTGGTGATGATCTCAACTTGTGGCTCCCCTGCGGGTTGTGAGGGCCCTCCTTTCTTATCCTTATTACCTGGCTTCAATGATTTCACCTCAGACTTCTTTGTTTCTTCACAGGGGCAACTTCTGCTGGCTGTGACTGCTCCTGTGACTGCTGTGGCTCAGCTGGAACCGGGACAGTTGCAATGTCTGTGGGTTCCACTGCTGCACCATCAACTCTCCCTTTTTGGGGCAGGGGGAGGGCTTCCCACCAGCTGGGGAAAAGTACTCCCTCAGCATCTGGCCCATCTCCTGTATCTCCTTCACCAGAACCTCCACCCAATCTGGCTGGTTTACTCCTGAGGCAGGCTGTGGGGCAAGGTCAGGCTTTGGGGCAGCATCTCTATTTTGTGGGGTAGGTATCAGGGTGGTTATCCAGGTCAATCTCCCCTTATCTCAGAATGCTAAATAGAATAGGCCTATAAGCAACACCAGCCACTGTATGTTATCATTAGCATTCAGAGGAGATTTTGAACCCTTCAAAAACTGGTGGGACCCAAAGAGCTAGGTGAAGAGTTGGGAAAAAATTTCCCCCAGTGTCATTTCCTCTCAATAGGTACCACTGTTAAAGTAACCCCAAAACAACACAGTTACTGTGTGATACCTAGGAATCCATGTGCCTGCCTTCCAAAGGAAGATCCATGTTAAAGATCCATGAATTCCTCACCTTATAAACTCATAAAGCAAACTGGATAACAGCTACAGGAGCCTTAGTTATAGGGCCCATGTTTAGACAAGGGCCTGCAAATGGGAGAAATACAGCCACAACCACATGCCACCCAAACCTCGGTAAGACCACATGATTCTACTTAAGAAGGTTTCTATATCCAGTACACAAGAATTTAAGTCACTCAAGAACTGTTACTCCTTTTTCTCTCAATGCCCTTGTGCCCCCCGTTGGGCAACAAAATTTGTCTTGGTCTGGAAAGACAGGTATCTGCCAGAAAAAGCTGGAGTTTCCCTTGGAATGGAAAATGTAAACCCCTCACACCCTCCAAATTATTATCATTTTGCAATTCAGGGCTTTCAGGCAAAAATATGGGAATAGGAATAACAGTTCTTTGCTAGAAATGTTAACAATACAAATGTAGGAGTATAAAATAAAACCAAGTAAACAAACAAAAATTCTAGAAACCCTGACAGAGTCAGAAACGTAACCTGACACCCTGCTGGTCACACTGTTGGAAGTAGTCAACACTAAGTCCTCCTGGAGTGGCAGATGTGGTGCTGTTGGGGTAGAGATGATCCTGAGAGAAAAAAATGGTCCAGTGATGGTGAGAAGGGTCTAGTCTTCCTCCACGAATCCAGTGGAACCAGATCCTTCCTGTTCTTCCATCTCAGTTCTTATCCAGGTGGGAATGGTTGGCTCCTCCCACACTGGGGGGAGCATCTCACAATGGGATGATGGAATGTGTCCTGTCATTGGTGAGCATTCATGGCCCATTAGCAGAAGATATCCCCCAGAGGGTGGACAGGTGGTGAAAGAGATAGGAAACACTGCCCAACGTGGTTTGAACAGTTGTCCCATTATAAGAAAGCATCCACCCCCCTCCACCCTGGACTTACAAGAGATAAAGAAAAACATCTCCCCAACTGCTTTCAACAAATGAAATAGAATACACAGTTTTGGTTACATTACCCAACACACCCATGCTTGGATTTGGGGGTTCCAGGCCCCTCCTGCTCAGTCCAGGGGTCCCATCCCCCCTTTCCCTTAATTCAGGCACCTCCTGGCAGATTTTTCCTGCAAAGAATCCATGAGGTTGGGGATTTTTGGGGAGTAGTTTTGGAGAGGGACAGCTCTGTCTGCCTTTCCCCTTCTTTTCTGTGGTCTCTCAGCTTCCCCCAACACCCTGGAGCTGCTGGGATTTCCCTCCTGGGGACAAGGATATTCATTCCCTTCCAGGAGCCCAATGCCTGGCTGGGGCTCCAGGTCAGGGGCTCCTTGAGCAGCTGCCCCAGAACCTCTGCCAGGGTCTCCCAGCGCTGCCAGAGCCGCTCCGCCTGGGGTCCCCAAAGCCCTCAGCAAGCCCCAAGTCCCTCCCAGGAACCATCAACTCCCTCCAACCCAGCAGCCCCCACAGCCCCTGCAAGTTCCCCCCATGGCACTGGCCATGGCCATGTCCCCACATGTCACTGGCCATGTCCCACCATGGCCTCACCCATGGCTGTCTCCCCACCATGTTTCCATCCCTTTCATTGTCCCCCACATCTCCATCTGAGCCTGTGTCCCCCTGTGCCCCCATGAATGGCCATGTCACCCTCCATGTCCATGTGTCCCCATATCACTCTCCATGTCTATGTCCCCCCATGTCCTCACGCAGGTCTTAGTTCAATGTCCTCATTTTTACCCCAGTGTCAGATTTTTTTAAAGGGATGAAGAGAAATTAAAAGCAAAACAAGGCCAAAAGAAAAGGATTTCTGTGTCCGTGGCAGCTGAGGATCCATGTGCTTGGGTGGGAAGGAAGAACCTTTTTTGGAGGGGTTTCCACCCCACTGTCTCCAAAATCTTGGTCTTTGCCCCAGACCATCACCATCTGGCTACGGAAGACGCCCTCAGGCAACAGGAAATAAAAATTGTGGAAGCCCTGAGGTTGGAAAAGACCTCCAAGACCATCCAGTATTCCTTGATGCCCCAGAAGATAGGATTGAACACAAAAGATTTCCTAGGGTTGAAAGTCAACAAATCCACTCTCCCCAAGGAATTCCCAATGTTGGTCTGTGTCCCGATGGATGTTCCTGCCCCTGTGTTCCTCCAGGTGCTCACAGGGAGACAAGAAGATGTGAAGCACCCCCAAGCCAGGCATCTTCCCAACAGGGATCACCAGGACCACAGATCACCAGGGCTCTGCCCAACGGGGATCACTTGGGATCATCCAACGCCGATCCTCCCACGGGGATGGAGCTGGAGCAGCGCACGAAGCTCTTCCCGCTCTCAGGGCACTCCCAGGGCTTCCCTTAGTGGCATCTCCGTTGGTGTTGGGTCCAGGCTGAGCTCTGTGAGAAGCTCTTCCCACACTCAGGACACTCGTAGGGCCTCTCCCCGGTGTGGATGCGCTGGTGGACTGTGAGGTGTGAGTTCTGTTTGAAGCCCTTCCCGCAGTCGGGGCAGCGGAAAGGCCTCTCTTCTCTGTGAATCCGCTGATGGATGAGGAGATCAGAGCTGGTGTGAAACCTCTTCCCACACTGAGGACAGTCGTAGGGCCTCTCCCCAGTGTGGATGCGCTGGTGGTTTCTAAGGCTGGAGCTCCATCCAAAGCCCTTCCCACATTCCAAGCAGGTGTAGAGCCCTTCCCCAGTGTGGATCACCTGGTGCCGGATCAGAGCTGAGCTTTCTCTGAAGCTCTTCCCACATTCCCCACATTCATAGGGCTTTTCACCAGTGTGGATCTTCTGGTGTTGCCTAAGACTGCCCTTCAGGCTGAAGCTCATCCCACATTCCCCACACTTGTGGGGCCGTTCCCCTGTGTGGATCACCTGGTGCTTCCTCAGGACGGAGCTGTAGCTGAAGTTCTTCCCACAGTCCCCACATTCATAGGGCCGTTCCCCGGTGTGGACCCTCTTGTGCCGGATCAGGTGGGAGCTCCAGGTGAAGCTCTTTCCACACTCCCCACACTCATAGGGCCGTTCCCCAGTGTGGATCACCTGGTGCTGGATCAGGTGGGAGCTCTGGCTGAAGCTCTTCCCACATTCCCTACACTTGTGGGGCTTCTCCCCTCCATTAGGCTTCTCCTCCACCTCTGAGCTCCGGCTGGATCTCCAGCCACCCTGCTGGCACAGGGCGGGTCTTTCCTCCTCGCAGCTCCCTGGGCTGGGTTTGCAGCCCCTCCTCCTGGGGGATTTCTGGGCCTTTTCCTCCTCCTCCTCCATCCGGACACTGCTTGGGAATGAAAACACAAGAGGGGAGAGCCTTAGACTGGGGGTTCCCCCTTGCCCAAATTCATCTTAGGAAATCACTGGGCACCTTGTGTCTGTAAGAACCTCGAAAACACCAAGACTCAGCCCAAACATCAAGACACAGATCAAAAAGTCCCCAAACATAAAGACTCAGACAAAACCTCTTCTAAAATATAAAGACTCAACCATTTGCAAAAAACCAAAGCACCAACATTTAGCCCAATAAAACTCAGAAACACCAAGATTCACTCCCAGGAAAATCCTGGATCCCCCTCCCCAGTCACCTGCTGCATGTGCAGGGGCAATGCTCCCAGGACTGGGGGAGGCTGTAGATCCAGGGAGGGGTGGAACCTTGTGGTGCTTCCTCTTCCTGCTCCTCCTCCTCCTGTGTCCCTACTCTTCCTCACACTCCTCTTCCTCCTACTGTTCCTCCTTCTCCTGCACAATCCCACCTTCTCCTCCCACATGCATCCTTTGACCATTTTGTTCTTCATCCCTGCTTCTCCTTCCCTTCTCCTACTGCCCCCAGGATTGACTGGGGACCCGAGAGTGTCCAGGAGACAGACGAGTGACAGATCAGGGGGGTCTGGGAAGAGTCAGCAGGGAAAGAGCACTGAAAATCTCATCAGGGAGGACACTGGGATCTTCAGGGAGTAAAAACGGCAGGGCACCCATGCAGGGTGGAAAAGGGAAAGCCAGGAAGGGGTCCAGGCAGAAGGGATGATGATCCCAAAATATTTCTGAAGAGTCCCTTGGGACAATGTTGAGGCAGTTTGCACATTCTCCCAGAGGGGATTAAGGACATGGACACCCAGGAGGTAATTAGGAAAGTCAGGAGGGGATTTAGACAACAGGGGACAGATGGTGTTGGTGTGCTAGGAAGGGAAAGGGTGCAGGGAAGCGTGCAGGAATATGGTTAAGGCAAGAAGCAGCAGCAGGAATCGCTGTGGGAAGAAAAAGGATGATGGAAAAGAGGAGGAAGAGAAAAATACTAAGCACTGGGACGTTCTTCAGCAGGGTGTAATGCTCAGAATTTGCCAGCTGATGCAGATGCCTTGTATCCCCGGTTTCCAGGAGAGGAAAACAAGGAGGTCAGGATTTCAGGGGGTTTCTCTGTGCTGGCAGTGGCAGCAGCAGGCGCAGAGCTGCGGCACCGGGAGCACGGGCTGGGGGCCTGTGGGGAGCTGCAGGGCCAGGCCGGGGCTGTGGGGCAGCCGGGGCTCAGCGCCGGGCGCTGCCTGAGCCCAGCACCCCCCGGGCAGGGCCGGCAGTGGCCCCCGGCCCACAGGAGGCTGCGGGACGCCCCGGCCGCTGCCCGGCCCCGTGGAGCTGCCGGCCCTGCCCGCCAGGGGAGCCACCTTTGGACACTGCGGCAGGACAGGCACCGCCTCTGGGATACGGGCTGGGGAGGGCACGGGGAGCACAAGGACCAGCAGCAAGGAACAGCTGGCAAATGGGGATTCCACCTGCAGGGATCCAGATTATCCTTGAATCTGACTTTGTCTGGGTCCCTGCAGAAATGAATGGTTTTGCAGAAAGCTCAGCAGCTGTCAGAGGATGAGCACCCACAGGCACTCAGAGGGGCTGCAGGAGGGGCAGGAGAAGCCCCTGCAGCACTTGGTCACAAAGGCACAGCAGGGGAAGGCAGGAAGGGATGAGGAAAAGGCCAAGGGGAAGGCAAAGGCCATGGCAGAGTTTCTACAGCCCCTGAGGGATCAAGCCCAGGGCCCAAGGGGGCCCCAGCACCCAGGGCACCGGCTCAGACACAAGGACCTGGCAGAGGAATTGCCCTCTTGGGCAGGGGAGAGCCGACCCAAACAGCCCCTGGCAAGGAATCAGGCTTCCAGCTGCAGGCCACAAGGACACTGCAAGCACAGACAGCAGCATCCTCACCACGAGCAAGTCCACCCCTGCAGGGACATGGATTGGGGGGGGGGGGTGGCAGAGCTCCCATCACACCAGAGACCCACCACACTGGAGCCCTGGAGAACATTCAGGGTGGCTCTGCATCGACAGGAGGCCTTTCCTCACAGACACAGGGGCCTCTCCATCCACTCTCAATCTCACACCTAAGGGGGGAAAATGCCAAAAATGTCTTTGATTATTCAGGGAATAAGTGGGAAAGATGAGCAGCTGTGTTTTATTCAACCACTATTAGCAGATGATGGGATGGGTTGGGAATGCAGGAATTTTCCTTTGCTCCTAAATGTGATTGTCATTTACTGGGAAGGAATTTGATGGCTAAACTGGGGATGCAAATTAATATTATCAAAGGTGATACAGAGGCTAGTTCTCCTGTACCTTTGTGACAAATGTCTGATAAGGCCTAGACCGAAGTAAACCCGGAAGTGTGGGCAGCTCCAGGGAAATTGGGAAAATCAGATCCCCAGCCTCTCCAAATTCCTCTCAAGCAACCAGGACAAGTGGGGTCTAAAAGCAATCCCCTATTCCAAGGGAAGGAAGGAAGGGCTTACAGCCTGGAATTGAGCCCCTGGGAAAGGCAGGGCTTTTGGAGCCAGGGGTCTCTCCCTGTAATGCTCCTGTGCTGCCAGTCAAGAAATCAGATGGAATCCATGGAATGGTGCAGGACCTAAGAACAATAAACGAGATTATTGAACCGAGGCACCCCACAGTCTCAGATGCTTACACCATCTGGAACCAAGTTCCCACCTCAAACTGCTCCCATTCAGCACTTGATGGAAAAGATGCTTTCTGGGGATGCTCACTCACACAGGATGGTGAACAGGGTTTGGCCTTGGAGTGGGAACAAGAGGAAGAAGGGAAAATGAGAAAGACATGGACAGTCCTGCTGCAGGGATGCAGGGAAGCACCAGCCTTATTGGGGCAAGCCTTGCAGAAAACATCCAAAGAATTTACCTCACCCCCAGGATTGGGTTAATGCAGGATGTGGGTGACTTGCTCCAGTCAGGAGGACAAGAAGTGGTAGAAGAAGCCTCTGTGAAATGGCTCAATTTTCAGGCTAAAAAGCATCTTGAAGTATTTGAAAAACACCAAACAGAAATAGTGGAAGAAAAGGTTAAATATTTGGGACATATTTTGACGGAAGGTTTGTGGTGAATTGACCCAGACAGTGTCCATGGAATTTTAATGTTACACAGGACTAAAAAGGAGGTGCAACAATTCTGAAGAATAATAGGGATTTGCAGGACCGGGACTGAGGATTCTCTGCTCCAGCCAGAACATTGTGTGACTTTGTAACCCCCGACAGCCTCAGTGTTATGGTATGGATACGAGAAAGAGAACAAAGCTGGAGAAAATAAAAAACCAAAATGATGGATGCCCCAGCCATGGCTCTTCCAGGCTCAGCAAAGGAACTGGAATTGCCTGTGAATGTCAAATAGGCCACGATTGAGCCTGCACCGAAGGCAAGGGAGCACCAGCCAAAGCTCCACAGCGGGGGAAGCCCCTGTGCCTGCCCACAGATCCTCTGCTGGAATGCTCTGCCTGGGCACCCTCTCTTGGCATCTCCAGGCACTGCGGGCCAATCCTTGCTGCCACTGCTGCAGCTTCAGTGCCTTCTGTGCCTGCACTGCCACAGGGGCTGGGGAGACAACGGGAGAATTCCACTCTGGGGCTCAGCCACTCTGGGCTGGATGGGGTTACATGCTTGGAAAATAGACCAACTTCAAAATTGTTTTTTATTTTATTTCTCCACTCAGGCTTGGTTGGCCTTTGCCCTGGGGAAAGGAATTTCAAAGGTTTTATTTTAAGGGATGTTACACCACTCAGCAGAGATGAGTTGAACATCTCACCAGACTGGGAAGAGCCCAAAAGATCCCCACAGAGAGAACGACCATCAACAAAACATCAACGCCCATCAGCAACCAGCAACCAATACCCACCCCAGACACTGCCCCTGGAAGAGCTGCAGACACCTGGTCTGGAAAAGGCTGAGAAGGAATTCCAGGAGTGCAGACCTAATTAACATCAGAGGCAAAGAAATCCGGGTCCAACAGGAAATGAAATACTGAGACCTCAGCAACTTGGAAGCAATGAACATCAAACCAAGGGATTTCTATGGGTTCAGACTGTAAAAAGTTTAGGAAAAATCCGGTAAAACTCACATGTCATGGAATGATTTCCTCTGCACACCGGGGTATGTGTGGATGAAATGATTTCTGTTGCACATCCTGGCCAGAATCGAGTAATGCCTTGACTCTCTAACACTAAAGATACCATTGGAGCATTTTTGTTTATCCCACAGTTTCAGCGAGAAGATGACACCATTAGAATATTTTTTTCCAATAATCCTGCTTTTTAATTATCAGTTAGGTTTGGGCCAGGGGTGTGAGAATCAATTTATTGTCCCAGGAGAAGAAATAGAGAAACCTTGCTTGCTTTGGAATGCTTTTGTGTATGTTTGTGTGTGGCTCTCAGTGATCACAAAATTTTGGTATATGGGTTTTTCCAAGTTCATCTTCAGGTTGCATTTTGCAAAACTGGAAGAGCTTTAGAGGTGACATGTTAACTTGTGAACAGTTAAGAAAATATTAAAAAGAAGAGTTTTAGAAATGCAAATTAACACTGCTGGGGAAGAGAGTGCACAATGCACCCAGGTGTTCTTGCCTGGGGCAGGAATTGGGCTGATTCCCTCTGTCCCTCAGCCCAAGCTCTGCCTGCTTGCACAGATGGAATTGGCACAGCTAAGGGCAGAGCCCAGAGGGAGGATCTCTGACTCTGCAACAGAAATTGGTTCAGCTGCAAAGGGAAACAGCAAATGGAGAATGTTGGGAAAGCTTCACTAAAATAAGTGGGGGGAATCATCTCTCGCCCCACTCCAACATGTGCTGTCAGTGTCTGTGTCACACAGGGAGCATTGGACTACTGGGGTGTTTCTGCTACCACAGGTTCAGAGAAATCGCTTGGGAATCCAAGAATGTGATGATTTAATTAGAGAAAAGAGACAAAGTGATGCAGCCACGGTTGGAGGGAGCATCCAAAAATGGGGAAAAGATGAACGGCCACCAGAAAAAATCCTACAACATCGTGGACCAGCCCCTGGGAACCCCAACGAATTCATATCAGGAGCCAGATAATCCATTCAAAAATCTGAGTGGATTAAGTAAGATGAAAAATGTTCTCGAAATAAGAACGAACCAGACAGATCCAGCTCCTGACCTTCCTTCTGACCAATCCACTGAAATAAGGAACGCCATTTCACCATGAGGTGGGATCAGATTATCCATAAGCAGAAGGAGATGGAGTTTGTGGAAAATTAAATGACTCAAAATGCTCTTTACAAATAGATGACAACAGAAAAGTGGTGAAACAGATAAAAAAGGAAATAAGAAAGTAGCTCAGGTACGAATCCAAACATGGAAAGCATGGGGATGAGACATGTTTTCCTAGTTCCCTAGCAGACCACAGGTTAAACGAATGCTCTTCCTCCTCTTCTGTGCTACAGCAACTCTCATCTTTGGGCCATGCAGGACACCTTGCTGAGTGCAGCTCATTCAGCAGCTGAGCAAGGGGATGCAGGTGGCAGCCAGGCCTCCTGAGCCACAAAGGGCTACAAAAGGACAGGGAATGAGGTCACTGAGAATAACCCCAAAATCAAAGAAGAGCCAGGAAAAGAGACTGAGTCAATGGCAATTAAAATTTTGCAGAGACAATTACTGACAATGTAAGAAAAGGAGGGGTTGAAAGCAGTGAGATTAATATCGTAGTGAGAGTGCATACTAAAGCAAACCTGCAGTAGGCGGATCAGGAAGTCTTTATCTTACAAGTATCTCAGCCAGTAGAGAAAGGGAGAGTAGAAGGAAAAAACAGGACAAAATAAAAAAAGGCTGCGTTTTAGAAACCCCATGGCAAACGCCGCATGGCCTCTCCCTTTTTTCATTAATAAAGTCACTTTTACAGGACTCCTTTGTCTCCTTCGGGGACAGAAACCTCTGGCGATGCGAATCTTCCCGCACAGGCCCGTGGACAGCGCAGCCACCTCCGTCCTACCCACAGGAACCGGGACGAGCCAGCGCTGCTCCGGCCCCGGCTCCTGCCCAGGCACCCGCGGGAAGGAGACCACGGGCAGCCGCTCCCGCGGCGCCCTCAGGGCACGGGGAACACGGCGCGGACACGGCACAACCGAGCCACAGCCAGAGCCCCCTGCCGCCCCCTCCGCCCGCAGCCAGCCCCGAGCCCCGGCACAACCCAGCGTGGCTCCCACCTGCGTCGGGGCCGCCTCCGAGCTCCGCCGCCGCCGCTGCCGGGCCCACACAGACGCTCCAAAAATGGCGCCTCTGCGGAGTCACGGCCGCCCGCGGGCCAGCACCGAGGCCGCGCTTCTGCCCGCTCTGCCCGATCAGCGCGCAGCGTGAACCAGCAGTGACGGCACCATCAGCCAATGGCAGCGAGGCAGGGGCGGTCTCTGCACACGGCACAGCCTCTCAGGCCCCGCGCTCTCAGGCCCCGCCCCCGGGCTGTCTGAGGGCGAAGCCGCAGATGAGGAACAGCCCTGGGACGGGCCCGGGCCCGGGCCCGAGGCGGGGTTGAGCTGAAAACACAAACGAACTTCTCCGCACCTCCCGACCCGCCTTCCCAGCCCTCCGTGCTCGCTGGAACCGGCTCAAAGGAAATCCGTCAGTTCTCCTACCCGTAATTAGGAGCATCAGTGCATTGCTTGGATTTCCCCCAAAAAGGGAAACCCCCAACCCCCTTCGGCTGAGACCAAGAGGAGGGGAGAGATTTCTGGCAGAAAACTCCCAAAGTTGTTTTTCCGCATAGCTGGGAAAAAGAAACCAAACCAAAGGTCTGGTGGGGCCCGCCACCCATCCCGGGGGATTCGTCCCCTCCCCTTTCACCTCCCGGAACAGCGCCGGGACTGAGGGGTCCCGGAGCGGGACTGGGGGGGGGGCACAGGGAGGTCCCCAGCACCGGGGGGAGCTCTTGGCGCTCGGTTCTGTCCCCGCCGACCCCCGTTATCAGCCGGGACCCCCCCAGTTCACCGCCCCAACCCCCACGCACTGGGACCCCTCCATTTAGTGCCCTCCCCCAATTCACCGCCCCCTCCCAAAGCGCTGTGACCTCCCCGATCCATGAGCCCCTCCCAGTGAGCCAGGACCCCCACTCACCGCCCCTCCGCCACCCATGGGACGTCCCCACTCAGCACTCCCCCCCGCCGGCCCC
Organism: Phylloscopus trochilus trochilus; assembly: GCA_016584745.2. Classification (NCBI taxonomy): domain Eukaryota; kingdom Metazoa; phylum Chordata; class Aves; order Passeriformes; family Phylloscopidae; genus Phylloscopus; species Phylloscopus trochilus. Next base: position 3,061,662 of record WQNJ02000034.1, read on the forward strand.
GCGAGCTCCCGGCCCGCGTTGGGCCCCGCCGGCGCCGGGCTGGCTCCACCTTCCGGGGCCGCCCCTGTGCGAAGCCTGTCAATCAACGCCCATCGGTCTTTTAGCCACGCCCACAGAGAGGCGGAGGCGCCCATGGGGAGCGACGGAGTGGGGAGGGGCGGGGATTGGGGGGGCACGGAAATGGTGCGTGGCAAAAAGGCGGGGCCCCGGCAGCGGCGGCCAATGGGAAGAGGAGAGGGCGTGGCCTTGGGTCACAGAAGGGGGAGCGCGGGAATGGGCGGGCAATAAATGGGGGCGTGGAAAGGGGCGGGGCCTGCAAGGAAAGGAAAGTGGGCGGGGCCTCGGCCAGCAATGAATGGGGCGGGGCCTGGCAGGAAATCAGAGTGGGCGGGGCCTAGAGCAATTAATGGGGCGTGGAAAGGGGCGGGGCCGTCAACGGGAGTAGTGGGAAGGGCAGACAAGGGCACCCTTTGGGGTTGTCGGGAGGGTTTGGGGGCCCTGGGGGTCTGAAATGATCCCAAATCCTGCTGGATCCCAAGGAATGATCCCAAATGATCTCAAATCCCAAATCCTGGATCTAAAAGATCCCCAGATCCCAAATGCCGCTGGACACCCCAAATCCAATCCTCAAAGATCTCCAATTCTGTATTCCCAAACTATCCCAAATCCCAGACCCCAAATGCTGCTGGAACCCCAAAAACAATCCCAAAAAACCAAATTCATATCAGGGTCCTGGCATGGTAAGTCAGAGTCCTGGGTAGGCTGAAAGGGCCCTGAGTGAGTCAGTGGGGTCCTGAGGGGTTAAATGGGGTCTTGAGGGGTTAAATGGGATCCTGAAGGGATAAATGAGGGTCCTGAGGAATTAAGTGTGGTCCTGAAAGGATGGATTGGGGTAAATCAGGGTCCCAGCAGGGGAAATCAGGGCCCTGAGGAGGTCATTGGGGTCCTGGCAGGGGAAAAGGAGCCCTGGGGGATCAGTGTGGGCCCCGAGGGGTTAAACCCAGCCCTGAAAGGGTCACTGAGATCCTGGCAGGGCAAATTCTGCCCCTTGGGGGAGGATCAGGGCGTGGGGCCCTCCTCCTCCGAGCCTCGACGCCCTCGGTCCTCAGAGCTCCAGGATGGGGACAAGAACAGAGCCAGAGGTGGGAACCCCAAAACCCCCGGGGTCACCCCCAGTGGGCACCCAAGGGGATTGGGGTGGATTTGGGGGGGATTTGGGGGGTTTTGGTGAAGTTTAGGAACCCCCAGGGCCGTGGGTGCAGCCGAGAGGGAAAAGGGAAGTTGAAAGTTCCGGAGTCTGTGGAGTTCAGAGGAGCAGGGAGGGGGAAAAGGCGGGGTGGGAGCCCCCAAATTCCCAGGGAGATTCAGATGGAACCCCCCAAAATCTCCCTGGGTACCTGGGAACCCCAAAACCTCCCTGGAGTCTCACCTGGAACACTTGGGAAGCCCCAAATCCTTGGGAAATCTCTACTGGGAAACCCCAAACCTCTCCTGGGACTCCTCAAATCCCTCTGGAGCCTCATCTGGGGTCCCCCTCCCCACCTTGTCCACCCTGCCCCCCCTGTGCCATGTCCCCTCAATGTTCCCTGCTCACCTGGAACTCCCAAACCTCACCTGGGACCCCCCAAAAACCCTTCCAGGACCCCCCCTGAAACCCTCCAAAGGCCCTCCAAAGCCCCCTGAGGATCCCCAAAACTTCGTTTGAGACCCATCACCCCCCCAAAACCTCACCTGAGACCCCTCAAACCCCACCTAGCACCCCTGAAGACCCCTCAGGACCCTCCATAAACCCCTCCAGAACTCCCCAAATCTCGCCTGGAACTTCCCAAACCCTGCCTGGAACCCCCCAAAACTGCCCCAAATTCCACCTGAGACCCCCCAGTCCCCTCCTGAGACCCCCCAAACCCCACCTGGGACACCCCAAATCCTCCCCCACCCTGCTGACCCCCCTTTCCTGTCCCCAGGTGTCCCCCCCTGCCCTCCCTGCCGAGCTGGGCCCGGCTGTGGCCGCACGGCACGAGGCCCTGGTGGCCCTGGTGGCCCTGGCTGAGGCCCTGGGGACACCGGGCTGCGTCCCCACAGCGCTGGCCCGGGCTGAGGCTGCACTGGGCCGGGCCCGGGTGGCCCTGAGGGAGCTGGAGGTGGCCCGGGAGGCCGCGGTGACCCCAGCAGAGGCCCTGGGGACCCTCGGGGATGAGGATCCAGAGCAGCTGCGGCAGCTCGGGGCTGTGGCCGAGGCGGCGGCAGCAGAGCTGGAGCGTGAGGAGCGCCGGGCGCGGCAGTGCCAGCGCTGGCTGCGGGCCGGGCACGGGCTGGCCGTGGGGCTGATGGTGCTGTGTGCGGGCGTGTGTGAGTAAAAACCACTGTAGACCAGTGTGGACCAGTATAGAGCAGTGGGGACCAGTTCACCAGGTCAGACCAGTATAGACCAGTACAGAGCAGTGGGGACCAGGAGGAAGCACCACAGCAGAGACTTCCCCCTGCCTGGACCAGTATAGATCAGTTCTGACCAGCACGGACCAGTTCAGACCAGTTCACACCTTCCCCTACCCTGGGATGGGGACATTGGGAAGGGACAGGGGACACTGGCTGATGGCATGGGTGGCAGTGGGGACACTGGAGTGACCCTGGGCTCACTGGGGTGGTGGCACTGGCACAGTGACAGTGGGGGTGGGGACACTGGATTGAAACTGGGGACACCGGGCTGGTGACATTGCTATGGTGACACTGGGGCGGTGGCACTGAGATGGGGACTTTGATCTAGGGACAATGGGGTGGGGACACTGGCACAGTGACAATGGGCTGGTGGCACTGGCCTGGTGGCACTGGGACAGGGCTGAGGACCCTGGGCTGGAACTGGGTTGGGGACACTGGGCTGGTGGCATTCGGGTGGTGACAGTGGGACAGAACTGGATTGGTGACAGTGTGATAGGACTGGGGACACTGGGACAGGACTGATGGCACTGGGCTGGAACTGGTGTCACTGCTCTGTCCCTGGTGCCACCTGTGCAGTGTCCCCATGTCCCCACAGTGTCCCTGGACTCAGCTCGCGCCACCCTGGGGGTGGCTGAGGACAGTCACCTGCTGCTGGCCCTGGCCACAGTGGCCCTGTCGTGCGAGATGGCCCGACGGGGCTTGGGGACATCGCAACGTCACCTGGCCACCGCTGCAGGCCAGCAGCGGGACATGGCCCAGCGCCTGCGCCATCGCGCCCGGCAAGTGGCGGCCACCAGGGCCAGCGCCAAGGCCACCACGGCCACCAACCAGGCCACCGCGGCTGAGCTGGGGCGGCTGGAGGAGGTGACGGTGGCACTGGGGACCTTGGTGACCGCTGTCACCCAGGACGGGGAGGTGACGCCATGGGGGACACGGGTACAGGGGTTCCCTAACGCTGCCCAGGCGCTTGGGGACATTGTGGTGACCTTGGGGACATCGGTGGAGGGGCACGAGGAGGTGACAAGGAGGCTGGAGGTTGCCCAGGGGACGTTGGCGGGACAGGGGTAGGGACAGGGTGGGGGCACGGGGGTGGCACTGTCACCGCCAGGGGACCTAGGGGACACCCCGAGAGACCTTGGTTACACGCCTGTGTCCTTCCCTCGGGGCCAACCTGACGTCCCCTGTCGCGTTTTGGGTCATCACGATGTCCCCGATGTCCCCGCAGTGTCCCCAACAGGACCCCAGTGTGTCCCCAGTGTCCCCAATAGGACATCGGGGGGGCACTTGGGCCTTGCTGGGGACATGGTGGGGGGACATCGGGGCCTGTCGGGGACACTCAGGGGGACATTGGGGACCTCGCGGTGGCCCCGCGGGCGGGGAGGGGCGGGGCTGGGGCAGTGACGTCACCTCTTCCGGCTCCCCCGCCTCGGGCACGCCACGTCCCCGCGTGTCCCCACGTGTCCCCGGAGTGTCCCCGGAGTGTCCCCGGAGTGTTCCCAGAGTGTCCCCAGCGGCAATGGAGCCCCGCGAGGTGCGACAATCCCGGCGCGGGGGGTGGGAGGGGACAGGGGGGTTGCAGGAGGGGACAGGAGGGCGTGGTAGAAGCGGGGTGAGGTGACAGAGGGGTGGACGGGACCGAGGGTGGCAGGGGGATACAGCGGGGAGTGGCAGAGGGGACAGGAGGTGACAAAGGGACAGAGGAGACAGCTGCACCCTCCAGGGAGGGGACATAGGGGACCCCAGGAGGGCACAGGGTCCACCCCAAGAGGACACAAGTGCCACGAGGTCCCCGCCACCTCCCCTGTCCCCTCCCCAGCTGCTGAAGGCACTGGTGGCTTTGGTGGCCACCCTGGGCGAGCTGGCGGCCACCGTGGCCGGGCCGGACGGGGACGTGCTGCTGGCTGTGTCCCCAAGGTCCCTGCACAGGGCCCTGGGGACATTCATCGCTCATCTCCAGTACACCCTGCAGCAGCCCGGTGTCCCCTCCCTGCACCAGCACGGTGTCACCTCCCTGAGCCAGGCCCTGGCTGCCCTCAGGGACAACTTGGGGGCCACCTGGGCCCATGTGACAGCCGCGGCCAAAGCCTGGCAGAACCTGGTGGCCACACTCGATGCCAGCTGGGCCCAGGTGGTCAAGGAGGCCACCGAACTCCACCACGCCTCTGGGGACACCGCTGAAGCCACCACCACAGCCACTGTCCGGGCTGGGGACCTGCTGGAGGATGTCACCCGCTGGGGGAAAGCCGTGGACAACCTGGTGACCGAGGCCCGGCAGCTGCCAGTGGCCCTGACCAAAGATGAGGTGGGCTCGGCGCTGGCCGCGCATGAGACCTGGGTGGCAGCGGCCACCAACGAGGTGGTGGCAGCCACCAAGGCCACGGAAGAGGCCATGGTGGCTGCCAGCCAGGCAGGGGCGGCCGCCAGGAGAGGACAGCGGGCGGAGGTGGCCCTTGAGCCGCTGGAGTGCTTGGTGGCCGCGTGTGACAGAGCCAGGGAGCTCCCCCAGGAGCTGCTGCGCCGGCTCGGGGACATCGAGGCCGCCCTGGAGGAGACAAGGGAGGCGTCCCATGATGTCCCCGAGGACTTGGTGGCCGCGGTGGCCGAGGCCGAGCTGCTGTGTGAGGCCAGCGCCCGCCTGGCCACGCGTCACCTGCTGGGGACACTTGGGGACATCCGCACCCTCCTCTCGAGTCCCCGTGACAGCCCCGGTGGCCGCGCGGTGGCCGAGCGGTGCCAAAGAGCCATCGAGGACATCCCCAGGCTGCTGCGGGGACAGTGATGTCGCCACCATGACGTCATGGATGGCAGTGATGTTACCAGTGGACACCGCTGGTGTCACTTGTCCCCTCCCTGTGTGGTGTTTGAGACAAATTTGGGGAATTTCCCGGGAATTTTCATTAAAATTGTCCCAAATCCTGACGGGAATTCCTGGAGTGACGTCACTGGGGACACTTGGGGACAGGGAAATGCCCCTCAGGGCCCTATTTACCCTGCCAGAACCCCATTCCCTGCTCAGGACCCCCCTTTGCCCTTCCAGGACTCCATTTACCACCCCATACAGACCACGCCCCCAGGCTCCGCCCCAAAATGTGATTGGATAGGTCGGAGAAAGGGGCGCGGCCAGTGAGGGGCGGGTCTGAGCTTAGAGACCAGAGGGGAGGGGAGGGGAGGGGGGGAGGGGAGGGGGGATGGGAGGGACCCCCAAATCCCGGAAATTCCTGAGAACCTCCCCAAAATTCTCACATTCCATGGGAATCCCCCAAAACGGGACCCAGGAGCCCCTGAAATCCCTTAAATTGGGATTAAAATTTGATTTTCCCGGAAATTCCTGGATTTTAAGCCTCGAATCGAGATATAAAGTTGGCTTTCCACGGAATTCCCAGTTTTTAGTGCCTCAAATTCAGAGAAAATTTTGATTTTCCAGCGAATTCTGGGATTTTAATGCCTGAAATTGGGATAAAAAGTTGATTTTCCAGCCAATTCCCAGTTTTTAATGCCTCAAATTGGGGCTAAAAGTTGATTTTCCAGGAAAAAAAAATAAAAATCAGCTTTTTATCCCAAGTCGAGGCATTAAAATCCAGGAATTCTTGATCAGGACTGGGAAAATCAACCTATCCCAATCTGGGGCATTAAAAATGGGAATTTCCTGGAAAATCAACTTTGTATCCCAGTTTGCCCTGGAGATGGGGCTGGGGACACCTGGACAGGGGCTGGGGACACCTGGGGACACTGGGGACAGGGGTTGGGGATGCCTGGAGACAGGACAAGGACAAGGACAAAGTTGGGGACACCAGGACCAGGGACATCTGGGGACATTGGGGACCCACCTGGGGACACCTGGGGGCATCGGGGACAGGATTAGGGACACCAAGACTGGGGTTGGGGATGCCAGGACAGGGGTTGGGGACACCTGGGGACATCAAGGACAGGGCTGGAGACACTAAGACCAGGATTTGGGGACACTAGGACCACGTTCAGGGACATCTAAGGATGTTGGGACTCAGCTAGGGACACCTGGGGACATGGGGGACAGGTTTGGGGACACCAGGACCAGGACTGGGGACACCTGGACAGGGGCTGGGGACACTGGGGGACACTGGGGACAGGATTAAGGACACCAGGACAAGGTTGAGGACACCTGGACTGGAGTTGGGGACACCTGGGGACATTGGGAACAAGGCTGGGGACACCAGGACAGGTGTCACCAGGGTTGGGGACATCTGGGGACATCAGGGTGATTTATTAAAATATTAATATCAATCTAATATTGATTCCCAACTGTGACGAACAAAAGACTCTCTAACAGTTAAGTTAGAAAGTGAATGTTTATTGATGGCAGGGCAGCTGCCTGAGAGAGCTCCCCAATACACTGCCAAGATCACAGGTAATTACAAAACCTTTTATCCACAGAAGTGTTGATTACACAAACTACAAATGCATATTCACACCCTTGTCACTCCTCTTCTCCGCTTCGTATGCTAATTGACAAAAAAGCCATTAAGCATGCGTAGTTTTTTCTTTGAAATGGGTCGGGGGTCTTATGTGGGGAGTGGTCACCAAAAAGGAGGAAGTAAAATTAGTCTTCCTCGTTTTAAACTTTCAACCTTTCGATACATATGTGACAAATGACTCCTTGGTATAACCTATAGTTTCCTGTTCTCAGGCCTGTTTCTAGAGATAGAGGGTCTGCAATCACCTTGTGCTTCTGGGTCTATTGATCAATTTCCTTGTTTTTCATTACAAGCCCAGCTTACACAAACATAAAGTTGACAGGCAATGAGTTATTAGATCTGGGATAGCTTATCTAAAATCCGGTCTCTTTTAAGCATCCTCTGAGTTTTAACTGATTTCAGAAAAACTTATTTTTTCAGCTAAATCAGCGCTATATTTTTGTCTATAACCTTAGTTTTTTAAAGTCTTCAAAATTAGTCTCAAGACCACACTCACTCCAGTGCCCTCTTTAAAATCGTCTCTCCAGTTGAGACTTCCTACAAGTGTGGGCAGTGTGGGAAGAGCTTCAGCTGGATCTCCCATCTCATCACCAGCCAGCACATCCACACCAGGGAGAGGCCCTACAAGTGTCCCCAGTGTGAGAAGAGATTCACTTGGAGCTCTCCAACGGGGCAGCGGTAGGGGAAGCCCTGCGAGTGCCCCGAGTGCAGGAAGAGCTTCCTTTGTGCCCTGCTCCAGCGCCATCCCTGTGGGAGGATTGGCGTTGGATGATCCCCAGTGACCCGCGTTGGGCAGAGCCCTGGTGACCCCCGTTCCTGGTGATCCCTGTTGGGTGTGAGGAAGGTGTTGAAGAGATTTTCCCTTCTTGTCCTGCTGTGATTTGATTGGTAATAAATTCCCTCCCTGTTCCCAGGCTGGATCTGTTTTGCCTTTGCCGGTGCTCAGGGCAGGATGGCTCCTGGTCCTTCTCTTGACTCCTGGGCCTTTCCTTCTATTTCCTGTCCTGTGCAGTTGCAGAGGGCAGGGGCAGAGTGGTTTTGGTGGCTCCTGGCATCCAGGCAGGGCCAGCCCAGCCCCGAGGTTCCTGAGGGTCTTGTGGGGGTTCCCCGTTTGTGGGACATCCCCGCTGGAGGAGGGTGTCCCCCCGTGATGCAGCCCCAGCCCTCAGGCAGCGCTCAGCCAAGCAGAAAACACCCTCAGCTGGGGCCTCATTTTTTGTGCACCCCTGAGCCCCTGGGAATCTTTATCCCAATTTTGGGTTAACCTGAGCTCCTGTATATCTGGGAACCCATTTTTGGAGCTGTATTGGGATTGCAGTGCCTGGTTTCGGTAGCAGGGGGTTCCAGGGCTGGCTTTTGAGAGAAGCTGCTAGAAGCTTCCTCCGTGTCCAGCAGAGCCAATCCGTGGTGCCTCCAAAGACTGAGGTGCCGCATGCTGAGATCCACGGGGATGCAGAGATCCCCCCACAGCCCCTGGAGGAGCCCATGGCAGAACAGGGGAATGCCTGACAGGAGGCTGTGACCCCGGGGGACACTTGCGGACAGAGGGGCCCCTGCGGGAGCAGCCTGTCCTTGAAGGACGGAGCCTGTGGCAGAGTGACCCAGGCTACAGCAGTTTGAGGGGGGCTGTTCTCCACGGGATGGGCTGAGGTTGGAGAAGTTCCTGGAGAACTCTGCTGTGGGAGGGACCCCAGGGTGCAGCAGGGGAACAGCTCCTGTCCCTGAGCAGCCGGAAAAGTCCCGGGGCATGAACTGACCATGGCCCCATTCCCTGTCTCCCTGCTCTGCCAGGGGAGGAGGTGGAGCTGGAAGGAGGGAGGCGTGAGGGTGGAGCCTATTTTAAGGGTCTCATTTACTTCTCATTAGCGTGCTCTGAATTTTTGGAGGCTTCTGCCAGAAATCTCTCCCCTCTTCCACTCATCGACAGGGACTTGGGGCAGTTTTCCCTTTTTCGGGGAAATCAAAGTGACGAAGGTCCTAGTTAGGGGGTAGGAGAAGTGAGGCTTCAGGGCTTCCCCCTGAGTCGGAGGCAACCCAGCACGCAGGGCTGGGCAAGGCGGTGCGGGAGCTGCAGAGAACTTTGTGTTTTCAACTCAATCCCGCCTCGGGCCCGGGCCCGTCCCAGGGCTGTTCCTCATCTCCGGCTTCGCCCTCAGACAGCCCGGGGGCGGGGCCTGAGAGCGCGGGGCCTGAGAGGCTGTGCCGTGTGCAGAGCCCGCCCCTGCCTCGCTGCCATTGGCTGACGGTGCCGTCACTCTTGGTTCACGCTGCGCGCTGATTGGGCAGAGCGGGCAGAAGCGCGGCCTCGGTGCCGGCCCTGGCGCAGCGGAGGCGCCATTGTTGGAGCTTCCGTGCGGACCCGGGAGCGGCGGCAGCGGCCGGAGCCCCGTGAGGCGGCGGCGGAGCTCGGAGGCGGCCCCGGCGCAGGTGGGAGCCGCGCTGGGTTGTGCCGGGGCTCGGGGCTGGCTGCGGGCGGAGGGGGCGGCAGGGGGCTCTGGCTGTGGCTCGGTTGTGCCGTGTCCGCGCCGTGTTCCCCGTGCCCTGAGGGCGCTGCGGGAGCGGCTGCCCGCGGTCGCCTTCCCGCGGGTGCCTCTGATAATAGATGATCTGATACCATCATAAATGTGAAATGTCGACTTCTTCGTTTGAGTGGACTGAGTGGTTTTTATTTCGAGGACAGTTTGTAATCTAATTATGTAATTCAAATATAAATGCGTTCTCTGGCACCTGATATTAATTCGTTAGGTTTCCCAGGTCTCTGGTGTTGTAGGATTTGTTCTGGTCGCCGTTTCATGTTTTCCCCATTTTTGAGGTGCTCCCCCCTGCGTGGGATGTGTCAATTGACTGCTTTTCTCTGAATAAATGGTATATTTTGATTTCCAGCTGATTTCGGTGAACTTGCAGTACCAAAAAACACTCAGAGGTCTGATACCCCCTGGATAACATAGACAATGCCAGCACATGTTAGAGTGGGTAGAAGGATGATTCCGCACGCCCCCCCCCCCCCCCCTTTTCTATGTGAAGTTTTCATAACATTCTCCATTTGATGTTTTCCTTTGCAATTGAACCAATTTCTGTTGCAGAGTCAGAGATCCTCCCTCTGGGCTCTGCCCTTGGCTGTGCCAATTCCATCTGTGCAAGCAGGCAGAGCTTGGGCTGAGGGACAGAGGGAATCAGCCCAATTCCTGCCCCAGGCAAGAACACCTGGGTGCATTGTGCACACTTTTCCCCAGAAGTGTTAATTTGCATTTCTGAAGCTCCTCTCCTGGTTGCCTGGAGCTGGAGCTTCTCTTCCTGGCCAGTCATCCCGTGACTCTAATGTGCCCCGCCCCACAAAAGCCGCTTTTAAATTTTTTTTAATCATCTTTTAACTGTTTAGGACTGAAAGGGTCACCCTTAAAGCTATTCTAGTTTTGCAAAATGCAACCAAAAGGTGAACATCGAAAAACATACACCAAACTTTTGCCATCACTAACAGCCACACAAATACATACAGAGGAAACATCCCAAGCCATAAAGATATTGTGCTACTGCTTCTCCTAAGACTAAAACTTGATTCTCACACCACTAGCGCAAACCTAACTGACAAGATTAAAGTAGAATTATTAAGAAAAACCACTCTAATGGTCTAATCCAATCCCAGCCATCTCAGTGTGTGTCTCACTGAGCCCCAGAGTGGAATTCTCCCATTGTCTCCCCAGCCCCTGTGGCAGTGCAGGCACAGAAAGCCCTGAAGCTGCAGCAGTGGCAGCAAGGATTGGCCCGCAGTGCCTGGAGATGCCAAGGGAGGGTGCCCAGGCAGAGCATTCCAGCAGAGGATCTGTGGGCAGGCACAGGGGCTTCCCCCCCTGTGGAGCCCTGGCTGCTGCTCCCTTGCCTTCGGTGCAGGCTCAGTCGTGGCCTGTTTGACATTCACAGGCAATTCCAGTTGCTTTGCTGAGCCTGGAAGAGCCATGGCTGTGGCATCCATCATTTTGGTTTTTTATTTTCTCCAGCTTTGTTCTCTTTCTCATGTCCATACCATAACAGTGAGGCTGTCTGGGGTTACAAAGTCACACAATATTCTGGCTGGAGCAGAGAATCCACAATCCAGGTCCTGCAATTCCCTATTAATCCTCAGAATTGTTACATCTCCTTTTTCATCCTGGGTAAGATCTCTTCTGAGATTCCTTGGACTCTCTATAGGTCAATTCACCACAAACCTTCAGCCAAAATATGTCCCAAATATTTAACCTTTTTCTCCACCATTTGCCCTTTTTTTTTCAAATTCTCAAAGTTGCTTTTTAGCCTGAAAACTGAACCATTTCACAGAGGCTTCTTCTACCACTTCTTGTCCTCCTGACTGGAGCAAGTCACCCACATCCTGCATTAACCCAGTTCCTGGGGGTGAGGTAAATTCTTTGGATGTTTTCTGCAAGGCTTGCCCCAATAAGGCTGGTGCTTCCCTGCATCCCTGCAGCAGGACCGTCCATGTCTTTCCCATTTTCCCTTCTTCCTCTTGTTCCCACTCCAAGGCCAAACCCTGTTCACCATCCTGTGTGAGTGGGCATCCCCAGAAAGCATCTTTTCCATCAAGGACTGAATGGGAGCGTTGTGAGGAGGGAACCTGGTTCCAGATGGTGTAAGGATCTGAGACTGTGGGGTGCCTCGGTTCAATAATCTCGTTTATTGTTCTTAGGTCCTGCACCATTCCATGGATTCCATCTGATTTCTTGACTGGCAGCACAGGAGCGTTACAGGGAGAGACCCCTGGCTCCAAAAGCCCTGCCTTTCCCAGGGGCTCAGTAGCAGGCTGTAAGCTCTTCCTTCCCTCCCTTGGAATAGGGGATTGCTTTTAGACCTCACTTGTCCTGGTTGCTTGAGAGGAATTTGGAGAGGCTGGGGATCTGATTTTCCCAGTTTTCCTGGGGCTGCCCACACTTCTGGGTTCACTTCAGCCCAGGCCTTGCCAGACATTTGTCACGGAGTTACAACAACATTAACCTCCTTTTCACATTTTAGAATAAAAATTTGTATTTCCACATTAGACATTGAATCTCTTCCCAATAAATTATAATCACTATTAAGAGGAAACAGAAATACATGCATTTCAAAGCTGTCTCTAACATCTGTTTGGGTCGGCTATCCCCTGCCCAGGAGGGCAATGCCTCTACCAGGTCCTTGTGGCCGAGCCGGTGCTCGGGCTGCTGGGGCCCCCTTGGCCCTGGGCTTGATCCCTCAGGGGCTGTAGAAATTCTGCCATGGCCTTTGCCTTCCCCTTGGCCTTTTCCTCATCCCTTCTTGCCTTCCCCTGCTGTGCCTTTGTGACCAAGTGCTCCAGGGGCTTCTTCTGCCCCTCCTGCAGCCCCCCTGAGTGCCTGTGGGTGCTCATCCTCTGCCAGCTGCTGAGCTTTCTACAAAACCATTCATTTCTCCTGTGACACAAACAGAATCCTTAAAACAAAATCTGGATCCCTGCAGGTGGAATCCCCATTTGCCAGCTGTTCCTTGCTGCCGGTCCTTGTGCTCCCTGTGTCCTCCCCAGCCCGTATCCCAGAGGTTTTGCCTGTCCTGCCGCAGTGTCCAAAGGCGGCTCCCCCGGCGGGCAGGGCCGGCAGCTCCACGGGGCCGGGCAGCGGCCGGGGCGTCCCGCAGCCTCCTGTGGGCCGGGGGCCACTGCCGGCCCTGCCCGGGGGGTGCTGGGCTCAGGCAGCGCCTGGCGCTGAGCCCCGGCTGCCCCACAGCCCCGGCCCGGCCCCGCAGCTCCCCACAGGCCCCCAGCCCGTGCTCCCAGTGCCGCAGCTCTGAGCCCACTCCTCCCACTTCCAGCACAGAGAAACTCCCTGAAATCCTGACCTTCTTCTTTTCCTCTCCTGGAAACCAGGGATACAAGGGATCTGCATCAGCTGGCAAATTCTGAGCATCACACCCTGCTGAAGAACATCCCAGTGGTCAGTATTTTTCTATTCCTCCTCTTTTCCATCATCCTTTTTCTTCCCGCAGTGATTCCTGCTCCTGCTTCTTGCCTCAACCATATTCCTGCACAGTCCCCTTTGTAATAAATTACCATCAGTAATTGTTCACTAAACCATGCTACGGAAGCACCTTGTGATCTTATTAAGACTATTTCTTCAAACATCCGGTAAAGTAAACAAAAGATAAGCAGAACTAAAAGCTGAGTAACCAGCTTTTGCAAGGATCAACTACCAGACTCAATTCTCACGACCACCACTACTGGGAAGCGATAAAGACCCCTCCAGCAACACTTCGAACAAACACAAAAGAAACAGAAAAGATATACGTGTCACAGGGAGCTGCAAAGTATAAAAAGCAGAGACTCTCGGTGGTAGGGTGTGAGCCTGGTAGGACAGGAGATGCCCCGGCCGCCCAGCGCTGTTTTGCTTACTGTTGCTTGCTTAATAAATTCCAATATTATTTTAATTGGCCTTGTGTCCAGTCAATTATCATACACATCTATAACACCCTTGACCCTTTCCCTTCCCAGCACACCAACACCATCCGTCCCATGTTGTCTAAATCCCTTCTCGACTTCCCTAATTGCCCCCCTGGGTGTCCGTGTCCTTAATTACAGCTGGGAGAATGTGCAAACTGCCTCAACATTCTCCCAAGGGACCCTTCAGAGATATTTTGGGATCATCATCCCTTCTGCTTGTACCCCTTCCTGGCTTTCCCTTTTCCACCCTGCATGGGTGCCCTGCCATGTTTACTCCCTGAAGATCCCAGTGTCCTCCCTGATGAGATCTTCAATGCTCTCTCCCTGATGACTCTTCACAGACCCTCCTGATCTGTCACTCGTCTGTCTCCTGGACACTCTCGGGTCCCCAGTCAATCCTGGGGGCAGGAGAAGGGAAGGGGAAGCAGGGATGAAGAACAAAATGGTCAAAGGATGCATGTGGGAGGAGAAGGTGGGATTGTGCAGAAGAAGGAGGAATAGTAGGAGGAAGAGGAGTGTGAGGAAGAGTAGGGACACAGGAGGAGGAGGAGCAGGAAGAGGAGGCAGCACAAGGTTCCACCCCTCCCTGGATCTGCAGCCTCCCCCAGTCCCAGGAGCGTTGCCCCCCCCACATGCAGCAGGTGACCAGGGAGAGGGATCCAGGATTTTCCTGGGAGTGAATCTTGGTGTTTCTGAGCTTTATTGGGCTAAATGTTGGTGTTTTGTTTTTTTGCAGGGGGCTGAGTCTTTATATTTTAGAAAACTTTTTGTCTGAATCTTGATATTTTGGGAATTTTTGATCTGTGTCTTGATGTTTGGGCTGAATCTTTGTACTTTGGAGGTTCTTACAGATACAAAGTGCCCAATGATTCCCTGAGAGGAACTTGGGAAAGGAGGAACCCCCAGCCTAAGGCGCTATCCTCTTGTTTTTTCCCCAAACCAGGATATTTCATTCCCACAGAGTGTCCGGATGGAGGAGAAGGAAAAGCCCCAGAGATCCAGCCGGAGATCAGGGCTGGAGAAGAAGCCTCATGGAGGGGAGAAGCCCCACAAGTGCTTGGAATGTGCGAAGAGTTTCATCTACAGGTGCCGCCTGCTCCAGCACCAGAGGATCCACACTGGGGAACGGCCCTATGAGTGTGGGGTGTGCGGGATGAGCTTCTGCCAGAGCTCTGGCCTAAGGAAACACCAAGTGATCCACGTTGAGGAAAAGCCCTTTGAATGTGGGGAATGTGCGAAGAGCTTCAGAGAAAGCTGGGCCCTGATCCGGCACCAGGTGATCCACACTGGGGAAGGGCTCTACACCTGCTTGGAATGTGGGAAGGGCTTTGGGTATAGCTCCCAGCTGAAATACCACCAGTGCATCCACACTGGGGAGAGGCCCTACGAGTGTCCTGAGTGTGGGAAGAGGTTTCATGCCAGCTCTGATCTTGTCAAACATCAGCGGATTCAGAGAGGAGAGGCCCTTCTGCTGCCCCGACTGCGGGAAGGGCTTCAAGCACAACTCCACCCTCACTGTCCACCAGCGCATCCACACCGAGGAGAGGCCCTACGAGTGTCCTGAGTGTGGGAAGAGCTTCTCACAGAAGCCTAACTTGACCAAACACCAGTGGAGATGCCACTAAGGGAAGCCCTGGAAGCGCGCTGAGAGAGGGAAGAGCTTCATGCGCTGCTCCAGCTCCATCCCCCACAGGAGGATCAGCGTTGGATGATCCCCAGTGACCCCTATTGGGCAGAGCCTGGTAATCCATGGTCCTGGTGATCCCTGTTGCGAAGACACCCGTCTCCCTGTGGGCACCTGTGTGAACACAGGGGCAGGAACATCCATCAGGACACAGACAAACATTGGGAATTCCTTGAGGAGAGTGGATTTGTTGACTTTCGACCCCAGAAAATCTGTTGTGTTCAATCCTATCTTCTGGGGCCTCAAGGAATACTGGATGGTCTTGGAGGTCTTTTCCATCCTCAGGGATTCCACAATTTTGATTTCCTGTTGCCCAAGGGCATCTTCCACAGCTAAATGGTGATGATCTGGGGCAACAATCAAGGTATTGGGGACAGTGGGGTGGAAAACCCTCCAAAAAAAGTTCTTCCCTCCCACCCAAGTAGGTAGGTTCTCAGCTGGCACGGACACAGAAATCCTTTTCTTTTGGCCTTGATTTGCTTTTAATTTCTCTTCATCCCTTTAAAAAAATCCCACACTGGGGTAAAAATGAGAACATTGAACTAAGACCTCGGTGAGGACATGGGGGGACACAGACATGGAGAGTGACATGGGGACACATGGACATGGAGGGGGACGTGGCCATTCCTGGGGACACAGGAGGACACGGGCTCAGATGGAGATGTGGGGGACAGTGAGAGGGATGGAAACCTTGTGGGGAGACAGCCATGGGTGAGGCCATGGTGGGACATGGCCATGGCCGGTGCCTGGGGGGAACTTGCAGGGGCTCTGGGGGATGCTGTGTGTGAGGGAGTTGATGGTTCCTGGGAGGGACTTGGGGCTTGCTGAGGGCTTTGGGGACCCCAGGCGGAGCGGCTCTGGCAGCGCTGGGAGACCCTGGCAGAGGTTCTGGGGCAGCTGCTGGAGCCCCATTCAGGCATTGGCCTCCTGGAAGGGAATGAACGTCCTTGTCCCCAGGAGGGAAATCCCAGCAGCCCCAGGGTTTTGGGGGCAGCTGAGAGACTACAAAAAAGAAGGGGAAAGGCAGACAGAGCTGTCCCTCTCCAAAACTACTCCCCAAAAATCCCCAACCTCATGGATTCTTTGCAGGAAAAATCTGCCAGGAGGTGCCTGAATTAAGGGAAAGGAGGGATGAGACCTGTGGACTGAACAAGAGGGGCCTGGAACCCCCAAACCCAAGCATGGTTTTCTTGGGTTATACAACCAAAAATGTGTATTCTATTTCATTTGTTGAAAGCAGTTGGTGAGATGTTTATCTGTTGTTGTGGTGGATTTTTATTGTGTTTCCAATTGCAACTCAGGTTTAATGGTCAGTTTTATACAGCACCCATACTTTATATTGTTATAGTATATTTTATCCCTAATGGATTGTTCCTTTCCCATTCTACTGTTGGTTTTGCCCTGGTTGTCTGTCTTCCCTAGACCTACCCTTCCCGCCTCCTACAGAATTGTCAAACCTTCCCTCACCCTGCCCCTTCTTCCAGACCCTTCCCTGTCAATCCCCCAACGTTCCACGCCCCAGTGGTTGGTTTAAACTGTTCCCTCCCCTTGTGTTCTTTCATTGCTCTGTGCATTGTACTCCCCGCCTTATGTTCCTCCTCCATGTCACCCTGATTGTTTGGAAATTGTATCCTCTCCCAAGACCTCCCCCACTTATAAGGCCCTGCAAGCCCAGGTTTTGTGCCTTTTTCTGTCCCTGACCCTCTGGGCAATAAACACCTTTGGAAATCACACAGAAGGCCTCTCCCTGTTCCTTGTCCCTGCCCTGGACGCGTGCCACCTGTGCTATAGAGCAGCTGTGCCCTGCAGCTGCATCCCCGTATTGCCTGGCTTTCTGGGGGCAGCCCACTCCTGGCGCCGGTGCCGGGAGCTGGCTGGGCTGAAGAACACCAGCATTGCGTCAGGAAACTGTTTCACAAACAGCAGAAGACGTTAAAAGAGCAGCACGTGTGCCTGTTCAGAAATGGAATTCTATCCTTCAGGATTCCTGGTGGGACCAGTGGTTTGGCAGAGGGACTGGGTGGAAGAAAGTGGGATTTATAATATTATGTTCATTAACGGGGTTACCATTTTTACCTTGCCTAATTCCATGCTTTATTAAGCTCATTCACTCTGTGATTGAAGGCAATGCAAGTTGCAGTGATGCCTGTAGGCTCCAAACTGGCTGCAAAAGAATTTAATCATCTTGGAAAAACATCCAAAATTATGAAATTGAGGAAAGACAAGAAAGAAGCTCTGATCTCACAACTTTTAGCCAGGTTTGAAGCAGAGAAACGAATCAATAAATTAAACAAGAAGGGGTAGATAATTGTAAGAAATCAAGCTGTGATTGATGTAAATCAAATAGCAGGTGTGTGTGTGGGCAATGTGGACAGAGACCATGGGATTATTACAAAGAAAAGTTCTGCAGCTCAGTAAGGCATGGAAGTGGGGTTTAACAAAACAACTCTACAACAGCAGGCTTTGAACTAACAGTTTGTTGTAACAACAAAATTGTAAATTGTTTGCAGTAATCTTGTATAAAACTGTCTTGTAATATAAGTTTTAAACTATCCTTTGGACAAGTTATAAATCAGGGGGTTTTGTATAGAAGGATTTGAGGATTAGAGGAAGTAAGACTAACAAACTGAAAGACTTTACAAAGATCTCTTTCAACATTCTGACTTTTGAGGTTTTGTAATAACTGAGAGAGGTGCAGACAGGTGTTGGGGCATACTGGCTTAACTGATGTAACAACCAAGAAAAAGCTTGCAGAACGTGTGCTGGCTGACAGAATATAAATGCCTGCTTAAGCAAACTGTATAACCAGAAATAATGCTGGTGGAAAAAGATACTTGAATAGAAGAATGGGAGACTGCGGAAAAAAAACGTCAGAAGAAACTCTTGGACCACCTCCCTGAAAAATTTTCAAAAACCACAACTGCTGATTATGAAGAAAAGCAAGCAGAAAAAGACTGAAAATTTGGGGAAGTGCCTGGAATGGGGTAAGAAGATGCAATATATGATTTAGAATAAATTCATGCTAAGGACTAAAAACTACAGGATCTTTTAATGGAAACTGAGTGACAGGAAAGAGCAATATGCACCAGGTGATGAGAGGAAAGGTGTTCATTACCAGGGATGTATTTCTGTCTCAAAAGGAGGTATTCCAGAGGCTTTTTTTTTTTTTTTTTCATCTGGCAAAATCCCAGCAATGTGCATTAACAAAAAGATGAATATTCCTCTCCAGAAAAAGATATTTGAGGGGATTATCATCGAACAGGGTTCCAGCGAGAAGGTATTCTGAGAAAACTCTTTGTCAGGATTGGCCAGAAGAAAGAACGTACATTAATACGCAAAAAAAAGGGACAGGATAAACGAGAGGAAGCAAGACGACCCCACCGCTATCCCATGAAGTCTGAAAATAGTATAAAAAAAGACCCTGTGAAAGCAGAATTTTGTGAACTACACGGGTAGAGCTGTCCGATCGCCCGGCTCGGCGCTGTTTTGCTTGCGGCTTTTCCCAGTCTTTACTTTGACTATTTACTAAATTCCTGTAATCATTAAATTGGCTGATCCATTTGTAACAGAGACCGCTGCTTGAGAGCAGATCCGTGCGGGCGGAGCCGCCTCGCGCGCAGCGCTGCCCTTTTACGGGCATTGCTCACCCTTTTGTGGAACAAATCAATAAATTGCCGATATTGATGATATATCGGCAAATCTGTAATAAATCGGCAGATTGGCAAGTCTGGCTTTTTCATCAATTACATTCACGCCCCTCCCCCATCCCTGGGGACCCCCTCCCCCCCCTCATCCTGACCCGCTGGGCGTGGGCGATGGCGTCACAGGCGGCGGTGGCGCCCGGGTGGTGACGTCACCTCGGTGCGACACCGCGACATTTCCGGGTTGCCGCCCGGCGCAGGCGCAGTCGCCGCCGCGCCTTCAGCAGCAATGGACGCCTGCGAGCAGCAGCGATTCAGGCGCGCGGTGAAGGCAGGGGACAGACAGGGGGACAGGAGGGCGTGGGAGGAGGGGGGGGAGGTGATGGAGGGGTGGGGGACACCGAGGGTGGTGGGCGGGGGTCAGCGCGGGGGATGAGGCGGGTGGCCGAGGGAATGAGGAGGGTGGCTGGGGGGGTGAGGGGGTGACAAAGCGACAGAGGGGACAGCTGAGCCCTCCAAGGAGGGGACAAAGGGGACCCTGGGAGGGTACACAAGTGCCACGAGGTCTCCGCCACCTCCCGTCTCCCCTCCCCAGGATCTGGAGGCACTGGTGTCCGTGGTGGCCACCCTGAACGGAGTGGTGGCCACAGTGACTGCGCCACGCAGGCTGCTGTGGCGGTCGGTCAAGTACCCGAGGTCCATGCGCGCAGACCTGAGGAGATTCATCTGGCAGCTCCGGAACATCCTGCGCCACCGCACTGTCATCCACGTGGAGAACCGCGGCGTCACCTCCCGCTACGATGTCACCTCCCTGCGCCAGGCCCTGGCCGCCCTCGAGGCTGACCTGGGGGCCCCCTGGACCCATGCCCGTGTGACAGACGAGGTCCATGCCTGGCAGGAGTCGGTGAAGGTGCTCGAGGTTGTGTGGTCCCAGCTGGCCGAGGATGCCACCAAGCTCCACATCTCCTGGGGGAGAAAGATCGGGTGGGAGGACGGTGCTGTGGGGGTGATGAGGAAATTGATGGCCGCGTGTGGGAGAGCCACGGCATTTCCCTTGGAGCTGCAGCGCCAGCTCGGGGACATCGAGGTCACTTTGAGGAGGAGAAGGGAGCTGACCCCCGATGTCCTCAAGGCCGCGGTGGCTGCAGTGGCCAAGGTGGAGCAGGTGTGGGAGGCCAGCACCCGCCTGACCACACGTCACCTGCTGGTGAGGCTCTGGGCCATCCACGGCCTCCTGGAGAGTCCCCATGATTACCACGATATCTTTGAGCAGCTCAACTGGCCCCAAAGAGCCATCAAGGACATCCCAGGGCTGCTGGGGGGACAGGAACCTCCCATCACCCAGGAGGTGACGCCATCAGGGACATCGCTGTCACAGACCCCCTCCTCTCTCCCCGTGCGGTGTTTGAGACAAATTTGGGGCATTTTCCAAGGACTTTGATTGAAATTGTCCCAAATCCTGAGGGGAATTCTTGGGCTGACATCCCTGGGGTCACTCAGGGACACTTAGGGACACAATCTATTGGTTTGTATGTGCACTACACAGCCTACAGAAATGGAAGCGTAAAAAATCAATCTTATTTATATTAGATTAGGGATTTGTAGTCCTTAATCTAACAATATAATCTTCTCATAATTATATTACAGTATTATTGTCATCTAATAATGTAAACTATAATAATTTATATTATTACTTTATATAGTATTCTGCTGTTTTATAATTGATATTATATTGTAGCAACATATAAAAATATAGACTGTGCAATGCCAAAGTGCTTTGATATTATAACTGTTAGAACTAACTTTTATATTATAACTAACTTTTATAACTGACTTTTATATTATAACAAATATGGCTAACTTTTATATTTTAACTAACTTTTATATTGCAACTAACTTTTATATTGTAAGTAATATAACTTTTATAACTCTTAAAACTAACTTTTCTATTGCAACTGTTATAACTAACCTTTTTATTGTAACTCTTATAACTTTCTCATTGTAACTATTGTAACTAACTTTTGTATTATAACTAACTCAGAGAAGGGTGTGAAACAATTCTTTCCTTTCTCACATCTGTGGGCTGGTTTGGTGGAATTTTAAGGGGATTTTGGTGGAATTTTAAGGGAATTTTGAGGGGATTTGGGGAGGATTTTAGGGGGAATTTCTGGTAGATTTTAAGAGGATTTTGGTGAATTTTCAAGGGATTTTGAGGGGAATTTTGGTGGGATGTTGAGAGGGATTTTAGGCGGAATTTGAGGGGGCTTTTTTGGATGGATGTTAAGAGAATTTTAGGACATTTTGGGGGCATTTCTGGTGGAATTTTTGGTGGAAGTCTGAGTGGATTTCCATGGAATTTTGAGAGGACCTGGGGGGAATTTTAGAGTAATTTAGAGATTTTAAGGGGATGTTGGGTGGAATTTGGGGGGTTTGGCTGATTCTGGGGGGAAATCTCTGTTCTCACCCTGGCGAAACTCCGACATCTCCAGTGGGACTGGGGACGCTGAGGCGTGACACTGGGATAGCGGTGGCACGGGACGATGGCAGGGGACACTTGGTCAGGAGTGGTGCCACTGGGATGGGACCGGTGGCACTGGGGACGCTGGGAGGGGACACTGGGACAGGACTGGAGGCACTGGGATGAAACTGGTGACACTGGGGACACTGGGAGGCGACACTGGGACAGGACTGGTGGCACTGGGATGAGACTGGAGACACTGGGGACACTGGGAGGGGACACAGGGACAGGAGTGGTGGCAGGCGTTCTGTCCCTGCTGGCAGTCACGTGCTGCTGGCCCTGGCCGTGGTGGGTGTGTCCTGCCAGGGGGTGTGGCAGGGAGAAGAGGGGCCATGGCAGTGCCCTCTAGAAGGATATCTTCTGCTAATGGCCCATTAATGATTATCTCCTGTTAATGGCACATTAAGGATTATCTTTTGCTAATGGGCCATGAAGGCTCACCAATGACAGGACACATTCCATCATCCCATTGTGAGATGCTGCACCCAGTGTGGGAGGAACCAACTATTGCTACCTGGATAAGAACTGAGATGTAGGAACACGAGGGATCTGGTTCCACTGGATTCCTGGAGGAAGACCGGACCCTTCTCAGCATCACTGGACCCTTTTTCTCTCAGGATCATCTCTACCCCAACAGAATCACATCTGCTACTCCAGGAGGACTTATTGTGGACTGCTTCCAACAGCCTGACCAACAGGGTGTCAGGTTGTATCTCTGTCAGGGTTTCTAGGATTTTTATTTGTTTACTTGGGTCTATTTTGTACTCCTACATTTGTATTGTGAACATTTCTAGTCCAGAACTGTTATTCCTATTCCCAAAACTTTGCCTGAAAGCCCTGTGGTGGTGTGTTTGATTTTCTCTGTTAAATATGTGTTCAGACTGTTCATTTGGTTGGTTCCATGTACCCCCATTTAACCCCCATTTGTTTCATACCACAGCTGTTTACCCAGTTTCGGTTACATGTCAGTCTTCTGCCCCCTACCCCCAAGGACCTGTCCAAGGCCTCTCCCTGGGTCTAGAAAGTTCCAGGGAAGGCATTGTGTGGTAGGCCAGGATCCGAGGAGGTCCCTCCTTCCCCCCAGGCATTGGCTCCTGGAGGAGTCTCTCATCCCCATGGCCACTCCCTGACCCTCCCTGGTTGGTCCCATCCCTGATCCTTCCTTCTGCTCCTCCCCCTGTTAAAAGCAGCTGACACAGGGCAGTCTGTGCTCTGCTGAGGCAGACTCCCTGGGGTGAGGCTGCTCCCTTGAGACCCTCAATAAACTTCAGTGGCCACTCCTCAGCAGAGTCCTCCTTTATTCTCCTCACCTTCATCACAGCTTCCAACACTGGAGCTGGGCTGTAAGGAACCCACCGGATCGGCTCAGTTGCTCAAGCTGTTGAGCTGCACCACTCACCTGCAGCTAGTTCCAGGGCTAGCTGAGGCTGGCAAGGACAGAGAAAGCAGGCATGGCTTCAGTACTCCAAACATGTCTCCCCCAAAAAACCCAACTCAGGGACCCCCTAGGATATCTGGGCTGAGTTCCCCCTCCTTGGTCACCTGTGGGATTGGGGGGGTTGCGGGGGGAATGCTCCCAAGAGTGGAGAGCTGCAAATTCAGGGAGCACTCGACCACATGGTCCCTATTCCTGTCCCTGCTCTTCCTTGTCCTCCTGCTCCTCCTGCTCCCTAATCTCACTACCTCCTCCTCGTACTTTCCTCCTTCTCCATCTCTTCTCCTCGTCCCTCCCTCACATCCCATAGGAAGAGCAGGGATTGAGCCAGGACAGGTTGGGATGGACAGTGCAGGGCTGTGGGCTGCTCCCACCCACCAGCAGGGTACTCAGCCAGGGGAAAAGACACAAAACAGGTGGAGATAAAAATTTGGGTGCTGTGGTCGCCCTGTGTGGGGACTTCCATCCCTTTGGTCTCATCTCAGGAGCCTGGAGATTTTGGAGTGGGGAATGCAGAGATTGATGGGGGATCCCAAGGGATTTTAGGGGCAAGATGAGGGCTGGTATGAGCCCCTTGTTGGGGAGGTGGGGGCATCATGCTGGAGACCCTGTAGTGTTCCCAGGACCCCAGACTAGAGAGTTGTCACCACCTTCTGCTTCAGGTGGTGATTCTGGAGAGATCTCGGCTCCTTGGGGCTCTTCCTGCAGCCAGAGAACTTGTAGGGATCCTTCTTCAGGTGAGTCCAACAGGTGCTCCAAGGCCTTGGGGCTCATGGTGAAGCCCCTCCCATAGTCTGGCCATCCACAAGGTCTCCAAGAACCCCCCCGGTGCCTGAAGGCTGTGCAGAGCTGGTTGGGAACAATCCCTGGAATCCTCAGGGTGCCCGAGGCAGAGCAGAGCTGCTTGGGAACACCCCACTCATCTCTGCTGCTTGAAGCTGCTTCCCTGGCTCTGGCCACCGCTTGGCTCTGGTGCAGTCCTGCAGGGTTGCTGCTGGTCACACAGCTGGAGGGGAGAGATGTGGGCCGCTCCCCGCCCATCCCTTGCTGCAGCTCTTTTTGGTGAGGTGGGAAGGTCAAGACTCTGTGGGAGCTCCTGGAGCCCCCACAGGGATGTGTGCTCTCCCATGGAGGGAGAGCAAAATGTAACACAGCAGCACTCCTACAAAGGAGTCTATCTGGGGGACTCATCTCCTTGTTAGGGCAAGCAAAGTGTGGTAAAAGTCCATGAGCCTTTGCCCCTATGTTCATCTTTCCGCCCCCATTGGTCGAACCTTTATTTTCTGGTCTTCCTGTCCCGTTATTGGTTGTTTTTGGATCCTTCCCCTGATTGGTTATTTCCTGAATTCTTGTCCCTATTGGTTCTTGTGGAAAACCCCTCCCCCTGAGTTTTCTATATAATCCAGGCACCGGAGTGTTGCCACACTTTGTGCCTGCCATGTTTTGGTTTTGGGAAATTCTGTTCCCAGGCACTCTTCTGGTACACAAGGTCACATATTGTAAACTACCGTGTTTTGCACATATTTCCCCAGAGGAGGGATTTCACGTGGTGGTCTCTGGAACTGACCAATGGTTCCCAAAGGTCCCACCTCTAAGGTGGGCACATCTGTAAAAGCATAAAAGAAGCCCGAGAAATAAACCGGGGGCTCCTCCTAGGATGAGGAGTCCACGCAGCCTTCTATCTACTCCTGCCTCCATTTATTGTGTCCAACAGCGACACCGGAGAGCCTCGGGGTCTTTCCAGTTGACAGCTCCGGGGAATAAAGGAAACTTGGGAAGATCACAGACCCCTGTCTTTCATTCCTGTGCCGCCTGAAGAGAAAGCTGCTCAGCCCTGCTGACCCAGCAGCTCTCCCCTGAAATCACGCACAGATCTTATGCTTGGTTGCTGCAGCAACCATCACAGGAGGGCTGACAATCACCTGGGTGTGCCTGTACCCCTGTGACACAGAGCATCTTTGTAAAGATGACTCATAAGGGAGGTCGTGGCACCCCCAAGACCACCTCTCGGCCCCTGGCGACAGCTCACGACAGGACTTCTCAGGAGTGTTCTAGAATCCCCAACTCACCCTGGCTGTGGCTCTTCAGGTGATACGGAGTGGCTGAGACACTGCGGTGCTGCTCCAATGGTCCCTCAATTTGGATCTTCTAGTTTCGGGCAGCCGCCACTCTCAGTTCAGTTTTTTATAATATTTTATTCTAATATCTACATTTTATTCCATTCACACCTCCCATCCCACTCCCCTCCGGGTGCTGCTCTTTCACCACCGGGCTCCTCGCTGGTCTCTCGGTGCAGCTCCTTCAGTGATGTGGGCTGGCAGAGACACCCCTCAATGCAGCTCCTTTATTGTATTTTATTATTTTCTCTGTGGGTTTTTTTGTTCCCAGCTTGCCCGTCCCACGGAGTGACTCCTTCAAGGACCCGAGGCAGCACAAACCCCTTGGGAGGGCCCCAAAGGGCCCTGCCCACCGCTGCTCCCGGGGCCTCCCAGCTGCTCCCCAAGGATAGGACACTGCAGGCGGCCCTGGCCTCTTGTTCTTCTTCCTCCAGATGGGATTGAGCCCCCACTGCCACCTGGCTCCTTCTGCCACTCCTGCATGGCACAAACTGGCGCTGCCGCTGACAGGGTCGAAGCACGGCTGCAACGCAACTACCCCGTGCCTCAGGGATCCCGCTGGACAGGGCAAGGACTGACCCCATGGGAGGGACCCCACGACAGAGCTGGGGAAGGATTCCTGTCCCTGAGGGGGAAGCAGTGGCAGGAACTGACCATGACTCCCATCCCTTCTCTCTGCACCCCTGGGCAGAGCAGGGAGAAAACTGGAGATAAAGTGAAGTCCGCAAAGGGGAAAGAGGTCGGGGGAAGGTTTTTTTTAAGGGTTTATTTTACTCCTCATTCTCCTGTTCTAATTTGTTCAGTCCCAAATCCAATTGATTTCCCCACATCGGGGCTTTTGTGCCCATGATTACGATCCTGGAGTGACCTCTCTCTGCTCTTATCCCGACCTACAAGGACTCGGATTTGTTTCCATTCTGTGGAATTAATGGTGATTTGGAGCAGCTGGAGTGAAGCAGCTGGAAACCACAGTGAGCTTGAGAAGGACTTAAGCAGGGCAGGAGTTTGGGCTGCCCTGAGGGAGCTCTCACAACATGAACCTTCATGGGGTCTTTTTATGGGAATTTTGTTGAATTTTTACATTTCTCATTACAAAGCAGAGTCAAACAGGAGCTTGTTTTTAACCTTAAACTGAGGGAATCAAATGTGTGCTCTGGGACTTCTATAAACTCAAAATGTTACTTGATATTTTGGAAATATTCAGCACCTCAGCAGCAATGTCTCTTCCAGCCCACCAGTTTCTGGCTCAGAACTGGCTTGGAGACTGGAGAAGAACCCCAAAGTCCCAACAGAATAAGCTCTGACAAGTTTGTTTGGTTGGTTTTGTTTGTGTTTTTTTTCATAGTTATGTTATCCTTTTATTTTTTTTGTATAATTTATTTTACTTCTATTTTTGCTTTTATTCTTTCCCCCCCCACCCCCTTCTGTTAAATCATGTTTTTTCTCTATTTTCCCCACACACAGCCTTTGCTCCCCTCCCAGAGGTTTCTGGTGAGGTGCTGTCCCACCGGTACTCCCCCAGAAACCAATGAAATCAGTCAAAATAATGATGAATTTTTGAACTCTTTCCGCTGCTGTTTCTAGAGGTGCCAGGAGGAGCCGGGGTGGGGAGGGGGGTCCCAGAGCCAGGATAGTGGTGCTGCAGGTTGAGACACACAAAAGTGACCAGGAGCCCAGGGTTTGAGGGAAGAGGGGATCCAAGGGGGTATCAGTAAAGGAAAAGGGGGCTCAGGGGGTCTCAGCACCTGGGATGGAGGTACAGGGGAGTCCCTGTGCACAGGAGTGGGCAGTTCAGACCGGGATATGGGGGTGCAAGGATGTCCCAGTGCTGGGAATGGTGGGGGGGGGGGGGGGGGGGGGGTCATGTGGTCCTGTTGCTGGGGGCTCCCTGGCCCAGAAATAGAGTTTCAGAAGGGTCCCAGGGCCCAGAAATGGTGGATATGGGGGTTTCCTGGGATGGGAAATGTGGGTTCAGGGAAGTCCCCTTCCCAGAAATGGGGGTTCAGAAGGATCCCAGTGCCCGAAAATGGAAGCTCAGAGAGGTCCTGATGCCCAGGAATGGGGGTTCAGAGATGTCCTCATGCCAGATAAGGGGGAACATGGGGGTCCTGGTGCTGGGGAAGGGGATGCAGTATCCAGGGTACATTGGGGTGCCAGGTGCCAGGAATGGCATTTCAGGGGTATCCTGGTGCCGAGGATCCCACTCACCCTCATTGCTCCCCAGGAGCACCCCCAGCCCCACGCCCAGGTTGGGTTTCCCAGGAAAGGGAGGCCTGGGGCCGAGGTGCCCTGGCTGGCCGGGAATGGGGCTCTGGGGTTCCCCGGGCTGACAGAAACAGGGGATCCAGGGGCTGGCAGAGGAGGATACCCAGGAAGGGGGTGCAGGGGGTGTCAGTGCAGGATAAGTGTTGCTGTTGCAGTGTCCCTCACGGAGTGTCTCCGTCCACCCAGGCTAGCCCGACACTGCGGACATGTGGGGACACTCCTCCGGATCCAGGGGAACCAGAGCAGCAGCTAAGGGGTCTCTCTCCTTGTCACAGGACAGAGCAGCAACAACGGCAAAGGAGGGAATCTGACTCAGCTGGAGGGCAAAATCCAACAACTTTATTCAGTCCCAGGAGAGACCTCTAAGCCTCAAGGAAGCTGCTCCAGCTGAGCAGTGAGCAAGGGGTAACAGTAACTTATAAACAGGGGAGGTACAGAGCGAGGGAACAAACCACCAGCCAATAAGGGACCAAATGGGAGTGGACTGGGGTTAGAAGGGTTTACAGGAAAAACCAATGAGGGCATCAGAGGAGGAACTTCTTCTGGTACTGTCCTATCACTTGACGCCCTTTCCCAATCTTTCTAGAAGCCGGGAGGAGCAGCTGAGTGACAGGCAGTGCAATGAGGGGGGGGGGGGGTTGGGGGGAACATGGGAAGATTGACAAGGGAGAGATATACAGCGAATCAATCACTGCTATTTTGCGGAGTCTGTGTGGTAACTGTGCTGGGAGAGCAGCCTCGTAGTTTGTCCCAAAAGGATACTCTCCCTGCACTGCTAACACAGGCACAGACCCCTCAGACAAGTCTAGGCTTGTTCCAGGCAGCGACCTGGGGTGCAGCGGCGAGATAATGTAGCAAGATGAATCCTGCATGGCTCTCTCAGAGAGGTTGGACGAATCAGTGGAAGAAGGAAACGGATCTGCTTTAGGAGTCTTGTCCAGAGATTTTATTCAGGAGTAGCAGCACTTCTGAACCGTGTGACTTCCCTGAGGAGATCCCTGACAATGTGCCTGTCCTGGGTTTTTACCTGGGGGACAGGGATGGGGGAGGGCACACAGCCTACCTACCAGAGAGGGACAGGGCGTGACCCGAGGGTTAAAGGGCAGCCTAAAAGTCAAATCACCTGTGAGGAGGGGTGGGCCCTCTCTGCCTGGGCCAATTCCTTTGATGGGCAGCCCCTGCAAAAATCTCAGGTTGCTTGGTAAACCGTGTGTATTATAATCATTCCCTCAGGGTTGGCTGGGAAAAACCCCTAAAAAAGGTGAAAGCCTTAAAGGCACACTGCAACAAGAAGTAGGGACCAACTTGGAACAAAACATCAACAAAGAGGAGTAAGGGCCAAACCATTATGAAATATAACAAACATTTTAAAAACACGATACAACAGATAAGGGGATGTGGGGGGTCCTGGGGCTGGAGAAGGAGATGCAGGGGGGTCCCAGTGCCCAGGAATGGGGATTCAAAAGGGTGCCAGGGGGGATCTCCAAAACGCCTCCTAGGGGGGAGCAGGAGCTGGATCAGGACCTCTGAGGAGGGAAAAGGGGGTGACCCCGGCAAGGGGGGGACATGGGGGAGTCACAGGCGCTCCCAGGGGGGACACGACCCCCGGGGACCGCCCTCAGCTTCTCCCACAATGGAGGCCAAGCCCCAGCCCAGGCAAACAGAGCCCAGCACAGAGTCCCCAAGCCCCGGCAGCGTCTTGGGGGGCGTCCGGCAGCAGCTGCAGGGGTGGGAGGGGCAGGATCCGGGAAAGGGCAGCAGCTGCCGGGAAGGGACCAGGATGGACTGGGACAGACTGGGATGGACTAGGACAGGCTGGGATGGACTGGGACACACCGGGATACACCGGGATAGACTGGGCCCAGGACTGGCACCCACTGGGAGCAGGATCATAGCAGACTGGGACCCAGCAGGACCAGAACTGGAGAACAGGGATCCTTGTGGGAGCAACTGGGATTGACTGGGAGTGACTGAGAGTGACTGGGATCATACTGGTGAAAAGTGGAACCTTACCAGGCCAAGTGGCTGTGACTGGGAATGACTATGAGTATGCTGAGGTCAACTGGGATATACTGGGACTGTCTGTAACCATACTGAGGGTGAATGGGAACACACTGAGAGCAACTGGGAGTGACTGGGTCTACACTGGGGGCAAATGGGATTGACTGGGACCATGCTGGGGGAGACTGGGATCATAGTAGACTCATAGTGGGATTATACTTGGAATGACTGGGTCTATACTAGGGGCAACTTGGATCAGACTGGGAGGAACTGGGAGCAACTAGGACCATGCTGGGAGCAACTGGGATCATAATGGCATCAGAATAGGATCATACTGGGATTGGCTTGGTCTATGCTAGACACAACTGGGATCACATTGGGAGGAAATGGGACCATGCTGGGAACAACTAGGATCATGCTGGGAGCAACTGGCATCACATTGAAGGTGACTGGGAGTGGCTGTGGACAACTGAAATCATGCTGGGGTCATACTGGGATCATATTGGAAGTGACTACGAGCAGGCTGAGGGTAACAGGGACCATGTTGGGGTAACTGGGATATACAGGGAGTGACTGCAATCATGCTGGAGTTGACTATGAGCAACTGGAATCATGTTGGAAGCTACAGGGAGTGAGTGGAAGCACACTGAGGCCAACAGGGATATATTGGGGGAGACCAGCAGAGACTGGGATCACAGAGGAATGATAAAGGAAGTTACTGGAGTAATAGTGGGAGTGTTTGGGAGTGACAGGGATAAAACTGGGGGCAAGTGAAACCTGCTGAGGTAACTGGAGGGCCTGGGAATGACTACAAGAATGTTCGGACAACTGGGATATACTGGGAATGCCTGAGACCATGTGGGTGGGGACTGGGAGCGACTGGGAATGTGCTGAGGGGAACTGGGACCACACTGGGGGAAACTGGGGGCAAGTGTGAGTGGGGCCCTGCTGGGAGAGACTGGGATCATACTGGGAGTGACTTTGACTCTCAGTTCCTCCCAGTTGCTTGCAGCATGATCCCAGTTCTCACAGGCACTCCCAGTCACCCTTAGTGTGGTACCAGTCACTCCCAGTATGATCCCAGTCACCAGCAGTGGGATCCTGGTTGCTCCCAGTATCTTTCAGTTGGCCCCAGCATGATCCCAATTGCCCCACATAATCCCAGTAAATCCCAGAATGTCCAGTGTGATCCGTCTCCCCCAGCATGGGGCCTGCTGCTCCCACTGTGATCCCTGTAGAATCCCAGTTGCCCCCAGCACTGATCCAATTCCCTGTTCCACCCACTGTGGTTCCTGTTTCCCCCAGTATAGTCCCAGTCCATCCCAGTATCATCCCAGTCCTGCCAGTCATGCCCAGTTGCTCCCACTGTAGACCCAGTCACTCTCACTCACTCCCAGTTGCCCCCAGCATGGTCCCAGTTCTCTCCAGCATGGTCCCGGTTGTTCCCAGTGTGGTTCCAGCCACCCCAGTATGGTTCCAGACATTCTCAGTATATCCCAGTTGCCCTCCGCATGCTCGTAGTCATTCCCAGGCACTCCCAGTTGCCCCAGTAAGGTTCCAGTTATCCCAGTAGAGCCCAGTCCCTCCAGTGATGCCGCTCCTGGGATCCCCCAGCCTGCTCTATTTTCTCCCCTCCCAACTCTCCAGGCTCCCGAGAGGAGCCCCAAGGGCTGCAAGTTCCCAGCCAGGGTTCCCAGCAAGGCCCTGTTTGGATCTGCAGCCCCCAGTATTCCCAGTTTCCCTCTCCTTTTCCCCGGGCCGGGTTCCCCCCGGCCCCAGCAGGTGGGAGCAGCCAAGAGCCCCGCGCTGCCCATCCCGACCTGTCCCGGCTCCATCCCCACTCCTCCCGCGGGCTGCCGGGGCCTTGGGGACGGGGGAGGAGGAGGAGGGAGGGAGGAAGAGGTGGAGCGACAGCAGGAAGGAGGAAGAAAAGAGTAGAGGAGGGGGAACAGGGTGGCTCCAGCGCTCTCTGAACCCACAGCCCCCCGGGACCATCGCCCCACATCCCGCAGGTGCCCGGGGAGGGGGAGCTCGCCCCAAATATCCTGGGGGCGGTCCCTGGTTTGGGTTATTTTGAGGGATATATCTGGAGAATGAAGAACTCCAAATCTCAGCAGAAAATGCCCCCTGGGGGGACATTGGGGGTCCCAGTGGCAGCTGCTGGCAGAGGCAGCCTGGAGGAGCAGAACCCTGTGTCCACCAGGACCCTAAAGTGGGGACCTCAGAGAGGGGAGAGCGCTGTGATCTGTGGGACCCTCAACGGCCTGGAGAGGGACAGGGGGGACTCCTTGGACCCCCTGAACCCCAAAACAGAGAAT
The DNA here is from genome assembly GCA_016584745.2 of Phylloscopus trochilus trochilus. Taxonomy (NCBI): domain Eukaryota; kingdom Metazoa; phylum Chordata; class Aves; order Passeriformes; family Phylloscopidae; genus Phylloscopus; species Phylloscopus trochilus. Next base: position 3,092,961 of record WQNJ02000034.1, read on the forward strand.
AAGGGAAGAAGTGACCCCAGGACCCCCAAAACCCCCAGTGTCCCTAAGTGGGGAAACCAAAGTGGGGATTTTTGGATTTCTGGGACTCCCAGCAGCCTGGATAGGGTGGGGACCAAGTAGACAGGAGACACCCAATACAAGTGTGAGCCCCAGCAGCTGGGACAGGGGGGAACCCCCAAACATCGATGGGAAGAGGCCAGAGATGGGAAACTCCTGGGAGGCATTTTTAGGGCTGAATCTTGGTGTTTGGGAGGTTTTTGTAGACCCCAGATGTCCAGTGATTTCTAGAGATGTACTTGGGCAGAGGAACCTTCAAACTCAACGTGCTCATCCCATGTTTTTCCACCAGGGCAAAATTTCTCATTCCTGAACCTCAGCCAGATGGAGGAGGCTGCAAGGAAGAGGAAGATGTCCTGGGACAGTCAGGCAGGTGAGGAGGAAGTCACTGCCCCTTTCCCCCTCTCTCCTGCTCCATCTCCCAGCCCAGCCTGGCCCCCAGCTGCAGGACAACCCCACTGCCAATGCCGTCCTGCTGGGGATGCACTGGGGGGGATCTCCTTCCCCTTCCCTCTGGAACGTAGGCAAATCCCATCCTCTCCTTGTGCTTCCTCCCCCAGACAAGGAGCTGAGGTTGGAGACCAGGGAGGACAAATCCCCGCGACAGAACCTCGTGGGAGAGGCCATTTTGAGCGGCTGCACAGCACAGGAATCCAATGGGGAGGAAAAGCCCAGCGATCCCTCAGGAGGACAGGCTCCAAACCCAGCCCAGGCTACTCTGAGAAGGAAGGGCCCACCCTGTCCCGGGAAGGCAGCCAGAGATTGAGCCAGAGCTCAGACCTTGTGGTTCATGAGCAGCTTCATGAGAGGGAGAGGCCCTACAAGTGCTTGGAGTGTGGGAAGATCTTTAACAAGAACTCCTACCTGATCCGCCACCAGAAGATCCACACTGGGGAACGGCCCTACAAGTGTGGGGAATGTGGGAAGGGCTGCAGAGACAGCTCCGACCTGATCTGCCACCAGAGGACCCACACTGGGGAGAATCCCTATGAGTGCTTGGAATGTGGGAAAAGCTTCAGCCGGAGTTTCAGCCTGACTGTCCACCAGAAGATCCACACTGGGGAGAGGCCCTATGAGTGTCCTGAATGTGGGAAGCGCTTTACCCTCAGCACTCACCTCACTTACCACCAGAGGATCCACACGGGAGAGAGGTCCTACGAGTGTCCTGAGTGTGGGAAGAGGTTTCACACCAGCTCCACTCTCCTCCTGCACCAGCGGATTCACACGGATGAGAAGCCCTTCCGCTGCCCCGACTGCGGGAAGGGCTTCAACCAAAACTCCACACTCACCACCCACCGGCGCATCCACACTGGGGAGAGGCCCTACAAGTGTCCCCAGTGTGGGCAGAGCTTCACCAACAGCTCTGCCTTGATCAGACACCAATTGAGGCACCGGTGAGGGAAGCCCTGCAAGTGCCCTGACTGCAGGAAGAGCTTCCTGCGCTGCTCCAACTCCATCATTCATCAGAGGACTCACATTAGGAAGAGACCTGGTGGCCCACAAGCCCCATGATCCACATTGGGAAGTGGCTGGTGGTTCATTTATTTTGTTATAACTACCTTTTGATTCTTCTTCATCCCTTTAAAACACACAAAACTGGGGTAAAAATCAACAAAGTCGTCAAAGGCATCTAAAGCCTCCGTTTTTTCCTTGTGTTTTGGTGGAATCTGGGATTCGGGGAGATACTTTGGAGGATATGGGGGGTTTAAGGGACATTTGGTGTAGTTTTCTCCATTTCTTGGCACTCCAGAAGATGAGAGGGATTTATCTGTCAAAACCACTCAATACCTCTGAAAACTACTCAATCTCACTCCAAAATTACTTGATTCCACAGCCCCTGAAGGTGAAATGGGGTTGGAAGGGACTGGGGGGAAGTGTGCTTCAAATCAGGAGGGTTGAGATGGGCATTGGGTGGGGCGGGATGGGTGGGATGGGGATTGGTAGGGGTAGGATTGGGGACATACAGCTTGGGGAGGCAGTCTTGATGTCCAGGAGGGATGGGGTGGATTTAGGTGGGGATTGGGAGGGTGTGGTGAAGTCTGGAATGAGACAGCCAAAGGTTTGGAATGATGAAGAGAGGGGGAACTCATACCTGAGTGAGTCTTTGGGTATTCCACATTCCTGAAGGGATTTTGGTGCATCCCATGTTTCTGAGGCAGTTTTGTGGCACTTCCCAGTTCTTGGAGGGTTCCTGAGAGCAGCTCCCTGAAGCCCCATTGCCAGGGGTGGTTACCGTGGGCAGGAGCTCAGGGCTGTAGCCAGAGTCCATTGCCTTGGTGCTGGAGAGCAGAGAAATGATGAATGGCCCCAGACATCTCCAGGGTGTGTTTGGGGAGCTAGGGCAAGTCCTGTGTAGGTGGGACATCACTGTCCCACCCCTAGCCACTGCAGCCTCTGGTGCAGCCCCAAAATACCTGTCAAGCCAGTGCTGTTCCTTTGTTAAGTTTAAGGTGTAAGTTAAGATTAAGGTAGAAGTTAAGTCCTGTTAAGTTTGAGCTCTGTTAAGCTTTTAGGCTGTGTTGCTTTTATCTTTGCCCTCACTCTCCTCTTGTCACACATGGGGACAGTTCTCAGTTTGTTTCTGGCTTGATTGCCTGGATTTGGTTTGGTTTTGTTGTTGCTTTACTTCCTTGGTATGCCTGAAGTGTCCAGTCACGAGTGGGGTGACTCTTGCCAAGGAACTTTGTCATGCCTCACCACCTGTGCTCCTAATTAGGGATTTTTGTCAAATACGTTAATCTGCTAAACTCATAAAATTGTATTCACCCCACGTGGCAATGAGCATTTTGTGCACATTTTCCATATCTGCCCCTTGGAGGCTTCCAATAAAGATCAGCCTTTCCATTACCTCCTCTATAATATTATCTCCAAAGGGTGTTATTTTATTTCTAGGTTCTTGAAGACATCAACACAGTGGGGCCTCATGGCACCCAGGAGATGACTGTGACACAATGGCATCTTGGGGAACCAAGTGTCAACTGCAAACACAGCAGGGCCTCATGGAAGCCAGAGGCCACTTGGATAGTGCCAGGGCACGTGGAACTCAGTGTCCACTGTGACACAGCACAGCCCCAAGAAACTCAGCAGACCATTGTGACAACATGGAATCTCATGGATGCAAGGCTGTGCTTGGGCAAAGTGGGGCCTCCTGGGACACAGGTGCCACTGGGACACTGCCAGCTCTTGTATAACCCAGTGCCCCTTGTGACACAGTGCAGCCTCATGGAATTGTCTTGGGGATGGTTCATATCCCATAACTATTTTGGGTTGTTTTTTGTTTTGTGTCCAGAATGGTCACTGCCTCCCCTCCCTGGCTCTGGGAATATCACAATGGGGGGAGGGGCAGCCCGGGATCCTGTAAGGGTTGGGGGCCAGGGGCTGCTCTTCCTTCTAGTTGGTGTGGTTGGCTCAGTGGCCATGTGGCACAGTGCATCTGATTTGAGATCCTGTTGCCCTGTGCTTTTGGCCTTTTGCTTTTTTCCTCTTGGTTTTTTTTTCTCCTTTGGCACTGTGACCAGGGCTTGCTGGCTTGCTTTTCTGCTCCTCTGCTGCTTGGGAGAGGAAAAACCCTCTGCACCTGGTGGGCTCCCACAGGGCTTATTCCTCAAACCTGTCCTTTGGGTGGATCAGGGATGGAATATTCCCTGATCATCTGTGCTTAGCAGGTGGGAAACTTCTGTTACCATGGTGTTGTTTGTTCTGTTCCGTTCTCTATGTATTTTATAGTAAAGAACTGTTGTTCCTTTTCCTAGTTTTTCCTGGGAGCCCTGTAATTTTGGAATTTGATCCAAGGGGATCATGGGGGCACTGCTGGGCTCCATGGGACCAAGGGACCAGTGTGATTCCGAGAGGCCTCGTGGATCCAAGGAGACCATTGTGCTTCTACAGATCCCCTTGGAATCATGGAGTCCATTATGGCACTGCTGGGCGCTGTGGAACCAAGGACACTTTTGTGACACTGAGGAGCCTCATGGAACCAAGGGAACATGGAACAGGTCTGGCTGGCTTGGCCTCCAGGGGGCTGCCTGACAGCTCCAGCTGACCTTGGCATGGCAAGAGCTGTTTCTTATCTGCTCCTGGAGCTCTGGGGCTCCGTGCTTTCCTTCATACGGAAAAGAACTGTCCTTCTCCTGCAGGGACCCATGACCAAAACTGGGATTTGGCCTCCAAAATTCTGTATATCCAAGGATTGCTTCCAACCAAAAGCTGCCAGGAGAGAAAAGTCTGGCTTGGCCTTCTAGAGGCCACATCTGGCCACCAGACCACGTCTGGTGGTCCACCACCAAAACACTGGGGCTCTGTGCTTTTCTTCCTATGGAAAAGGACTGTCCTTCTCATCCATGTGCTCGAGGCCAAAATCAGGATTTTACCCCCCAAATTCTATCCAAGGATTGCTCCCAGGGAAGAGCTGCAAGGACAAACAAGTCTTGCTGGCAATGGCCTCCTGGGGGCCTTCAAAACCTTGGGGCTCCACCCTTTCCTTACTATGGAAAAGGACTGTCATTCCAGGTGGCCATGACCAAAATGTGGAAAAACCCACTTCCAAATTTCCATATATCCAGGGATTGTTTTGAGATCAAACTTTCTGGAAAAGACAGATCTGCCTGGCTTGGCCTCCCAGGGGCCACCTCCCATCTGCCTTCAAAACACTGGGGCTTTGTACTTGTCTTCCTATGCAATTAAACATCTTTCATGTCCAGGTGCCCATGGCCAATCTTGAGAATCCATCTCCCAAATTCCATATATCCAAGGATTGTTCCAAAACAGAAGCTGCCTTGAGAGACAGGTCTGTCTGCCCTCACTTACCTCTCGTCTTCTTCCAAAACACCTGGACTTCGTGCTTTTCTTTCATATGGAAAAAACCCATCCTTCTTGACAGGGCGCACATGGCCAAAATTGAGATTCCACCTCCCATATTCCATATATCCAAGGATTAATCTCAGATAAAAGCCTCCAGTACCACCAAGTCTGACTGGATTGGCCTCCTGAGGGTCAGCTCTCACCCACCTTACAAGCACTGGAGCTCTGTGCTTTCCTTTTTATGGAAAAGACTCATCCAGCGTATCTAGGCACAAATGGCTGAAATTGGGATTTCGCATTCAACATTCCCTATATCCAAGGGTTGCTCCCAGACAAACCTGTGAGGACAGACAGATCTGGCTGCCCTTGGCCTCTGGTGGCTGTCTCATCTGTCTCTGAAACACTGGGACTCGGTGCTTTCCTTCCTTTGGAGACCACTGTGACCCTGCATGGGCTCGTGGAACCCAGGGGCCATGGTGACACTGCAGGGCTTGTGCAACCAAGGGGACCACAGTGGTCCTGTGGCATTCCATGGAACCAAGGGGCCACTGTGGCACTGAGGGGCCCCGAAGAACCACGGGGCCCCATGGAACCAAGGGAACATGGAACAGGTCTGGCTGGCTTGGGCTCCCGGGGGTGCCTGAGGGGTCCAGCTGACCTTGGCATGGCGAGAGCCGCTTCTCCTCTGCCCCTGGAGCACTGGGACTCTCCTTCCTATGGTACAGAACTGTCCTTCTCCTCCAGGCACAAATGGCCAAAACTAGGATTGCACCTCGAAGTTTCTGTATATCCAAGGTTTGTTTCCATATGAAACTTGCCAAGACAGACAGCTCTGGCTGCCCTTGGCCTCTTGGCCACCTTGCATCTGTCTTTGAAACACTGCAGGGCTGTGCTTTTCTTCCCATGGAAAAAAACATCTTTCAAGTGTGGGCATCCAAGGCCAAAATTAGGAATCCGTTTCCAAAATTCCATAATGCAAGTATAGCTCCCAGACCAAATCTGCCAGGACTGACAAGTCTAGCTTCCCTCGGCTTCCTGAGGGCCTGCTCTCAGCTGCATTGAAACACTGGGGCTGTGCTTTTCTTCCTATGGAAAAGAACCATCCTCCTCCAGGTGCCCATGGCCAAAACTGAAATTTGGCCTCAAAAATTCCATCTGTCCAAGGATTTCCCCCAGACAAAAGCTGCCAACACAAACAGGTCTGGCTGACCTTGGCCTCTGGTTACCACCTTTCATCTTTCAATACTGGGGATCTGTGGTTTGCTTCCTGGGGAAAAGAACCGTCCCTCTTGTCCAGGTGCTCTTGGCCTCAAGCACTTGACCACTGTATAGGGACAAATGAGCTCTGTGCTCAGTGGAGGGGAACTGACGACAGCAGAGGAGAGCCCTGGGAATGCCTGAAGGGTGGTTTCAGAGATGGCAGATCCTTTTGACATAGAAAACAGCCAGGAAAAGAAAAGATTAATGCAAAGGGCAGCTGGGGAGGCCCAGAATGGACACCAGGATAAAGGAATTTCCCTCCCAGGGCAGGGCTTTGGTGCAACACATCCCCCAGAAGGAGTCTGGACCAGCCTAAGGCTCTGTGTGCCCAGGTAGAGGCAGGCAGGATGCAGAGCTGTCAGCAAAGGAAGGGCCCAGCCAGGTGGGGCAGCCGCGGGTGACGACAGCCTGCAGGGACAGAGGCACAGGGCATGGACACCGTAGGACAGCCTGGGCTGCACAGGGCACAGGGATGGGCAGCAGCTGCAAGGCCCTGACAGAGCCAACTCCTGCAGCACTTTGGTCATGGCTGCTGGCCCTGTGCCTGAGCCAGGAGGAGGGGACAAGTGACCCTTGCAGGCCTGGGGCCTCATGGCCTCCTTGTCCCTGCTCAGCAGCCTGGCAGGGGCCACCCCATGGCCCTGCCCTTGGCATTGCACATCCCTTTCTCAGGGGAAGAGCCCTGAGCAAGGAGGGAGGGACAGGATCTGCCTTGCCACGGGCTGGGGCTCAGGTCTTGGCCCTTTGGATTCATGAAACACATCCAGGCTTGCTCAGCATCAGAGGCACCTTTGCCTTGTTTGTCCCCACCTATCATCAGTGCCTCCAGTGTTCTGCTCTAACTGGAACCTGGGGACATTTTCTCAATCCTGTCCCTACGTATCAAACAAACCTTTTGGGAGCTCATGGGGCTTATAATCCTCACTTAGTGCATGTGTGACTAAAACCGAATTTTCGCACCAGTTCTTGTGTGTGCATTGTGGGTTGTTGGGGTGTGGATAGGTGTTTAATTCTATTTCATAGTACGGAAGCAGGGGATTAAATTTAAACTGGATGCAAAAGGTGGCATTCATGGAGCCTAAGAGATGGAATTCTTGTGGCTCATTTTTTGGCACTGGCAAATGTCTGGCCTGCTTCTGCCAGAACATTAAAGGATTGTCAGCAATGTAGCGGCCAGGAGGAGGCACAAGTGAGTTGGCTGAATTTAAAGCCTTCCACATTTCTTTTGGAAACTGAGGATTTAAAAGGAACTCCCACTAGGCAATTGGACAAGGGGTCAGAGGCTGAAGCTGTGGAGAGATAGATATGATCTTGCCCAAGGGCCTTGGCCAAGATTGTCCACACATTTGCTTTTGGCTGAGGGACTATCCAGGGACTCACTGGTTGAATGATCACAAGCAGGGCGAGGAGCAGACTCGGTCTCACGGTGCTGTAAAACTGCACATGGACAGCAGGATCTAAACCAGTAAAAGAAAATTTAAAAAAGAGAAAACATTACAGACTGTTCCAGATAGGAGGTATTTCTTTTAGGGAATGCACACAGCATTTCTTTCTCCTCCAAGTGGCATTGGCAACCTGGGAAATTTCTGCAGGTTTCTCTGAGACCTTAGGAATGTAGGGCTTTACCCATTTTGATGGAATCCATTTTAACCCAAAGGAGGTGGACACACAGGCGTATCCACGTCCCCATGTAACCAGTTTGTAAGGTCCCTGTGTTTCCCAAGTCTCAGGATCCTTTACCATGACAGGAGGTTTTTCTTTTACTGACAGCTGACTGCTCCCCCCAAAGTGTCGTACAGTTGGTGAGTTCAGGTTGTCAAAAGAACAGTTCAGAAAATTCATCGTGAAAAGTGCTTTGGACAACCAAATTAGGGGTGGTTCTACATTTAGGACACGATGTTGTTGGTTAAGGACTCTTTTAATCTCACAGTGAGTCCTTTCCACCACAGCTTGACCAGTCAGGGAGTAGGGGATACCCTTTTTGTGCTCTGCTCCCCATTGTTGCAGGAAGCTCCGGAACTCCTTGGATCTGTAACTGGGCTCATTATCAGTTTTCAATACCTTAGGGATGCCCATGAAGGAGAAAGCCTGTAGGAGAGGCTTGATGGCATCAGAAGATGACTTTTCCCTGTGGGCAGAGGCATAGACCGCTCCAGAAAAGGTATCCACAGAGACATGAACGAATTTTTGCCATCTGAATGATGGTATGTGTGTCACATTTGTTTGCCACACTTCACAACTGTTCAAACCCCTCGGGTTTGCTCCTGCACTTAGCTTGAGGACTGCATGTTGCTGGCAAGAGGAGCATGTGGTTACAATTGCTCTGGCCTGCTCTCAAGTGATGGGAAACTGACGAACGAATGAGGCCAGGTGCATTTTGATGGAAAAGCTGGTGGCTGATTTTTGCCTGCTCAAAAACATTTGGGAGTGGGGCCATCTCTGCAGGTGCAGCAAGAGCATCTGCACTTCTGTTACCCTCGGCGATGAACCCTGGCAAATCGGTGTGTGACCTGACATGCATCACATAAAATGGTTGCTCTCAGTGGGAGACCAACTTTACTAGTTTTGAGAGCAACTCAAAAAGTGCAGTGTTAGATACCTCCTGTAGTATGGCCTGATCTGCTCTCAGGATACTATTCCTGCTACATGGGCCAAATCTGTGACCAAATTAAATGGTTCAGGAAACCTTTCAAAGGCCCTAATGACTGCAGCCAACTCAGAAACCTGGGGTGAACCCTCTAATTCAGCAATATCCGTCTCCCACTGCTGAGTTTTAGGATCCTTCTAAGTCACAAAGGACTTGTGGGATCTCCCGGATGTGTCTGTAAAGATGGTTAGAGCTTTCAAAGGTCCCCTGCTCTGGACATTTTCTAATTTTAGAGTGAACTGAACTCCCTCTTCAAAAAATTTGTGGGCAGGCTGATGAATAGAAGTTGTCCTGGGTAGGAATCCAGAGCAAACTGCAGAGCTTCATCTTCTTTAATCAAATATTCTAACATTGCCTTAGTAATTTGGCCTGATTTTAGCCTGATTGGAATGTGAATGCACTCAAAATCACATCCGGCCAGCTCCCTGATCTGGGTTCTGGCTTTTCGAATCAGTTCTACCACCAGCTCTTGTGGCTTTGTCATTCTTTTGGACTTCTGGTGACTGAGGAATACCCACTCTATGATCAAGAGAAGGTCTCTCTGGTTGTGGTCCTTTTTAGGTGAATCCTTTGCCTTAGGTGTTTGTCTCTGCTCCCACTGGAAAATAATTCCATGAAGAAGTGGCAACTTACCTGAGACAATAAACTTGAATGGCAGATCAGGCCGACAGCTTTCTGTGCCCCTGGGTAATAACCCTAGGAGAACTCAGCTCCTCTCCCCCTTTCAATAAATTGAAAAGGGGGGCCAGTTCTTCGGTGGTCAGACCTAGCCAGGGCCTTACCCAATTCAAAGACCCACACAACTGATGAACATCCACAGGGGTCTTGATCCTGTTTTTCATCTCCAATTTTTGAGGAACAATGGTCCTCTTCCCAATTTCTAAGCCCAAATACTTCCAAGGTGGCATCTTTTGAATTTTCTTTTCTTGGAGTTTGAACCCTGCAACATCCAATGCATTTATTCTTAGGTCAAGTGCATAGGTGAGTAGATCCTCATTAGGGGCACACACCAAGATATCATCCACGTAGTGATTTCTCTGCTGCTGCACGCACTGGGGACAACAAGGAGGAGGCGTACCACTGGCATATTACAGGGTTGTTTTTCATTCCTTGGGGAAGGACTCTCCAGTGGTAGCACCTCCTAGGGGCCTCTAGGTTAATGGTGGGAACTGAGAATGCAAAACATGGGGCATTGTCAGGATGTAGGGGAATTTGGAAGAAACAATCTTTGATATCAATCACTGCCAAATTCCAATTTTGGGGGAGCATCGCTGGGGATGGCATTCCAGGTTGGAGAGATCCCATGTTTTCACTGGGATTATTAATCTGTCGGGAGATTGTGGAGGAGCCGCCACCTTCCTTTGTCAGCTTTTTGGATGACAAAATCTGGGGAGTTCCACGGAGACGTGGTCTCCATGATGTTACCTTTTGCCAACTGCTCATCCAACTCCTCAAGTGCCTTCAGCTTTTGTTTGCTAAGCGGCCACTGTTCTACCCAGACTGGTGTGTCTGTTTTCCAATTCAGTTTTTGGGTATGGCGCTGTTCAGTGACCGCTGCCTGAAAATTCTGTGGATAGTCTGGGATGTTAATGGTGACTCCCCACTGGGCCATCAGGTCTCTCCCCAACAAGGGCTCTGAGTAGTTTAAAACAAACGGACCGAGATTTGCCAATTGTCCATTTGGCCCCTCGATTTCGACGACGCTCCTGGACTGTTTTGCCAAGTGCACACCCCCTATACCTTGAACATGACCAGCTATGTTTTGCAAAGGCCAGTGTGATGGCCAAATCTCTGTAGGGATAACCGTGCAGTCTGCTCCTGTGTCCAAAAGGGCCTTAATGTGTTTAGACTCCCCACGTCCTCTGACATGACACCTGATTTTGGGTTTGTCCTTCCCGATGGCATGGACCTGGGCCACTGTGGGTCCCTGCTTCCTGGCACCTTGGGATGGTATTCCTGTTGGGATAGCTTGAGCTATGATTTGTCCTTTGGAAAGGAACAGGGTTGGGTGAACACAGTGCAGGCAGAGATAGAAACGCCCAGTGTGTAATGACATGAGACCTAGAGCAATTTCAATCTGTGGTGGTGTGTATTTGGAGTCCCCAGTGATGATAATCCGTTGCCAAGTACCCTGCTGTTGTGGGTCCACGGAGACAAAATGCCAATCAGTGTCACTTAGGTGGAGTGGTTCTGTCAGCTGCAACCTGAAAGGCTCATACATAGAAGCAGTAGTTAGAATAGGTTTGTTTATGTTTATCCTTTCCCTATTCCTATCCTCTGTTCCCCTTATTTTTGCACGCTGAACAGAGAAGCGCTCTTCCTTTAGTTTTTTTGTTGTTGAACCCCAAAAGTGTTTGCAGCTCCTTTCCCGTTTTTATTAAAATCATCCAATTGTTTTTTCATTGGACACTGGTTAACCCAGTGCCCAAAGGTCTTGCAAAGCAAACAGGGTTTTGTGGTGTCAACACATGCCAGTCTCCGTTGCTGCCCAGCGTGCTGCGGTGTTGTTGGAAGGGGGGCTGGGCTGGCAACGGCGATCCTTTGATGTTGTCTCGGCAACTGTTTTGGTCTGGTGTCTGCAGTCACAGTCATCAGAGGCACTTTTACAAACTTGAAGCATATCTTGTAATGTTAGAGGAGGTTCTAGAGGTAAACTTAGAATAGCAACTTTTCATTGTTCATTTGCATTAGTAAATGCCATTTCCTCTAAAACCTCTTCCCTTGCATTCTCTTTTTTGACCATTTAGTTCAATGGCTCTGCTCAGTCTTTCTACAATTTTTAGGAAAGGCTCTGATGGCTGTTGTCTAATAGTAATAGAACTAATATGGTTCAAGGGGACCATCAGGTTGCAGGGTATAGAAAGCCTTTTCAGCAGCCTCTTTGATCCTTTAAGGACTCTCAGAGGGATCTCTGCTGCTTGTGTTGGAGACAAAGCCTACTGACCCTCCCTGCAGAGATGCTCTAAGGTGACTGGCAAGCCATTCACATCTACTGCTGTTTGAGGATCTCCGAGAAGCTCAGGAAGGGCTTCTTTTAGCAGCTTTTTCCATGCTGCTTCCCAGAATTTAAACTCTGTAGAAGACATGAGGCTTGCAAAGAGCTTGCAGTCACATGGCAAATGGGACTGCTACATTTCCTGCTATATCAGCATTTTAAAGTCCACGGAAGTATGGACTGTCTCTTCCATACTCTTTGTGGATTTTGCAGAGATCTTTTATTGTTTGCCAAGAAAAAGGCTTCCAGTTCGCATCAGCAGCTCCACCCCCTCTAACTCACTGATATGTAACTGGGGCAAGTGAAATAATACGACCTTGAGGTGTGGCTGGGGTTCCCAGCTCCCCATCTTCTAAATAGAAGGCAGTGGAAGCAGCTGCAGTGGTATGGGAAGCAGCAGTGGGTGTGTGCTGGCTGTGGGAGCTAGGCAGGGCCGCATGGGAAGCAGGGGGGTGGGGGTGGGGGGAGGAGGTGGAAAGGGGGTATGGGGGGCTTGGGGGAAGGGGCGGGGATGGGGGGCAGGGGGCTGGAGCGGCTTGGAGGCAGAGGGCTGGAGGGAGAGAGGGTTATGGGGTGGACGCAGCAGGGGGGTATGGGGTGGAAGCAGCAGGGATGCATGTGGACGGATGGTGGGAAAAGGGGGAGGGGCCACCATGGGAACAAGGGGCGGGGGCATCAGGAGGGGAGGGGGCAGGGAGAGCATGAGAACAGGGGGCGGGTGCCTGGGGCTGGCAAGGGGTGGGCACATTCCTGTGGGTGGGTGACATCACATCTGTGGTCACTCCCAGGGAGGAGTAAAGAGGCGGTGCTGAGAGAGGTGCAGGGAGGGTGGAGGAAGGGAGGGTGTCACCAGGCTGGGGAGGAGTGAGAGCTGAGGAGGGATTTTTGGATTGCAAAATTGTCTCGTCGTAGGGGGGAGACAGAGGAGGACAAAGTGCCATGTCGCCACTGCCGTTTTCAGTGTTCTGGGGTTGTGAAACAAGGTTACAGTCAGCATTTTCAGCAAATCTAACACACACCTGGGGATTTTGGGGTTGGGAAGGATCCCATGCAGTCTGGCCAAGACCATGTGGGTGAGCATCAGCAGCTCCACCCTCTCTAACTCACTGATATGTAACTGGGGCAAGTGAAATAATACGACCTTGAGGTGTGGCTGGGGTTCCCAGCTCCCCATCTTCTAAATAGAAGGCAGTGGAAGCAGCTGTAGTGGTATGGGAAGCAGCAGTGGGTGTGTGCTGGCTGTGGGAGCTAGGCAGGGCCGCGTGGGAAGCAGGGGGGTGGGGGTGGGGGGAGGAGGTGGAAAGGGGGTATGGGGGGGTCATTTTAGGGCTATTAGGGCTATTCCCTTCAGAGACTGACTTTTTTAAAGCACCAAGTTTTGGGGTAGTGGTTTTAGGGTCGGGATGAGGAGAGGCAGAAGGCACAGGCAGAGATTCACTGCAAATTGGCTTTTCTTTTTCCCAGTTTCGTTTCAGCAATGCTGATTTTATTTGTAATCCAAACACCACTAATTTTGCATATGAACTGCCTTGCTTCCCCAAATCTATGAATTTTTTCCCACATCATCCCAGAAAGTGATATTATAAACATTTTCTGGAGAGGTGCTGAGGAAATTTGCAAAAAGCCAAAGCACGAACCGTTTTAACTTCTTAGAAAATGAAACATTTCCTCCAATTAAAATTGCAAAAATATGATTATATGTTTCCTTTTGTGCTATGCTAAGCTTGGCTCCCATTTTTAGATGTTAAAAGCACAACACAACCACACACAGACTGAGGAAAAGAAAGCAAAACCAAAACTCTGCACCCGGATAAATATAAAAACCGTGGAGAAACGAAAGCAAAATACGGCTGTTCCCGAACGCTGCAGCCAGCAGTCACGTGCACCTCGCCGCATGCAGCTGCCAGATTATGGCACCACTTTTAAATAAAAGATGCCTGTGCGATCAGGAGGGACACCACTCTCTCTTCCCCCACGCCGTCCGATGGGCTGCACAGCCACCCAAGTCCTCAGCAGGGCAAAAAGAAAAAATAAAAAACCTGTGAGCCCCACCCTGCTGTGGAGAGAAATACTCACCCAATCCAGCGCAAAGCAGTGCTTGGTCTGTGGGAATCTCCACTGGAATCAGGAACTTCTCTGGGGCTGAAGAAACTACCCTGTTCTTCCTCTCAGAGCATGAACTCACCAAAAAGGAGTCCGTCTTCCAACAGGCACTGCACGCCCACAAAATGTATTTTTAAAGATAAACTGAAAGTTTCTACTGGTGACCAGCTGAAACAAGGTCTCCCGGCGGATGCGAAGCTGTCCAACCTTCTCTGCAGCCACATGGGGTCCAGTGGCTGGGTCTTTCCTGCCCCACGTTGGGTGCCAGATATTTCAGCGAATAATCACAGCTATATGCAGGGATATTGTGTGGCAGCTGGGAGAACAGCCCAGTGATTGGTCACACCAGGGTATTCTCTTGGCACAGACCACTTGGAACGACTCCAGACTTGTTCCAAGGCTCCAGGAAGGGTGGGACCTGGGTTGAAGTGGGAAATGTAACAGAATAAATCCTGCATGACCCTCTCAGAAAGGCTTGACTATCAGTGGAAATAGGAGACCGGGACTGCGTGGAAGTCTCATCCAGAGATTTATTCCAGTTGCAGCAGCACTTCTGAACAGTGTGACTTCCAGAACAGAACAGGGGACCATGTGGCTGTCCCGGGTTTTTACCCAGGAGAGGGGAAAGGGGGAGGGGCATTGAGCCTACCAACCACAAAGGGAAGGGATGCGACCTGAGGGCAGAAGGGCTGTCTAAAGGTCAAATCACCTCTGGGAAGGGGTGGGTCATTTCTGTTCTGGCCAATTCCTTCGACAGCCACTCAGGAATAATTCCAGGGGGGCAGGGAGACCCTTTATATTAAAATTAACCCCGTAGGACTGACCGAGACACCCTACCCTGGTGAGAGAGAAAACCCGGAAAGGGAACTTACTTTGGAAACCTTAAAGACACAATGCAACAATCGTGGATTCTCTGAGGTTGGAAAAGACCTCCAAAACCATCCAGTATTCCTTGAGGCCACCAGAAGATACAACTGATCACAAAAGATTTTCTGGGGTCGAAAGTCAAAAAATCTGCTCTCCCCAAACAATTCCCAGCGTCTGTGTCCCAATGGATGTTCCTGCCCCTGTGTTCATCCAGGTGCCTACGGGGAGACAGGAAGATGTGGACCACCCTCAATAAACACAGATCACCAAGACCACAGATCACCAGGGCTCTGCCCAACAGGGGTCACTGGGGATCATCCAACGCTGATCCTCCCATGGGGGATGGAGCTGGAGCAGCGCACGAAGCTCTTCCAAAATTCAGGGCACTCCCAGGGCTTCCCTTAGTGGCGCCTCCGTTGGTGTCGGGTCAAGTTAGTGCTCTGTGAGAAGCTCTTCCCACACTCAGGACACTCATAGGGCCTCTCCCCGGTGTGGATGCGCCGGTGGACAGTGAGGGCGTAGTTGCGCTTGAAGCCCTTCCCGCAGTCAGGGCAGCGGAAGGGCCTCTCCTCCGTGTGAATCCGCTGATGGACGAGGAGAGTGGAGCTGGTCTGAAACCTCTTCCCACACTCGGGACACTCCTAGGGCCTCTCCCCAGTGTGGATGCGCTGGTGGTATTTCAGGTCGGTGCTCCATCCAAAGCTCTTCCCACATTCCAAGCAGGTGTAGGGCCGTTCCCCAGTGTGGATCACCTGGTGCCAAATGAGTTTGTAGCTTCCTCTGAAGCTCTTCCCACATTCCCCACACTTGTAGGACTTTTCTCCTGTGTGGACTGTCTCATGTTGCATCAGGTGGCCCTTTCGGCTGAAGCTGTTCCCACATTCCCCACACTCATAGGGCTTTTCCCCAGTGTGGATCCTCTGGTGTCTCAGCAGGCTGGAGATGTGGTTGAAGCTCTTCCCACATTCCCCACACTCACAGGGCCGTTCCCCAGTGTGGATCACCTGGTGCTGGAGCAGGTGGGACCTCTACCTGAAACCCTTCCCACATTCCAAGCACTTGTGGGGCTTCTCCCCTCCATCAGGCTTCTCCTCCAGCTCTGAGCTCCGGCTGGATCTCCGGCCGCTCTCCTGGGACAGGGGGGGTCTTTCCTCCTCACAGCTCCATGGGCTGGGTTTGCAGCCCCCCCTCCTGCAGCATCTCTGGGGCTTTTCCTCCTCCTCCATCTGGACACTCCTTGTGAATGAAAAATCCTGGTTTGGGGAAAAACCAAGAGGAGAGCACCTTAGGCTGCGAGTTCCTCCTTGCCCAAGTCCCTCTCAGGAAATCATTGAGCACCTTGTGCCTGTATGAACCTCCAAAATACAAAGATTCAGCCCAAAAGTCCTCCAAACATCAAGACTCAGACGAAACCTCTTCTAAATCATAAAGATTCAACCCCTTGCAAAAAAACAAAACACCGACATTTAGCCCAGTAAAGCTCAGAAACACCAAGATTCACTCCCAGGAAAATCCTGGATCCCTCTCCCCAGTCACCTGCTGCATGTGGGGGGGGCAACACTCCCGGGGCTGGGGGAGGCTGCAGATACAGGGAGGGGTGGAACCTTGTGCTGCCTCCTCTTCCTGCTCCTCCTCCTCCTCTGTCCCTACTCTTCCTCACACTCCTCTTCCACCTACTATTCCTCCTTCTCCTGCACAATCCCACCTTCTCCTCCCACATGCATCCTTTGACCATTTTGTTCTTTATCCCTGCTTCTCCTTCCCTTCTCCTCCTGCCCCCAGGATTGACTGGGGACCCGAGAGTGTCCAGGAGACAGATGAGTGACAGATCAGGGGCGTCTGTGAAGAGTCATCAGGGAGAGAGCACTGAAAATCTCATCAGGGAGGACACGGGGATCTTCAGGGAGTAAACATGGCAGGGCACCCATGCAGGGTGGAAAAGGGAAAGCCAGGAAAGCATCCAAGCAAAAGTGATGATGATCCCAAAATACCTCACCCATGGCTGTCTCCCCATTTTCCCTGTCATTTTCCCTGACATGTCCATCTGTGCCTGTGTCCCCCTGTGTCCCCATGAATGGCCACATCCACCTCCATGTCCATGTGTCCCCATGTCACTCTCCATGTCTGTGTCCCACCAAGTGTCCCTTGGGAGAACGTCGAGGCAGTTTGCACATTCTCCCAGAGGTGATTAACGACATGGACACACAGGGGGCAATTAGGGAAGTCAAGAAGGGATTTAGACAGCAGGGCATGGATGGTGTTGGTGTGCTGGGAAGGGAACGAGTGAAGGGGAGTGTGCAGCAATATAGTTAAGGCAAGAAGCAGCAGCAGGAATCGCTGTGGGAAGAAAAAGGATGATGGAAAAGAGGAGGAAGAGAAAAAAACTGAGGACTGGGACGTTCTTCAGCAGGGTGTGATGCTCAGAATTTGCCAGCTGATGCAGATCCCTTGTATCCCCGGTTTCCAGGAAAGGAAGACAAGGAGGTCAGGATTTCAGGGGGTTTCTCTGTGCTGGCAGCGGCAGCAGCGGGCACAGAGCTGCGGCACCGGGAGCACGGGCTGCGGGCCTGTGGGGAGCTGCGGGGCCGGGCCGGGGCTGTGGGGCAGCCGGGGCTCAGTGCCGGGCGCTGCCTGAGCCCATCACCCCAGCAAGGATTGGCCCGCAGTGCCTGGAGATGCCAAGGGAGGGTGCCCAGGCAGAGCATTCCAGCAGAGGACCTGTGGGCAGGCACAGGGGCTTCCCCTGATGTGGAGCCCTGGAGCCCTGCCCTGGGGACAGAACAAGAGGAAGAAGGGAAAATGGGAAAGACATGGACGGTCCTGCTGCAGGGATGCAGGGAAGCACCAGCCTTACTGGGGCAAGCCTTGCAGAAAACATCAAAAGAATTTACCTCACCCCCAGGAATTGGGTTAACACAGGATGTGGGTGACTTGCTCCAGTTAGGAGGACAAGAAGTGATACAAGAAGCCTCTCTGAAATGGCTCAGTTTTCAGGCTAAAAAGCATCTTTGAGAATTTGAAAAAAAAAGTGCAAATTGTGGAGAAAAAGGTTAAATATTTGGGACATATTTTGACTGAAGGTTGTGGTTAATTGACACAGTGAGGGTCCAAGGAATCCCAGAAGTGACCTTACCCAGGATGAAAAAGGAGCTGTGACAATTCTGAGGATTAATAGGGAATTGCAGGACCTGGATTGTGGATTCTCTGCTCCAGCCAGAATATTGTGTGACTTTGTAACCCCAGACAGCCTCACTGTTATGGTATGGACGCGAGAAAGAAAACAAAGCTGGAGAAAATAAAAAACCAAAAGGATTGATGCCCCAGCCATGGCCCTTCCAGGCTCAGCAAAGGAACTGGAATTACCTGGGAATGTCAAACAGGCCACGACTGAGCCTGCACTAAAGGCAAGGGAGCAGCAGCCAGGGCTCCACAGCGGGGGAAGCCCCTGTGCCTGCCCACAGATCCTCTGCTGGAATGCTCTGCCTAGGCACCCTCCCTTGGCATCTCCAGGCACTGCGGGCCAATCCTTGCTGCCACTGCTGCAGCTTCAGTGCTTTCTGTGCCTACACTGCCACAGGGGCTGGGGAGACAACGGGAGAATTCCAATCTGGGGCTCACTCAGACTTCAAAATTATTTATAGTCTTATATCTCTGGTCAGGCTTGGTGTGCCTTTGCCCTGGGGAAAGGAATTTCAAAGGTTTTTTTTTAAGGGATGTTACACCACTCAGCAGAGATGAGTTGAACATCTCACCAGACTGGGAAGAGCCCAAAAGATCCCCACAGAGAGAACAACCATCAACAAAACATCAACGACCAGCAGCAAACAGCAACCAACACCCACCCCAGACACTGCCCCTGGAAGAGCTGCAGACACCTGGTCTGGAAAAGGCTGAAAAGGAAATCCAGGATTGCAGACCTAATTAACATCAGAGGGAAAGAAATCCGAGTCCAATACGAAATTAAATACTGAGAACTCAGCAACTTGGAAGCCATGAACATCAAAGCAATGGATTTCTGTGGGTTCAGCAAAATGTTTAGGGAAAATCCAGTAAAACTCACATCTCATGGAATGATTTTCTCTGCATACCAGGCTATGTGAGGACGAAATGATTTCTGTTGCACATCCTGGCCAGAATCAAGTAATACCTTGACTCTCTAACACTGAAGATATTGTTGGAGAGTTTTGGTTTTTCTCACAGTTCCCGTGACAAGATGACACAATCAGAATAATTTTTTGCAATAATCCTACTTTTATATTGTCAGCTAGGTTTGGGCCAGGGGTGTGAGAATCAATTTCTAGTCCTAGGAGAAGAAATAGAAAAACCTTGATTGCTTTGCAATGTTTTTGTGTATGTTTGTGTGTAGCTCTCAGTGATCACAAAATTTTGGTATATGGGTTTTTCAAAGTTAATTTTCAAGCTGCATTTGGAAAAAACAGAAGAGTCTTAAAGGTTATACTTTAACTCATAAACAGTTAATAGAATATTGTTAAGAAAAAAAAAGAAAAAAAAATGCAGATTGTTGGTGGGGGGCACATGTGAGTCATTCAATGGCTGCTCTGAAAGAGAAGCTTCCTTTCAGGCAGCCAGGACAGGAGCTTCAGAAATGCAAATTAACACTGCTGGGGAAAAGTGTGCACAATGCACCAGGGGCTTCTTGTCTGGGGCAGGAATTGGGCTGATTCCCTCTGTCCCTCAGCCCAAGCTCTGCCTGATTGCACAGATGGAATGGCACAGCCAAGGGCAGAGCCCAGAGGGAGGATCTCTGACTCTGCAACAGAAATTGGTTCAGCTGCAGAGGGAAACAGCAAATGCAGAATGGTGTGAAAACTTCACTAAAATGAGTGGGGGGGAATCTTCCCTCTCCCCACACCAACATGTGCTGTCACTGTCTGTGTCACACAGGGAGCATCAGACCACTGGGGTGTTTCTGCTACCACAAGTTCAGAGAAATCAGTTGGGAATCCAACACTGTGATGATTTAATTAGAGAGAAGAGACAAACTGATGCAGCCGTGGCTGGAGGGAGCACCCAACCATGTGGAAAATACGAACAGCCACCAGAACAAATCCTACAGCACCATGGACCAGCCCCTGGGAACCCCAACCAATTCATATCAGGAGCCAGAGAACCCAGTGATCTTTTCAATGGCATCATTAGATTACAAGCTGTCCTCAAAATAAGAACCAAGCAGACAGATCCAGCTCCCGAGTCTGCCCCACCAATCCATTCAAACCAAGAACACAACATTTCACCGTGGGATGGGATCAGATTATCTATGAGCAGAAGGAGGAGCACAGTGTGGAAAATTCAATGACTCAAGATGCTGTTGGCAAAGAGATGACAACAGGAAAGTGGTGAAACAGAGAACAAAGGAAATAAGAAAGCAGCTCATGTTCCAGTCCAAACATGGAAAGGATGGGAATGGGACACGATTTCAGGGTTCCCTGGCACACCATGGGTTAAACGAATGCTCTTCCTCCTCTTCTGTGCTACAGCAATTCTCATCTTTGGGCCATGCAGGACACTTTGCTGAGTGCAGCTCATTCAGCAGCTGAGCAAGGGGATGCAGGTGGCAGCCAGGCCTCCTGAGCCACAAAGGGCTACAAACGAACAGCGAATGAGGTCACTGAGAATAATCCCAAAACCAAAGAGGACCCAGGAAGAAAAAACAGAGTCAATGAGTAAATCTGCTTGGAGATAGGGCCGAGGACTTGGAAATAAGGAAGGAACTCGAGAAACCACCAGTTTCAGAAAATGTTACTCATTGATATGGCTGCTCAGCCAAGATCCTGCTAAATTCCTGAATATCGAGAGGCACAAAGCCTGAACAGAGCCACGAATTTAGGATGTTATACAAAAGGGGGGTGCATACTAACGAGGACATGCAGCAGGCACATCGGGAAGTCTGAACTTTCCAAGGACCTTCACCACTGGGCAAAGGGAGAGGGAGATACAGAAAGGAAAATCAGGATAAAAACGAGGCTGCGTACTACAACAATTGGAGAGACCGCGTGGCAAATGCCGCATTGCCTCTCCCTTTGTTCATGAATAAAGTCACTTTTACAGGACTCCTCTGTCTCCTTCGGGGACAGAAACCTCTGGCCATGCCAATTTTCCCGCACAGGCCCGGGGACAGCGCAGCTGCCTCCGTCCTACCCACAGGAACCGGGACGAGCCAGCGCTGCTCCGGCCCCGGCTCCTGCCCAGGCACCCACGGGAAGGAGACCGCGGGCAGCCGCTCCCGCAGCGCCCTCAGGGCACGGGGAACACGGCGCGGACACGGCACAACGGAGCCACCGCCAGAGCCCCCTGCCGCCCCCTCCGCCCGCAGCCAGCCCCGAGCCCCAGCACAACCCAGCGCGGCTCCCACCTGCGCCGGGGCCGCCTCCGAGCTCCGCCGGCGCCTCACCGGGCTCCGGCCGCTGCCGCCGCTCCCGGGTCCGCACGGAAGCTCCAACAATGGCGCCTCCACTGTGCCAGGGCCGGCACCGAGGCCGCGCTTCTGCCCGCTCTGCCCAATCAGCGCGCGGCCAGAACCAGGAGTGACGGCACCATTAGCCAATGGCAGCGAGGCAGGGGCGGGCTCTGCACACGGCACTGCCTCTCAGGCCCCGCGCTCTCAGGCCCCGCCCCCGGGCTGTCTGAGGGCGAAGCCGCAGATGAGGAACAGCCCTGGGACGGGCCCGGGCCCGAGGCGGGGTTGAGTTGAAAACACAAACAAAGTTCTCTGCAGCTCCCGGCCCGCCTTGCCCATCCCTGCATGTTCGCTGGCAGCGGCTCAGAGGAAAGCCGTCAGTTCTCCTACCCGTAATTAGAAGCATCAGTGCATGGCTTGGATTTCCCCCAAAAAACGGAAAAGCCCAACCCCCTTCGGCTTACTCCAGGAGGGGGAAGATTTCTGGCAGAAAACTCCCAAAGTCGTTTTTTCCCCATAGTTGGGAGGAACAAACTAAACCCAAGTGAGGTGGGGCCCCCCACGCATCCCGGGGAGTTCAACCTTTCACCCCCCGGGAACAGCGCCGGGACTGGGCGGGGCACAGGGCACCCTTGTTGCTCGGTCCTGTCCCTCCCCCCGTTATCAGCCAGGAACCCCCATTATAACCAGGGCCACCCCCCAATTTACCGCCCCCCCCCCAGGCACAGGGATCCCCCCATTCACTGCCCCCCCTTCACCGACTCCCCAAAAGTGCTGGGACCCCCCGATATGTGACTCCCCCAGTGCGCCAGGACCCCCCACTCACTGCTCCTTTCTCCACCCATGGGATACCCCCTCATCGCGCCACCCCAATCACCAGGACCCCCCCAATCCATGAGAAGACCCCATCCCCACGTCCCCCCATCGGCACCTCCACCATTGATTGACCCTCCCCCCAGAACGCCCCCAGCCTCTCCGCCCTCGGCCCCCCCGAGCTCCCACGTCGGGTGGTCGTTCTTGTGGCCACGCCCACAGATGGGCGGGGCCGCGTAGAGCGGCAAATGGGGAGCGGTGGAGAGGGGAGGGGGCGGGGATTAGAAACGCTCGGGAATGGAAGAAAACAAAAAAGGGCGGGGCCTCGGGAATACCGGCCAATAAGAAGAGTGAGAGGCGTGGCCTGTTAGTGGCGGGAAGGGAAGCGTGGAAACCGGATAGAAAGGAATGGCAGCATCGGAAAGGGGCGGGGCCATCAATGGGAGCCCGGGAAGGGGAGGCAAAGGGACCCTTTGGGGACGTCTCGGGGTTTGGGGACCCCGGGGATCCCAAATCCTGCTGGATCCCAAGGAATGGTCTCAAATCCTAAATTTCAGATCCCAAATCCTGCTGGATCCCAAGAAACAACACCAAATGACCTCAAATCCCAAATCCTGGATCCCAAAAAATCCCGAATTCCAGATCTCAAATGCTTCTGGATACCCAAAACCCAATCCTAAATGATCCTAAATCTTCTGGATCCCAAGGAATTGTCCCAAATGCTGGATCCCGAGCAATCTTGTGCCACTGGGCTGGAACTGGTGGCACTGCCCTGCCCCTGGTGCCACCTGTGCGGTGTCCCCGTGTCCCTGCAGTGCCCCTGAACTCGGCCCGCGCCGCCCTGTGGGTGGCCGAGGGCGGTCACCTGCTGCTGGCCCTGGCCGTGGTGGCTGTGTCCTGCGAGGTGGCCCTGCGGGGGGGAGAGGTAGGGAGAGGGGGAAGGGGAGGCGGGGGGTGCCCGGGCCGCGATGTCACCTCGTTCTGCCCTTTCCGGGTTGTCCCCCGAGTGCCACTCCGGCTGTGTTTGCCCCCCGGGAGTGTCCTCAAGGGGGCCCCGCCATGTCCCCAGCGTCCATGGAGCCCTGCGAGGTGCAACGATTCCAGCGCGGGGTGACATTATGGGAGAGGGGGTCGCAAAGTGGACAGGAGGGCGTGGGAGGAAGGGGGGAGGTGACAGAGGGGTGGAGGGGGCCGAAGGTGGCGGGCGGGGGGGGACAGCGGGGGTGACAGAGGGTGGCAGAGGGGGCGAGGGGGTGACAAAAGGACAGAGGGGACAGCTGAGCCCTCCTGGGAGGGGACAAAGGGGACCCCGAGAGGGCACAGGGGCCACCCCAGGAGGCCACAAATGCCACGAGGTCCCCACCACCTCCCTTGTCCCCTCCCCAGGTGCTGGAGGTGGTGGTGGCTGTGGTGGCCACTATGGGCGAGCTGGCAGCCACTGTGACCGCACCACGCAGGAGTGTGTGGCCACTCCTATACCCACGGTCCCTGCACGCAGCCCTGAGGAGATTCACCTGGCACCTCTGTGACACCCTGGACCACTGTGGTGTCACCTCCCTGGGCCACGGCGATGTCACCCCCCCTGGGCCAGGCCCTGGCTGCATGTGAAAGCTGCGGCCAGCGCCTGGTGAAAGTCGGTGGCTGTGCCGGAGGAGAGCTGGGCCCAGCTGGCTGACAAGGCCGCGGGTCTCTTCCTCACCTTGGAGGACGAGGCCATCGCCGAGAGCACCGGCACTGGACCTGCGGGCCAAGGGACAGCTGGGGACAACCTGGTGGCCGCGGCCCGGCAGCTGCCAGTGTCCCTGCCCTCGGTGGTGGCTGCACACAAGGCCCCCGTGGCGGTGGCCACCGAGGCCAGGGAAGAGGCCGTGGTGGCCACCAGGCAGGCAAGGGTGGCCACCAGGAGGGGACAGGTGAAGGTGGCCCTGGGGCAGCTGTGTGGCCTGGCAGCCGCGTGTAAAGATGTCATGGCTCTCCTCTGGGAGCTGCTGCGCCAGCTCGGGGACATCAAGTTTGCCCTGGAGGAGACAAGGGATGCGTCCCCCAATGTCCCCGAGGTCTTGGTGGCCACAGTGGCCGAGTTCAAGTGGCTGTGGGAGGCCAGTGCCCGCCTGACCATTTGTCACCTGCTGGTGACACTTGGGGACATCCATCACCTCCTCTCGAGTCCCTACGGCAGCTCTGGTGGCCCTGGTGGCCCTGGTGGCTGCGTGGTGGCCGAGCAGTGCCAAAAAGGCATCGAGGACATCCCGGGGCTGCTGGATGTGACATCGGGGCGGTGACATCATTGGGGACATCGCTGGTGTCACTTGTCCCCTCCCCCCTCCCTGCAACTGTTTGAGACAGTTTATGTGTTCACCGTACAGCCGACATAAATTCAGCATAATAAATCAATATTGTATCATAGGCCTTAGCAAAATACTGAAATAGATACTGCGCAATTCCAAAATACTTTTATAACTATTATAGCTAACTTTTTTATTTTAACTATTATAGCTACATTTTTTATTATAACCAGCTCAGGGGATGGTGTAAAACAATTCTGTTTCCCACATCTGTGGGCTGGTGATAACAGTGGCAGAAACCAGAGCACTGGAGAGGAATTTATTAACTTACCAGGGAGTGTGGAACAACATGGTGGGACCAGGAGAAGAAATAAAATACATGGACCTTGTTCTGGGTTGTGGAGCCGGGTTTTGTATATTCTATTTACATCTGTTTTGGGGCCTGATGACCCACCTTGATAGGCCATTGTTACCTTCCCCAGCCTGTGCGGTGCATTTGCATTTCTATACATCTCATGCCCTGGCGGTGGGGGGTGGGGGGGAGGGGGGGTGGCCGAGGGTTGGCGGGTCGGCCCTGCTGCAGGAGCTGGGTGCTCGGCGCTTCCTTCGCTGCGGGGTGGCAAGGTCTCCTGTGCTCGCCATCCTGTCTCCCTCCTCGTCGTCCCTGAACCGGCTTCTTCGCAGAATCATCTCTGCTCCAACAGGATCACGTCTGCCATTTCAGAAGTGTTTGGACTGTTTACGTTTGGACTGTTTCTCAACATCCTGAATCACAGGGTCAGATTGAAACTCTGACTTTGTCAGGGTTTTCTTCTAAAATTATTGTTTATTTGTTTATTTGTTTGGTTGGTTGGGTGGTTTTGTTTCCTATCATATTTGTATTGTTAATACCTCCTAGTAAAGAACTGTTATTCCTATTCCCAACATCTTTGCCTGAGAGCCCTTGATTGCAAAATTATAATTCGTCGGGGTGTGAGGGGTTGGTATTCTCCATCCTAGGGGAACCTCAGTTTCCCTGGCAGATACCTGTCTTTCCAAACCAAGACAGACCTGCAGCACAGGATGTCCTGCAGACAAGTCAGAGGTTAAAACCAAACGAGAGAGTTCCTGGAACATCAAAAACTCACAGGAATGTTTGAATGACGTCCGAACTCATGAATGTGTGTGTGCCCCAGCAATGGAGCTGTGCACAGAGAACATTGTTTAAAAACACCCCAGTGCTGGATTTTGTCCCTTTTTCATCCCTCATTAAACTTGTAACAATTTCAAAGAGTGAGCTTTGTTTTTCACACCCGGCTGTGATTTGGGGGGCCGGGGGGGTCCTGGGCAGCCCCCGCCACCCCCGATCACGGCCCCGCTGCTGAGCACTGACCCCAATCCGGGGGGCACCGGGACCCCCCAAAATCCGCACCCACAGCCCCTGCAGTGGAGCTGGGGCCTGGAGAGGCTCCTGGAACAGAGGCTGGACAGAGTGAAATGAACAAATCAGGGATTTATGGAAAGGGTTCAAAGGATTCACCCAGGGCAGCACAAGAGCCCGGCCAGGGGTCTACACGCAGGATGGACCTCAAATGGACCCAGGATGGACCTGAAATGGACTCAGGATGAACCAAAAATGGGCTGAAAATGGACCCAGGATGGACCCAAAATGGACCCAAGATGGATCCTGGTCACGACTTTCACTCTTTTAGAAGTTTTGGATCATTTCCATAGTGGGGTTAATTATCCAATTACACTTCAGGTGATGAAGTCCCACCTGCCCAGATCGCTCTCCTCAATTTGCTGCTGTTTGCACTTTTTGGGCTCAAAGCTGCAGTGGTGCCCTTGATTCTGGGGCTGGAGAAGGAATTGCTTTGTCTGAGTGAGCTCTGAGGAGAACTTGCTAACACTTTGTCTGAAATTCAGAGTCCCACACCAGTGCAGTGCAGAATCTGGAAAATATAAAAGCTAAACCTGAAGGCATCAATTCCTTCCTTTAGAGGCTTGACAAGGCCTTTACCTTGTTGAGTCTCTATTCTGAATATCTACTAATAATAGGTATTTAATAACAAATAAGTAACTAATAATAGGTATTTAATAACAGATAAGTAACTAAAAATAGGTATTTAATAACAGGTAGGTAACCAATAATAGACGCCAATGTAAGAGACCATCACGACCCCCGCTTGTGTTAGCGGATCGTGACTGTATTTAATAACAGGTAAGGAACAACGGTAAATAAGTAACAATAATAAATACATAACAACAGTAAATAACTAATAATAGTAAACAACTAACAACAGTAAATATCCAACAACAGTTAAATATCTAATAGTAAAGAAATACCTAACAATAAATCAATACCTAATAGCAGTAAATATCTAGTAAAAGATAATATCCAGTAATAGCAAATAAATATTCTTATAAAATGTTAATAATAAACAACAACAACAATAATAAATAACAGTAATAATCAACAATAATAAACATCTAACAGCAGTAATGTTTTGCACAGTTGGCTATCATGCAAAGAAGAATAATAATTATCATGAGCAGTTCTTTAGGCACAGAAGAGGAATCATTTCAAGCATGTTTTCATCTGCATCTGCAGTGCGGGTGTGTCCAGCCCTGTGGGTCTGGGTAGCATGATGTAATTCTGGAGCTTCTGCAAGGTGGAACCTAAAGCCATCAGGTATCTCTGTAAAGTTGAATATCCCCTGGAACATCTGGGATCTGATATGGCTGCCATACAGTATTTCATAGGGACTGATGTTGTGGGAAATGTAAATTTCCCCTGGAACATCTGGGATCTGATATGGCTGCCATATAGTATTTTATAGGGACTGATGTTATCCCTCCACCCTGGCTGTGTGCAGATTCTCAACAAAGCCATGGGCAAGGCCTGAACCCGTGTCATGAATGTTTCCTGACAACTTCTGCTAATTTGTGTTTTGAGAGTTCCATTGTCTTGGTTTGGAAATACAGATGTCTGCTAGGGAGGGCAGGCCCTCCCTTAGAATGGAGAATTCAAATCCCTTCCCTCCAAATTAATATAATTTGGAAAATTTAGTAACACTACGGTAAATTCTTGGACTTTTTCTCCATCCTCCCCTGAGAGAAGTAAATCCACCAACATATTGGATAAATTTTACTTCAGGTGCAATAGGGAAAAGTTGCAGTACTTCTTCCAAGGTTTGTCCAAATAAATTAGGGGTTTCAGTCAATCCTTGGGGTAATTTGGTCCATCTGAGTTATTGCTTTCTCCTTGTATCGAGATCTTCCCATTCAAAAGCAAAAAAATCCCAACTTTTTTTCTGCTAGGGCAAAAGCCCAAAAGGCATCTTTGAGGTCTATCACAATTAACCGCCAATGTGATGGGGAGATTTTACTCAGTAGTGTATAAGGATTGCTGTCTTGGTTTTGAAAGACAGGTATCTGCCAGGGAAAGCTGCGGTTTCCCTTGGAATGGAGAATGTAAACCCCTCACCCCCTCCAAATTATAATTTTGCAATTAGGACCTTTCAGGCACAGATTTGGGAATAGGAATAACAGTTCTTTACTAGGAATATTAACAATACAAATGTAATAGAAATTTAAAAAAAACAACAACAAACCAAAACAAACAAAATTCCTAGAAAATCCTGACAGAGTCAGAGCTACAACCTGACACCCTGCTGGTCAGGCTGTTGGAAGCAGTCCAAAAGAAAGTCCTCCAGGAGTGGCAGATGTGGTTCTGTTGGAGTAGAGATGATCCTGTAGAAAAGGGTCCATTGATGGTGAGAAGAGTCCAGTCTTACTCCAGCAATCCAGTGGAACCAGATCCCTTGTGTTCCTACGTCTCAGTTTTTATCTAGGTAGGAATGGTTGGCTCCTCCCACTGGGTGAGCATCTCACAGTGGGGATGATGAATCTGTCCTTGGTGAGCCTTAATGGCCCATCAGCAGAAAATATCCCCCTGGGGAGGGAGGACAGGTGGTGAAAGATAAAAAACACTGCCCCACCAGGTTTGAACAGTTGGCCCATTACCAGAAGGCATCCACACACCCCGCCCCCCCCCCCCCCCCCCCCGAGTTACAAGAGATAAAGAAAAACATCTCCCCAGCTGCTTTCAACAGATGAAATAGAATACACATTTTTGGTTCCATAACCCAACACATTATCCACCCCTTATTCTATTATCATCTGCATCATACCTAAATCGATAAACTCTATTGTACAGAATGAACCCTTACACTCAGTTCTCACTTAGGATTAGGTTTTCCTGTGGTACACAACTGGTTTTTCCATCTTTCTGCATTACCCACCAAGTGTAACCAGGTCCTTGAGCAAAAACAATCCCATGGGTGGGTTCGCCTTTGCCTGAAGTGGGGTTAATCCAAACAGTCTTTCCTAAGATACCTCTCATGTGTACCACAGGGACTTTATCTCCATCCACTGTGTGCAAAGGGGCAGACTGGGCAGGACCAGCTCTACGGATGGTGCCTCAGCTGTTGACCATCCAGGTGGCCTTTGCTAAGTTCACTTCCCAATTCTTGAAGGTCCCCCCGCCAAGTGCCTTCAGGGTGGTCTTAGGTTGTAGCAGAATTTCTTAGGGAACGTGGCCATGAGGTATTTTGGGATGAGATTTGAACTACCCCAAACTGGGCTTCAGTTTCAGGCCTGTCTAGAAGTGGACAGACCTGTGGCGCAGTTGGAAATTTACTTTAAGGTGTGTTTAAGTATTAGGAAGCATAGTTATTGTGTGCTTACAGTGACTTCCTTAAGGGTGAAATAGTTTACATTTTTTCTTACACTGAATACCAATTAGAAAACACCTGTAACTGTAAACTATCTGAAACTGTATTTAACCCCCTTTTTGGGAGAATAAAGGGAGAACACATGATCTAACTGTTATAAATGGGCCAGGAGACCGGCTCCTTTTAAAAGGCGTTTATTAGAAATCAGCTCTGGGTAGGGGGCTCGAGGGGCTGCGCATCGCCGCTGCTCCCAGTAGACACCACGGAGGAGGAGGTGCAATCGAATCTGCTGCTGCTGCTGCTGCTGCAGAGTCGGGATTCCTTCCTCACGGGGGTTTCCATAGAATCACTTTGGCTCGTGTGGTCCAGGGGGGTCATCTCTCTCCAGTTCCTTTCAGGTCATGGCGAGAAAGTAACAAAAAAATACCTGCTACCTGCAGGTAGATAGACGTGTGCCTCGCACAGCTTTGTCCTTCTTAGGTCCAGTTTCTGTGTCAGCTCGCTGTCCCAGGGGCTTTTCTAGCTCCAACTGGACCCCCGGCCACAGCCAGGCACCATGGGAGTTCCCTTATCTCCATACTGGGTGGTGTCTCCAGCTCGACGGCAGGCAAGCAGAGAGCAGCAGGGGGTAGCAGGAAGCGGCGGCGGGCTTTTACCCGGTGGAGAGGGGAAAACCCAGAATTCAGGGAGAAAGGGTACAGAACTTGGACATAACAAGCAGAAATTCAGGGTACAGATTCAACATGAACAGTTTAAAACAGGCAAGTAACAGTGCAACTTTAATTTTACAGAAAAACAGTATAACAGTACAACTTAGGAGTGCATAACCTGGGGCTATTTCTTTCAATCCCCCTTCTATTTCTTTGATCGCGCTTTTGCCCACATCAATTGGCCATGTCTGATTCACGGGAATAAATCTGTTTTAATTCCTGGTATTGGTTATAAATTCTTTTTGCTGTGCTTAGTTCTTCTTCTTGGGCTTCTAATCTAATTGTATTTGTAGGTTTCTGAATACTTACTTTAGGGATTTGGAGACTAGCTTGACCAGTAGTGGCTATAATTTGAATTAGACAGGGAAGTATGCAGGGGAGAAGTAGGAGACTGGCAAAGGCACTTATTGCAATGAACACTACTTTTTTCCACCAGGTCCCTTCAAAGGACCAGAAGTTGTCCCACCAGTCCATATTAATTAAGGGCTTCCATTCCTGGGTACTTACATATGCAATTTTTTGTATTTCTTTGGAAATATTTTTTATTACCTTACTTTCATAATCGACTGCTAGTTTGATTTGATAAACTACTGCTCTTGTCTGTGCCAATTGGTTACTGATATGATCAAGGGCAAGGGCTGTTTTGTTTGATATTCTTTTTAATACTGCATGTAATCTGATAATTTTATTCAACATGTAAATTGGAGTTCGGCACCCCCATGATCTATCTTGTGCCCAAGTTGCTGGCCTATATGTTTTTACTATTTCTTTTGGTGTCCATATTTTACTCTTCCATGTTTGTGTGCTGCCCCTCCTCCTCTTTCGTTATTTTCTTTTTAAATTTTCATATAAGGCTATGCCTAAATGGTTTCCTGATTCTCGTGGGAGGAGGGAGAAGGCTGGTTTGATGATTCCTATGGTGCAGCTACCCGCCCAATCTCCTGGGAGATGGATGTAGGTTTTGTCATCACAAATCCAAAAGAGGTGTTTTGGGGCTTTCCAGGATGTGTTTTGTGTGTCATAGGGGTGTTCCCAATATTTTGAAATTTCTCTGATTCCCCAAAAAAGATTGGTCCCTTTATCAGTGCACTCATGTAGACCATAACTTTTATTACAGACGCACCCTGATTCTTTTTTCCCAATAGACCAATATTTTTCAGGTTCCCTGGGGATCCATTTTTGTTTTAACTCTTTGATCAGTAGGTACCTTTTACAAGCCATTCTTCCTAGGAAAGTTTTATACTTTTTCCCCGTTATTAACTCCCATCTCAGGATGTCTAGGGGTGATAAGCTTGTCCCTTCCCAGGGCCATACATCAGATATTTGTGTGCTTTTACATATCCAGCAGTTTGTTATATTTAGTTTATGGCTGATTTCCTCTACCAGATCGACAAATAGATTTTTCCCAAGGGGTTCATCTATTTCATTCTTTTTCACCACCAGTGGTTTTTCTTTTATCAGATCTGCTACTCCCTCTGTATTTCTTAACTCTTTAAAACAGAACCACTCTCTGATAGGGCACTCGCCAGTCAGGCACTGCTTAAATGTGGCAGCATTTTTTGCAATCCAATATTGTTTTTCCTCTTTTTGACAGGTGGATAATTGGGTCATGTCAAAACATGTGGGATTCACATGGGTGTGAACTCTCATAAGGGATTGTAGATTCTCCCCATCACAAACTGAATGACAGCATTCAGAGCAAGCCCCATCTGTAAACTTGCTTATCAATAGGACTACTATGAGTCCCTCCAAGAGTCCAGTATGAACCATTCTATTTGTGGGTCCTTTGGTCTCACCTGGCCTTGCCTCTTGGGTTGGGGGGTTCTTTCTCCTCATCATATCAATAGGACTACTATTAGTCCCTCCAAGAGTCCAGTATGAACCTGCCCCCATCTCGCTCTGAGGGTTCTCTTTGGTCTCACCTGGTCTTGCCTCTTGGGTCAGGGAGTTCTTAGGCTGGATTTGTGGAGTTCTCCCTTGTTTATTCCCACCTTCCACCTTTTTCTTAGTTTTAGTTAGCTCCCTTTGGGTGTGCCCTATGAGAGATTTAATTTTTAAATTAAGAATTACTGCTACTTATTACTTTTACATTAACACATTGTGGCTCATTATAACAATTTATAACCTCGGATTTAACTATTATTTTACCATTTTATATTAACAATTTTTAACCTCTTATAACAATGTGGATTTTTAACAATTGTAACGACAGCTTGTAATAACTGTTATTGTCCCTTATTGGCTTTAACTGGTTTTTGGTTGTTTCCTGAGAGTTTGAGGGTATCTGGATCTCGAGTGGCAATCCACTCAGAGGGAACCCTTGTTGGGGTTTCAGGGTCAGAGGGATCACTCGGGGGTGGTAATGGTCCTTTCACTCTAGTGATGTGGGTCCAGCCCTTTTCCTGGGTTCGCACTGCAGTATGAGTAGTGAGCAGAACTTGGAACGGGCCTTCGAATTTGGGAGTTAGTGGGGTGGTATTCCAGGACTTAATTAAAACCCAGTCTCCTGGTTTTATTTGGTGCATGTCAGTGTCCAAGGGAGAGGTTTGAGGAAGATACCCTCTTCTTTTAAGATCTGCCAATGTCTTTCCAATTGTTTTTACATATTCCTGGGTAGCGGCCTCTCCTTCTAAATAATCCCCAGTGCTATAGGGGGTCAGTAAAAAGGGGAATCCAAACATCATCTCATATGGTGAAGCCCCTATGTCAGATCTTGGTCGGACCCGGATTCGCAGAAGGGCCAGGGGCAGACACTTGAGCCAATTCATTCCTGTTTCGGTTATCAATTTAGTTAATACATTTTTGAGGGTTTTATTCATCCTCTCAACTCTCCCTGAACTTTGGGGATGCCAGGGTGTATGCAACCGCCACCTGATTCCTAAGGCTTTAATGACATCATGTAGAATTTTGGCTACAAAATGAGGACCTTGGTCTGAACCAATATTATTCACTAGCCCATACCGGGGGATGATGTGTTCCAATAATATTTTTATTACCACTTGTGCCGTTTCCCTTTTTGTAGGAAACGCTTCCACCCAATGGGTTAAATGATCAACTATAACAAGTAGGTACTTGTAACCTTGTACTGAAGGCATTTCAGTAAAATCTATTTGTATATTTTGAAAGGGTCTTAATGCTATTTGTCTTCCTCCTGAGTTATTCTTCCTCATTGCTTTCTGATTCCCCTTTTGGCATATAAGGCATCCTTCAGTAACTGCTTTGGCCAGATTATATACTCCAATACATAAATATTCTCTTAAGAAATGATCACATAACCCTTGGGTGCCCCAGTGAGTCAGACTGTGTATTTCTGTTAGCATTTTTCAAGCTAGGGCTTTATTTAAAAACTTTCGTCTATCTGGGGTTAACCATTCCCCTTGCTTCCCTTGGTGCAGCCCTAACCTCTTTATTTCTCTCAACTCATGTTCATCATATATTGGTTCTTTTTCTGTGTCAGCTGGCAAATCAGTCACAGTCAAAATCTTTATCGGCTCCCCCGGGTTTTGGACTGCTAACTTGGCAGCTTGGTCAGCTGCTCGATTGCCTCTTCTTTCAAAGGTATCTTCTTTTTGATGTCCCTTGACATGCACTATTGCAATTTCCCTGGGTTTCATAAGGGATTTTAATACCAACTTAATTAGTTCTTTATGTATCAAATCTTTTCCTTTGGAATTTAGGTAGCCTCTTTCTTCCCAAATTTTTCCAAATGTGTGCACAATTCCAAAGGCATACCGTGAGTCAGTGTAAATTGTACCTTGATCTTGTTCTAACAGGTCTAGTCCCCTTTCAAGAGCATAGACCTCACAGCACTGAGCGGACCAGCTTGAGGTCAATTTTTCTTTCTCTAAAACTTTTAAACTCTGTTTGTTGATACCCTCGACTATTGCATAGCCTGATATTCTCTTTCCTTCCACCATTTTAGATGATCCATCAATGAAAAACACCCTCCCATATGGCAGGGGTATATCCTCAAGGTCCTCCCTTACTTTTGTTTGCAGGTCCATGACTTCCAAGCAATTATGTTCCAGAGTGGGTATGGGCTCCCCTGAGAGGAATTGTGCAGGATTTAAGCTTTTGGATGTGATTAATTCTAGATTTTCAGCATTTGTCAGAATCACTTCATATTTTAGGATCCTTGAGTCTGTTAACCATTGTGGGCTTTTTGACTCAACACTGCTCTGAGATCATGGGGGGTGTGTGCAATGATTTTTCCTTGTAGTGTCAGCTTTTGTGCTTCTTCTACAAGGACTGCTGTGGCTGCCACAGCTTGAAGACAAGCTGGCCATCCCCTTGTGACTGGGTCCAGGAGCTTAGAAAGGTATGCAACAGGCTTTTTGTGTCCCCCCCACTCTTGGGTTAACACCCCATAGGCTATTCCCTCTTCTGCATTTATGAATAAGTCAAACCCCTTCTTAAGGTCAGGAAGACTAAGAACTGGGGCTGAGGATAATTTGGCTTTTAAATTTTCTAACTGTTCTTCATTCTCAACTGTCCATTTTACAGGTTCAGGTCGGACCAGTTTTTCATATAGAAATCTGACACTTTGTGAGTATTTTTCTATCCATAATTTACAATAGCCAAATAGTCCCAATAGCTTTCTTACATCTCTTTTTGTGGTTGGAGCCGAGATGGACAGTATACCTGAGATTCTCTCAGGGCTTAGTTTCTTATACCCTTCCCCAACGAGGTGTCCAAGATATGTTACCTGTAATTCTACAAACTGTAATTTGTTTTTAGATACTTTAAGGCCTTTTTCCCCTAGGAAATTCAGGAGTTTAATGCTGGCTCCCCTTACTTTATCTTGCTCCTCCCCTGATATTAGGAGGTCATCTACGTACTGTAGGATTTGTACGTTATCTCCAGGGATGAATTGCCTTAGCAGCTCTTCCAGAGCTTGTCCAAATAGATTTGGGCTCTCAGTAAAGCCTTGGGGAAGGCGGGTCCACCTTAGCTGCTGCTTTCTCTGACTTTCGGGGCACTCCCACTCAAAGGCAAACCAATTTCGGCTTTCCTTAGCTAAGGGGCAGGCCCAAAAAGCATCTTTCAGGTCTATCACAGTGAACCAGCTGTGTTCTCTAGGGATTCTGCTTAAAAGGGTGTAGGGGTTTGGTACCACTGGGTACCTTGTAATTGTCCTTTTATTTACCTCTCTTAAGTCTTGCACAAGCCTAAATTTATTTTCTGTCTTTTTCACTGCCAAAATGGGGGTGTTATGGGGGGACATACAGGGTTCTAATACTCCTTCAGTTAGTAGATGATTTATAATTGGTGTCAGCCCTTTTTTACCTTCCACAGAAATAGGATATTGTTTCACTCTTATAGGGGGTATCCCTTCCTGCATCTCTATTCTTATAGGTGGGATGTTTAAGTATCCATACTTCCCCTCTTCAGTCCATACCTTCAGTTATTTCATTCAAGTCTTCAACAGTCATTCTCATCATTTGGACCACCATTTTACCCTCTTTAGGAAGAATCCCTACCCCCAACTGAACTTGTAAATCCCTTCCGAGTAAATTACTGTCTAATTTAGGCAAGTATATGAGATTAGTGACACATTTCCTTGAATTTCCTTTGATCTCTACATTTTCTATGACAGAAGCTTTGAAGGGTTTCCCTTCTGCTCCTAAGATATCACATGTCTGTTTCCCAACTGTAGTCCCAATTGGAAGCTGATTAATGCTGGATTTGTCCGCACCGGTGTCCGCAAGAAACTCAAATTCCTCATGATGGGGACCTACTTCAAACTTTACCATGGGCTCTTCTTGGTGTTTCATTGGGTCCCCTAACATATAGAGCCCATGACACCCCTAATCTTCATTACCCTCCCCCTTTAACAACTTCTCCAATGCCTCTTGCTCCTTCATAATAGCGTTGTCAAAGGATACTTTTTTGCAATATCTCCTTATGTGGCCCACTTCACCACAATAGTGGCATATTCGGGTTTCTCCTAGCCTCGGAGGGGTACCCCAAGGCGACAGAAGTTTTCCTCTGCCTCTCCCTGATGGAGGCTTCGCATTTCCCCTCTCTTGTGAGTCTCTATTATCCCTTACACTTTCTTTGGCCACAGCTACCAAAATCCTAGCCTTTGTCTTTGCTTTCTCATCTTCTCTCCTCAGATAAACTTTTAAAGCTTCTCTTAACAAGTCATTTATTCCCTTTTCCTGCCAGTCTTCCACTTTTTCTAGTTTCCTCCTTATATCTGGCCAGGATTTGGTAACAAACTGTAATTTTAAAAGCACTTGTCCCTCTGGGCTATCTGGATCTAAGTTAGAATACTGCTGGAAGTTCTTTCTCAGTCTGTTTAACCAGGCTGCTGGGGTCTCATCTTTCTCCTGGGCTCCATCAAAGGCCAGTTTTGTGTTATTACTCCGGGGGACTTATTCCTTGATGCCTCTTATCATCAAGTTTCTGTAATCTTCCATATTTCGTCTACCTTCCTCCCTGTTTGGGTTCCACCTGGGGTCAGCCACTGGCAACTTCTGGTCTCCTGGGAGTCCCATCCGATTTTCCCTTTCCCAAACCCGTATGCCAGCCATTCTAATCAGCCGAAATCTTTCTGGATTAAAAAGTATGTTTAGTATGGAATTTAACTCACTCCACATATAAATGTTCGGGCCCGGGAACTGATCTATTTGCTTAGCAATCCCCACAGGGTCTTCAACCAGATTCCCCAGTTCTTTCTTAAAGCCCCTAACTTCTGAAGCTGTCAGAGGTGCATTTACAAACCCTACCCCCCCAGCTGCCCCACCCATCGGGACTTCCCTTAGGGGGAAGAGCTTTGTTTTTGACCTAGTGCTACAGTAGGGTCCTTTTGGGGTTTCCACAAAATCAGTAGTATTGGCTGGCAAGTCCAGCTCCCAGTTGTGTGGGGGTGCAGGGACAGTAGATGGTGAAGGGGAGTGGCCTAGGCCAGTGTTAGGAGAGGTCGAGGATAGAGCTGAAGATTAGAAGGGGTTAGTACTCGAGATAGTCGGGTTAGATTGAGGTGGTAGAGAGGGTGGAGCTGTCGGGGGTAATCCTGTTGGGGAGCAAGCTGAAGAAGGGGTTTGGAGAGATGGGGAGGGGTTCACAGGTAAAGCTGGAGGGTTAGCAGGGACAGTTTGGGGTATCCCAGGTAAACGGGAGGAGGGGGCAAATAATCAAGAGGGTCCCAATGGTGACTGCTTTCCTCCCTTTTCTCTTTTTCATTTTTCCTCTTTCCCTCTTGTAGCTTACAAATCTTAGCTGTTTCACCTTCAGTTCTGTGTCTCTGCCAGCAGGCAGCATAAAGGATCTGCTCAGTATCTGAGTCCCCTCGGGATTTCAGATACTGGTTTAATTGCGAGCACATCCAGGGGTCCTTAGTTCCACACCACGGCCATTCTCCAGGTAAATTTAAAGTGGGCCAAACCTCTATACAATAATGAATCATTTTAACCTTGCTCAAATTTTTAGTGGCCTCATCAGTATCCCATAGTTTCAACATTTGTCCTAGTGGACTACCTGGGGGAATGTTCTTTATCTTCCCCTTTTCCTCCTCAGGCAGTTTTTGCTTACTTATGTATGCTCCCATTCTCACTAGGTAATCTTCACTCACTCTACGAACACCCGTCAGTGGCTCCAGTTACCCGCTCTCAGGGTCTGGCCACCACTCCTGCCAGTGCTCAGAGTGCCCTGTCGGTAGCCTGATATCCCGCCCTTAGAGATTCAGTCACTACCCCAGCCAGGACCCTTTCCTCACTCACTCCACGAACACCCGTTAGTGGCTTCAGTAACCCGCCCTCAGGGTCTGGCCACGACTTCTGCCAGTGCTCAGAGTGCCCTGTCGGTAGCCTGATATCTCGCCCTTAGAGATTCAGTCGCTACCCCAGCCAGCACCCCTCTTCCTCTCCTGTATATCTATCAAGTTTCCGTAAGCAGCCGGTCAACCTGGGCCCAGAGTTCCAGTCACCACTTACAGCCAGGACTCGGACGTACAGTGTGCGACTCACTCACTCTCCCTATCGTTAAATCCCTCGCACTTTGGGACTTCCCTAACTTTCATTCATCCTACACCCAGGCAGTATACTCAAAAGACCCCCGGCCCTGTAGGCTCTCCGCACCCGGAACGCATACCTCTCACTTCTAGGTACCCCCGACCAGTGCGCCCACTCCTGTACCCCGGCAGTTACCCCAGCCAGTATCCCAACCCGTGGACACCCCAGGCCGTAACTCGGCCAGTACCCTCTCTCACTCCCCACACCCCGCCAGCTACCCCAGCCAGTATCCCAACCCGTGGACACCCCGGGCCGTAACCTCAGCCAGTGTGGTGCGTGCTCCACACACAGCTCTAGGCTTTCCGCACGCTTGGATCAGCCTGAGCAGCCTGCCTCCGTAGATTCTAGAATGGAGGCGGGCCTATCCTACAATCATACACCCTGTGACGTGCCACTCACTCTCTAAATTACCTCCGCACGCCTGGAGCGGGGAGCCTATGCCCCTGGAGACGCCTCTTTCACACTGTTCTCCTTTCGCTTCCCTCCATTCCCAGCCAGTTCCCTCGCGGGAGACTGGAACCGTGGTATTAAGAGGTCCACACTCGCTTCGAAGATCCGAGCTGCCGGCCTTCGTCTCACGCACACACTACTCGCTCGTCTCCACTCCTGCCACTGGCTATACTTTACCGGTGCTCCTCCGTGCTGTCCGATCCCAGGCTGTCTTCCTTGGGTCCGGTGTGACCAGCTGTCCGGAGATCCAAAGGGCGGTTGGCCGTCCCGTCCTTGGTCCTCTTCAGGCGTGGTCACGTCCCGGCGAGCCCCCAATTTGTTATAAATGGGCCAGGAGACCGGCTCCTTTTAAAAGGCGTTTATTAGAAATCAGCTCTGGGTAGGGGGCTCGAGGGGCTGCGCACGCCGCCACTGCTCCCAGTAGACACCACGGAGGAGGAGGTGCAATCGAATCTGCTGCTGCTGCTGCTGCTGCAGAGTCGGGATTCCTTCCTCACGGGGGTTTCCATAGAATCACTTTGGCTCGTGTGGTCCAGGGGGGTCATCTCTCTCCAGTTCCTTTCAGGTCATGGCGAGAAAGTAACAAAAAATACCTGCTACCTGCAGGTAGATAGACATGTGCCTCGCACAGCTTTGTCCTTCTTAGGTCCAGTTTCTGTGTCAGCTCGCTGTCCCAGGGGCTTTTCTAGCTCCAACTGGACCCCCGGCCACAGCCAGGCACCATGGGAGTTCCCTTATCTCCATACTGGGTGGTGTCTCCAGCTCGACGGCAGGCAGGCAGAGAGCAGCAGGGGGTAGCAGGAAGCGGCGGCGGGCTTTTACCCGGTGGAGAGGGGAAAACCCAGAATTCAGGGAGAAAGGGTACAGAACTTGGACATAACAAGCAGAAATTCAGGGTACAGATTCAACATGAACAGTTTAAAACAGGCAAGTAACAGTGCAACTTTAATTTTACAGCAAAACAGTATAACAGTACAACTTAGGAGTGCATAACCTGGGGCTTTTTCTTTCATAACCATGTTGGTCGTACGTGTGTTGCTCTGACCAGCTTCCCACTTTTATTAGGGGTTCCCTGGTTTTATCTGGCACCTGGAACAGGGACGAAGTTCGCTTAAATGCGGTCGCTTAAATGCAGTTTCGATTGCTTAAATGCAGAGTTTTGAATAATTTCTCTTAAATGCAGTTTTGATATAATTTTCATATCATTTTTGCACTTCAATGCGGTTTAATTTTTGCACTTAAATGTGGATTTGAAGTTCGCCTAAATGCGGAAGAAGTCTCCGTGCTTGTTTCCGAACCAGAGCGGAGTGGGAACCGAGTTTACCCCGAACTGTGGACGGTGCCAAAATGAGCAAAGGAGCTGGGAAGCTGGTAGCATGATCGTAGAGTTTCACTTGAAGAGAAACAGGAACTTTCAGTGGAGGAAGAGGTAAGCTGCCATCTGGAAACAAAGGAATCGAAAGTAAGATGTATAAAGAATTTCAGGCGGTGACTCAACTTCTAGCAAATATAGTCTCAGAGAGAGAAAATAAGATTCAACAAAGTGAACTAGATCAGTTGGCCCTGTGGGCCAGGAAGAAGGGAAAAGCCATTGCTCGTGTTTAGTGAAATAGAGTGGAAAGAAATAGGCGAATTGCTATGGGATTTCACCATTTGCAGTGGCAAGGAAGGAAAGCTGGCTCAGGAGTTAGGAGCCGCTTGGAAAAAGGTTATAAATACCTTGCAGACATTCTCGGCTGAGCGGAAAGCTGCCTAGGTGGTGATCCAAGCTCTCGAAGGGGTGGTGGATGAAACAAAGGAAATCCAGAGATCTTCTAAGGTTGCAAGGTTTTTCGGTATTAGTAATACGCGCCCAGTGAGAGGAAATGCAGTGCTGATTTGTTCCACGCTGCAAGAGGTAGTGAACATGGTCTCAGAGTGCACGGCTCAGCCACCAGAAGTGCCTTTCATGACAGCCAGGCAGTCTGAGATGGAGCAGGAAGCGCCATGGTCCCCAGACCCAGGGGGCATGGTGGAAGATGAGATCCTAGGCCCGGCCGAGGGCAGAGAGGGGCTGGCACAAGAGACGAAGGAGAGGGGCGGAGATCGAGGCAGTGACAAGAGCGGGGCAGCGCGGCTCCCCCTCCCAGCGGAAAACAAAGCAGCAGCGCATGCGCGGCTGGCCTGAACCACCAAAACAAACATGGCATCCTCCTTGGCCACTTCTGCTCTGGGAACCGTGGGACTGGGGGCTGCTGCGACCCCCGCATCAGCGGCTCCACGGTCAGCCACGGTGCAGCCAGCAGCCCATTACCAGCAAGGTACTGCGGCCCAATGTCCCCTGCCCTCTGACTCCAATTCGGACGGCGAAAATCCCAATCCCAATGTTTACGGCATGCTGCAGAATCAATCACAGCATGCAAACGAACTGCAGCAAATAATAGCCAAGCTTGCTGAATTATCAAACGGCCAAACTCAATTAGAACAGCAGATGGCTGTGGTTTCTCAATTTCCCCCACGAAACCAGCAGAATCTCACAGCTTTGCAGCCTGCACAGCCTGCTCTGTTGTTTCCACCTCTGCACAGCAGCTGGCGCTGCCAGTCGCCCAACAGGACCCGATACAAAGGCGCTGGGCCAATGTCTTGAAACAAGCAGTCCTCGAAGGAGACTTACATGTACCTAACTCAATTGCTTCTCCAGTTCTTATAGAAAATGCCCAGGCTTGGTGGGAACCTCACAAATGGAAAGTGTTGAGTTCAGCAAAGCACACAGTTACTACTTACAGAATAAGGTCAGAAGCAGCCAGAAACATAATTCAGTACATCTTCACAGCAGATGTACTCTGCCCCGCAGATTGCACTAACATCGCATCACTGCTGCTAACACCCTCACAGCTCCTCATTTTTGAAAGAGAGTGGAGGCGTTTAGCAATTGAAGAGGCAAATAGACATCAAGAAGTAGGGGATGCTTTTTATGGACTTCAACCCGATATGCTGACAGGACAAGGACCATATGCTACAGCCAACGTCCAGCTCACCTTCCCCATTGAAATTCATCAGGTGGCTCAAACATTAGCCCACAGAGCCTTGCTTCTGGTTCCTGACAAAAAGAAACCTGCACCATATGCTACCATCAGGCAAGGAGCCACAGAATCATATGGATAATTTATTGATAGACTGTCAGCTGCTTTAAAAGATACACAAGACCTTAATGCAGATGTGCAAGAATACCTGTTTCGTTCCCTCACCTTTGAAAATGCCAATTCACGTACCAGAGCCATCCTGGCCACCCTACCCCAAGGCTGGGCCGTCGATGAGATGCTAGTGAGAGCAACTAGAGCTGAACAAAGTGACCAGACAGCAGCATTCACAGCTGCCATGAAAGATGCAATGCAGAAACAGGCACACATTATTGCAGCTGCTCTGTCAGGAAGCAACATCAATTATCCCAGCAACAATGGAAGTCCAACATCTGACATCCCTGGTTTTCAGTGTGGTGAAACAGGCCATGTCATACTAGGGCCTGCACCAACAACTTTGGACTCCCTTGAATGATGCACAAGGGATGAAAGAGAAGAACTTGCAGTTGTGATACATCACCATGCAGTGAAGAAGGGAAGACCACAGGCGATTTCAAAACTATGTTTGTTACAAGAACGTGCAAATGGGTGAAATGACAAGGACTGAGTTTTGTGTTGTTTAATGTTTGTAGTTGTATGTGTGTTTTTGCAGGAGAAGCAGAACCTGTTTGGTGCCGAGTTGATTTACCCATGCATGTCCCCAGTCAGAGATAAAAGCTAACAGTGATAACAACGGTGACAACAATGATTTACCTGGAGCACCCTGTGACAACCCTGAAACTACTGAGAACTGATTTTGTAAAATATAGAAAATAGTTATTCAGTTGTAAGATTAATTATAGTGATAAGTTGTTTTAGCATTTGGAGTTAGGTGATTGTAGATTGCTGTTTTTAGTGAAGTAAAATTAAAAAGAGACAATCAAAAACATGAGCAGAATGTTGGGAGTTGGAATGTTTATTTTAATTGCTGTTTTGGCAAAAAAGATATTTGGAGTGCTTGACATTGACCCTAGGCAAAATATGTGCGACACATGGGCCAATTGGACTGGGCAAGATTCATTTTGCTTGTCTTTGACCACACCATCTAATCCTTTTCATACTCATTTGATTGGAGTCTCAGTAAATTCAATGGCAGAGTTCAAAGCTAGGACTCAAGCCAGAATTAACCCAGAAAGTGTTTTGGGAGCACAAACTGTTGCTGTTGCACAAGGTTTGAAAGTCACTGGTCCTGAGCCCCAAGAACTCGATCTTTTGGGTTCTGTGCCAGACAATTATTATTTAGTTTTTGGGCATTTTGTGATAAATTCAAGTTTGTTGATTGTGAAAGAAAAACAACCAGAAAATGGCAACACTTGGCTGTCTCCCAGATCTCCATTGTATTACAATCATGTTGAATATTGTAACAATTGGACTGAATCTGTGATACCATCAAGGGGTGCTGCAAAAAAATTGCCACCAGGGATCTTTCTCATTTGTGGAGACACAGCCTGGTCTACAGTTCCTCCAGGAGCTGTAGGAGGTCCATGTTACTTTGGTAAATTGACACTGTTTGCTGCCAGCATTCATCAGGTTTTTGGGTTGTCTCAAAAGACGCAATGAGCCAAATGTAGTACAATTCAACTAGGCCCCAATTGTAAAGATCAAGTAATATTATGGAATCGTGCATCTGTAATATTGGCATCAATTTTTTCCCCAGGAGTTGCTTCAGCGCAAGCTCTCACACAAATGAAAACTTTGGCCTGCTGGACAGGAAAACAAATTAACATAACATCTAATATGTTGAATGAGCTTGCTGCGGATGTTAACGACATCCGTCATGCAGTTCTTCAAAACAGAGCTGCCATTGACTTCCTTCTCACTCAAGGGCATGGATGTGAGGAGTTTGAGGGCATGTGCTGCATGAATTTGTCAGACCACTCTCAATCGATTTACAAACAGCTTTCACACCTGAAGAGCAACATGGGGAAACTTGCAGTTGCTGACACTCCATTTGACAAATGGCTCGGCTCATGGGGTCTCATTAAATGGATCAAGGAGTTGGTCCATTTTGGTGTTGTTATTTTGGTTGTTATTGTAGTTATCTTGGTTTTTGTGCCTTGTTTGTTGCAGTGTATGCGAAAAATGGTTAGTTGTGCCTTTAACTCAGTTTGGGTAGTTCAAAAAGAAAAAGAGGAATTGTAGCAGAATATTTTAGGGAACGCGGCCATGAGGTATTTTGGGATGAGATTTGAACTACCCCAAACTGGGCCTCAGTTTCAGGCCTGTCTAGAAGTGGACAGACCTGCAGTGCAGTTGGAAATTTACTTTAAGGTATGTTTAAGTATTTGTCTTGGTTTGGAAAGACAGGTTTCTGCCAGGGGAACTGGGGTTCCCCTAGAATGGAGAATGCAAACCCCTCACACCCCACCAAATTATAATTTTGCAATCAAGGGCTCTCAGGCAAAGATTTTTGGGGATAGGATTAACAGTTCTTTACTAGGAAATATTAACAATACAAATGTGATAGGAAACAAAACCACCCAACCAAACAAGCAAACAAATAAACAACAATTTTGGAAAACCCTGACAGAGTCAGAGCCACAACCTGACCCTGTGATTCAGGATGTTGAAAGCGGTCCAAAAGTAAGTCCTTCTGAAGTGGCAGACGTGACTCTTTTGGAGCAGAGATGATTCTGTGGAAAAGCAGATCCAGGGGTGGTGAGGAGGGGAATCTGGTAATGATGAGGAGGGCGTCCGGGGATGGTGAGGTGGAATCTGGTGAGATGAAGTCCGGTCTTCCTCCCAGGAGAAATCGGGTGAAAAACTGGCAGCTCTCCTGTCTGTGAGTCTCCGTTTATCCAGCCAAAACTGTCTGCTCCCCTCCCCCCCACTGCCAGGGCATGAGATATATAGAAATGCAGATGCACCGCTCTGGGGGGAAGGCACAGGCTGGGAAAGGTGTCAATGGCCTATCAAGATGAGGCGTCAGGCCCCCAAACAAATGGAAATAGAATACACAAAACCCGGCTCCACAACCCAGGACAGTATTAGATAGCATAGTTATAGTGTGGTTACGGTGACTTCCTTAAAGGTGAAATAGTTTACATTTTTTCTTACACTGAATACCAATTAGAAAACACCTGTAACTGTAAACTATCTGAAACTGTATTTAACCCCCCTTTTTGGGAGAATA
Source organism: Phylloscopus trochilus trochilus (assembly GCA_016584745.2). NCBI lineage: Eukaryota > Metazoa > Chordata > Aves > Passeriformes > Phylloscopidae > Phylloscopus > Phylloscopus trochilus. The sequence goes on from WQNJ02000034.1 coordinate 3,137,327, forward strand.
AAGGGAGAACAATGCGTGATCTAACCATGTTGGTCATACGTATGTTGCTCTGACCAGCTTCCCATTTTTATTAGGAGTATCCTGATTTCATTAGGTAGTCTGTTGTACCATTCAACTTTCCTGGCAGCTGGTGTATGATAAGGGATGTGATATATCCATTCAATGCCATGTTCTTTAGCCTAGGTGTTTATAAGGCGGTTCCTGAAATGGGTCTCATTGTCCGACTCGATTCTCTCAGGGGTGCCATGTCTCCACAGGACTTTTTCAAGGCCCAGGATGGTGTTCCAGGCAGTGGCATGAGGCACAGGGTAGGTCTCCAGCCATCCAGTGGTGGCTTCCACCATGGTCAGCACATAGCGCTTGCCTTGGCAGGTTTGGGGCAGGGTGATGTAATCAATCTGCCAGGCCTCCCCATACTTATACTTGGACCACCGTCCACCGTACCAGAGGGGCTTGACCGGCTTGGCCTGCTTGATGGCAGCACACGTCTCACAGCCATGGATGACCTGAGAAATACTGTCCATGGTTAAATCCACCCCTCGGTCTTGTGCCAACTTATAGGTGGCATCTCTGCCCTGATGACCTGAGGCATCATGGGCCCACCAAGCTAGGAACAACTCTCCTTTGTGTTGCCAATCCAAGTCTATCTTTGACACCTCTATCTTCGCAGCCTGATCTACCTGCTCGTTGTTTCACTGCTCCTCATTTCCCCAACTCCTGAGGGCATGGGCATCCACATGGCGGACTTTCACAGGTAGTTTCCCTACTCTGGTAGCAATGTCTTTCCACTCATCAGCAGCCCAGACTGGTTTTCCCCTACGCTGCCAGTTGGCCTTTTTCCACCTTTCCAGTCAGCCCCACAGAGCATTGGGCACCACCCATGAATCAGTGTAGAGGTAGAGCTTTGGCCACTTCTCTTTCAGCAATTTCCAGAGCCAACTGAATGGCTTTGAGTTCGGCAAGCTGGCTTGACCCAGCTCCTCTTTCAGTGGCTTGTGCAACTTGTCGTGTAGGGCTCCATACGGCTGCTTTCCACTTCGGTTCATCCCTACGATGCGACAGGAACCGTCAGTGAAAAGAGCGTAGCGTGTTTCTTCTGCTGGCAGTTGGTTATACAGTGGAGCTTCTTCAACCCGGGTTACTTGCTCTTGTTCCTCTTAGTCAGTGAAACTGAAGTTCTCAGCTTCCGGCCAGTTGGCAATTAATTCCAAAATCCCAGGGCCATTCGGGCTTCCAATACGGGTGCACTGAGTGATGAGGGTGATCCATTTGCTTCATGTGGCATCAGTGGTGGGGTGAGTAGAAGGAACCTTCCCTTTAAACATCCACCCCAGCACCGGTAGTCGGGGTGCCAGTAGGAGTTGTGTTTCAGTGCCAATCACCTCTGAGGTGGCTTGAACTCCTTCATAGGAGGCCAAGATTTCCTTCTCTGTGCGAGTGCAATTGGCTTCGGACCCTCTGTAGCTTCGACTCCAGAATCCCAGTGGCCAGCCTTGAGTCTCCCCAGGCACCTTCTGCCAAAGGCTCCAGGACAGACCATGGCTCCCAGCTGCGGAGTTCTTTACCTCTGGTCCTTTCCTGACTGGGCCAAGGGCTACTGCATGAGCGATCTCCTGCTTGATCTGGGCAAAGGCGTGTTGCTGTTCGGGGCCCCAGTGGAAATCGTTCTTTTTGCGAGTAACCAGATAGAGAAGGCTCACAATCTAACTGTACTCAGGGATGTGCATCCTCCAAAAACCTATGGTGCCTAGGAAAGCTTGTGTTTCCTTCTTGTTGGTCGGTGGAGACATGGCTGTGATGTTATTGATGACCTCAGTGGGAATCTGACGCTGTCCATCTTGCCACTTCACTCCCAGGAACTGGATCTCTTGGGCAGGTCCCTTGACTTTGTTCAGCAGAATCTGGATAATCTTCTCTCCTTTCTCAAAGACTTCCATTGCTGTGTTTCCCCACACAATGATGTCATCAATGTATTGTAGATGATCCGGAGCCTCGTCCTTTTCCAGTGCAGTCTGGATTAGTCCATGGCAGATTGTGGGACTTTGCTTCCATCCCTGGGGCAGTCGGTTCCAGGTGTACTGCACACCCCTCCAGGTGAAAGCAAACTGGGGCCTGCATTTTGCTGCCAAAGGAATGGAGAAGAAGGCATTGGCAATGTTGATGGTCATGTACCACTTTGCTGCCTTGGACTCCAGCTCGTACTGTAGCTCCAACATGTCTAGCACGGCAGCGCTCAGTGGTGGCATGACCTCATTCAGACCACAGTAATCCACTGTCAGTCTCCATTCTCCACTGGACTTACGCACAGGCCAGATGGGGCTGTTGAAGGGTGAACGAGCCTTGCTGACCACCCCTTGGCTCTCCAGTTTATGAATCATCTCATGGATCGGGGTCAGAGAGTCTCTGTCAGTACGGTATTCCCGACAGTGCACTGTTGCTGTGGCAAGTGGTACCTGTTGTTCTTCAACTCTCAGCAGTCCCACAGCAGAAGGATCGTCTGAGAGACCAGGTAAGGTATTCAGTTGTTTGATGTCTTCCACCTCTATAGCAGCTACTCCAAAAGCCCAATGATATCCTTTTGGGTCTCTGAAATATCTATTTCTGAGATAGTCTATGCCGAGGATGCAGGGGGCCTCTGGGCCAGTCACAATGGGGTGTTTCTGCCACCCATTCCCAGTTAAACTCACATCGGCCTCCAATACAATCAGTTGCTGGGATCCTCCTGTCATTCCAGAAATAGAAATGGGTTCTGCTCCCACATACCCCAATGGCATCTGGGTACATTGGGAACCAGCGTCAACTAAAGCCATATATTTTTGTGGGTCGGATGTGCCAGGCCATTGGATCCACACAGTCCAATAGATCCGATTATCCCTTTCCTCTACCTGGCTAGAGGCAGGGCCCCTCTAGCACTGGTTATTCCCTCCCTGAGCATACATACTAGAGGTTCCAGCATCCTGACTTCTGGCAGCTTGGTCATGGGAGGTTGAGGCTACTTTCATTTTAGTGGAACCCCCTTGGTGAGCGTTTCTCTCCTTGACCTCACGCACCCGTGCTGCCAGGACAGAAGTGGGTTTCCCATCCCACACTCCCATGTCTTCTCCATGGTCATGCAGATAAAACCACAGGTCAGCTCTTGGGGTGTACCCTCTCTCTCTAGCTGGGGGTCATTGGGCTCTAGCTCTGGGGCCTGTAACACGCACGGGTGCCGCACTAACCTTCCTCATCTCCTCCCTCATTTCCTCTTTGAGTTTTTTAACCACGGCAGAGATATGAGCTTGCATTGGGCCATTGATCATACTCTCATAATTCCTAAGTTTATTGGCAACAGACCCCACTGTCTCTCGATTGTCTTCAGCATTAACTGCTGCAATGAAGGTGGTGTATTGAGATGGCCCCAGATTTCCCAGATTCCACAACATCTGCCCTGTGCATCTCACCTTGTCAGGGTCATTATCATGCTGTTCACTCCTTCCAAAAAGTACCTCCAACACTGCCACTTCCCTCAGCTGTTGGATTCCTTCCTTAAGGGTCTTCCAGCACATTCTATGGTGGTGCTCCTACATTCTTTCTCTGTGGACAAATCTCTCTCTCACACTCATTAAAAGCCACTGCCAGAGAGAAAGGGGCCCTGGCTCCCTTACAAATACCTGATTTATATCCAAGGCCTGGGTCAAGGGTCCCAAATTCCTTGCCTCACCACTACCTAGTTGCACATCAGTCCCATAAGGTCCCAGACCCGGAGTAGCCAGGCTGTGTAAGCCTCACGTCCCCGTAGCACAATATCTTTTTGCAGATTACAGAGACTTTCATATGACAGGGACTCGGTGATTATCTGAACGTGTGATTCATCTGAAGGTTGTGAGGGCCCTCCTTTCTTATCCTTATTATCTGGGTTCGCTGTTTTCACCTTGAATTTCTTTGTTTCCACAGGGGCAACTTCTGCTGGCTGTGACTGCCCCTGTGGTTCAGCTGGAACCTGGACTGTTCTTAATGTCTGTGGGTTCCATTGCTGCACAATCAGATTCTTTTTTGTCAGGGCAGGGGGAGAGTTTCCCACTAGCAGGGGAAATATATTCCCTCAGCATCTGGCCCATCTTCTGTATCTCCTTCATCAGAAGGTCTATTTCTGAGGCAGGCTGTGGGGTAGGTATCAGGGTGGTAATCCAGGTCAATCTTCCCTTATCTCGGAATGCTAAATACAATAGGCCTATAAGCAACACCAGCCACTGTACGATATCATTAGCATTCAGAGGAGATTTGAACCCTTCAAAAACTGGTGCAGCAGACCCAAAGAGCTGGTGAAGGGTTGGGAAAAAATCTTCCCCGGTGTCATTTCATCACAATAGGTACCATTTTTAAAGTAACCCCAAAACCACACAGTTACTGTGTAATACCTGGGAATCCATGTGCCTGCCTTCCAGAGGAAGTTAAAGATCCATGAATTCCTCACCTTATTAACCCATAAAGCAAACTGGATAACAGCCACAGTAGCCTTAGTTATAGGGCCCATGTTTAGACAAAGACCTGCAAATGGGAGAAATACAGGAACAACCCCATGCCACCCAAAAAAGGGTAAGGTCACGATTCTACTTAAGAAGGATTCTATATCCAGTACACAAGAACTTAAGTCACTCAAGAACTGTTATTCCTTTTTCTCTCAATGCCCTTCTGCTCCACGTTGGGCTCCAAAATCTGTCTTGGTTTGGAAAGACAGGCATCTGCCAGGGAAAGCTGCAGTTTCCCTTGGAATGGAGAATGTAAACCCCTCACACCCCCCCCCACCCCCCCGCCCCCAAATTATTATAATTTTGCAATTCAGGGCTTTCAGGCAAAGATATTCCCAGAATAGGAATAACAGTTCTTTACTAGGAATATTCACAATACAAATGTAGGAGTACAAAATAAACCCAAGCAAACAAACAAAAATCCTAGAAACCCTGACAGAGTCAGCCTGACACCCTGTTGGTCAGGCTGTTGGAAGCAGTCCACAGTAAATCCTACTAGAGTGGCAGATATGGTGCTGCTGGGGTAGAGAAGTTCCTGAAAGAAAAAGGGTGCAGTGATGGTGAGAAGGGTCTGATCTTCCTCTGGGATTCCAGTGGAACCAGCTCTGTTGTGTTCCTATGTCTCAATTTATCTAGGTAGGAATGGCTGGCTCACCCCCCACTGGGTGGAGCATCTCACAACGGGATGATGGAATGTGTCCTGTCATTGGTGAGCCTTCATGGCCCATTAGCAGAAGATATCCCTCTGGAGGGTGGTTCCCCTTGTGATAAGATAAAACATAAGAAACACTGCCCCACCTGGTTTGAACAGCTGGCCCATAATCAAAAGGCATCTCCCCCTCCCCCCTGGACTTACAAGAGCTAAAGAAAAACATCTCCCCAACTGCTTTCAACAGATGAAAGAGAATACACATTTTTGGTTACATTACCCATGACACCCATGCTTGGTTTTGGGGGTTCCAGGCCCCTCCTGCTCAGTCTGGCGTCTCCCTCCCTCCATTCCCTTAATTCAGGCACCTCCTGGCAGCTTTTTCCTGCAAAGAATCCATGAGTTTGGGGATTTTGGGGGGCAGTTTTGGAGAGGGACAGCTCTGTCTAGCTTTCCCCTCCCTGCTGTGGCCTCTCAGCTGCCCCCAACACCCTGGGGCTGCTGGAATTTCCCTCCTAGGGATAAGGATGTTCATTCCCTTCCAGGAGCCCAATGCCTGGCTGGGGCTCCAGGTCAGGGGCTCCTTGAGCAGCTGACCCAGAACCTCTGCCAGGGTCTCCCAGCACAGCTGGAGCCGCTCAGCCTGGGGTCCCCAAAGCCCTCAGCAAGCCCCAAGTCCCTCCCAGGAACCCTCAACTCCCTCAAACCCAGCAGCCCCCACAGCCCCTGCAAGTTGCCCCCATAGCATCAGCCATGGCCATGTCCCCACATGTCACTGGCCATGTCCCACAAGGGCCTCACCCATGGCTGTCTCCCCACCAGGTTTCCGTCCCTGTCATTGTCCCCCACATCTCCATCTGAACCCGTGTCCTCCTGTGTCCCCATGAATGGCCACGTCCCCCTCCATGTCCATGTGTCCCCACATCTCTCTCCATGTCTGTGTCCCCCCATGTCCTCACCCAGGTCTTAGTTCAACGTCCTTATTTTTACCCCAGTGTCAGATTTTTTTAAAGGGATGAAGAAAAACGAAAAGCAAATTAAGGCCAAAAGAAAAGGATTTCTGTGTCTGTGCCAGCTGAGGATCCACGTGCTTGGGTGGGAGGGAAGAACTTTTATTGGAGGAGCTTCTGCCCCAGTGTCTCCAAAATCTTGGTCTTTGCCCCATTTGGGTGCAGAAGACACCCTTGAGCAATAGGAAATAAAAATCGTGGACACCCTGAGGTTGGAAAAGACCTCCAAGACCATCCAGTACTCCATCAGGCCACCAGAAGATAGGATTGAACACTAAAGATTTTCTGCGGTTGGATGTTAACAAATACACGCTTCCCAAGGAATTCCCGATGTTGGTCTGTGTCCTGATGAATGTTCCTACCCCTGCATTCATCCAAGTGCCTACGGGGAACCAGGAAGATGTGGAGCACCCCCAGCCAGGTATCTTCCCAACACGGATCACCAGAACCAGGGATCACCAGAGCTCTGCCCAATGGGAGTCACTGGGGATCATCCAACGCTGATCCTCACAAGGGGGATGGGGCTGGAGAAGCGCACAAAGCTCTCAGGGCACTACCAGGGCTTCCCTCAGTGGCGCCTGCGTTGGTGTCTGGTCAAGTTAGTGCTCTGTGAGAAGCTCTTCCCACACTCAGGACACTCGTAGGGCCTCTCCCCAGTGTGGATGCGCCGGTGGACAATGAGGGCAGAATTGTGCTTGAAGCCCTTCCCGCAGTTGGGGCAGCGGAAGGGCCTCTCGTCCGTGTGAATCCGCTGATGGACGAGGAGAGTGGAGCTGGTCTGAAACCTCTTCCCACACTCGGGACACTCGTAGGGCCTCTCCCCAGTGTGGATGCGCTGGTGGTATTTCAGGTGGGAGCTCCATCCAAAGTTCTTGCCACATTCCAAGCAGGTGTAGAGCCCTTCCCCAGTGTGGATCACCTGGTGCCGGATCAGGGCCCAGCTTTCTCTGAAGCTCTTCCCACATTCCACACAGTCATAGGGCTTTCTACCTGTGTGGATCACCTGGTGTTGCCTAAGACTGCCCTTCCGGCTGAAGCTCTTCCCACATTCCCCACACTCATAGGGCTTTTCCCCAGTGTGGATCCTCTGGTGTTCCTTCATCTGGAATCTCTGGATGAAGCTCTTCCCACACACTCCACACTCGTAGGGCTTTTCCCCAGTGTGTATCCTCTGGTGCTGCCTCAGGCTGGAGCTGTAGCGGAAGCTCATCCCACATTCCCCACACTCATAGGGCCGTTCCCCAGTGTGGATCACCTGGTGCTCAAGAAGGTGGCACCTGTAGCTGAAACCCTTCCCACATTCCAAGCACTTGTGGGGCTTCTCCCGTCCATCAGGCTTCTCCCCCAGCTCTGAGCTCCGGCTGGATCTCCACCTGCCCTCCTGGCACAGGGCGGGTCTTTCCTCCTCGCAGCTCCCTGGGCTGGGTTTGCAGCACCTCCTCATGCGGGAGCTCCTGGGCTTTTCCTTCACCTCCATCTGGACACTCCTTGGGAATGGAAAATCCTGGTTTGGGGAAAAAACAAGAGGAGAGCGCCTTAGGCTGGGGGTTCTTCCTTGCCCAAGTTCATCCCAGGAAATCATTCGGCACCTTGTGTCTGTAAGAACCTCCAAAACACCAAGATTCAGCCCAAAAGTCCTCCCAACATCAAGACACAGATCAAAAACTCACCCAACATACAGATTCTGGCAAAACCTCTTCTAAATCATAAGAATGTCCCACAAATGGGGGACCCCCAAAAAGGAAGAAAAGGAAAATGTCTTTACAAAAAGATGCTGGGAATCTGCTTGGAGACAGGGACAGGCACTTGGACATAAGGAAGGGACAGAAGAAGCCCTCAGTTTCAAAAAATGTTAACTGACCACACAGACTGCTGCTCAGGCAAGGTCCTGCTCAATTCATGAACTTCAAGAAGAAGAACAAGGACTTAACAGAGCTGTGAATATCCCTACCCAGACAGAAGTGAGGGGCATATTAAGGGGGGTATGTGGTAGGTGCATTAGGAAGTCTGTACCTCTCAAGTACTTCAGCCAATGGGGAAAGGGAGAGGGAGATGCAGCCAGGAAAATCAGGATAAAAAGGAGGCTGCGTCCTCCAACAACTGCAGAGACCCCATGGGAAATGTCCCATGGCCTCTCCCTCTTTTCATGAATGAAATTACTTGTACAGGACTCCTCTGTCTTCTTTGTGGACACAAACCTCTGGTGATGGGAATTTTTCCACACACCTTGGGGCTCTTCTGGAATTCCTTCCACCGCCCAAGGTGGCGGGCAGTGAGTGGAGCTGAAGGTGCCTCACCCAGTTTGGGTGATCAGCTCCCTTGGGTGGTGGCGGCACCGGGGATTGATTGGGGACCCGAGAGTGTCCAGGAGACAGACGAGTGACATATCAGAGGGGTCTGGGAAGAGTCAGCAGGGAGAAAGCACTGAAAATCTCATCAGGGAGGACACTGGGATCTTCTGGGCATAAACATGGCAGGGCACCCATGCAGGGTGGAAAAGGGAAAGCCAGGAAGGGGTCCAGGCAGAAGGGATGATGATCCCAAATTATCTCTGAAGGGTCCCTTGGGAGAATGTTGAGGCAGTTTGCACATTCTGCCAGAGGGAATTAAGGGCATGGACACCCAGGGGGGCAATTAGGGAAGTCAAGAAGGGATTTAGGCAACAGATGACAGATGGTGTTGGTGTGCTGAGAGGTTAAAGGGTGCAGGGGACTGTGCAGGAATATGATGAAGGGAAGAAGCAGCAGCAAGAATCGCTGTGGTAAGAAAAAGGATGATGGAAAAGAGGAAGAGAAAAACACTGAGCACTGGGACGTTCTTCAGAAGGGTGTGATGCTCACAATTTGCCCGCTGATGCAGCTCCCTTGTATCCCTGGTTTCCAGGAGAGGAAAACAAGGAGGTCCACACCCTCATGAGGAGGAAGTCCACCCATGCAGGGACATGGATTGGGAGGAATGGCAGAGGTGCAATTACACCAGAAACCCACAACACAGAAGCCCTTGAGAACATTCAGGCCAGGTCTTGATCGACAGGAGGCCTTTCCTCCCAGACACAGGGGCCTCCCCATCCACTCTCAATCTGAGATGTAAAGGGGGAAAATTGAAGCTCTCTGGTCATTCAGGGGGTAAATGGGAAAAATGAGCAGGTATGTTTTCTTCAACCATTATTAGTACATGGGGGATTAGTAGTGGGGGATAGATATGAAATGCATGGATTTCTGCTTCCTCATAATTGTGATTATAATGTACTTGGAAGAGATTCAATGGCTAATGTGGAAATAGAAATTTATATACTAAAATGTAAAACAGAAGCTAATGCTTTTGTAACTCCATGACAAATGTCTGGCAAGGCCTGGGCTGAAGTGAACCCAGAAGTGTGGGCAGCCCCAGGTAAACTGGAAAATCAGATCCCAGCCTCTCCAAATTCCTCTGAAGCAGCCAGAACAAGTGGGGTCTAAAAGCAATCCCTATTCCAAGGGAAGGAAGGAAGGGCTCACAGCCTGTTCTTGAGCCCCTGGGAAAGGCAGGGCTTTTGGAGCCAGGGGTCTCTCCCTGTAATGCTCCTGTGCTGCCAGTCAAGAAATCAGATGGAATCCATGGAATGGTGCAGGACCTAAGAACAATAAACGAGATTATTGAACCGAGGCACCCCACAGTCTCAGATCCTTACACCATCTGGAACCAGGTTCCCTCCTCACACTGCTCCCATTCAGCACTTGATGGAAAAGATGCTTTCTGGGGATGCCCACTTACACAGGATGGTGAACAGAGTTTGGCCTTGGAGTGGGAATAAGAGGAAAAAGGGAAGCTGGGAAAGACATGGACGATCCTGCTGCAGGGATGCAGGGAAGCACCAGACTTACTGGGGCAAGCCTTGCAGAAAACATCAAAACAATTTACCTCACCCCCAGGGATTGGGTTAATGCAGGATATGGGTGACTTGCTCCAGTCAGGAGGACAAGAAGAAGTGGTAGAAGAAGCCTTCTTTGCTTTAGAAATGCAAATTCACACTGCTGGGGAAAAGTGTGCACAATGCTCCTAGGTGTTCTTGCCTGGGGCAGGAATTGGGCTGATTCCCTCTGTCCCTCAGCCCAAGCTCTGCCTGCTTGCACAGACAGAATTGGCACAGCCAAGGGCAGAGCCCAGAGGGAGGATCTCTGACTCTGCAACAGAAATTGGTTCAGCTGCAAAGGGAAACAGCAAATGGAGAATGTTGGGAAAACTTCAATAAAGTAAGTGGGGGGGAATCATCTCTCGCCCCACTCCAACATGTGCTGTCAGTGTCTGTGTCACATAGGGAGCATTGGACTACTGGGGTGTTTCTGCTGCCACAGGTTCAGAGAAATCAGTTGGGAATCCAGGAATGTGATGATTTAATTAGAGAAAATAGACAATTTGATGAAGCCCTGGCTGGAGGGAGTGCCCAAAAATGGGGAAAAGATGAACAACCCCCAGAACAAATCCTACAGCACCATGGACCAGCCCCTGGGAACCCCAACCAATTCATATCAGGAGCCAGAGAACCCAGTGATCATTTCAATGGCTTCATTAGATTACAAGCTGTCCTCAAAATAAGAACCAAGCAGACAGATCCAGCTCCTGAGTCTGGCCCACCAATCCACTCAAACCAAGAACACAACATTTCACCATGGGATAGGATCAGATTATCTATGAGCAGAAGGAGGAGCACAGTGTGGAAAATTAAATGACTCAAGATGCTGTTGGCAAAGAGATGACAACGGGAAAGTGGTGAAACAGAGAACAAAGGAAATAAGAAAGCAGCTCATGTTCCAGTCCAAACGTGGAAAGGATAGGAATGGGGCACGGTTTTGGGGTTCCCTGGCACACCATGGGTTAAACGAATGCTCTTCCTCCTCTTCTGTGCTACAGCAACTCTCATCTTTGGGCCATGCAGGACACCTTGCTGAGTGCAGCTCATTCAGCAGCTGAGCAAGGGGATGCAGGTGGCAGCCAGGCCTCCTGAGCCACAAAGGGCTACAAAAAGACAGGGAATTGTGGAAAATGACCCGAGAATATTGGCTTTCCCATTTGTCTATTGGTCTTTATCTGTGGTTATTGATTGTAAGCACAGTGCAGTTTAGAATCCCTTTGAGCTGCTTGCTAATTTAACCTCATTTCTCATTTGAAGTCTGCACCATGTAACTCATGGAAGCAGCAGTGTGATGAGTATTTTATGTTCATGTAGACACCTTACAGCTTATAGGACTAATAATGGGATGAATGCATTGTACTGTAGGCCTGAGCAAAATACAAAATGGTCAAATACTTGTGTGTAACCCAGAGAACTGTATAAAGCAATCAGGTTGTTTCCCACAGCTGCTGACTGACCTCTCCAAGGGAAGAGATAAGGGCGACACAAACCACAGCAGCAGAGAAGAATGAGAGAAGAGTTTGTGAACTGTTTGCTCTCTGGGAAGTGTGAAACAACAGGATGAGGCCACAAGAAGAAATAAAATAGATTGACCTGATCTGCAGGATGTTATGTAGATAAGCCAGAGCAGAAAACCAAAAAAAAGAAAAGTTTCTATACCATCAAAAGGTGCCAGGAATGTCTGAACACCACATGAAACTCCTGAATATGTATGTACCTCAGTAAAGGAAAAGAACAGAGATAAGGCTGCCTTGATGTGCAGGGTGTTCCTTGGCTGATGGCCAGGAACAAGCCAGCGGTGGACACTGTCCTATTTTTTTTCCCCTCATTGGACTTTTGGAAAATATTCTAAGACTGAATTTTTGTTTTTCCAGAATTGAGGTTACTGACAATAATCTCAAAACCAAAGAGGACCCAGGAAGAAAAAACAGAGTCAGTGAGTGAATCTGCTTGGAGATGGGGCTGGGGACTTGGAGATAAGGAAGGAATGAGAAAAAACATCAGTTTCAGAAAATGTTACTCATTGACACGGACTTCTCCTCAGCCAAGATCCTGCGGAATTCCTGAACACGGAGAAGAACAAAGACTGAACAGAGCCGTGAATATCGGATGTTATACAAAAGGGGGCTGCATATTAATGAGGACATGCAGCAGGCGGATTGGGAAGTCTGAACTTTCCAAGGACCTTCGCCAGCGGGCAAAGGGAGAGGGAGATGCAGAAGGGAAAATCAGGATAAAAAGGAGGCTGCGTACTACAACAATGGAGAGACCCCACGGCAAATACCGCATGGCCTCTCCCTTTCTCCATGAATAAAGTCACTTTTACAGGACTCCTCTGTCTCCTTCAGGGACAGAAACCTCTGGCCATGCGAATTCTCCCGCACAGGCCGCCTCCGAGCTCCGCCGCCGCCTCACGGGGCTCCGGCCGCTGCCGCCGCTCCTGGGCTCGCACAGACGCTCCAAAAATGGCGCCGCTGCTCGCGCCAGGGCCGCGCTCTGCCTAATCACCGCGCAGTCAGAACCAGCAGTGACAGCACCATCAGCCAATGGCAGCGAGCGAGGGGCGGGCTCTGCACACGGCACAGTTTACCCACCCCCACTCCAGCAGCAGTGCGTGGCTTGGGTTTCCCCAAGAAGGGAAAGAACAAACCAAACTCAAGGGAGGTGCGGCCCCCCACCCAACCCGGGGCGTTCGGCCCCTCACCTTTCACCTCCGGGAACAGCGCCGGGACTGGGCGGGTCCGAAGCGGGACTGGGGGGGAGCATGGGGGCTTTCCAGTACCGAGGGGGACCCTTGGGGCTCGGTCCTGTCCCTCCCCCCGCCGTTATCAGTGCGGACCACCCTTATCACCAGGGCCCCCTCTCCCGGAAATTACCGGGCCCCCCCACTCACCTGGACCCTCCCATTCTCTGCTACCCCTCCTTCAAGGACCCCCCCAAAGCTCTAGGGCCCCTCACATCCATGAGCCCCCTTAGTCCGCCAGGACCCCCCCAGTCAACGCCCCTCTCCCACCCATGGGAACCCCCCCTCACCGCGCACCTCCCAATCACCATGACTCGCCATTCCAAGGGACCCACGCACTCACCACGCACTTCCCTTCAGAATCCCCCGGTGCCCCCATTGATTGAACGCCCCCGGAACGCCCCCAGCCCCTCCCTCCTCGGCTCCCCCGAGTCCGCGGCCCGCGCTGGGCCCCGCCGGGGCCGGGCTGGCTCCACCCCCCGGGGCCGCCGCTCTGCGGAGCCTGTCAATCAACGGCGATCGGTCTCGTAGCCACGCCCACAGAAGGGTGACGGGGGGGGGTGGGTGCACTGTGCCGTGTGCAGAGCCCGCCCCTGGCTCACAGCCATTGGCTGATGGTGCCGTCACTGCTCGTTCTGGCGGTGCGCTGATTGGAAAGAGCGGGCAGAAGGACGGCCCCGGTGCCGGCTGTGACTCCCACGGGTGCCATTGTTGGAGCGTCTGTGTGGGCCCGGGAGCAGCGGCAGCGGCCGGGGTCGGTGAGGCGGCGGCGGAGCTCGGAGGCGGCCCCGGCGCAGGTGGGAGCCGCGCTGGGTTGTGCCGGGGCTGCGGGCGGAGGGGGGGGCAAGGGGCTCTGGCTGTGGCTCGGTTGTGCCGTGTCCGCGCCGTGTTCCCCGTGCCCTGAGGGCGCTGCGGGAGCGGCTGCCCGCGGTCTCCTTCCCGCGGGTGCCTGGGCAGGAGCCGGGGCCGGAGCAGCGCTGGCTCGTCCCGGTTCCTGTGGGTAGGACGGAGGTGGCTGCGCTGTCCCCGGGCCTGTGCGGGAAGATTCGCATCGCCAGAGGTTTCTGTGCCCGAAGGGGACAGAAGGAGGAGTCCTGTAAAAGTGACTTTATTCATGAACAAAGGGAGAGGCCATGCGGCATTTGCCATGCGGTCTCTCCAATTGTTGTAGTACGCAGCCTCCTTTTTATCCTGATTTTCCCTTCTGCATCTCCCTCTCCCTTTGCCCGCTGGCGAAGGTCCTTGGAAAGTTCAGACTTCCCGATCTGCCTGCTGCATGTCCTCGTTAATATGCACCCCCCTTTTGTATAACATCGGATATTCATGGCTCTGATCAGTCTTTGTTCTTCTTCTCCATGTTCAGGAATTTAGCAGGATCTTGGCTGAGCAGCAGTCCTTGTCGATGGATAAGATTTTCTGAAACTGATGAGTTTCTCCCATTCCTTTGTTATTTCCAAGTCCCTGGCCCCATCTCCAAGCAGATTCACTCATTGACTCTTTTTTCTTCCTGGGTCCTCTTTGGTTTTGGGATTATTCTCAGTGACCCCAATTCTGAGAAAAACGAAAAGTCAATCTGAGAATATTTTCCAAAAGTCCAATAAGGGAAAAAAAAAATAGGACAATGCCCAGTGCTGGCTTGTTTCTGGCCATCAGCGAAGGAACACCCTGCACATTAAGGCAGCCTTATCTCTGTGCTGTTCCTTTACTGAGGTACATACATATTCAGGAGTTTCATTCTCTACTCAAACATTCCTGATAGCTTTTGATGGTTTAGAAACTTTTCTGTATTTTGTTTTTCTGCTCTGGCTTATCTACATAACATCCTGCAGATCAGGTCAATCTATTTTATTTCTTCTTGTGGCCTCATCCTCTTGTTTCACACTTCCCAGAGAGGGAACAGTTCACAAACTCTTCTCTCATTCTTCTTCTGCTCTGGTTTGTGTCACTCTTATCTTATCCCTTATCCCTGTGTGGCACAGACAGTGACAGCACATATTGGAGTGGGGAGAGGGATGATTCCCCCCACTTATTTTAGTGAAGCTTTCCCAACATTCTGCATTTGCTGTTTCCCTTTGCAGCTGAACCAATTTCTGTTGCAGAGTCAGAGATCCTCCCTCTGGGCTCTGCCCTTGGCTGTGCCAATTCTATCTGTGCAAGCAGGCAGAGCTTGGGCTGAGGGACAGAGGGAATCAGCCCAATTCCTGCCCCAGGCAAGAACACCTGGGAGCATTGTGCACACTTTTCCCCAGCAGTGTGAATTTGCATTTCTGAAACTCCTCTCCTGGCTGCCTGGAAGGAAGCTTCTCTTCCAGAGCAGCCATGAAATGACTCATGTGCCCTCCTCCCCTAAGCCAGGGAATTTTTTTGTTTGGGGTTTTTTTCTGGCTGTTGTTGTTTTATTTTACCTTAACTGTATTCTATTAACTGTTTATTAGTTAAAGTGCAGCCTTTAAAGCTCTTTTAGTTTGCAATTGCAGCCTATAGGTTAGCCCCATAGAACCCATACTAAAATTTTGACCTCTCTAGTGGCAAACAGCCACACAAACATATGCACAAAACCAATCCAAAGCAAAAAAGATTTTTGCTACTTCGTCCTCCAAGACTAAAAATTGATTCTCCCACCCCTGGCCCAAACCTAACTGACAAGATAAAAGTGGAATTATTATGAAAAACCACTCTAATGGTCTAATCTAGTCCCAGCCATCTCAGTGTGTGTCTCACTGAGCCCCAGAGTGGAATTCTCCCATTGTCTCCCCAACCCCTGTGGCAGTGCAGGCACAGAAAGCCCTGAAGCTGCAGCAGTGGCAGCAAGGATTGGCCCGCAGTGTCTGGAGATGCCAAGGAAGGGTGCCCAGGCAGAGCGTTCCAGCAGAGGATCTGTGGGCAGGCACAGGGGCTTCCCCCGCTGTGGAGCCCTGGCTGCTGCTCCCTTGCCTTCAGTACAGGCTCAGTCGCAGCCTCCCATCCTCCTCCTGCAGCCGGGAAGTCCAAATCTCGGGGGCTTCAGAGACCCTGAGCCCAGGGTGAGGGGTTGTAGGAGGATGCAACGTCCTTTTTATCCTAATTTTCCTGGCTGCATCTCCCTCTCCCTTTCTCCACTGGCTGAAGGACTTGAGAGGTACAGACTTCCCAATGCACCTACCACATACCCCCCTTAATATGCACCCCACTTCTGTCTAGGTTTGGATATTCACAGCTCTGTTCAGTTTTTCTTTTTCTCGAAGTTCATGAATTGAGCAGGACCTTGGCTGAGCAGCAGTCTGTGTGGTCAGTTAACAACATTTTTTTTGAAACTGAGGGCTGCTTCTGTCCCTTCCTTATGTACAAATGCCTGGTCCTATCTCCAAGCAGATTCCCAGCATCTGTTTGTAAAGACACTTTCCTCTTCTTCCTTCCATGGGCGTCCCCCTTTTGCAGGACATCGTTATATTTTAGAAGATGTTTTGGCTGAGTCTGGATATTGGGTGAGTATTTGATCTGTGTCTTGATGTTTGGAGGACTTTTGGGCTGAATCTTGGTGTTTTGAAGGTTCTTACAGACACAAGGTGCCAGTGACTTCTTAAAATGAATGTGGGCAAGGAAGAACCCCCAGCCTAAGGCGCTCTCCTCTTGTTTTTTCCCCAAACCAGGATTTGTCATTCCCAAGGAGTGTCCGGATGGAGGAGGAGAAAAAGCCCCGGAGCTCCCGCAGGAGGAGGGGCTGCAAACCCAGCCCAGGGAGCTGCGAGGAGGAAAGACCCGCCCTGTGCCAGGAGGCGGCCAGAGATCCAGCTGGAGCTCAGAGCTGGTGGAGAAGCCTGATGGAGGGGAGAAGCCCCACAAGTGCTTGGAATGTGGGAAGGGTTTCAGCTACAGGTGCCACCTGTTCCGGCACCAGAGGATCCTCACTGGGGAATGGCCCTATGAGTGTGGGGAGTGTGGGAAGAGCTTCAGCTACACCTCTGGCCTGAGGAAACACCTGATGATCCACACTGGGGAAAAGCCCTATGAGTGTGGGAAATGTGGGAAGAGCTTCATCCACAGATTCCAGCTGAGGGAACACCAGAGGATTCACACTGGGGAAAAACCCTACAAGTGTGGGGAAGGTGGGAAGAGCTTCAGAGAAAGCTGGGCCCTGATCCGGCACCAGGTGATCCACACTGGGGAAGGGCTCTAAACCTGCTTGGAATGTGGGAAGGGCTTTGGATGGAGCTCTGACCTGAGAAAGCACCAGCGCATCCACACTGGGGAGAGGCCCTACGAGTGTCCTGAGTGTGGGAAGAGCTTCTCAGACAGGCCTAACTTGACCAGACACCAACGGAGGCACCACTGAGGAAAGCCCTGGGAGTGCCCTGAGAGCGGGAAGAGCTTCGTGTGCTGCTCCAGCTCCATCCCCTGTGGGAGGATCGGTGTTGGATGATCCCCAGTGACTCCCATTGGGCAGAGCTCTGGTGAGCTATGGTCCCGGTGATCCATGTTGGGAAGACACCTGGCTGGGGGTGCTCCACATCTTCCTGGCTCCCCGTGGGCACCTGGATGAATCCGGGGTTAGGAACATTCATCAGGACACAGACCGACATTGGGAATTCCTTGGAGAGAGTGGGTTTTTTGACTTCCAACCCCGGAAAATCTTTTGTTTTCAATCCTATCTTCTGGTTGTATCAAGGAATACTGGATGGTCTTGGAGGTCTTTTCCAACCTCAGGGATTCCATGATTTTGATTTCTGATTGCCCAAGGGTGTCTTCTGCACCCAAATGTTGATGATCTGGGGCCAAGATCAAGGTTTTGGAGACAGTGGGATGGAAACACCTCCAAAAAAGGTTCTTTCCTCCCACCCAAGCACATGGAACCTCAGCTGGCTGGGACACAGAAATCCACTTCTTTTTCCCTGCTTTTGCTTTTTATTTCCCTTCATCCCTTTAAAAAAATCTGGCACTGGGGTAAAAATAAGGACATTGAACTAAGACATGGGTGAGGACATGGGGGGACACAGACATGGTGAGTGACATGGGGACACATGGACATGGAGGAGGATGTGGTCATTCATGGGGACACAGGGGGACACGGGCTCAGATGGAGATGTGGGGGACAATGACAGGGATGGAAACCTGGTGGGGAGACAGCCATGGGTGAGGCCCTTGTGGGACATGGCCAGTGACATGTGGGGACATGGCCATGGCCAGTGCCATGGGGGCAACTTGCAGGGGCTGTGGGAGATGCTGGATGTGAGGGAGTTGAGGGTTCCTGGGAGGGACTTGGGGCTTGCTGAGGGCTTTGGGGACCTCAGGCAGGCTGAGTGGCTCTGGCTGCGCTGGGAGACCCTGGCGGAGGTTCTGGTGCAGCTGCTCAAGGAGCCCCTGACCTGGAGCCCTAGCCAGCATTGTGCTCCTGGAAGGGAATGAATGTCCTTGTCCCCAGGAGGGAAATCCCAGCAGCCCCAGGGTGTTGGGGGGCAGCTGAGAGGAAACAAGAGGGAGGGGAAAGCCAGTTAGAGCTGTCCCTCTCCAAAACTGCATCCAAAAAGTCCCCAACCTCATGGATTCTTTGCAGAAAAAAGCTGCTAGGAGCCACCTGAATTAAGGGAAAGGGGGAATGGAACCCCCGGACTGAGCAGGAGGGGCTTGGAACCCCTAAACCCAAGCATGGGTCTCTTGGGTAATGGAACCAAAAATGTGTATTCTATTTTATCTCTTGAAAGCAGGTGGGGAGATGTTTTTCTTTATCTCTTTTAACTCCAGAGGGGAGAGAGGCTGATGCTTTTTGGTAACGGGCCAGCTGTTCAAACCAGGTGAGGCAGTGTTTCTTATCTCTTTTACCACCTGTCCACCCTCCGGGGGATATCTTCTGCTAATGGGCCATGAAGGCTCACCAATGACAGGACACATTCCATCATCCCATTGTGAGATGCTCCACCCTGTGTGGGAGGATCCAACCCTTTCTATCTGGATAAAAACTGAGACAGGAACACAACAGAGCTGGTTCCACTGGATTCCTGGAGGAAGACCAGACCCTTCTCACCATCACTGGACCCTTTTTCTCTCAGGATAATCTCTGCTCCAACAGAACCACATCTGCCACTCCAGGAGGACTTGCTGTGGATTGCTTCTAACAGCCTGACCAACAGGGTGTCAGGTTGTATTTCTGACTCTGTCAGGGTTTCTAGGATTTTTGTTTGTTTGCTTGGGTTTATTTTGTACTCCTACATTTGTATTGTGAATATTCCTAGTAAAGAACTGTTACTCCTATTCCCAAATCTTTGCCTGAAAGCCCTGAATTGCAAAATGATAATAATTTGGGGGGAGGGGGGGTGTGTGAGGGGTTTACATTCTCCATTCCAAGGGGAACTGCAGCTTTCCCTGGCAGATACGCATCATTCCAAACCGAGACAGCTTTTGGAGCCCAACGCGGAGCAGAAGGGCATTGAGAGAAAAAGGAATAACAGTTCTTGAGTGACTTAAGTTCTTGTGTACTGGATATAGAATCCTTCTTAAGTAGAATCATGTGGTCTCACCCTGGTTTGGGTGGCATGTGGTTGTGGCTGTATTTCTCCTGTTGGCAGGCCCTTATCTAAACATGGGCCCTATAACTAAGGCTACTGTGGCTGGCATCCAGTTTGCTTTATGGGTTAATAAGGTGAGGAATTCATGGATCTTTAACTTCCTCTGGAAGGCAGGCACATGGATTCCCAGGTATTACACAGTAACTGTGTGGTTTTGGGGTTACTTTAAAAATGGTACCTACTGCGAGGAAATGACACTGGGGGAAATATTTTCCCAACCCTTCATCCTGCTCTTTGGGTCCCACCAGTTTTTGAAGGGTTCAAATCTCCTCTGAATGCTAATGATATCGTACAGTGGCTGGTGTTGCTTATAGTCCTACTCTATTTAGCATTCCAAGATTGACCTGGATAACCACCTTGATACCTACCCCACAAAATAGAGATGCTGCCCCAGAGCCTGGCCCTGCCCCACAGCCTGCCTCAGAGATAATCCACATGGATTGGGTGAAGGAGATACGTGACTGTTTTAGGGTGACTTTATGATGTTTCTATTTTTAATTGTTTTGTTTGTGTTGTTTATTAAGTTTTGTTCTTTTAAAATTAGTTTTGAGAGCAAAGGAAAAAAAAGAAGTAGTGCATAATTTGTTTTGAGAAAACTGTTTGACTTTTACATGTTTTTGTTTTGACTGTTTGAGATAACAGACAGTAGTAGGATGGAGATTTTTTGTGTTTTTAGTTAAGTTTTAGCTAGCTGAAGTAAAAATGCTTTTTGGGCTGTTTTTTTTTTTTTCTTCTGTGGGGCTGTTTTTTTTTTTTTTTTGAGATTTTTTAGATTTGTTCTAGACTTAAAAATTTAGAAGAGCAGTGAGGGCTTGCACTTGCAGCCCGCTGGGGCCTGGAGTTTTAGAGGGAGTGGGACTGGTGAGAGACTGAGTGAGCTGAGCTGTATTTACGGCAAAGATTTTTTTAGTTTGTTATTTTTTTTTCAGAGGAGCAAAAAGTTTTATTGCTTTTTATTACTCATTTTTGTGCTTGTGGGCATCTTGTTTGTTAAATAAATAACAATATATATAAATTTCTCTGAAGAAGTTCTTTCTTTTTTGTACTGGCTGAGAGAAGGATCTGTTTGTTTGCTTTTCAGAGGAATTCCCTTCAGAGGTTTCCTCCCAAATTTGCCCTAAACCAAGGCATATATTGTTATTGGCGCCCAACAGGGGGCTCAAAAAAATCCCACAAAACTTATATTAATGACATTTTAGTTATACTTGATATAAAAATAAAATATGTCAGTAGCCATGTTGCTCCTTAAATTTGTAATGTCTCTTAAATAAAATCCCTTCTGTGTTTCTATTCCCTAAACTTTTTTAAAATTTTAATACCTTTCTAGTCCCTGAATTTGTTTTCTTATCCAAAAAAGCTCCAATGTTGTCCCTAACAGAGAAATTTTACACTAAAAATACACAAATTAAAATAGCTATTCTCCTAAGCTCAGTAATTATAATTTATACAAGGCTTATACAAGTACTGGAGTTTGTGCCAAGTATATTTAGTTTATAACTTATTTGTCCTACCCTGAATCCTAGTTCCAGTAACATTTTAAAAACTTACTAATAATTGCACCCAATTTGTTAAAAAAAAGTAAAAAATAAAGCTTTCCAGTCTTTTCTTTCCTCCTTCTCTTTTACATCAGTTACATCGCTTTTAAAAACTGTTCAGTATTCCCTAAATATTAAAAAACCCACTCTCCTAATATTTAATTTAGTAAGCTTCCTCTATTGTCTTGGGTTATGGAACCAAAAATGTGTATTCTATTTCATCTGTTGAAGGCAGTCGGGGAGATGTTTTTCTCTCTTGTAACTCTGGGAGGAGGGGGGTAGATGCCTTCTGATAATGGGCCAACTGTTAAAACCAGGTGGGGCAGTGTTTCTTATCTCTTTCACCACCCATCCTCCCTCCAGGGAGATATTTTCTGCTGATGGGCCATTAAAGCTCTCTAAGGGCATGGCATATTCCATTCTGACATGCTCCACCCAGTGGGAGGAGCCAACCATTCCTACCTAGATAAAAACTGAGATGCATGAGCACAAGATATCTGGTTCCACCAGATTCCTGGAGTAAGACTGGACCCTTCTCACCATCACTGGACCCTTCTCTCTCATGATCATCTCTGCTCCAATGGAACCACATCTGCCACTCCAGGAGGACTTACTTCTGGACTGCTTCAAACACTCTGACCAACAGGGTGTTAGGTTGTATTACTCCTTTTATTTTACCTTTTTTTTTCTCTCTTCTCCTATTAAATTGTATCTCTGACTGAGAGTCTCACTGGTTTTGCTTTCAAACCAGTACACTCTATACACTTTACAGCTTGTCTAGAATAAAGTCTGAGTTTTCCAGAAAGGCTGATAAAACTACTAATCTAAATGTAAACCCAAAAATAAACCCAAGTGTAAAAAATCCCAAATAGTGTAAAAAAAAAAATAAACTGAACCTTAAAAAAATTTTCTGTTCCCCCAACTTAAAATTTTTCATGTATACAAATTCAAAACCTAAATAAAATAAAGTCTATCCCCATCATAATAATTCTGAAAAAAAAGCCATTGCAATAAGTTAAGCCCTAACGTAAGCTTATTGCACACTGCTAAATACTGTAAAACAGCAAATAAAAACAGGGGTGCAGGGAGATAAATCAGCAACGACCCCAGTCACTCAATCTGCAACTAATACCCCAACTACTCAAACAGCAGCTAAACCAAACAATAAACCTAAATCAACAACTATACCAAATAAAAAAGTCAGCAGTTAAACCCAATAATAAACCCAAAACAGCAGCTAAACCAGACAGGGAGCCTAAAACACCAACAGTCACCCCAGCAAAAAAGCACACACACAAAACTCATCAACCAGGAAACAATAATCCAAACAAAACCCTCAATACCTCCCAACCCCCAATCACAAACCCAACCAACTAGCAAAAGACCAAAAGCTACTATTAAATCCTTTTCCCTAAAAAACCTTCAAAACCTAAAAAAAAAAAATTACACTCAACAACCTAATCAATCTATAATTAATTAATCTGTCTTTAAAATGCTGCAAATCTACAACTTTAAACAACATTGAAGCAAAGCATTTAAAATCCCTATCACAAAATCCAATTATCAACCAAAAAATAATAAAAAACCCTAACCCTTGCAGTCTCTGGGAACGGGTCTTGGGAGGTGTAGCACAAAAATATCTGTGTACAAACAATCTCTATATACACCAAACCCAATAAAAAAAGCATAAAATATTCAGCACTTAAGAAAATGGCAGTAACAAAAATTGTCTTCTCAAATAACCTAAACACTAAAAACACAAACTGAATGCCATATACACCCGTGATGTGGCAAAAACTTACACAACTTAAACCACAAAAATACTATTCCGCTTTAGCAATAATAAAGCAAAATAAAACAAAAAAACCCTTTACTAAATATAGCAAAAAACCTCCAAATATATACAAATACCATGCATGATCCAACACATACAAAAATCGCAGTTTTAAAAACACATATGCAAACATTAAAAAACAAAATTAAAAAAAAAACAAACACCACACACCCACACAAAAAAAAAGTTTTCTCCAAATCTCTGAAGTACAAATCAAAAATTCTAACACCAAACACAAACATTCCCCAGATAGGGAGAGAAGGAACACCCTACAAACAAAACTATAGTCCTTCCTACGTAATTGTAAAATAACATGAAAAAATAAAAAAACCTACTACTGCTCTAACAGTACAACAAATATCTAAATTAAAAACCAACAAAATTCAGAGAGGAAAATCCACAAAAAAAAAAAAAAATCCCAGTTACCCAAAACAACCCTAATAACCAAGCTTAGAGAGGCCCTGCCTCTAACCAAATAAAAGCTAAAAACCCTGTGTTTTTTGAACTGTATAAATTAATTTGCCTAGCACATTAAACCCACAAAAATATAAAACCTTAGTTAACACTAGTACACAGTGCACATTAATTACATCAAAATATATATTAAAAAAACCTGTTTCTATTGCTAGCATAACAAAAAAACCCACAAAATTTTACTTCAGTAAAAGCTAATGTAAACCTGACTAAAAATAAGTAAAAAACCCACCCTATTGTAACCAACCCAAAAGCCTCATGCATTTTAAACACATTTTAAACTTCCTCCAAAATAAATCTTTCAAAAACCAAAAAAAAAATTCAAATAAGCATTCAAAATAATAGCTATAAAAACAAAAAAATATTAAGCAATTAAACACCTTACCTAAATTATCAAAAAACCCATCTGCAATAAAACTTCTAAAAAGAAAAAACAAGTACCAATTGCCACTTCAACAGTACATCACCAACAGTACAAAGCAGCTCAAAATACCATAATTCCCATCCACAAAATAATCCCTGAGCTAAAAAATCAAAAAATAGTCAGCAAAACCCACTCCCCCTTCAACCACCCTATTTAACCTATACACAAATCTAAAAAAAAAAATAAATAAATTAACTGTAAACTATCATAGCTTAAATAAAGTAACTCCACCGCTGAGCGCTGCTGTACCAAATACACTGAAACTCCAGGACGAGCTGAAGTGCAAAACAACAAAGTCTTGGGTTTGGCTGGTTTCCCAAAATTTGGGTGGTTAAGTGTCCTCTACCCTCTCAAAGCCCCATGCCAAATGCAGGAACAACATGGAGTCTTCAGATGTTCTTTTTTCAAGGCTTTTCTTGTTGTTTGTTATTTTTTACCTTTTCCCTTTTTCCCTGTGCCTGACCAAGGTCTGTCCAGCTTGAGCACCAGGCAAAGCCTCCGCCCCTGACGGAGGCTCGTCATCTCTTATACAGATTATTATGTATCAATTATTTACAATTTCACACCAATATCTACATTCTATACTGAACAGGTTATTTCTACACTGACCCAATCACTTTGAACTACTTTGTGCAACTGTCACAGCAGAAGATGGAGATGAAGAAGAAGACCCCAGGGCACCGCCCAGAATTCCCTATCTTGTCCCCATTCACCCCTATTCTAGAAACCCCAAATGTGACCAACTACACTATTCTTTATCACACTTTTGTAGCTTGTAATTCCTCTCTCAGTGTTGGAAGTTTTTCCCATGGACTAAAGTCAAAGCCAGTGCCTTCCTGGGCTCTGTGCCAGGGTCTACAAGCCCGCTGTACAGATCCCAGACCCCCCTGTACAGGTCTCAAACCTTGTTGTTCAGGTTCCTGTCTGTCCAGGGTATCCAGAGGAATGCCTTGGATTCCCACAACAACAACAAAGTAGTGCACCACTGTGAACATCGCTGATGCATTTTTCTCCATTCCTTGAACAGCAAAATACAAACCTCAATTTACCTTCACCTGGAGGGGTGTACAGTACACCTCAAACCAACTGCCCCAAAAGTAAAACCACAGTCCTGCCATCTGCCATAAACTAATTCAGGCTGCACTAGAAAAGGGTGAGGCTCCAAAACATCTGCAATACCTTAAAAACATTATTTTATGAAAAAACACTGCCACTAAAATATTTTTAAAAAATCATCCAAATTCTCCTAAAAACTGATTTCACTATCAAAAAATCCCAAATTGCTCAAAAAATACAATTCCTGAAAATAAACCCAAATTTAAAAAACCAAACAGCATCAAATTCCCACCAATATCATCAACAAAATCACAGCAATGTCTCCACCAACCAACAAAAAAAACCCTACAAACTTTCCTAAATGCCGAAGGCTTTTGGAGAATGCATATTCCTAAGTACAGCCAAATTGTAAACCCTCTCTACCTAGTCACCCACAAGAAAAGAACTTTCCAGTAAAACCCTAAACAACAACATACCTTTACCCAAATCAAACAAAAAATTACTCATACAGTAATCCTTAACCCAGTCAAAACTAAACCAAATATAAAAAACATACTCTACTCTACAGCCAGGAGCCAAAGTCTGTCCTAAAACCTTTAACAAAAAGTACCTAAGAAAACTCAAAACCAACCACTAAAATTCTAAAATCAAAGCTACCAAAAATCCAAAACCAACTACACTCCAACAACAACAACAAAAATTTAACAGCCTATAAAAATGTTAAAACTACCTCAAAAAAATAAACACTAAAACACAACTCCTCCTGGCACCCCGACTACCACTGCTAAAATAAATGTTCAAAACAAAGGTTCCCGCTACCCACCACACCACCAATAGCACATAAAATAAAGAAATTGCTCTTATCACACAACACGCCCATATTTAAAAACTAAATCACCCTAAAATTTTAAAAATAATTACAAACTAGCCTAAAAGTAAAAACTTCAGTCTCATTAATAAAAAAAACAAAAACAAGTACTAAAAAAGCTCCACCATACAACCAACTATCAAATAAAAAAACCACATTATACTCTTTTTACAAATAATTCTAATCGCATTACAAAAATAAAACAAAATCCAACCATATAAAACCCCACACAAATCGCACAAGCTGCTAAAAAAAATAAATCAAGCCAACTTCCTAAACATAAAACTGTTCAATTAACCCTAAACATTGCCAAAAGAAAAATTAACCAAAGCTTAACCTCTACACTAATTCATAAATAATAACTAATGCTCTATAAAAATAACTAAAAAAATAAAAAACCTAATTAACGACATAAAAAACCCAATCTAAACCACTAAAAAGTAAAAAAACATCACTGCCATAATAAAAAAAACTACCTGTAAAAATCAGCCACGTAAATACCCAAATCCCCAAAAATCAAAATAATAAAAAACACCAAAACAACAAAGAAATCAAGCTACAAAAATAAAAATATTAAAAGTAAACTTAAATTAACAACACAAAAAAAAGTTGTTCCTACCTCAATAAGGTCATAATGACTCAAGTCATCAAAACAAAAACATCACCTATAAGTAAACACAAACCAAAAAACAAATTCAACCATAAACAATATTCCACAAATCATCCATAACTTTAAAACGTGTACTGCCATCAAACAAGCCAAACAAATAAAGCCCCTATAATATAACAAACAATAATCCAAATATAAATATTAAAAAGCCTAGCAAATTAATGACATCACACTGCCTCAAACCCACCAAACAAGCACTATATACTAACCATAACAAAAGGCACCACTAAATAACTAAAAACCTATCCTATACCTCACGCCACTGCCCAGAACACCATCCTAAACCTTAAAAAACAAATTCTTTAAAAGCATAATACCCCTAAAAAATTAAATCAAACAATAAAACTCATTTCAAAAATAACTTATCAACACCTAAATATAAAAATATAGCATTAAGTAAGTCTACCATATCCCCTATTGTTGTATTCCTTTTGGTATCCCCTCCCTGTGAAACCCTACCTGCCCCTTGACTCTGACCTATGGCCTTTGGCCATAGGTAACCCCGCCCCCTACCCTGAAATGCATAAAACCCCCTTTCCCTCCGGGGTTGGGCCTCTTTCGCCTTGGGATCCCTTCTTGGAATAAACCTTGGAACACATCTCAGGGTAAGAGCCTCTTTTGGTTTTATGTCCCTATCCTGAAGATTCCCCTCACCCTAACCTCCCTAAATCTGAGCTAGCAGCTGGCCTCGGGGGGCTGAGGGAAGGGGAACACTTCACCCTACCATACACCAACTGCAAACAAAGTAAAAAAATACAACTAACTATTAAAAACCACCTTAAAAACATTAAATAAAAAATCTTTCAAAAATTAAAACCAGCACTTAACAAAACCCACCTAATTAACACCCAAATTTCCACCAACAAAATAAACTAATCTCCCAATCTAAACTCCTACCTACAGTAAACAAAAATAAAATCCCAATAATACATATAAAAAGTTGGTTAAAAAAAAGTGTAAATCAAATCTACCTCAAATACAAACAACCGTAACCCATCCGCAAAATTATTTTTACTCAAAAACCAAGTTACACATAGTAAATAATACAAAAAAGTAAAACAACACAATATATACATCAAAAAAATTGAATTGTTAAATAAAAGCTATAAGTAAATATCATTATTTGCTAAATGTTACTGCCATTTTCTGTCTATAGCTGTATACTGTATATATATGTGTGTATAAGGTATGTGTGTGTAGAGTTAGAATTTATTTAGTTCTGGTAGTAAGTTGATGATATGGGGATAAGGGGTGGCATGGTGTGGGGTGACTTTATGATGCTTTCAGTTCTTTCAATTGGTTCTGGGAGCAAAGGGGGAGAAAGAAGCAGCAGCAGTTTGTGTTGAGAACAAACTGCCTGACTGCCACACGTCCTTGCTGCGGCATTGGTCTGAGGCACGGACAGTGCTGGGACAGAGATCTCCTGTGCTCTGAGTCAGTTTGAGCTGCCTGAGGCAGAGGTGTGCCCTGGAATGGTTTTTGTGGTTTTTTTTTGTTTGTTTTTTTTTTGGTTTGTTGTTGTTGTTGTTGTTGTTATTGTTGTTGTTTTTGGGTGTTTTGTTTTGTTTTGTTTTGTTTTTGGGTTTTTTGTTTTTGTTTTTTTTCTTTTTCTTAGGACTGTTTAAATCTGCTCTGGACGGACAAACCCAGAGGAGCAGCGAGGGCTGGCACCTGCGGCCACTGGGGCCTGGACCACCGGAGGGAGTGGAACTTGAGAGAGTGAGTGAGCTGAGCTACACAAACAGCAAGGACTTTCTCAGTTTGCCATTCCTCTTAGGAGCAGCCAGAAGTTTTATTGTTTCATATTATTCATTTTTTTTTGTGCTTTTGAGCATTTTGTTTGTTAAATAAACAGCTTTTCCCACTTTTCTCTGAGGAAGTTCTCTTCCCAGAACAGCTGGGGTAGGAGCTGTTTGGGTTTTGCTTTCCAGAGGAACCTCCTTTGGAGGTTTCCTCCCAAATTTGCCCTAAACCAGGATGTCCAGAAATGTGAGTACTGAATTAGAACCTCCAGAAAAAACTAAAATACATAAATCCACACAGATATGAGATAGAAATGCAAGTTTAGTTTTAAAGAAATAGAGGATTTTTAAGTGCCTTAGTAAATAAGTGACTGAACAAGTTAGCAAGAAAAGGACCTAAAGCTGAGTTTAAAGTTCAGTGGCATTGCCTTTTGCAAAGTTAGTTAAATTCTAGTCATAACAAAAACAATGTAGCCTTTCTAGACATTCCTAGATAGAACAGATAGAGCTACATGCCTAGAATTTGTGTAAGAAATTATGAATAATGTCGCACATCAGTCTTAGTTTAGGACAGGCCTAACAAGGCAATACTGGACTCGTGTTTCTACCTGATTGGCCAAAAATAGAATAAAATGCTCTCCTTTGAGAATGCTGGCAGGCTCAGGGAGGACTGATCACAAATGCTGCTGTTGTTGTTGCTTCTGTGGCTGTGACTGACAAGACGCTCAGGGGACAGAGAGTACGGGTGCTGTCCCTGCTGCTGTGGCTGCTTCTGCCTGGGACTTAGAGACTTTATGCTAGAAGGTTTCCTGCACACTGCTGCTGATAAGATGCTACCGCTTCTGCGTGGGACATGGGGACTTCACTGGCTCGAACTGTGACAGCCTCTGCCTCCATGAGGCTGATTCAGCCATGCAAGAAGGGACTTTACTTTTACAACTGCCCATCACCACAGCAGTCAATGAAGAAGCCCCAAAAACTTGACACACGATGACCCCGGTGGCCGAGCGGTGCCAAAGAGCCATCGAGGACATCCCGAGGCTGCTGCAGGCAGAGCGACGTTGTGTCATCAGGGCAGTGACGCCATCAGGGACATTGCTGGTGTCACGGATCCTCCGCCACCTCCCCGCACACTGTTCGAGACAAATCTGGGGAATTTTCTGGGAACTTTCACTGAAACTGCCCCAAATCCTGATGGGAATTCATGGGGTGACATCACTGGGGACACTCAAGGATGCTCAGGGACACATGGGGGCACTCAGGGATGTGGGGCCAGGGGTAAGTCCTCCTGGAGTGGCAGATGTGGTTCCATTGGAGCAGAGATGATCATGAGAGAGAAGGGTCCAGTGATGGTGAGAAGGGTCCAGTCTTCAGCTGGGGATCCAGTGGTACCAGATCTCTCGTATTCCTACATCTCAGTTTTATCCAGGTAGGAATGGTTGGCTCCTCCCACTGGGTGGAGCATGTCAGAATGGAATATGCCATGCCTTTAGAGAGCTTTAATGGCCCATCAGCAGAAAATATCTCCCTGGAGGGAGGATGGGTGGTGAAAGAGATAAGAAACACTGCCCCACCTGGTTTTAACAGTTGGCCCATTATCAGAAGGCATCCACCCCCCTCCTCCCACAGTTACAAGAGATAAAGAAAACATTGCCCCAGCTGCTTTCAACAGATGATGAAAACATAGATGAACAGATGAAATAGAATACACATTTTTGGTTCCATAACCCAAGACATTATCCGCCCCATATTCTATTATCATCTGCATCATATCTAAATCAATAAACTCTACTATACAGAATGAACCCTTACACTCAGTTCTCACTTAGGATTAGGTTTCCCTGTGGTACACAACTGGTTTTTCCATCTTTCCATCTTTCTGCATTACCCAGCAAGCATAACCAGGTCCTTGAGCAAAAACAATCCCACAGATGGGTTCGCCTGTGCCTGAGGTGGGGTTAATCCAAACAGTCTTTCCTAAAATACCTCTCATGTGTACCACAGGGACTTTATCTCCACCCACTGTATGCAGGGGTTCAGACTGGCCAGGACCAGCTCGATTGATGGAGCCTCAGGTGTTGACCATCCAGGTGGCCTTTGCTAAGTTCACTTCCCAATTTTTGAAGGTCCCCCCGCCAAGTGCCTTAAGGGTGGTCTTAAGTAGTCCATTGCACTGTTCAACTTTCCTGGCAGCTGGTGCATGATAAGGGATGTGATATATCCATTCAATGCCGTGTTCTTTAGCCCAGGTGTTTATAAGGCTGTTCTTGAAATGGGTCCCATTGTCTGACTCTGTTCTTTCAGGGGTACCATGCTGTTGTGGTACACCTCAATCCTCCCTTTGTTCCCTCCATCCTTAGTACATCCTGAAGTTAACCCAACCTCCCTTACCTGCCCATCATAGGCTGTTCCTACCTCCTTTACCAGAATGTTCCCTGTTCTTCTATCCCTGATCGGCCCTTTGTGTATCCCATTGGCTTTCGCTGCTGGCACCTCCCTGCACAAATCCCACCCTGTAGGATCCCATTGGCTGATGTTCTGTACCTCCCCATGTTCCACCCCCAGTTTAAAAGCTGCTGCACAGCAGTACCTGTTGCTCTTTCCTCCCTGATCCTTTCAGAGATATAAACCCTGGAACCTCAGAGAGAAAGAGACTTCCTCGAGTCCTTAATCTGCGCCATGACAGTTGTGGTTGCAACCTACCCCGTGAGCTAAGGTTCAGCAAAGGCTCCACCTGTGCCTTGCTGTTCCCCACGCAACATGCCTCCAAAGAATTTGCTTTTCAGGACCCAGGATGGTGTTCTGGGCAGTGGCATGAGGCACAGGGTAGGTCTCCAGCCATCCAGTGGTGGCTTCCACCATGATCAGCACGTAGCACTTGCCTTGGCAGGTTTGGGGCAGGGTGATGTAGTCAATCTGCCAGGCCTCCCCATACTTATATTTGGACACCACCCACCATTACCATACGGGCTTCACCCGCTTGGCCTGCTTGATGGCAGCACACGTCTCACAGTCATGGACAACCTGTGAAATACTATCCATGGTTAAATCCACCCCTCAGTCTTGTGCCCACTTATAGGTGGCATCTCTGCCCTGATGACCTGAGGCATCATGGGCCTATTGAGCTAGGAACAACTCTCCCTTGTGTTGCCAATCCAAGTCTATCTTTGACACCTCTATCTCTGCAGCCTGATCTGCCTGTTCATTGTTTCACTGCTCCTCATTATCCCAACTCCTGGAGACATGGGCATCTACATGGTGGACTTTCACAGGTAGCTTCTCTACCCGAGTGGCAATGTCTTTCCACTCATCAGCAGCCCAGACTGGTTTTCCCCTATGCTGCCAGTTGGCCTTTTTCCACCTTTCCAGCCAGCCCCACAGAGCATTGGCCACCATCTACAAATCAGTGTAGAGGTACAGCTTTGGCCACTTCTCTCCTTCAGCAATGTCCAGGGCCAATTGAACAGCTTTGAGTTTAGCAAGTTGACTTGATCCACTTTCTCCTTCAGTGGCTTGTGCAACCTGTCGTGTGGGGCTCCATACGGCTGCTTTCCACTTCCGGTTCACCCCTACGATGCGACAGGAACCGTCAATGAAAAGAGCGTAGCGTGTTTCTTCTGCTGGAAGTTGTTATACGGTGGAGCTTCTTCAGCCCGGGTTACTTGCTCTTATCCCTTTTTGTCAGTGAGATCAAAGTTTTCACCTTCTGGCCAATTGGTAATTATTTCCAAAATCCCAGGGCAATTCGGGTTTCCAATATGGGCACGCTGTGTGATGAGGGCGATCCATTTGCTCCAAGTGGCGTCAGTGGCGTGGTGGGTAGAGGGAACCTTTCCTTTAAACATGTACCCCAGCACTGATAGTCGAGGTGCCAGGAGGAGTTGTGCTTAGGTGCCATTAACTTCTGAGGTGGCTTGAACGCTTTTGTAGGCGGCCAAGATCTCCTTCTCTGTGGAGTGTAATTGGCTTCAGACCCTCTGTAGCTTTGGCTCCAGAATCCCAGTGGCTGGTCTCGAGTCTCCCCAGGCACCTTCTGCCAAAGGCTGCAGGACAGACCAGGGCTCCCGGCTGCAGAGTAGAGCACGTTCTTCACCTCTGGTCATTTCCTGACTGGGCCAAGGGCTACCGCATGAGCGATTTCCTGCTTGATCTGGGCAAAGGCATATTGCTGTTCAGGGCCCCAGTAGAAATCGTTCTTTTTGCGAGTAACCAGGTAGAGAGTGCTCACAATCTGACTGTATTCCGGGATGTGCATCCTCCAAAACCCTATTGCGCCTAGGAAAGCTTGTGTTTCCTTCTTGCTGGTCGGTGGAGACATCGCAGTGATCTCATTGATGACCTCAGTGGGAATCTGACACTGTTAATCTTGCCATTTTACCCCCAGGAACTGGATCTCTTGGGCAGGTCCCTTGACTTTGCCCTTCTTGATGGCAAAGCTGGCTTCCAGGAGAATTGGGATGATCTTCTCTCCTTTCTCAAACACTTCCATTGCTGTGTTTCCCCACACAATGATGTCATCAATGTATTGTAGATGTTCCAGAGCCTCACTCTTTTCCATTACAGCCTGGATAGTCCATGGCAGATGGTGAGGCTGTGTTTCCACCCCTGGGGCAGTCATTTTGAGGTGTAACACACGCCCCTCCAGGTGAAAGCAAACTGAGGCCTGCATTCTGCAGCCAGAAGGATGGAGAAAAACATGTTAGCAATGTCAATATTGACATACCACTTTGCTGCCTTGGACTCCAGCTCAAACTGGAGTTCCAGCATGTCCAGCACAGCAGCGCTCAGTGGTGGAGTCACTTCATTCAGGGCATGACAGTCCACAGTCAATCTCCATTCTCTGTCAGACTTGTCCACAGGCCAAATGGGGCTGTTGAAGGGTGAGTTGGTTTTGCTGACCACCCCTTGGCTCTCCAGCTCTTGGATCATCTTGTGGATGGGAATCATGGCATCTCAATTCGTCCAATACTGCCGGTGGTGCACCATCGAGGTGGCAGCTGGTACATGTTGCTCTTCTACCTTCAGGAGCCCTACTGCAGATGGGTTCTCTGATAGACCAGGCAAGGTATTCAATTGCCTAATGCCCTCTGCCTCCACAGCAGCTATCCAAAAGCCATCTGAGTCCCTTAGAGTCTTTGTAATAGCCATTCCTGAGGAAGTCTGTGCCCAGAACACACGGGGCCTCTGGGCTGGTCACAACTGGATGTTTCTGCCCCTCCTTCCCGGTCAGGCTCACCTTGGCTTCCAACAGAGTCAACTGCTGTGATCTCCCCATCACCCCTAGCAATGGAAACAGGTTCTGTCCCTCCATGTCCCAATGGCATCAGGGTGCACTGCACACCATTGTCAACCAAAGCTTCACATTTCTGTGGCTCTGATGTGCCAAGCCATTGGAATCAGACAGTCCAAAAGACCCGGTTTCCTCATGCCTCTTCCTGGCTAGAGGCAGCGCCTCTCTAGCACTGGTTATCATTCCCTTCCTGGGCATACATAGTAGAGGTTCCTTCAAGGGGATTTGACAGTATCCTCACTTCTGTAATACCTGGCAGCTTGGACATGGGAGGCTGAGGCCACCTTCATTTTAGTGGAACCCCCTTGGTGTTTCTCTCCTTGAGCTCACACACCTGTGCTGCCAAGACAGAAGTGGGTTTTCTATCCCACACTCCCATGTCTTCCCCATGGTCACGCAGATAAAACCACAGGTCAGCTCTTGGGGTGTACCCTCTCTCTCTAGCTGGAGGTTGTTGGGCTCTGACTTCAGGGGCTGTAACTCACACAGCTGCCTCACTAATCTTCCTCATCTCCTCCCTCATTTCCTCTTTGAGTTCCTTAACCACAGCAGAGATATGAGCCTGCATTGGGCCATTGATCACACTCTCATGATTCCTAAGCTTATTGGCAACAGACCCCACTGTCTCTCGATTGTCCTCAGCATTAACTGCTGCAATGAAGGTGGTGTACTGAGATGGCCCCAGATTTGCCAGATTCCACAACATCTGCCCGGTGCATCTCACCTTGCCGGTGTCATTATCCTGCTGTCTGCTCCTCCCAAAAAGTACCTCCAACACTGCCACTTCCCTCAGCTGTTGGATTCCTTCCTCAAGGGTCTTCCAGCACATTCTATGGTGGTGCTCCTGCATTTGTCCTCTGTGGACAAATCTCTCTCTCACACTCATTAAAAGCCACTCTCAAAAGGAAAAGGTCAATTGGATTTCTCCAATACCTCTGAGGGCCCAGCTCTGTGGAGAGTTGGCTTGAAAATCATTAGCTGGATGGCAAGGTCGGATGTGTCTTGATGAATCAAAAAGGTTTAATAAAATAAAGAAAATAATACAAAACAACAAAGATTAAAGCTGAACACAGTGTAGGGA
Source organism: Phylloscopus trochilus trochilus (assembly GCA_016584745.2). Lineage (NCBI taxonomy): Eukaryota > Metazoa > Chordata > Aves > Passeriformes > Phylloscopidae > Phylloscopus > Phylloscopus trochilus. Next base: position 3,171,642 of record WQNJ02000034.1, read on the forward strand.
CTGATCCCACACCTGTTAGTACACCCTGAGAATGCGAGGAGCCCCTTTGTTCTGTCCCCTTTTCTACTTAATGATCGAGGATGGATCTATTGGAAAACTGCCAATAGACAGAGGTACAGGTTTTGACAAACAGTGACAAGGTCCAACAGGTGCTCCTCTCCTAGCACTGAGCCAATTACAAAGAAAAAAACACAGAACTTTCTGGTCAAGTTTCCTAAAATGTCCAAAGGTAAACCGAAACCCTTTCCATATACAGAAATGCCCAGTCAAGAGTGGGGGGTGCATTACTACAAGGGGCCCTGGCTCCCTTGCAAATACCTGATTTACACCCGAGTCCTGGATCAAAGGTCCCAAATTACTTGCCTCACCACTGCCTAGTTGCACACCTATACCCACAGGGTCCCAGACCCGAAGTAACCAGGCTGTGTAAGCCTCATGTCCCCATCATACAGTATCTTTTTGCAGATTACCTAGACTTTCATATGACAGGGACTTGGTGATGATCTCAACTTGTGGCTCCCCTGTGGGTTACGAGGGCTCTCCTTTCGTATCTTTATTACCTGGGTTCATTGATTTCACCTCAGACTTCTTTGTTTCCACAGGGGCGACTGCTGCTAGCTGTGACTGCCCCTATGGTTCAGCTGGAACCTGGATGGTTGCAATGTCTGTGGGTTCCACTGCTGCAACATCAGACTCTCCCATTTTGGGGCAGGGGGAAGGCTTCCCACTAACTGGGGAAATGTACTCCCTCAGCATTTCACCCATCTCCTGTATCTTCTTCACCAGAACCCCCACCCAATCTGGCTGGTTTATTTCTGAGGAAGGCTGTGGGGCAGGGTCAGGCTCTGGGGCAGCATCTCTATTTTGTCACTCCTTAAGTCAGTCCAGAACTGTTATTCCTTTTTCTCTCAATGCCCTTGTGCCCCACCTTGGGCGGCAAAAGCTGTCTTGGTTTGGAAAGACAGGTATCTGCCAGGGAAAGCTGCAGTATCCCTTGGAATGGAGAATGTAAACCCCTCTTCCCTTCCACATTATAATTTTGCAATTATGGGCTTTCAGGCAAAGATTTGGGAATAGGAGTACCAGTTCTTTACTAGAAATATTTACAATATAAATGCAGTAGTACAAAAAAACCAAGCAAACAAACAAAAATGTGGGAAACCGTGACAGAGTCAGAAATACAACTGACACCCTGTTGGTCAGGCTGTTGGAATCAGTCCAAAGTAAGTCCTCCTGGAGTGGCAGATCTGATTCTGTTGGGGTAGAGATGATCCTGAGAGAAAAGGGTCCAGTGATGGTGAGAAGGGTCCAGTCTTCAGCTGGGGATCCAGTGGTACCAGATCTCTCGTATTCCTACATCTCAAGTTTTATCCAGGTAGGAATGGCTGGCCCCACCCACTGGGTGGAGCATCTCACAATGGGATGATGGAATGTGTCCTTTCATTGGTGAGCCTTCATGGCCCATTAGCAGAAGATATCTCCCAGAGGGTGGACAGGTGGTAAAAGAGATAAGAAACACTGCCCCACCTGGTTTGAACAGCTGGCCCATTATCAGAAAGCATCTCCCCCTCCCCCCGGAGTTACAGGAGATAAAGAAAAACATCTCCCCAGGTGCTTGCAACAAATAATACAGAATACACATTTTTTGGTTATATAACCCAAGACACGCATGCTTGGCTTTGGGCCCCTCCTGCTCAGTCTGGGGCTCTCCACCCTTCCTTTCCCTTAATTCAGGCATCTCCTGGCAGCTTTTTCATGCAAAGAATCCATGAGTATGGGGATTTCTGGGGGCAGTTTTGGAGAGGGACAGCTCTGTCTGGCTTTCCCCTCCCTGCTGTGGCCTCTCAGCTGTCCCCAACACCCTGGGGCTGCTGGAATTTCCCTCCTGGGGACAAGAACATCCATTCCCTTCGAGGAGCCCAATGCCTGGATGGGGCTCCAGGTCTGGAGCTCCTTGAGCAGCTGCCCCAGAACCTCCGCCAGGGTCTCCCAGCACTGCTGGAGCCGTTCGGCCTGGGGTCCCCAAAGCCCTCAACAGGCCCCAAGTCCCTCCCAGGAACCCTCAACTCCCCCACACCCAGCATCCCCCACACAGCACCAGGCATGGCTATGTCCCTACATGTCACTGCCCATGTCCCACCATGGCCTCACCCATGGCTGTCTCCCCACCATGTTTCCATCCCTTTCATTGTCCCCCACATCTCCATCTGAGCCCGTGTCCCCCTGTGTCCCCATGAATGGCCATGTCCCCCTCCATGTCCATGTGTCCCCATGTCACCCTCCATGTCTATTTCCCCCCATGTCCTCACCCAGGTCTTAGTTCAATGTCCTCATTTTTACCCCAGTGTCAGATTTTTTTAAAGGAATGAAGAGAAATGAAAAGTAAATTAAGGCCAAAAGAAAAAGGTTTCTGTGTCCGTGCCAGCTGAGGATCTACGTGCTTGGGTGGGAGGGAAGAACCTTTTTTGGAGGGGTTTCAATCCCACTGTCTCCAAAACATTAGTCTTTGCCCCAGATCATCACCATTTGGTTGCAGAAGACATTTGCGGGAATCGAAAATAAAAATCATGGAATCTCTGAGGTTGGAAAAGACCTCCAAGACCATCCAGTATTCCTTGAGGCCACCAAAAGATACGATTGAACACAACAGATTTCCTGGGGTTGAAAGTCAACAAATCCACTCTCCCCAAGGAATTCCCAATGGCAGTCTGTGTCCTGATGGATGTTCCTGCCCCTGCGTTCTTCCAGGTGCCCACAGGGAGACAAAAAGTTGTGGAGCCCCCTCAGCCAGGTGTCTTCCAAACAGGGATCACGAGGAGCACGGATCACCGGGGCATTGCCCAACAGGGGTCTCTGGGGATCATCCAACGCCGATCCTCCAATGGGGGATGGAGCTGGAGCAGTGCACGAAGCTCTTCCTGCTCTCAGGGCACTCCCAGGGCTTCCCTTAGTGGTGGCTCCGTTGATGTCTGGTCAAGTCAGATCTGTTTGAGAAGCTCTTCCCACACTCAGGACACTCATAGGGCCTCTCTCCGGTGTGGATGCGCCGGTGGACAGTGAGGTTGGAGTTCTGCTTGAAGCCCTTCCCACAGTCGGGGCAGCAGAAGGGCCTCTCATCCGTGTGAATCCGCTGATGGACGAGGAGAATGGAGCTGGTCTGAAACCTCTTCGCACACTCGGGACACTCGTAGGGCCTCTCCCCAGTGTGGATGCGCTGGTGGTTTCTCAGGCTGGAGCTACACCCAAAGCCCTTCCCACATTCCAAGCAGGTGTAGGGCCGTTCCCCAGTGTGGATCACCTGGTGCTGGATCAGGAGAGAGCTTACTCTGAAGCTCTTCCCACACTCCCCACATTCGTAGGGCTTTTCCCCAGTGTGGATCATCTGGTGTTTCCTAAGACTGCCCCTCCAGTTGAAGCTCATCCCACATTCCCCACACTTGTGGGGTCGTTCCCCAGTGTGGATCACCTGGTGCTGGATCAGACTGCCCTTCTGTCTGAAGCTCTTCCCACATTCCCTACACTCATAGGGCTTTTCCCCACTGTGAATCCTCTGGTGCCGGCGAAGGTTGGAGCTCTGGCTGAAACCCTTCCCACATTCCGCACACTCATAGGGCCGTTCCCCAGTGTGGATCACCTGGTGCTGGATCAGGAGAGAGCTTACTCTGAAGCTCTTCCCACACTCCCCACATTCGTAGGGCTTTTCCCCAGTGTGGAGCATCTGGTGTTTCCTAAGACTGCCCCTCCAGCTGAAGCTCATCCCACATTCCCCACACTTGTGGGGCCGTTCCCCAGTGTGGATCACCTGGTGCTGGAGCAGATCGGAGCTGTACCTGAAGCCCTTCCCACATTCCAAGCACATGTGGGGCTTCTCCCCTCCATCAGGCTTCTCCTCCAGCTCTGAGCTCTGGCTGGATCTCCGGCTGCCCTCCTGGCATAGGGGGGGTCTTTCCTCCTCGCAGCTCCCTGGGCTGGGTTTGCAGCCCCTCCTCCTGTGGGAGCTCCTGGGCTTTTCCTCCTCCTCCATCTGGACACTCCTTGGGAATGAAAAATTCTGATTTGGAGAAAAAACAAGAGGAGAGCACCTGAGGCTGGGGGTTCCTCCTTGCCCAAGGTCCTCTAAGGAAATCATTGGGCACCTTGTGTCTGTAAGAACTTCCAAAACAACAAGATTCAGCCCAAAATTCTTCCAAACATCAATACACAGAACAAAAACTCCCCAAACATCAAGATTCAGCCAAAACCTCTTCCAAATCATAAGGATGTCCCACAAATGGGGACATGAAATGAAGAGGAAAGTGTCTTTACAAACAGATGCTGGGAATCTGCTTAGAGATAGGGCCAGTCACTTGGACATAAGGAAGGGACAGAGGAAGCCCTCAATTCCAAAAAATGTTGTTTGGACTGGATAGGGTCAGATGGGCTGGGTGGGGTTAGATGGCTGGAAAAAAGACCGACTTTAAAATTGTTTTTTATTTGATTTCTCCACTCAGCCTCGGTTTGCCTTTACCCTGGGGAAAGGAATTTTAAAGGTTTTATTTGAAGGGATGTTACACCACTCAACAGAGATGAGTTGAACATCTCACCAGACTGGGAAGAGCCCAAAAGATCCCCACAGAGAGAACGACCATCAACAAAACATCAATGCCCATCAGCAAACAGCAACCAACACCCACTCCAGACACTGCCCCTGGAAGAGCTGCAGACACCTGGTCTGGGAAAGGCTGAGAAGGAAATCCAGGAGTGCAGACCTAATTAACGTCAGAGGCAAAGAAATCCGGGTCCAATATGAAATTAAATACTGAGACCTCAGCAACTTGGAAGCAATGAACATCAAACCAATGGATTTCTATGGCTTCAGACTGTAAAAAGTTTAGGAACAATCCAGTAAAACTGACATGTCATGGAATGATTTTCTCTGCACACCGGGCTATGTGTGGATTAAATGATTTCTGTGGCCCATCCTAGCCATAATCAAGTAATGCCTTGACTCTCTAACACTGAAGATACTGTTGGAGAGTTTTGGTTTTTCTCACAGTTCCCGTGACAAGATGACACCATCAGAATAATTTTTTGCAATAATTCTATTTTTATACTGTCAGCTAGGTTTGGGCCAGGGGTGTGAGAATCAATTCTTAGTCCCAGGAGAAGAAATAGAAAAACCTTGATTGCTTTGAAATGTTTTTGTGTGTGTTTGCGTGTGGCTCTCAGTGATTACAAAATTTCGTTATATGGGTTGTTCAAAGTTCATCTTTAGGCTGCTTTTTGCAAAACTGAAAAAGCTTTAAAGGTGATCCCTAAACAGTTAATAGAATATTGTTAAGGGAAAAAAAAAAAGAAAAAATGCAGATTGTGGCGGGGCCACATGTGAGTCATTCAATGGCTGTTTTGGAAGAGAAGCTTCCTACCAGGCAGCCAGGACAGGAGCTTTAGAAATGCACATTAACACTGCTGGGGAAAAGAGTGCACAGTGCACCAGGGGCTTCTTGCCTGGGGCAGGAATTGGGCTGATTCCCTCTGTCCCTCAGCCCAAGCTCTGCCTGCTTGCACAGATGGAATTGGCACAGCCAAGGGCAGAGCCCAGAGGGAGGATCTCTGACTCTGCAACAGAAATTGGTTCAGCTGCAAAGGGAAACAGCAAATGCAGAATGTTGGGAAAACTTCACTAAAATAAGTGGGGGGAATCATCCCTCTCCCCACACCAACATGTGCTGTCACTGTCTGTGTCACACAGGGACCATTGGACTACTGGGGTGTTTCGGCTACCACAGGCTCAGAGAAGTCAGTTAGGAATCCAAGAATGTGATGATTTAATTAGAGAGAAGAGACAAATTGATGCAGCCCTGGCTGGAGGGAGTGCCCAAAAATGGGGAGAAGATGAACAACCCCCAGAACAAATCCTACAGCACCATGGACCAGCCCCTGGGAACCCCAACCAATTCATATCAGGAGCCAGAGAACCCAGTGATCATTTCAATGGCATCATTAGATTACAAGCTGTCCTCAAAATAAGAACCAAGCAGACAGATCCAGCTCCTGAGTCTGGCCCACCAATCCACTCAAACCAAGAACACATTTCACCATGGGATGGGATCAGATTATCTATGAGCAGAAGGAGGAGCACAGTGTGGAAAATTAAATGACTCAAGATGCTGTTGGCAAAGAGATGACAACGGGAAAGTGGTGAAACAGAGAACAAAGGAAATAAGAAAGCAGCTCATGTTCCAGTCCAAACGTGGAAAGGATAGGAATGGGGCATGGTTTTGGGGTTCCCTGGCACACCATGGGTTAAACGAATGCTCTTCCTCCTCTTCTGTGCTACAGCAACTCTCATCTTTGGGCCATGCAGGACACCTTGCTGAGTGCAGCTCATTCAGCAGCTGAGCAAGGGGATGCAGGTGGCAGCCAGGCCTCCTGAGCCACAAACGGCTACAAAAGGACAGGGAATTGTGGAAAAAGACCCGAGAATATTGGCTTTCCCATTTGTCTATTGGTCTTTATCTGTGGTTATTGATTGTAAGCATAGGGCAGTTTAGAATCCCTTTGAGCTGCTTGCTAATTTAACCTCATTTCTCATTTCTCATTTGAAGTCTGCACCGTGTAACTCATGGAAGCAGCAGTGTGATGAGTATTTTATGTTCATGTAGACACCTTACAGCTTATAGGACTAATAATGGGATGAATGCATTGTACTGTAGGCCTGAGCAAAATACAAAATGGTCAAATACTTGTGTGTAACCCAGAGAACTGTATAAAGCAATCAGGTTGTTCCCCACAGCTGCTGACTGACCTCTCCAAGGGATGAGATAAGGGCGACACAAACCAGAGCAGTAGAGAAGAATGAGAGAAGAGTTTGTGAACTGTTTGCTCTCTGGGAAGTGTGAAACAACAGGATGAGGCCACAAGAAGAAATAAAATAGATTGACCTGATCTGCAGGATGTTATGTAGATAAGCCAGAGCAGAAAACCAAAAAAAAGAAAAGTTTCTATACCATCAAAAGGTGCCAGGAATGTCTGAACACCACATGAAACTCCTGAATATGTATGTACCTCAGTAAAGGAAAAGAACAGAGATAAGGCTGCCTTGATGTGCAGGGTGTTCCTTGGCTGATGGCCAGGAACAAGCCAGCGGTGGACACTGTCCTATTTTTTTTCCCCTCATTGGACTTTTGGAAAATATTCTAAGACTGAATTTTTGTTTTTCCAGAATTGAGGTTACTGACAATAATCTCAAAACCAAAGAGGACCCAGGAAGAAAAAACAGAGTCAGTGAGTGAATCTGCTTGGAGATGGGGCTGGGGACTTGGAGATAAGGAAGGAATGAGAAAAAACATCAGTTTCAGAAAATGTTACTCATTGACACGGACTTCTCCTCAGCCAAGATCCTGCGGAATTCCTGAACACGGAGAAGAACAAAGACTGAACAGAGCCGTGAATATCGGATGTTATACAAAAGGGGGCTGCATATTAATGAGGACATGCAGCAGGCGGATTGGGAAGTCTGAACTTTCCAAGGACCTTCGCCAGCGGGCAAAGGGAGAGGGAGATGCAGAAGGGAAAATCAGGATAAAAAGGAGGCTGCGTACTACAACAATGGAGAGACCCCACGGCAAATACCGCATGGCCTCTCCCTTTCTCCATGAATAAAGTCACTTTTACAGGACTCCTCTGTCTCCTTCAGGGACAGAAACCTCTGGCCATGCGAACTCTCCCGCACAGGCCGCCTCCGAGCTCCGCCGCCGCCTCACGGGGCTCCGGCCGCTGCCGCCGCTCCTGGGCTCGCACAGACGCTCCAAAAATGGCGCCGCTGCTCGCGCCAGGGCCGCGCTCTGCCTAATCACCGCGCAGTCAGAACCAGCAGTGACAGCACCATCAGCCAATGGCAGCGAGCGAGGGGCGGGCTCTGCACACGGCACAGTTTACCCACCCCCACTCCAGCAGCAGTGCGTGGCTTGGGTTTCCCCAAGAAGGGAAAGAACAAACCAAACTCAAGGGAGGTGCGGCCCCCCACCCAACCCGGGGCGTTCGGCCCCTCACCTTTCACCTCCGGGAACAGCGCCGGGACTGGGCGGGTCCGAAGCGGGACTGGGGGGGAGCATGGGGGCTTTCCAGTACCGAGGGGGACCCTTGGGGCTCGGTCCTGTCCCTCCCCCCGCCGTTATCAGTGCGGACCACCCTTATCACCAGGGCCCCCTCTCCCGGAAATTACCGGGCCCCCCCACTCACCTGGACCCTCCCATTCTCTGCTACCCCTCCTTCAAGGACCCCCCCAAAGCTCTAGGGCCCCTCACATCCATGAGCCCCCTTAGTCCGCCAGGACCCCCCCAGTCAACGCCCCTCTCCCACCCATGGGAACCCCCCCTCACCGCGCACCTCCCAATCACCATGACTCGCCATTCCAAGGGACCCACGCACTCACCACGCACTTCCCTTCAGAATCCCCCGGTCCCCTCATTGATTGAACGCCCCCGGAACGCCCCCAGCCCCTCCCTCCTCGGCTCCCCCGAGTCCGCGGCCCGCGCTGGGCCCCGCCGGGGCCGGGCTGGCTCCACCCCCCGGGGCCGCCGCTCTGCGGAGCCTGTCAATCAACGGCGATCGGTCTCGTAGCCACGCCCACAGAAGGGTGACGGGGGGGGGTGGGTGCACTGTGCCGTGTGCAGAGCCCGCCCCTGGCTCACAGCCATTGGCTGATGGTGCCGTCACTGCTCGTTCTGGCGGTGCGCTGATTGGAAAGAGCGGGCAGAAGGACGGCCCCGGTGCCGGCTGTGACTCCCACAGGTGCCATTGTTGGAGCGTCTGTGTGGGCCCGGGAGCAGCGGCAGCGGCCGGGGTCGGTGAGGCGGCGGCGGAGCTCGGAGGCGGCCCCGGCGCAGGTGGGAGCCGCGCTGGGTTGTGCCGGGGCTGCGGGCGGAGGGGGGGGCAAGGGGCTCTGGCTGTGGCTCGGTTGTGCCGTGTCCGCGCCGTGTTCCCCGTGCCCTGAGGGCGCTGCGGGAGCGGCTGCCCGCGGTCTCCTTCCCGCGGGTGCCTGGGCAGGAGCCGGGGCCGGAGCAGCGCTGGCTCGTCCCGGTTCCTGTGGGTAGGACGGAGGTGGCTGCGCTGTCCCCGGGCCTGTGCGGGAAGATTCGCATCGCCAGAGGTTTCTGTGCCCGAAGGGGACAGAAGGAGGAGTCCTGTAAAAGTGACTTTATTCATGAACAAAGGGAGAGGCCATGCGGCATTTGCCATGCGGTCTCTCCAATTGTTGTAGTACGCAGCCTCCTTTTTATCCTGATTTTCCCTTCTGCATCTCCCTCTCCCTTTGCCCGCTGGCGAAGGTCCTTGGAAAGTTCAGACTTCCCGATCTGCCTGCTGCATGTCCTCGTTAATATGCACCCCCCTTTTGTATAGCATCCGATATTCATGGCTCTGATCAGTCTTTGTTCTTCTTCTCCGTGTTCAGGAATTTAGCAGGATCTTGGCTGAGCAGCAGTCCTTGTCAATGGATAACATTTTCTGAAACTGATGAGTTTCTCCCATTCCTTTGTTATTTCCAAGTCCCTGGCCCCATCTCCAAGCAGATTCACTCATTGACTCTGTTTTTTCTTCCTGGGTCCTCTTTGGTTTTGGAATTATTCTCAGTGACCCCAATTCTGAGAAAAACGAAAAGTCAATCTGAGAATATTTTCCAAAAGTCCAATAAGGGAAAAATACGACAGTGTCCAGCGCTGGCATGTTCCTGGCCATCAGCCAAGGAACACCCTGCATATCAAGGCAGCCTTATTCATGTGCTGTTCCTTTACTGAGGTACATACATATTTATGAGTTTCATTCTCTACTCAAACATTCCTGATAGCTTTTGATGGTTTAGAAACTTTTCTGTATTTTGTTTTTCTGCTCTGGCTTATCTACATAACATCCTGCAGATCAGGTCAATCTATTTTATTTCTTCTTGTGGCCTCATCCTGTTTCACACTTCCCGGAGAGGGAAGAGTTCACAAGCTCTTCTTTCATTCTTCTCTACTGCTCTGGTTTGTGTCGCCCTTATCTCATCCCTTGGAGAGGTCAGTCAGCAGCTGTGGGGAACAACCTGATTGCTTTATACAGTTCTCCGGGTTACACACAAGTATTTGACCATTTTGTATTTTGCTCAGGCCTACAGTACAATGCATTCATCCCATTATTAGTCCTATAAGCTGTAAGGTGTCTACATGAACATAAAATACTCATCACACTGCTGCTTCCATGAGTTACACGGTGCAGACTTCAAATGAGAAATGAGGTTAAATTAGCAAGCAGCTCAAAGGGATTCTAAACTGCCCTATGCTTACAATCAATAACCACAGATAAAGACCAATAGACAAATGGGAAAGCCAATATTCTCGGTCATTTTCCACAATTCCCTGTCCTTTTGTAGCCGTTTGTGGCTCAGGAGGCCTGGCTGCCACCTGCATCCCCTTGCTCAGCTGCTGAATGAGCTGCACTCAGCAAGGTGTCCTGCATGGCCCAAAGATGAGAGTTGCTGTAGCACAGAAGAGGAGGAAGAGCATTCGTTTAACCCATGGTGTGCCAGGGAACCCCAAAACCGTGCCCCATTCCTATCCTTTCCACGTTTGGACTGGAACATGAGCTGCTTTCTTATTTCCTTTGTTCTCTGTTTCACCACTTTCCCGTTGTCATCTCTTTGCCAACAGCATCTTGAGTCATTTAATTTTCCACACTGTGCTCCTCCTTCTGCTCATAGATAATCTGATCCCATCCCATGGTGAAATGTGTTCTTGGTTTGAGTGGATTGGTGGGCCAGACTCAGGAGCTGGATCTGTCTGCTTGGTTCTTATTTTGAGGACAGCTTGTAATCTAATGATGCCATTGAAATGATCACTGGGTTCTCTGGCTCCTGATATGAATTGGTTGGGGTTCCCAGGGGCTGGTCCATGGTGCTGTAGGATTTGTTCTGGGGGTTGTTCATCTTCTCCCCATTTTTGGGCACTCCCTCCAGCCAGGGCTTCATCAAATTGTCTATTTTCTCTAATTAAATCATCACATTCCTGGATTCCCAACTGATTTCTCTGAACCTGTGGCAGCAGAAACACCCCAGTAGTCCAATGCTCCCTATGTGACACAGACACTGACAGCACATGTTGGTTTGGGGCGAGAGATGATTCCCCCCCACTTACTTTAGTGAAGCTTTAACAACATTCTGCATTTGCTGTTTCCCTTTGCAGCTGAACCAATTTCTGTTGCAGAGTCAGAGATCCTCCCTCTGGGCTCTGCCCTTGGCTGTGCCAATTCCGTCTATGCAAGCAGGCAGAGCTTGGGCTGAGGGACAGAGGGAATCAGCCCAATTCCTGCCCCAGGCAAGAACACCTGGGTGCATTGTCCACACTTTTCCCCAGCAGTGTTAATGTGCATTTCTGAAGCTCCTCTCCTGGTTGCCTGGAGCTGGAGCTTCTCTTCCAGGGCAGTCATCCCGTGACTCTAATGTGGTCCCCCACAGAAGCCGCTTTTAATTTTTTTTTAATCATCTTTTAACTGTTTAGGACTCAAAGTGTCACCCTTAAAGCTCTTCTTGTTTTGCAAAATGCAACCAAAAGGTGAACAATGAAAGACACACACCAAAATTTTGCCATCACTAACAGCCACACAAAAGATACAGAAAAAAAAACAAGCCATAAAGACATTTTGCTACTGCTTCTCCTAAAACTAAACTTGATTCTCACACCACTATCCCAAACCTAACTGCCAAGATAAAAGTGGAATTATTATGAAAACCACTCTAATGGTCTAATCTAGTCCCAGCCATCTCAGTGTGTGTCTCACTGAGCCCCAGAGTGGAATTCTCCCATTGTCTCCCCAGCCCCTGTGGCAGTGTAGGCACAGAAAGCACTGAAGCTGCAGCAGTGGCAGCAAGGATTGGCCCGCAGTGCCTGGAGATGCCAAGGGAGGGTGCCCAGGCAGAGCATTCCAGCAGAGGATCTGTGGGCAGGCACAGGGGCCTCCCCCGCTGTGGAGCCCTGCCTGCTGCTCCCTTGCCTTTAGTGCAGGCTCAGTCGTGGCCTGTTTGACATTCACAGGCAATTCCAGTTCCTTTGCTGAGCCTGGAAAAGCCATGGTTGGGGCATCAATCATTTTGGTTTTTTATTTTTTCCAGCTTTGTTCTCTTTCTCATGTCCATAGCATAACAGTGATGCTGTCTGGGGTTACAAAGTCACACAATGTTCTGACTGGAGCAGAGAATCCACAATCCAGGTCCTGCAATCCCGTATAAATCCTCAGAATTTTCACAGCTCCTTTTTCATCCTGGGTAAGGTCACTTCTGAGATTCCTTGCATCCTCTCTGGGTCAGTACACCACAGACTGTCAAAATATGTCCCAAATATTTAATTTTTTTCTCCACCATTTGTGCTTTTTTTTTTTTCAAATACTCCAAGATGCTTTTTAGCCTGAAAACTGAGCCACTTTACAGAGACTTCTTCTACCACTTCTTCTTGTCCTCCTGACTGGAGCAAGTCGTCCACATCCTGCATTAACCCAATCCCTGGGCGTGAGGTAAATTCTTTTGATGATTTCTGCAAGGCTTGCCCCAATAAGGCTGGTGGTTCCCTGCATTCCTGCAGCAGGACCGTCCATGTCTTTCCCATTTTCCCTTCTTCCTCTTGTTCCCACTCCAAGGCCAAACCCTGTTCACCATCCTGTGTGAGTGGGCATCCCCAGAAAGCATCTTTTCCATCAAGGACTGAATGGGAGCAGTGTGAGGAGGGAACCTGGTTCCAGATGGTGTAAGGATCTGAGACTGTGGGGTGCCTCGGTTTCATAATCTCGTTTATTGTTCTTAGGTCCTGCACCGTTCTGTGGATTCCATCTGATTTCTTGACTGGCAGCACAGGAGCATTACAGGGAGAGACCCCTGGCTCCAAAAGCCCTGCTTCGCTCAGGGGCTCAATACCAGGCTGTGAGCCCTTCCTTCCCTCCCTTGGAATAGGGGATTGCTTTTAGACCTCACTTAACCCCTGGTTAATTCATAGTCACTTGGAGAGGCTGGGGATCTGGTTTTCCCAGTTTACCTGGGGCTGCCCACACTTCTGGGTTCACTTCAGCCCAGGCCTTGCCGGACATTTGTCACAGAGTTACGACAACATTAACCTTCTTTTCACATTTTGGAATAAAAATTTGTATTTCCATATTAGACATTGAATCCCTTCCCAATAAGTTATAATCACCATTAGAAGGAAACAGAAATCCATGCATTTCAAAGCTGTCTCTAACATCTGTTTGGGTCGGCTGTCCCCTGCCCAGGAGGGCAATGCCTGTGCCAGGTCCCTGTGGCCGAGCTGGTGCCCTGGGTGCTGGGGCCCCCTTGGACCCTGGGCTTGATCCCTCAAGGGCTGTGAAAATTCTGCCATGGCCTTTTGCCTTCCCCTTGGCCTTTTCCTCATCCCTTCTTGCCTTCACCTGCTGTGCCTTTGTGACCAAGTGCTGCAGGGGCTTCTTCTGCCCCTCCTGCAGCCCCCCTGAGTGCCTGTGGGTGCTCATCCTCTGCCAGCTGCTGAGCTTTCTGCAAAACCATTCATTTCTGCAGGGACCCAAACAAAGTCAGATTCAAGGATAATGTGGATCCTGGCAGGTGGAATCCCCATTTGCCAGCTGCTCCTTGCTGCCGGTCCTTGTGCTCCCTGTGCCCTCCCCAGTCCGTATCCCAGAGGCGGTGCCTGTCCTGCCACAGTGTCCAAAGGCGGCTCCCCCGGCGGGCAGGGCTGGCAGCTCCACGGGGCCGGGCAGCGGCCGGGGCATCCCGCAGCCTCCTGGGGGCCGGGGGCCGCTGCCGGCCCTGCCCGGGGGGTGCTGGGCTCAGGCAGCGCCCGGTGCTGAGCCCCGGCTGCCCCACAGCCCCGGCCCGGCCCCGCAGCTCCCCACAGGCCCCCAGCCCGTGCTCCCAGTGCTGCAGCTCTGTGCCCGCTCCTGCCGCTGCCAGCACAGAGAAACCCCCTGAAATCCTGACCTCCTTGTTTTCCTCTCCTGGAAACCGGGAATACAAGGGATCTGCATCAGCTGGCAAGTTCTGAGCATTACACCCTGCTGAAGAACGTCCCAGTGCTCAGTATTTTTCTCTTCCTCCTCTTTTCCGTCATCCTTTTTCTTCCCACAGCAATTCCTGCTGCTGCTTCTTGCCTTAACCATATTCCTGCACGCTCCCCTGCACCCTTTCCCTTTTCTGCACCAACACCAACACCATCCATCCCCTGTTGTCTAAATCCCTTCTGGACTTTCCTAATTACTTCCTGGGTGTCCATGTCCTTAATTACATCTGGGAGAATGTGCAATCTGCCTCAACATTTTCCCAAGGGACCCTTCAGAGACATTTTGGGCTCATCATCCCTTTTGTCTGGACCCCTTCCTGGCTTTCCCTTTTCTACCCTGCATGGGTGCCCTGCCATGTTTCCTTCCTGAAGATCCCAGTGTCCTCCCTGATGAGATTTTCAGTGATCTCTCCCTGCTGACCCCCCTGATCTGTCACTTGTCTGTCTCCTGGACACTCTCGTGTCCCCAATCAATCCTGGGGGCAGGAGGAGAAGGGAAGGAGAAGCAGGGATGAAGAACAAAATGGTCCAAGGATGCATGTGGGAGGAGAAGGTGGGATTGTGCAGGAGAAGGAGGAATAGTAGGAGGAAGAGGAGTGTGAGGAAAAGTAGGGACACAGGAGGAGGAGAAGCAGGAAGAGGAGGAACAACAAGGTTTCACCCCTCCCTGGATCTGCAGCCTCCCCCACATGCAGAGGGTGACGGGGAAGGGGGATCCAGGATTTTCCTGGGAGTGAATCTTGGTGTTTCTGAGCTTTATTGGGCTAAATGTTGGTGCTTGGGCTTTTTGCAAGGGGCTGAACCTTTATGTTTTAGAAGAAGTTTTGTCTCTGTCTTGATGTTTGGAGGACTTTTGGGCTGAATCATTGTATTTTGGCGGTTCTTACAGACACAAAGTGCCAATGACTTCCTGAGGTGAACTTGGGCAACGAGGAACTCCCAACCCAAGGCACTTACCTCTTGTTTTTTCCCAAACCAGGGTTTGTCATTCCCAAGGCATGGCTGGATGGAGGAGCAGGAGGAGGAGGAAAAGCCCCAAATATTCACCTGGAGGGGGTGTTGCAAACCGAGCCCAGGGAGCTGCAAGGAAGAAAGATCCCCCCTGTGCCAGGAGGGCAGCTGGAGATTCACCCAGAGTTCAGAGCTGGAGGAGAAGCCTTATGGAGAGGAGAAGCCCCACAAGTACTTGGAATGTGGGAAGGGTTTCAGCTGGAGCTGCAGCCTGCTCCAGCACCAGGTGATCCACACTGGGCAAAGGCCCTATGAGTGTGGGGAGTGTGGGAACAGCTTCAGCCTGAAGGACAGTCTGATCCAACACCAGAGGATCCACACCAGGGAAAAGCCCTATGAGTGCGAGGAATGTGGGAAGAGCTTTAGCTTGAAGGACAATCTTAGGAGACACGAGAGGATCCACACTGGGGAAAAGCCCTATGAGTGTGGGGAATGTGGGATGAGCTTCAGCCGGAAGGGCCACCTGACACGACACCAGATGATCCACACTGGGGAGAAGCCCTACAAGTGTGGGGAATGTGGGAAGAGCTTCAGAGAAAGCTCAGCCCTGATCCAGCACCAGGTGATCCACACTGGGGAAGGGCTCTACACCTGCTTGGAATGTGGGAAGAGCTTTGGATGGAGCTCCAGCCTGAGAAACCACCAGCGCATCCACACTGGGGAGAGGCCCTACGAGTGTCCCGAGTGTGGGAAGAGGTTTCAGACCAGCTCTGATCTCCTCGTCCATCAGCGGATTCACACGGATGAGAGGCCCTTCCGCTGCCCCAACTGTGGGAAGGGCTTCAAGCTCAACTCACACCTCACTGTCCACCAGCGCATCCACACTGGGGAGAGGCCCTATGAGTGTCCTGAGTGTGGGAAGAGCTTCTCACAGAGCTCTCACTTGACCCGACACCAACGGAGGCACCACTAAGGGAAGCCCTGGGAGTGCCCTGAGAGCGGGAAGAGCTTTGTGCGCTGCTCCAGCTCCATCCCCCATTGGAGGATTGGCGTTGGATGATCCCCAGTGACCCCTGTTGGGCAGAGCTCTGGTGATCCCTGGTTTTGGTGTTCCGTGTTGGGAAGACACCTGGCTTGGGGGGCTCCACATCTTCCTGGCTCCCCGTGGGCACCTGGATGAACGACACAGGTTCACAGACACTGGGACACAGACAGACACTGGGAATTCCTTAGGGAGAGCAGATTTTTTGACTTTCTGTAGCAGCACGTGTGGCACCAGTGATGATCGTGTCCAGCGAGGTTCACCCACTGGCAGGGAAGCAAACAAGACAAGTCTCTTTCTTTAGCTCTAGAATTCATTTTTTTCCCCCCACCCCGATCCAGGGAGGGGGTGAGGATGAAGAAAACAATCGTGTGGTTTTTCTGTTATGTGGTGTCTCAGGTTTGTGGGTGGTACAGGGGGCAGGGCAGGGGGTAATTGACCATAGGGAAGACAGAAACTGGACTCCAGGCCCCCACAGCCAATGGGGAAATAGGAAAAGGGGATACCATGGGTGGGGGTAATGCGCTTGAGAAACCCAGGGAGAAGATTACACAATGTTTTCAGGGAACTATGGACCTTTGTTACATCTGGGAGGGGTCGCTTTTCCAGGGCAAGGCAGTTGGAAATTCCTTTAATTGTACAAGGGAATCCACAACTCCTCCATTTTTAAATTGGCTGTAACAAGGGGATTCTCGGGAATATGACCTAATGGTTTACAAAACTAAAATTAACATTATTAAACTGAATTAACAAGCAATAGAAAGGCATTTGAGACTTAATTACAGAGGATAAAGTAACAGAAATGATGATACTGAATTAAATTAATACATTTTCACCTAATGAGCTAACAGTTCAATCTCCTTTGGCTTTTGATCTTCTCAGCAGAAGGGGTGCAGTTCCTTGATCTTTTTTTCATCAGGGGCACAGTTCTTAGTGTTTACTCTGGGCTCTGGCGCTGGTTGCAGGTGTTCTCTGTTGGGTTGGTGACGATGACTGTGAAGCAAGGAAGGGAGAAAGCGGCAGTGGTGGAGCTGGCAGCAGCACAGCAGGGCCCAGCTCTCTGTCGGGGCTGCCCAGCTCCACCACGGCACCTCTGCCGCGGGGGCCCGGGGCGGGGGCAGCTGCAGGCACAGCAGGGCTGGGCCCCTCTCGGGGCAGCCCTGCCTCGCCTCCACTGCCACACGGGCCTGGGGTGGGGCAGCTGCAGCCACAGCAGGAAAGGGGGAGGTGGGTGGGGGAAGGTAAGCTCTGGGACCAGAAAAGATGGACTCTGGTGGGAAGGAGGAGATCTCAAAACTGCCGTTTGTTGTCAGCACCATTTGAAGAAGGAGCACCTGGGAGGGCGCAGCCACTGCCTTCCTGGCAGGGAACGGGGGATATGGAAAGACAGGGGGTGAAGGAGGACACAGGACAGCGGGAGGAACGGTAGCACACTCACATCACCTGTGGACGGTTTCCAACCTTTTCCTGCCTTCAGGGAAAGAGGAATAGGGGTGGAGAGGGGCATGAGGTAATGGAGAGATGGTAGCAATTCGCTGCCATCCTGGCAGCTTTCACTCCTTGCCGCACTCTTAGGAACAAAGGGTAAGGAATAATACTGGCAGTGTCACAGAAACTGAGAAATGTGAAGTTTCACAGAAGGGAGGACCACAGATCCAGGGCACTGACACTGTGCATGCAATTGTCCATAATCGTCCATAAGTAGCCACCAGGGTTTTATCATGCCTAAACTGCAGCAAACATGTCAGGAGAGTTGGTGAGCATCCCAGCATGATCCTTTTTGCAGGCAGACCAGCTGCTTGTAGCTCTTAAAGACTCCCTTCCCTGAAGAATGAAGAGACTTGTGATGGTAGATGTTAGTCCCATCGCTCGGTCCCAGTAAGCCGGTCCCCTTACTGGGAGCTTCCCACCCCATAAGCCTTTTACCCCCATGTTTTTAAGGTCACTCTCAACCTGGTCTCCAGCCATGGTACTCTTGAGTCTTCCTTTTTAAGATGGGGGTCTGGCAGGGGGTGATTTATGGGGTGCTGGTCGTGCTGTCCTCACTGGCTGCCCGCATTCTCCACCATTGGTAGCAGCATGAATCAACAGTGATCATCGTGTCCAGGGAGGTTACAGCCACCGGCAGGGAAACAGACGGGATGAGTCTCCTTTTTAAGCTTGAGAATCCATTTTTATTCCCCCCCACCCCAGGCCGGGGAGGGGTGGGGATTGAGAGGGTGAGCAGGGGCAGGGTTGTGGGTTTTATTGGGTATTCAGGGAAGGAGTCTTAGGGTTTAGGTCAAGGGAGGAGATAACACAAGGACAGTAAGATCACATTTCAGCCTCCTCAAAACAGGAGGACTCCACAACGTGTCCCTCGAGGACTTTTCTCTTGTCTTCTAGTTGCTTATGCTAATTTTTGGACTGGCTCACTGGTTTGATCTAGTGTGTCTCACAATTTTTAAGTATTTTTCAGACTTCCAAGAAATGTTCTATGAAATTTGAAGATTTCCTTGGGTCTCATGTTATTGGTATGCAGTCCTAGTCCTGATCACAGAACCACTCCTGACGCGATGCCGGTGTTCTTCAGCCCAGCCACCTCCTGGCACCGGCGCCAGGAGTGGGCTGCCCCCAGAAAGCCAGGCAATCCAGGGTGCAGCTGCAGGGCACAGCTGCTCTATAGCACAGGTGGCATGCATCGCGGGCAGGGACAAGGAACAGGGAGAGGCCTTCTGTGTGATTTCCAAAGGTGTTTATTGCCCCGAGGGTCAGGGACAGAAAAAAGCACAGAACCTGAGCTTGCAGGAGCTTATAAGTGGGGGAGGTCTTGGGAGAGGATACAATTTCCAACCAATAAGGGTGACATGGGGGAGGAACATAAGGCGGGGAGTACAATGCACAGAGCAATGAAAGAACACAAGGGGAGGGAACAGTTTAAACCAATTACTGGGGCGTGGAATGTTGGGGGATTGACAGAGAAGGGTCTGGAAGAAGGGGCAGTGTTAGGGAAGGATTGACAGCTCTGTGGGAGGAGGGAAGGGCAGGTCTAGGGAAGGTAGACAACCAGGGCAGAACAATACATGGGGAAAGGAACAGTCCATTAGGGATAAAATATACTGTAACAATACAAAATATGGGGGGAGAGTGGGGTATAAAACTGACCATTAAAACTGAACTGCAGTTGGAAACACAATGAAAATACACCAGAACAGAAAGGGATTACTGGAACCCTATAGAGGAGACCACGCTCCCTCCAGTGCCCTCTTTAAAATCATCTCTTCAACTGAGACAACTGAGTATGGACAGTGTGGGAAGAGCTTCAGCTGAATCTCCCACCTCATCACCAGCCAGCACATCCACACCAGGGAGAGGCCCTACAAGTGTCCCCAGTGTGAGAAGAGATTCACTTGGAGCTCTCACTTGACCAAATACCAATGGGGGCAGCGGTAGGGGAAGCCCTGCGAGTGCCCCGAGTGCAGGAAGAGCTTCCTTTGTGCCCTGCTCCAGCGCCATCCCTGTGGGAGGATTGGCGTTGGATGATCCCCAGTGACCCACGTTGGGCAGAGCCCTGGTGACCCCCGTTCCTGGTGATCCCTGTTGGGTGTGAGGAAGGTGTTGAAGAGATTTTCCCTTCTTGTCCTGCTGTGATTTGATTGGTAATAAATTCCCTCCCTGTTCCCAGGCTGGATCTGTTTTGCCTTTGCCGGTGCTCAGGGCAGGATGGCTCCTGGTCCTTCTCTTGACTCCTGGGCCTTTCCTTCTATTTCCTGTCCTGTGCAGTTTCAGAGGGCAGGGGCAGGGTTTTGGTGGCTCCTGGCATCCAGGCAGGGCCAGCCCAGCCCCGGGGTTCCTGAGGGTCTTGTGGGGGTTCCCCGTTTGTGGGACATCCCCGCTGGAGGAGGGTGTCCCCCCGTGGTGCAGCCCCAGCCCTCAGGCAGCGCTCAGCCAAGCAGAAAACACCCTCAGTTGGGGCCTCATTTTTTGTGCACCCCTGAGCCCCTGGGAATCTTTATCCCAATTTTGGGTTAACCTGAGCTCCTGTATATCTGGGAACCCATTTTTGGAGCTGTATTGGGATTGCAGTGCCTGGTTTCGGTAGCAGGGGGTTCCAGGGCTGGCTTTTGAGAGAAGCTGCTAGAAGCTTCCTCCGTGTCCAGCAGAGCCAATCCGTGGTGCCTCCAAAGACTGAGGTGCCGCATGCTGAGATCCACGGGGATGCAGAGATCCCCCCACAGCCCCTGGAGGAGCCCATGGCAGAACAGGGGAATGCCTGACAGGAGGCTGTGACCCCGGGGGACACCTGCGGACAGAGGGGCCCCTGCGGGAGCAGCCTGTCCTTGAAGGACGGAGCCTGTGGCAGAGTGACCCAGCCTGCAGCAGTTTGAGGGGGGCTGTTCTCCACGGGATGGGCTGAGGTTGGAGAAGTTCCTGGAGAACCCTGCTGTGGGAGGGACCCCAGGGTGCAGAAGGGGAACAGCTCCTGTCCCTGAGCAGCCGGAAAAGTCCCGGGGCACGAACTGACCATGGCCCCATTCCCTGTCTCCCTGCTCTGCCAGGGGAGGAGGTGGAGCTGGAAGGAGGGAGGCGTGAGGGTGGAGCCTATTTTAAGGGTCTCATTTACTTCTCATTAGCGTGCTCTGAATTTTTGGAGGCTTCTGCCAGAAATCTCTCCCCTCTTCCACTCATCGACAGGGATTTGGGGCAGTTTTCCCTTTTTTGGGAAAATCAAAGTGACGAAATGATACTCCTAGTTAGGCGGTAGGAGAGGTGAGGCTTTAGGGCTTCCCGCTGAGTCGGAGGCAACCCAGCACGCAGGGCTGGGCAAGGCGGGCCGGGAGCTGCAGAGAACTTTGTTTGTGTTTTCAACTCAACCCCGCCTCGGGCCCGGGCCCGTCCCAGGGCTGTTCCTCATCTCCGGCTTCGCCCTCAGACAGCCCGGGGGCGGGGCCTGAGAGCGCGGGGCCTGAGAGGCTGTGCCGTGTGCAGAGCCCGCCCCTGCCTCGCTGCCATTGGCTGATGGTGCCGTCACTCCTGGTTCTGGCTGCGCGCTGATTGGGCAGAGCGGGCAGAAGCGCGGCCTCGGTGCCGGCCCTGGCGCAGCGGAGGCGCCATTGTTGGAGCTTCCGTGCGGACCCGGGAGCGGCGGCAGCGGCCGGAGCCCCGTGAGGCGGCGGCGGAGCTCGGAGGTGGCCCCGGCGCAGGTGGGAGCCGCGCTGGGTTGTGCCGGGGCTCGGGGCTGGCTGCGGGCGGAGGGGGCGGCAGGCGGCTCTGGCTGTGGCTCGGTTGTGCCGTGTCCGCGCCGTGTTCCCCGTGCCCTGAGGGCGCTGCGGGAGCGGCTGCCCGCGGTCTCCTTCCCGCGGGTGCCTGGGCAGGAGCCGGGGCCGGAGCAGCGCTGGCTCGTCCCGGTTCCTGTGGGTAGGACAGAGGCGGCTGCGCTGTCCCGGGGCCTGTGAGGGGAGATTCGCATCGCCAGAGGTTTCTGTCCCCGAAGGAGACAGAGGAGTCCTGTAGAAGTGACTTTATTCATGAACAAAGGGAGAGGCAATGCGGCATTTGCCATGCGGTCTCTCCAATTGTTGAAGTACGCAGCCTGTTTTTTTAAAATATTTTATTAACTGTTTACACGTTAAAGTGTTACCTTCAAAGCTCTTTTAGTTCTGCAAAATGCAGCCTAAAGGTGAACTTTGAAAAACCCATATACCAAAATTTTGAGATTACTAAATGCAATACACAAACATACACAAAAACATTCCAAAGCAATGAAGGTTTTTCTACTTTTTCTCCTAAGACTACAAATTAATTCTCACACCCCTGGCCCAAACCTAACGGACAATATAAAAGTAAGATTATTACAAAAATTATTCTTATTTTTTAATCTTGTCACAGAAACTGCAGGAAAAAAAATGCTCCAACAGTATCTTTAGTGTCAGAGAGTCAAGGCATTAATTCAGGCCAGGATTGCAACAGAAATCATTTCATCCACACATAGCTTGGTGTGCAGAGAAAATCATTCCATGACATGTGAGTTTTATTGGATTTTTCCTAAAATTTTTTACAGTCTGAACCCATAGAAATCCATTGGTTTGATGTTCATTGCTTCCAAGTTGCTGAGGTCTCAGTATTTAATTTCGTATTGGACCCGGATTTCTTTGCCTCTGATGTTAATTAGGTCTGCACTCCTGGATTCCCTTCTCAGCCTTTTCCAAACCAGGTGTCTGCAGCTCTTCCAGGGGCAGTGTCTGGGGTGGGTGTTGGTTACTGTTTGCTGCTGGTCGTTGATGTTTTGTTGATGGTCGTTCTCTCTGTGGGGACCTTTTGGGCTCTTCCCAGTCTGCTGAGATGTTCAACTCATCTCTGTTGAATGGTGTAACATCCCTTCAAATAAAATCTTTAAAATTACTTTCCCCAGAGCAAAGTCAAAACCCAATCCTGACTAGAGAAATGAAATAAAAACCCATATTAAAGTCGGTCTATTTTCCAACCATCTCACCCCACCCAGCCCAGTGTGTGAGTCTGGCTGAGCCCCAGAGTGGAATTCTCCTGTTGTCTCCCCAGCCCCTGTGGCAGTGCAGGCACAGAAAGCCCTGAAGCTGCAGCAGTGGCAGCAAGGATTGGCCTGCAGTGCCTGGAGATGCCAAGGGAGGGTGCCCAGGCAGAGCATTCCAGCAGAGGATCTGTGGGCAGGCACAGGGGCTTCCCCCGCTGTGGAGCCCTGGCTGCTGCTCCCTTGCCTTTGAAAGAAATAGCCCCAGGTTATGCACTCCTAAGTTGTACTGTTATACTGTTTTGCTGTAAAATTAAAGTTGCACTGTTACTTGCCTGTTTTAAACTGTTCATGTTGAGTCTGTACCCTGAATTTCTGCTCGTTATGTCCAAGTTCTGTACCCTTTCTCCCTAAATTCTGGGTTTTCCCCTCTCCACGGACTAAAGCCCGCCGCCGCCGTTTGTCGTCCCCCCCTGCTACTTCCTGCTGCCCCCTGCTGCTTCCTGCTGCTCCCTGCCGCCTGCCGTCGAGCTGTGGACCCCGCCCAGTATGGAGATGAGAGAGCTCCCATGGTGCCTGGCTGCAACCGGGAGTCCAGTTGGAGCTAGAAAAGCCCCTGGGACAGCGAGCCAACACAGAAACTGGACCTAAGAAGGACAAAACTGTGCGAGGCACATGTCTAGCTATCTGCAGGCAGCAGGTATTCTTTTGTTACTTTCTCGCCATGACCTGAAAGGAACTGGAGAGAGGTGACCGCCCTGGACCACACGAGCCAAAGCGATTCTATGGAAACCCCCGTGAGGAAGGAATCCCGACTCTGCAGCAGCAGCAGCAGCAGCAGCAGATTCGACTGCACCTCCTCCTCCGTGGTGTCTACTGGGAGCAGCGGTGGCGTGCGCAGCCCCTCGGGCCCCCTACCCAGAGCTGATTTCTAATAAAGGCTTTTTCAAAGGAGCTGATCTCCTGGCCAATTTATAACACCTTCAGTGCAGGCTCAGTCGCAGCCTCCCATCCTCCTCCTGCAGCCGGGAAGTCCAAATCTCGGGGGCTTCAGAGACCCTGAGCCCAGGGTGAGGGGTCCCCCCGTGTTCAGCTGTACTGGGGCTGCTTCTGCCATGTTTCCTTCCTGAAGATCCCAGTGTCCTCACTGATGAGATCTTCAGTGCTCTCTCCCTGCTGACTCTTCCCAGACCCCCCTGATCTGTCACTCATCTGTCTCCTGGACACTCTCGTGTCCCCAATCAATCCTGGGGGCCAGAGGAGAAGGGAAGGAGAAGCAGGGATGAAGAACGAAATGGTCAAAGGATGCATGTGGGAGGAGAAGGTGGGATTGTGGAGGAGAAGGAGGAACAGTAGGAGGAAGAGGAGCGTGAGGAAGAGTAGGGACACAGGAGGAGGTGGAGCAGGAAGAGGAGGAACCACAAGGTTCCACCCGTCCCTGGATCTGCAGCCTACCCCAGCCCTGGGAGGATTTCCCCCCCACATGCAGCTGGTGACTGGGGAGAGGGATCCAGGATTTCCATGGGAGTGAATCTTGGTGTTTCTGAGCTTTATTGGGCTAAATGTTGGTGCTTTGGTTTTTAGCAAAGAGGCTGAACCTTTATATTTTAGATGAGGTTTTGTCTGAGTCTTGATGTTTGGGGAGTTTTTTGATCTGTGTCTTGATGTTTGGAGGACTTTTGCGCTGAATCTTGGTATTTTGCAGGTTCTTACAGAAACAAGGTGCCCAATGATTTCCTGAGATGAACTTGGGCAAGGAGGAACTCCCAGCCTGAGGGTCTCTCCTGTTGTTTTCCCCCTAAACCGGGGTTTTTCATTGCCAAGGAGTGTCCGGATGGAGGAGGAGAAAAAGCCTCGGAGATCCTGCAGGAGGAGGGGCTGCAAACCCAGCCCAGGGAGCTGCGAGGAGGAAAGACACGCCCTGTGCCAGGAGGGCGGCCAGAGATCCAGCCACAGCTCAGAGCTGGTGGAGAAGCCTGATGGAGGGGAGAAGCCCCACAAGTGCTTGGAATGTGGGAAGGGCTTCAGCCGAAGCCTGCACCTGATCTAGCACCAGGTAATCCACAATGGGGAAAAGCCCTATGAGTGTGGGGAATGTGGGATGAGCTTCAGCCAGAAGGGCTCCCTGACACAACACCAGAGGATCCACACTGGGGAAAAGCCCTATGAGTGTGTGGAGTGTGGGAAGAACTTAAGCTACAGCCCCGGCCTGAGGAAACACCAGAGTATCCACAGCGGGGAAAAGCCGTATGAGTGTGGGGAATGTGGGATGAGCTTCATCCAGAGATTCCAGCTGAGGGAACACCAGAGGATCCACACTTGGGAAGAGCCCTACAAGTGTGGGGAATGTGGGAAGAGCTTCAGAGAAAGCTGGGCCCTGATCCGGCACCAGGTGATCCACACTGGGGAAGGGGTCTACACCTGCTTGGAATGTGGGAAGAGCTTTGGATGGAGCTCCAGCCTGAGAAACCACCAGCGCATCCACACTGGGGAGAGGCCCTACGAGTGTCCCGAGTGTGGGAAGAGGTTTCAGACCAGCGCCACTCTTCTTGTCCATCAACGGATTCACTCGGACGAGAGGCCCTTCCGCTGCCCCGACTGTGGGAAGAGCTTCAAGTTCAACTCACACCTCACTGCCCACCGGCGCATCCACACTGGGGAGAGGTCCTACGAGTGTCCTGAGTGTGGGAAGAGCTTCTCACCGAGCTCTCGCTTGACCCGACACCAATGGAGGTGCCACTAAGGGAAGCCCTGGGAGTGCCCTGAGAGCGGGAAGAGCTTCGTGCACTGCTCCAGCTCCATCTCCCATGGGAGAATCAGCGTTGGATGATCTCCAGTGACCCACATTGGGCAGAGCCCTGGTGCTCCTTGGTCCTGGTGATCTGTGTTGGGAAGACAACTGGCTGAGGGAGCTCCACACCTTTTTGTCTCCCTGTGGGCACCTGGAAGAACGCAGGGGCAGGAACATTCATCAGGACACAGACTGCCATTGGGAATTCCATGGGGAGAGTGGATTTGTTGACTTTCAACCCCAGAAAATCTTTTGTGTTCAATCCTATCTTTTGGTGGCCTCAAGGAATGCTGGATGGTCTTGGAGGTCTTTTCCAACCTCAGGGATTCGTCAGTTTTGATTTCTGATTGCCCAAGTGTGTCTTCCACAGCCAAATGGTGATGAACGGGTGCCAACATTAAGGTTTTGGAGACAGTTGGGTGGAGACCCCTCCAAAAAAGGTTCTTCCCTCCCACCCAAGCACGTGGATCCTCAGCTGGCACGGACACAGAAATCCTTTTCTTTTGGCCTTAATTTGCTTTTCATTTCTGTTCATCCCTTTAAAAAAATCCAACAATGGGGTAAAAATAAGGACACTGAACTAAGACCTGGGTGAGGACATGGGGGGACACAGACATGGTGAGTGACATGGGGACACATGGACATGGAGGGGGACGTGGCCATTCATGGGGACACGGGAACACGGGCTCAGATGGAGATGTGGGGGACAATGACAGGGATGGAAACATGGTGGGGAGACAGCCATGGGTGAGGCCATGGTGGGACATGGCCAGTGACATGTGGGGACATGGCCATGGCCGGTGCCATGGGGGGAACTTGCAGGAGCTGTGGGGGATGCTGAGTGTGAGGGAGTTGAGGATTACTGGGAGGCACTTGGGGCTTGCTGAGGACTTTGAGGATCCCAGGCCGAGCAGCTCCGGCTGCTCTGGGAGACCCTGGCGGAGGTTCTGGGGCAGCTGCTCAAGGAGCCCCTGACCTGGAGCCCCAGCCAGGCATTGGGCTCCTGGAAGGGAATGAACATGCTTGTCCCCAGGAGGGAAGTCCCAGCAGCCGCAGGGTGTTGGGGACAGCTGAGAGGCCACAGCAGGGAGGGGAAAGCCAGTTAGAGCTTCCCTCTCCAAAACTGCCCCTCAGAAATCCCCAAACTCATGGATTCTTTGCAGGAAAATGTTGTCATGAGGTGCCTGAATTAAGGGAAAGTGGGGAGGGAAACCCTCAGACTGCGCAGGAGGGGTCTGGAATCCCCAAAGCCAAGGATGCATGTCTTGGGTTATATAACCATAAAAATGTGTATTCTGTTTCATTTGTTGAAAGCAGCTGGGGAGATGTTTTTCTTTATGTCTTGTAACTCCAGCAGGGAGGGGAGCAGATGCTTTCTGATAACGGGCCAACTGTTCAAACCAGGTGGGGCTGTGTTTCGTATCTCTTTTACCACCTGTCCACCCTCCAGGGGGATATCTTGTGCTCATGGGCCATGAAGGCTCACCAATGACAGGACACATTCCATCATCCCATTGTGAGATGCTCCACCCTGTGTGGGAGGAGCCAGCAATTCCTACCTGGAAAAAACCTGAGATGTAGGAACATGAGGGATCTAGTTCCACTAGATTCCCAGAGGAAGAATAGACCCTTCTCACCATCACTGGACCCTTTTCTCTCAGGATCATCTCTATTCCGACAGCACCATATCTGCCACTCCAGGAGGACTTACTGTGGATTGCTTCCAACAGCCTGACCAACAGGGTGTCAGGTTGTATTTCTGACTCTGTCACGGTTTCTAGGATTTTTGTTTGTTTGCTTGGGTTTATTTTGTACTCCTACATTTGTATTGTGAATATTTCTAGTCCAGAACTGTTATTCCTATTCCCATATCTTTGCCTGAAAGCCGTGAATTGCAAAATTACAATAATGTGGAGGGGGTGAGGGGTTTACATTCTCCATTCCAAGGGGAACTGCAGCTTTCCCTGGCAGATACGCATCATTCCAAACCGAGACAGCTTTTGGAGCCCAAGGCGGAGCAGAAGGGCATTGAGAGAAAAAGGAATAACAGTTCTTGAGTGACTTAAGTTCTTGTGTACTGGATATAGAAAGCTTCTTAAGTAGAATCATGTGGTCTCACCCTGGTTTGGGTGGCATGTTGTTGTCGCTGTATTTCTCCCATTTGCAGGCCCTTATCTAAACATGGGCCCTATAACTAAGGCTACTGTGGCTGTTATCCAGTTTGCTTTATGGATTAATGAGGTGAGGAATTAATGGATCTTTAACTTCCTCTGGAAGGCAGGCACATGGATTCCCAGGTATTACACAGTAACTGTGTGGTTTTGGGGTTACTTTAACAATGGTACCTACTGCGAGGAAATGACACTGGGGGAAATATTTTCCCAACCCTTCATCCAGCTCTTTGGGTCACACCACTTTCTGAAGGGTTCAAATCTCCTCTGAATGCTAATGATATCGTACAGTGGCTGGTGTTGCTTATAGTCCTACTCTATTTAGCATTCCGAGATTGACCTGGGTAACCACCCTGACACCTACTCCACAAAATAGAGATGCTGCCCCAGAGCCTGGCCCTGCCCCACAGCCTGGCTCAGAGATAAGCCACACGGATTGGGTGAAGGAAATACGTGACTGTTTTAGGGTGACTTTATGATGTTTGTATTTTAATTGTTTGTTCTGTTTGTGTTGTACATTAAGTTTTATGCTTTTAAAATTAATTTTGTGAGCAAAGGAGAAAAAAGAAGTAGTGCGCAGTTTGTTTTGAGAAAGCTGTTTGACTTTTAAATGTTGTTTTGGTGGTTTGTTTCAGATATGGACAGTAGTAGAACAGATTTTTTGTGTTTTTAGTTAGTTTTAGCTAGCTGAAGTAAAAAAGTTTTTTGGACTTTTTTTTTTTTTTTTTTTTTTTTTTTGAGATTGTTTAAATTTGTTCTAGACGGAAAAATTTAGAAGAGCAGTGAGGGCTTGCACTTGCATCTAGCTGGGGCCTGGACTTCTAGAGGGAGTAGGACTGAGTGAGCTGAGCTATATTTACGGCAAAGATTTTTTTAGTTCATTTTTTTTTCTTCAGAGCAAACAAAAGTTTTATTGTTTTATGTTATTCTTTCTTTGTGCTTGTGGGCATCTTGTTTGTTAAATAAATAGTTTTTTCTACTTTTCTCTGAAGAAGTTCTTTCTTGTTTAGACTGGCTGAGAGAAGGAGCTGTTTAAGTTTGCTTTTCAGAGGAATCCCCTTTGGAGGTTTCCTCCCAAATTTGCCCTAAACCAAGACATATATTGTTATTGGTGCCCAACATGCGGCTCAAAAATATATTAATGACATTTTAGTTATAGTTTATATAAAAATAAAATAGTCAGTGGCCATGTTGCTCCTTAAACTCCTAATGTCTCTTAAAATAAAATCTTTCTTTGTTTGTTCCCTAAGCTTTTAAAAAATTTTAATACCTTTCTAGTCCCTACATTTGTTCTCTTATCCAAAAATAGCTCCAATGTTGTCCCTAACACATAACTTTTACACTAAAAATACACAAATTAAAATAGCTATTCTCCTAAGCTCAGTAATTATAATTTATACAAGGCTTATACAAGTACTGGAGTTTGTACCAAGTATATTTAGTTTATAACTTCTTCATCCTACCCTGCATCCTAGTTCCAGTAACATATTTTAAAAACTTACCAATAATTGCACCCAGTTTGTTTAAAAAGTAAAAAACAAAGCTTTCCAGTCTTTTCTTTCCTTCTTCTCTTTTAAATCAGTTTTAAAATCAATTTTAAAATCAGTTTTAAATTTTAAAAAATGGTCAGAATCCCCTAAATGTTAAAAAAACCACTCTCCTAATATATTAACCTAGTAAGCTTCCTCTATACAGTTTACAGCTTGTCTAAAATAAAATCTGAGTTTTCCAGAAAGGCTGATAAAACTGCTGACCTAAAAGTAAACCCCAAAATAAACCCAAGTTTAAAAAATACGAATAATGTAATGTCCTGAGGTGACGTTATGATATATCCCCAATCGTCTGTCGGGTTTATGCTGCATATTACACTCTGTACCTTTAATTTGGATCTGAGAGTAAAAGGGGGAGAGAAGTGCACAGTTTGTTTTCAGGAACCTCTCTCTCCCTGTCAGACTGACCTTGAAGAGAGTGGGAGTCAGCAACACACAGATGGAGAGGGTTTGTTTGTTTGTTTGTTGTTTTGTTTTGTTTTGGTTTTTTTTCCTTGGCTAGCACTTTCACTTTGCTTTGCTTTGTGGCTAGTTAGCGTAGGTTAGTTAAGGCTCAGCAGCTTCAGATTTCTTTTTTTTTTCCTTTTTTCTTTTTTTCCCTTTTTTTTCTGCCTCTCTTTGGAACTGTTCAAACCTCCCCAAACTGAAGACCTGGGGGGGTGCTCCAGGGGAGTTTGCATTGGGACCCACCAAGATCTCCCCAGCGCTGCAACTTTTCCCAGTGAGGAAGAACTGAGAGCAGAAACCATCTGCAGGAGGGACTTTGTTTTCCCTAATTTGTCATCTGTCCAGGGCGGCACGAAGTTCTTGTCATCTGGTATTGTCCAATTTATTGTGCTGGGGAGTGCTTTGCCGGTTTAATAAACAGGTTTCTTTCCACTTCTCTCTGAGGAGGTTTCTCCTGAACCAGTTGGGGGAGGGGGGGGAGGGTTTCCCTAGGAGTTCTCCTCCCAAATTTGCCTTAAACCACTACAACTTTCCTGGCGCCCAATGTGGGGCAGAGAGAGTGGAAAAAACCCTGTACTGATCGTATTTCTGGTAGTGAGTACTCTGTATTGGTATAAAGCAATCAGTAGCGGTGTTGTTTGAATTTGTGTCTCTTGGGGTGGGAGCCTTGATGTTTTTTTGGTCCCTGGGCTTCTTTGAGGTCTTAATACCTTTGTGGTCCCTAGGTTTATTTTCATATCCAGAAATATCTCCAGTATTGTCCCTAATATGTCGTTTTTACAGCAGAGGGACATGGATTAGAGTAGCTATTGGCCTTGGCTTGGTGATAATAATTTGTATGAAATTTATAAAGGTGCTGGAATCTATTCCAGGTATGTATGGTTCATGGTTATGGTTGTTCACCCTGTTTGTTGGAGGAGAGGCAGGGGATGAAATGTTGGAGTCTCTCATTTCCTTCTTCTCCTCTCTATCTGTTACATCACTGTTGGAGCATGTTCAATTTCCCCTAAGTGTTAAAGAGACCATCTTTCTGGTGTTTAATCTGATTAGGTTCCTCTATACAGTCTGCAGTTTCTCTAGAATGAGGGCTGAGATTTCTAGAGGGGCAGATGAAACCCCTGACCCAGGCCTAGAAAATCCTGAGTGGTGTGGAGAATGGGAGGATATGGGCCAAGTCCTGAAGGAATTTTCTG
The DNA here is from genome assembly GCA_016584745.2 of Phylloscopus trochilus trochilus. Taxonomy (NCBI): domain Eukaryota; kingdom Metazoa; phylum Chordata; class Aves; order Passeriformes; family Phylloscopidae; genus Phylloscopus; species Phylloscopus trochilus. Next base: position 3,202,304 of record WQNJ02000034.1, read on the forward strand.
ACCCTATAGTCTGGGACTTCCCACGTGAACGAATTCGGAATCCAGCTGAGGTGGGGAAATACCTGAAAGAGAAGTACCATAATGACTCTAAGAGGGAAAAGATCATTGCAATAAGCTGGGCCCTGGCATATGCTTATCGCACGCTGCTGGATACTGTAGGGCAGCAGATAGAGGCAGGGGGCCAGGAGCATAAATCAACAGCTACCCCAGTCACTCAGTCTGCAGCCAGCACCCCAATTGTGAAGCCAGCAGCTGAGCTAGAACCTGAGCCTGAGTCAGCAGCTAAACCAGACAGTAAGCCCAAGCCCCTGGCAGTTGCTCCAGCAAAGAAGCACACCCACAAAACTGATTGATCAGTGGATGATGATGATCCAGGAGAAGGACCTTCACCAAGGTCAGAAGCCAAAGCATCTGGCACAGGATCAGAAGCCAACATTGATTCCTTTTCCCTTCTTAGGACCTTCGGGCCTAAGAAAGGATTACAGGCGACAATCTGATGAATCTATAATTAGCTGGCTAGTCCATCTTTGGGATGCTGCAGGCGAGGCTACAATTCTGGATGGCACTGAAGCGAGGCATTTGGGATCCCTGTCACTTGATCCAGTCATCGACCAAGAGATGATGAGAGAGGCTAACCCACGCAGTCTCTGGGTACAGGTCTTAGGAAGTGTGGCAGAAAGATGTGTGCAGATGATCTTTATATGCAGCAAACCCCATGGAAGACCATAGAACAAGGGATTCAACGCTTGAGGGAAATGGCAGTGGCAGAGATGGTCTTCTCAGATGACATGAATGTTAGGAACCCAGACTTGGTACCGTGCATGTCTGTGATGTGGCAAAAACTTATACGACTTGGACCATTAGAATATGCTTCTGCTTTAGCAGTAATGAAGTGAGAAGACACAGGAGAGACTGTACTAGATATGGTAAAGAAACTCCAAGCATATGCAGATGCTGTGCATGGCCCAACACATGCCAGAATCGCAGCGGTGGAAACACGTCTCAGGAAGCTAGAAGATAGATAGAGGAGAATCATAAGAAACTTAGGGAGGAGATTAGAGAGGACCTTCTCCAAATCTCAGCAGTGCAGATTAGAGGTTCTGGTACCCAGCGCAGACGTTCCCCAGACAGGGAGAGAGGGTACACCCCACGAGCTGAGTTGTGGTTCTTCCTGTGTGATCATGGAGAAAACATGAGGAGATGGGATGGAAAATCTACTGCTGCTTTGGCACAATGGGTGCGTGAATTGAAGGAAGGCAAGACTCAGAGAGGAAGTTCCACTAGAAGGGAAGCAGCTCCAGTTGCCTGTAGCCAAACTGCCAAGTGTGATGATGATGACATGTCCGAGCCCCTTGAAGGAACTTCTAAGACATATGCCCAAGGAAAGAAGGATAACCAGGCTTAGAGGGGCCCTGCCTCTAGCCAGGTAGAGGCTAGGGAAAATCGTGTTTTTTGGACTTTGTGGATTCGTTGGCCTGGCACATCTGAACACAAGAATATGAGGCTTTGGTTGATACAGATGTGCAGTGTACATTAATTCCATCAAGACATGTAGGGGCAGAGTCTGTCTCTATTGCTGGCGTGACAGGGGGATCACAAGATTTTATTTTGGTGGAAGCAGAGGTGAGCTTGACTGGAAATGAATGGAAGAAACACCCCATTGCGACTGGTCCAGAGGCCCCATGCATTTCGGGCATAGATTACCTCCGAAGTGGGTATTTCAAAGACACAAAAAGACTCAGGTGGGCAATTGGGGTGGCAGCTGTAGTGACAGAGGTCATCCAGCAGTTGAATACCTTGCCTGGACTGTCCGAGGATCCATCTACAGTAGGACTTCTGAAGGGGGAAGATCAACAGGTACCAATTGCTACTTCGGTAGTGCACTGCTGGCAGTATAAAACGACTCGAGATGCTGTGATCCCCATCCATAAGATGATCCGTGAGCTGGAGAGCCAAGGGGTGGTCAGCAAAACCCACTCACCCTTAAACAGTCCCATTTGGCTTGTGTGTAAGTCTGAAGGAGAGTGGAGATTGACTGTGGACTATCGTGCATTGAATGAAGTGACTTTACCACTGAGTGCTACCGTGCTGGACATGTTGGAGCTCCAGTATGAGCTGGAGTCCAAGGCAGCAAAGTGGTACGCCACTATTGACATTCCCAATGCATTTTTCTCCATTCCTTTGGCAGCAAAATGCAGGCCCCAGTTTGCCTTCATCTGGAGGGGTGTGCAGTACACCTGGAACCGACTGCCCCAGGGGTGGAAGCACAGCACCACCATCTGCCATGGACTGATCCAGACTGCACTGGAAAAGGATGAGGCTCCGGATCATCTACAATACATTGATGACATCATTGTGTGGGGAAACACAGCAATGGAAGTCTTTGAGAAAGGAGAGAAGATCATCCAGATTCTCCTGGAAGCCGGTTTTGCCATCAAGAAGAGCAAAGTCAAGGGATCTGCCCGAGAGATCCAGTTCCTGGGGTAAAATGGCAAGATGGATGGCGTCAGATTCCCACTGAGGTCATCAATAAGATCACTGCCATGTTTCCACCAACCAGCAAGAAGGAAACACAAGCTTTCCTATGTGCCATAGGCTTTTGGAGGATGCACATCCCTGAGTGCAGTCAGATTGTGAGTCCTCTCTACCTGGTTACTCACAAGAAAAACGATTTCTACTGGGGCCCTGAACAGCAACACACCTTTGCCCCGATCAAGCAGGAAATCGCTCATGTGGTAGCCCTTGGCCCAGTCAGGACGGGACCAGAGGTGAAGAACGTGCTCTACTCTGTAGCCGGGAGCCATGGTCTGTCCTGGAGCCTTTGGCAGAAGGTGCCTGGTGAGACTCAGGGCCGAACACTGGGATTATGAAGCCAAAGCACAGATGGTCTGAAGCCAACTATACTCTCACAGAGGAGGAAATCTTGGCCACCAACAAAGGAGTTCAAGCCGCTTCAGAAGTTAATGGCACCTAAGCACAACTCCTCCTGGCACATCGACTACCGGTGCTGGGGTGGATGTTTAAAGGAAAGGTTCCCTCTACCCACCATGCCACTGACATCACATGGAGCAAATAGATCGCCCTCATCACTCAGCGCGCCCGTATTGGAAACCCGAATCACCCTGGGATTTTGGAAATAATTACCAACTGGCCAGAAGGTGAAAACCTTGGTCTTACTGACAAAAAGGGACAAGAGCAAGTGACACATACTGAAGAAGCTCCACTGTATAACCAACTGTCAGCAGAAGAAACACGCTACATTCTTTTCACTGACGGTTCCTGTCGCATCGTAGGGATGAACCGAAGTGGAAAGCAGCTGTATGGAGCCCCACACGACAGGACACAGAAACTACTGAAGGAGAAGGTTAGTCGAGCCAGCTTGCCGAACTCAAAGCTGTTCAATTGGCCCTGGACATTGCTGAAGGGAGAAGTGGCCAAAGCTCTACCTCTACACTGATTCATGGATGGTAGCTAATGCTCTGTGGGGATGGCTGGAAAGGTGGAAAAAGGCCAACTGGCAGCATAGAGGAAAACCAATCTGGGCTGCAGATGAATTGAAAGAGATAGCCACTCAGGTAGACAAGCTACCTGTAAAAGTCCAGCATGTAGATGCCCATGTCCCCAGGAATCGGGCTAATGAGGAGCACTGGAACAACGAGCAGGTAGATTAGGCTGCGTAGATAGAGGTGTCCAAGATAGACTTAGATTGGCAACATAAGGGAGAGTTGTTCCTAGCTCAATGGGCCCATGGTGCCTCAGGTCATCAGGGCAGAGATGCCACATATAAGTGGGGACGAGACCAAGGGGTGGATCTAACCATGGACAGTATTTCTCAGGTCATCCATGACTGTGAGACATGTGCTGCCATCAAGCAGGCCAAGCAGGTGAAGCCCCTATGGTATGGTGGGCGGTGGTCCAAATATAAGTATGGGGAGGCCTGGCAGATTGACTACATCACCCTGCCCCAAACCTGCCAAGGCAAGCGCTATGTGCTGACCATCGTGGAAGCCACCACTGGGTGGCTGGAGATGTACCCTCTGTCTCACCCCCTGGAACACCATCCTAAGCCTTGAAAAGCAAGTTCTTTGGAGGCATGGTACCCCTGAGAGGATTGAGTCAGACAATGGGACTCATTTCAAGAGCAGCCTTATCAACACCTGGGCTAGGGAATATGGCATTGAGTGGGTGTGCCATATCCCCTACCATGCACCAGCTGCAGGCAAAGTGGAGAGGTGTAATGGACTGTTTAAAACTACCTTGAAAGCATTGGGTGGGGGATCTTTCAAAAATTGGGAGCAGCACTTAGCAAAGACCACTTGGTTAGTTAACACCCGAGGTTCTACCAACTGAGCAGGCCCCGCCCAGGCTGAGCCTCTGCATACAATAGACAAAGTCCCAATGGTGCATGCCAGAGGTTTGTTAGGGAAGACAGTTTGGATCAAGTCTGCCTTAAGTACAGACAAACCCATCCGTGGGATTGTCTTTGCTCAGGGCCCACGTTGCACATGGTGGATAATGCAAAGAGATGGGACAACACTATGTGTACCTCAGGGAGATCTGATTGTTGGGTGAGAATCATATGTAAACATCACTGATTGCTGCATGTCACTGCCATTGTCTGTACATTAAACCACGCAGACATGAAATAGAAGAAAATGTGTAAGTGAGAGGGTATGAGCAGGTGCTGAAGGTATGAGCAAGTGTTGGAGGTATGAGTAAGTGGTGTTGAAGGTATGAGTAAGTGAGAGAGTTTTGTGTGAGCAAAATAAGAGAGTGGGGAATCCTGTAGCTCTACAGCCTGAGGCCTGGATTCAGTGACTTGGTGTGGGATGTAACAGGGACATGATGGGTATTGCTTGCATTTTTGTGGGGAGAATGAATGGAAGTTTTATGTTGGATAAATGCATGATGTAGAATGTATATTGGTTTTGGTTGTAAGTTGACGATATGGGGATAAGGGGTGGAATTTTCTAGGGTGACGTTACGATGTTGTATCCCCAATCGTCTGTTGGGTTTATGCTGGATGTTACACTCTGTACCTTTAATATTGGGTCTGAGAGTAGAAAGTAGAGGAGAAGCGCACAGTTTGTTTTCAGAAACCTTCCCCTTCCGGGCTGGCTTGAGAGTGGGAGTCAACAACACACCAACATGAGACAGAGAGGGGGTTTTTTCCCTCTCTCTTTTTGTCTTCTTTTTAGTTAGTTAGTGAATCTGGCTGAGGCAGAGAAGCTTCGGTTTTCTTTTCCCTCTTTTTTTCTTTTTTTTCCCCTTTTTTTCGCCTTCTTTTGGAACTGTTCAAACCTCCCCAGACTGAGGACCCAGGGGAGCACCAGGGGAGCTTGCACCTGGAACCCACCAAGATCTACCCTGCACAGCAACTTTTCCCAGTGCCGGAGAACTGACAGCAGAGTAACCACCTACAGGAGGGACTTCTTTTCTAATCTGTCATCTCTCCAGAGTGGCACAAAATTCTTGTCATCTGGTATTGTTCAATTTATTGTGCTGGGGAATGCTTTGCAGTTTTAATTAAACAGGTTTCTTTCCACTTCTCTCTGAGCAGGTCTCTCTCCCAAACCAGTGGGGAGAGGGGAGGGAGGACCCCTTAGGAGGTTTTGATGCTGTTCAAGATTACAGCGATACGGACTCTGAATTTTTCAGAAGGCTGAAATTACTCCAATCAATCTTTATTACCCGGGAATTTCTTCCCTTTATACTATTTTACAAAGAACCCACCCAAGGGTGAAAGAAAGACAAACTTCTTCGACTACATTGGTCAAGTCAGAGGGACATCAAGCAAAGGTCCCTCCTAGGGAAAGGAATGCAAAACATAGGATACGGTTAGGAAAACATGTCTCTTGTTGACAGAACGGTGCCTGGGAAAGAGTTTCAGCGGAATCAAAACATCACAGTACGAACCATGACTACAGGTTTCCTCCCAAATTTGCCCTAAACCACTACACCTCTTGCTCATCTCATGGTCTTTATGACCCCATGGCCATGGTTCAGTCATGGTCACCTCATGGTCACCTCATGGTCACCTCATGACCTTGATCACCTCACAGTCATGGTCATGAAATGCTCATGGTCATTAAATGGTCATGTTCATCTTGTGGTCAACTCATGGCCACAGTCATGTCATGGTCACAGTCGTAGTCGTGTCATGGTCATTTCCTGACCACCATCATCTCATGTTAATGGTCGTCTCCTGATCACAATCACCTCATGCTCATGGTCCTCTCATGGGCACAATCTCATGCTCATGGCTGTGTCATGGTCATCTGATGGTCACAGCCCTCTCATGGTCAGGATCATCTCATGGGCACGTCACAGTCATGGTCAGAGCATGGTCATGATCATCTCATGGTATCTAGGTTTGAATGACAGGTTTCTGCTCAGGAAGGAGGAGCCTCCCTTGGAACGGAGAATTCAAACCCTCTTTGTTGCCATGCTTTCGTGCCTGCTTGTTTTGGTTTTGGGAATTCTATTCTCAGGCACGGTTCTGAAGCACAAGGTCATGTTCTGTAAACTACCGAAGCTCCCACATCTGTTCCCAGAGGAGGGGCTTCGGTGATGGTCTCTGGAAAATGACCAGTGGTTCCAAGTGTCCCACCTCTGGGGTGGGCAACTTGTAAAATGTACAAAAAGGAGTCAGAAATAAAGGTGTGGTCTCTTGCCCTCTCTTGCCTGCAAGAGCACCACGCAGCCTTCACTGATGCCTCCCTGTCTCTCTCTCCTCGGCGTCGTCGGCAGTTATATATGGTGACCCCTGACGTGACCTGCAGCCGCGAGAACAAGGTAAAAAATACCTTGGCCCCTTTTTAAAAAAGAAAGGGATTTTTATTTCTCTCCAGTAGGGAGAAGAAACTTGGAAAAATGAACCGGCCTCTAGGACTGGAAGATAACTACGTTTTAACCATGTGGGGGTTGTATCTCGGAAGATGGGAAGTAGGTATAACCTCAGAACATCTAACGCAACTATACAGATGGGGGAAAAACCAGGGTTTTATCCCGAACCCCAAAAGAGCGCGGTATAGGTCATTTTGGTCTCTCTTGGGTCAAACTGTGAATGAAGAGTTAGATATGCTAATGAAATTATCACTGATATGGGAAAGATCCATGAAGGTTTTTGAGATGTCGGGAGAAGAATTTCTTTTCAGCTCCCTTCCCGATTCAGAGGAAGAGGATCGAAGTCTCCAGATTGCTGCTGACAGCTCGGAGAGTCTCCCGAAGCCGCCTTCAGAAGACCTGGGTTTGTCCTTTCCCCCCGCTTGTCAGCCTTCTTCTGGGAAGGAGGGGGGGAAAACCCCGGGCAAACGCGGAGGCGCCCAGCGCTGGTCTGCGAATCGAGCGCCGCGACCGCGCCGTCTCCCAATCCCTCCACGCTCTTCCTCGCGAACGGCCGCGCGCAGGAGGGGGGAGGGGGTCGGGGGTTCCGAGACGCCGTCGCGCCCCGCCCCGCGGCCACCGCGCCGCACTTTCCCATGCAAAAAGCCCATTGAGACCTTGGCGCCGCCCCGGGGACCCCAACCCGGCGGTCCGGGCTCGAAAAAGCCCGGGAGGAAGAGGGGACGGGGGTCGCCCATCCCCCAGGCCCCTGCCCCAAAAAAGAGGCAAAAGGGAGTGCGGGGCGGTGCGGCTCTTTGCAGCCGCCGCAGGAGGAAGGGGGGGCTGCCCCCTATGCCCCCCCGCCCCTCAGCCCCCTCCGGCTCGGCTCGGCCGGAGACTCCGCCCCCAACACGCCGCGCGGCGCCCGGAGCCGCCCCATCCCGGGGCCGCTGGGGGAGACGGGCGGGGGCCGCCCGTCCCCGCCCCCCGGGGCCCGCTGGGGCTGCCCAGCCGGCACCGCCGCTCCCCCCACGCCGCACGGCCCGCGGAAGGCGGGCGGGGGTGGCGCAACTCCGCCCCCGCCGCGCGGGACCCGACGGGACCGTTCTGCCGAGGACGCCGCCCACCCGCGGGTGCGGGGGGGGCGCGCGGGGGGACCCTGCGCTGGGCCGGCCACGGCCCGCCCCTCCCCTGGCGGCGCGGCCGCGGAAGAAGCCCCGCCGACCCACTCCAGCAAAAGGAGCTGGCTCCGCGATTCCACCGGCTGCCGCTCCGACGCTTGCCCCCCGTCGGCGTCTCCGTTGCCTGGCAACACTGCCGACCTTCCGCAAACTGCGGCTCCACCTGCGTCTGTGGACCCCTGCCGTGTCACCGTGCGCTCCAGCGGGCTGAGCTCTCCCTGGAACGAAGTGCAACCTATGGCAGGGGGACTGGGACGCTGGGGTGTTGAGAACCGCTTTTTGGGAACCCAAATGACTTCCCTTGGTCCAGCCCATGTGGCAGGTGCCCAGAGTGAGACCCGGGTTTCTCTGTCTGCTTCTGTGCTGTTCAGAAAGCGGGCTGAGAGGGATTCGTGGCTCTCTCTCACATACCCAAGGGAATTCCAGGGATCGTGTAACCTGTGCTTTTGCAGACCCTTGTTTTCAGGACTGGGAACTGGCGCTGGGATGTTTGCCTCGCATCTGCCGAGCACCCTGAGTCCCTGCACAGCATTCCTGGCCTGGTGACCATCCCAAGCTGTGTATCCTGTACCTCCGATACCATCCCTCCAGAGACCTGCATGATGCATGGAGGGGACGGGGCACTGCTTCGACAGCTAGCATCCCATGATCGGACTCCGAGAGGCCTCTTCCCTGTGGTTTTGCTTGCATTCCAGGGGGAGTGTTGTGGACCTCTGGGGGGCGGGATTCTTGGCTGGGGTTTGGGGGGACAGGATTGGGATGAATTTTGTAATAAGGGTCATTGCATTGCATGGCACAGCATCTCACCCGACAAGGATTCGGCAACTGGTCACAACATGTTTTAAAAAAAAAAAAAAAAAAAAAAAAAAAAGAAAAAAAAAAAAAAGGGGGAAAAAGCAGGGGACAGTCCCTGCAAATTAGCCGACAGGCAAATTGGAAACTGTGACCAGAATGAGAGCCGACAAGTGGAGAATTCTACGAGTCTTCAATCGAAGACCCCTCCACAAGCAGATATAAAATCTGCATTTTTCTTTTTTCTTTTCTTTTTATATAAACTGAAAGGGTGAGATGTTGCCATGCTTTCGTGCCTGCTTGTTTTGGTTTTGGGAATTCTATTCTCAGGCACGGTTCTGAAGCACAAGGTCATGTTCTGTAAACTACCGAAGCTCCCACATCTGTTCCCAGAGGAGGGGCTTCGGTGATGGTCTCTGGAAAATGACCAGTGGTTCCAAGTGTCCCACCTCTGGGGTGGGCAACTTGTAAAATGTACAAAAAGGAGTCAGAAATAAAGGTGTGGTCTCTTGCCCTCTCTTGCCTGCAAGAGCACCACGCAGCCTTCACTGATGCCTCCCTGTCTCTCGTTCCCTCGGCGCCGTCGTCAGTTATACCTCTTCCTGTGAATTATTATAATTTTGAAAATTCAGGGGCTCTCAGGCACAGGTACGGGGACAGGAATCACAGTTCTTTCCTGGTATGTATAACCAGGCAAACAAACAACACCAACCACAGCATTGATAACAAACAGAACCAGGAACCCAGGAACAGCTTCCCTGAGCGTGGCACTTTCCCCTGGGGTGCAGTTCCGGGCACAGCCGGCAGGGGCGCTGGTGGCTCCCGGCGGGCAGGGCAGGTGCGATGATCTCCCCGCGGCTGCAGGGGGCGCTGTGGCGCGGGCTCGGGGAGCGCGCGGTGATGGCGGCTTTGTCCGGGACGGGAAGGGATGGAGGAGAGGCTTTGCTTCACAAAGCCCTGGGGCTGCCCATCCCAGTGCCCCAGCAGGACTCTCGGCAGCAGCAAGCTGGGCCAGCAAGATGTCTCAGCAGGCAGGGGGTGTGGGGCTACAGTGCCGCAAAAGCTTGGAGCAGTGCTGAAGAAGCAGCAGGGGTGGGACAGCAGCAGCCTGGCTCCCAGCAGGGCAGAGAGGGTTGAGCTCAAGATCCCAGGCACTCGAGGAGATGGGGATAGGTCCCTCTTTTAGTGAGGTGGGTGTTAATAAGTTCCAGATCAGTGGCTGCTCTTGCAGGCAAAGGCTCACCCCACAGCAGAAGAAAGCAGGACCGAGCTGGGCTCCAGCAGCAGCAGCAAATTCCCTTTCCCAAGCAGCAGCTCCGATTGTCTTTCCCTCAAGGCTGAGAAAGAGAGAGAGAGCCAGCAGCTGCCCCAGCTCCGTCTTTTACCTACCCAATTCTCACGGCATCTCTGCCCCTTGGAGACAGACTTCCAGATAATATTGCATTGTTCCTTTAACATTACCCTAAGGTTTCCAAGGTGAGTTTGCTTTTGATTTTAATATAAGGGGTCTCCTTGCCACCTCTGGAAAAATTCCAAGGAGGCCGTTGAAGGGATTGGCCAGAGGAAAAATGGCCCATCCCTCCCCAAAGGTGATTTGACCCTTAGGCTGCCCTTCTACCCTCGGGTCACACCCCTCCCTCTTGGATTGGTTGGTTCACTGCCCTTCCCCCTTCCTCCTCTCCCAACCCAGGAAGAGCCGCATGGTCTTTGTTCTGCCCTGGGAGTCACACTGTTCAGAAGTCCTGCAGAGACTGGAATAAACCTCTGGATAAAACTTCCACGCAGATCCGGTCTCCTATCTTCACTGATCGTCCTGCCTTTCTGTGAGAGGGTCATACAGGATTTATCTTGCCACAGCTCATTGCTGCACCCCGGGTCCCACACTGCCTGGAGCCTTGGGACAAGCCCGGACTTGCCTGAGTGGTCTGTGCTTGTAGCTGGCAGTGCTACAGTGCCACAGTCCCTGTGGGATGAACCATGGAGTTGTTCTCCCAGCAGGGCTACCACTGGATATCCCTGTTCCAAGCTGTGATTACTCACAGCTTTAAGGTAAGAGAAGTGCAAACAGATGCCCTCCTCCCCCGAGCTTGATCACTTTTTGTGTTTCCTCAAGTACCAATTGTTAGTGTTTCCTAGCAACTTATGGGAAAAAGTTCTCTAAGTAAGAAGGAACAAAAGGAAAGAAACCTAACCTGCAACACATGGGTAGGGTCAGAGTCATGGTCATCACATGGTCATGGTCATCTCGTGATCATTTTGTGGTCAATTCATGGCCACAATCATTTCATGGTCATCTCATGGTCATGGTTGTTGAAAGAAATAGCCCCAGGTTATGCACTCCTAAGTTGTACTGTTATACTGTTTTGCTGTAAAATTAAAGTTGCACTGTTACTTGCCTGTTTTAAACTGTTCATGTTGAATCTGTTCCCTGAATTTCTGCTTGTTATGTCCAAGTTCTGTACCCTTTCTCCCTAAATTCTGGGTTTTCCCCTCTCCATCGGGTAAAAGCCCGCTGGCACTTCCTGCTACCCCCCTGCTGCTTCTTGCTGCCTGCCGTCAAGCTGGAGACACTGCCCAGTATGGAGATAAGGGAACTCCCATGGTGCCTGGCTGCGGCCGGGGGTCCAGTTGGAGCTAGAAAAGCCCCTGGGACAGCGAGCCGACACAGAAACTGGACCTAAGAAGGACAAAGCTGTGCGAGGCACATGTCTAGCTACCTGCAGGTAGCAGGTATTTTTTGTTACTTTCTCGCCATGACCTGAAAGGAACTGGAGAGAGGTGACCGCCCTGGACCACACGAGCCGAAGTGATTCTATGGAAACCCCCGTGAGGAAGGAATCCCGACTCTGCAGCAGCAGCAGCAGCAGCAGCAGCAGATTCGACCTGCACCTCCTCCTCCGTGGTGTCTACTGGGAGCAACGGCGGCGTGCGCAGCCCCTCGAGCCCCCTACCCAGAGCTGATTTCTAATAAAGGCCTTTTCAAAGGAGCTGGTCTCCTGGCCCATTTATAACAGTTGTCTCATGGTCAACTCATTGCCACAGTCATATCATGGTCATGTCAGGATCATAGATGAGTCATCATCATGGCCATCTCATGGTCATTGTCATGGTCATCTCATGGTCATGGCCATCTCATGGTGATGTGTAGCAATGGGGAACAAAGACACACAGACTTCCTGGCTTGCTCAGAAGATCATTTATTGTAACCAACCGAGCCTTTTTAAACTCAAAACTTAACCCAAACTTCACCAAACTTAACTGAAACGAGCACACATTGGCTGCCCGTCACTGCAGTGTTGCTGTTGATGCGTCCCTTTAGTCAGCTCTCCAGTCATGTGGTGTCCACACATCTCCCCAACCAATCACTGTCTCACCCACAAGGTGACCACCAACCCAGTCTCTATCAATCTGACCTGCAGCTGAACCCTTCCCAGAGTGTTTTTTGGTGAATAAAACTGAACAAAAGTGAACAGGATTTAACTTATTCTGCAAGGCTTTCCTTATTTCCCAGAGTTATGATCATCACCATCATCTTCTGGTCATGGTCATCTCATGGTCTTGATCACCACATAGCCATGGTGCGTTGTGTTCGTCTCATGGACACCTCTTGGTCAAGATCGTGTCATAGTCAGTCATAGTCATCTGAATGCCTTCATCATTTCATGACCATGGTGGTATCATGGTAACAATCATCTCATGGTCATCTCATCGTCATGGCCATCTCATGGTCACAGTCATTTCCTGATCACCATCATCTTATGCTCATGGTCATCTCACTGCAACAGTCATCTCAGGATTGTTGCCTCATGGTCATCTCATGGCCACGATCACATCAGGGTCACCTCAAGACCATGGTTGTGCCATGGCCAACCCATGGTTATCTCTTGGTCCAAATCATCTCAGGGTCAGAGTTGTGGTTGTGTCATGGTCACAGTCGTCTGTTGGAGTCCAGGGCGTTCCTTTGGATACCCTGGACTGTTAGAAATCTGTACAAGGGGGTCTGGGATCTGTACAGGGGGGTTAGAGACCCTGGCACAGAGCCCAGAAAAGCAAGGGCTTTGACTTTAGTCCACGAGAGAAACTTACAACATTGGGAGAGGAATTACAAGACACAAAGTGTAATAAAAAGTAGTATAGTTTTCACATTTGGTTTCTAGAAGAGTAGTGAATGGGGACAAGATGGAGGATTCTGGGCAGTGCCTGGGGTAGTCTTCTTCGTCTCCATCTTCCCCAGTGACAATGGCACAAGGTAGCTTTAGAGGGATTGGGTTAGTGTAGAAGTAACCTGTTTAGTATAAAATGTAGATACTGGTTTGTATTGTAAATAATCAGCACATAATAATCAGTATAAAAGATGACGAGCCTTCATCAGAGCAAGGTGTCATCTCCTGTTGCCCGTGCTGTTGAGACCTTGGCTAGGCACAGGGAAAAAGGGACAAGATAAGACATATTAAACAAGAGAAAATCCTTGAAAAAGAACAGTGTTGTTCCTGCATTCGGCTTGGGGCTTTTCAGGGCAAAGGACACTTAACCCTTAGGGAAGGGTGAATCAGCCACAAACCTGAGAGTCATGGTCATCTCAGGATTGTGTCACTCACTCATGGTCACTCTCATCTCACAGCTCATGGCTGTGGTCATAGCCAGGGAATCTCTCCAAGATCCCGAACCCTGATTTTGGGACACTCAAGGACGGTTGGGGACAACGAGGCCTGGCCTGACCCCTTCCCCCATCCCACTGCCCCTCCAGGGGCCTGACGCGGCCAAACCTCTCCTGGGGACACCTCGGACATGGGACACAGAGCTGGAAATGAATCCCAAGGGATGGAGCTGGATGTGGCAAGCAAGTCCCCAACCTCCTCCTGATGTCCCCAATCTGCTCCTGGTGTTTCCATTCCAGTCCTGGTGTCCCCGTTTCCATTCATGTATCCCCATCCCTGCTCCCAGTGTCCCCATCACTGTCCCCATTTGAGGCAATGCCGGTGTTCTTCAGCCCAGCCAGCTCCCGGAACCGGCGCCAGGACTGGGCTGCCCCCAGAAAGCCAGGCAATCCGGGGTGCAGCTGCAGAGCACAGCTGCTCTATAGCACAGGTGGCACGCGTCAAGGGCAGGGACAAGGGACAGGGAGAGGCCTTCTGTGTGATTTCCAAAGCTGTTTATTGCCCTGAGGGTCAGGGACAGAAAAAGGCACAGAACCTGGGCTTGCAGGGGCTTATAAGTGGGGGAGGTCTTGGGGGAGGATACAATTTCCAACCAATAAGGGTGACATGGGGGAGGAACATAAGGCAGGGAGTACAATGCACAGAGCAATGAAAGAACACAAGGGGAGGGTACAGTTTAAACCAACCACTGGGGTGTCGAAGGTTGGGGGTTGACAGGGAAGGGTCTGGAAGAAGGGGCAGGGTGAGGGAAGGATTGACAGTTCTGTAGGAGGAGGGAAGGGCAGGTCTAGGGAAGATAGACAACCATGGCAAAACCAACACTAGAAGGGGAAAGGAACAATCCATTAGGGATAAAATATACTATAACAATACAAAATATGTGTGGTGTATAAAACTGACCATTGAAACTGAGCTGCAACTGGAAACACAATAAAAATCCACCACAACAACAGATAAACAACTCTCCAGCTGCTTTCAACACATGAAATAGAACACACATTTTTGGTTGCATAACCCAAGAAAACCATGCTTGGGTTTGGGGGTTCCAGGCCCCTCCTGCTCAGTCTGGGGGTCTCCCTCCCTCCCTCCATTCCCTTAATTCAGGCACCTCCTGGCAGCTTCTTCCTACAAAGACTCCATGAGTTTGGGGATTTCTGGGGGGCAGTTTTGGAGAGAGACAGCTCCGTCTCGCTTTCCCCTCCCTGCTGTGGCCTCTCAGCTGCCCCCAACACCCTGGGGCTACTGGGATTTCCCTCCTGGGGACAAGCACGTCCATTCCCTTCCAGGAGCCCAATGCCTGGATGGGGCTCCAGGTCTGGGGCTCCTTGAGCAGCTGCCCTAGAACCTCCGCCAGGGTCTCCCAGCGCTGCCGGAGCAGCTCAGCCTGGGGTCCCCAAAGCCCACAGCAAGCCCCAAGTCCCTCCCAGGAACCCTCAACTACCTCACACCCAGCATCCCCCACAGCCCCTGCAAGTTCCCCCCATGGCACCGGCCATGGCCATGTCCTCACATGTCACTGGCCATGTCCCACCATGGCCTCACCCATGGCTGTCTCCCTACCAGGTTTCCATCCCTGTCATTGTCCCCCACATCTCCATCTGAGCCTGTGTCCCCCTGTGTCCCCATGAATGGCCATGTCCCCCTCCATGTCCATGTGTCCCCCATGTCACTCTCCATGTCTATGTCCTCACATGTCCTCACCCAAGTCTTAGTTCAGTGTCCTTATTTTTACCCCATTGTTGGATTTTTTTAAAGGGATGAAGAGAAATGAGAAGGAAATAATGCCAAAACCTCCCCCCGATTTCCGTGTCCATGCCAGCTGAAGATCCACGTGCTTGGGTGGGAGGGAAGAACCATTTTTTGGAGGGGTTTCCACCCCACGGTCTCCAAAACCTTAATCTTGGCCCCAGTTCATCACCATTTGGCTGCAGAAGACATCCTCGCGCAAAAGGAAATCAAAATTGTGGAATCCCTGAGGTTGGAAAAGACCTCCAAGACCATCCAGGATTCCTTAATACCCCAGAAGATAGGATTGAACACTAAAGATTTTTTGGGGTTGCAGGTCAACAAATCTACTCTCCCCAAGGATTTCCTAGTGTCAGTCTGTGTCCTGATGGATGTTCCTGCCCCTGCATTGATCCAGGTGCCCACAGGGAGCCAGGAAGATGTGTAGGAACTCCCTAGCCAGGTGTCCTCCAAACAGGGATCACCAGGACCACGAATCACCTCGGCTCTGCCCAACAGGGGTCACTGGGGATCATCCAACGCCTATCCTCCCACGGGGGATGGAGCTGGAGCAGCGCACGAAACTCTTCCTGCTCTCGGGGCACTCCCAGGGCTTCCCTTAGTGGCACCTCCACTGGTGTTCAGTCAAGACTGAGTTCCTGGAGAAGCTCTTCCCACACTCAGGACACTTGTAGGGCCTCTCCCCGGTGTGGATGCGCCGGTGGACAGTAAGGTGCGAGTTGCGTTTGAAGCCCTCCCCGCAGTCGGGGCAGCGGAAGGGCCTCTCCTTCGTGTGAATCCGCTGATGTCTGAGGAGATCAGAGCTGGTGTGAAACCTCTTCCCACACTTGGGACACGCGTAGGGTCTCTCCCCAGTGTGGATCCTGTGGTGGTATTTCAGGTTGGAGCTGCATCCAAAGCTCTTCCCACATTCCAAGCAGGTGTAGAGCCCTTCTCCAGTGTGGATCACCTGGTGCCGAATCAGGGCCGAGCTTACTCTGAAGCTCTTCCCACATTCCACACACTTGTAGGGCTTTTCGCCAGTGTGGACTGTCTCATGTTCCATCAGGTGGCCTTTCCGGCTGAAGCTCATCCCACATCCCTCACATTCATAGGGTTTTTCCCCAGTGTGGATCACCTGGTGTTGCCTCAGGCCAGAGCTCTGGCTGAAGCTCTTCCCACACTCCATACACTCATAGGGCCGTGCCCCAGTGTGGATCCTCTGGTGTTGTGTCAGGTGGCTCTTCTGGCTGAAGCTCATCCCACATTTCCCACACTTGTGGGGCCGTTTCCCAGTGTGTGTCACCTGATGCTGGATCAGGTGGCCCCTTTGGTTGAAGCTCTTCCCACACTCCCCACATTCATAGGGCTTTTCCCCACTGTGGATCCTCTGGTGCTGGATAAGGCTGGAGCTCTGGCGGAAGGTGTTCCCACACTCCTGACACTTGTGGGGCCGCTCTCCTGTGTGGATCCTCCTGTGCCGGATCAGGCTGGAGCTGTGGTTAAAGCTCTTCCCACATTCCTCACATTGATACGGCCGTTCCCCTGTGTGGATCACTTGGTGCTCAATCAAACTGCCCTCGCGACTGAAGCTCTTCCCACATTCCCCACACTCATAGGGCCGTTCCCCAGTGTGGATCACCTGGTGCCGGATCAGGTGGTAGCTCCGGCTGAAGCCCTTCCCACATTCCAAGCACTTGTGGGGCTTCTCCCATCCCTGAGGCTTCTCCTCCAGCTCTGAGCTCCGGCCGCCCTCCTGGCACAGGGGGGGTCTTTCCTCCTCGCAGCTCCCTGGGCTGGGTTTGCAGCCCCTCCTTCTGCGGGACCTCTGGGGCTTCTCCTTCACCTCCATCCAGACACTCCCTGAGAATGACAAATCCTGGTTTGGGGAAAAAACGAGAGCGCCTTAGGCTGGGGGTTACTCCTTGCCCAAGTTCATCTCAGGAAATCATTGGGCACCTTGTGTCTGTAAGAACCTCCAAAACACTAAGATTCAGCCCAAAAGTCCTCCAAACATCAAGACACAGATCAAAAACTCACCAAATATTAAGACCAAGACAAAACATCTTCCAAATCATACGGATGTCCCACAAATGGGGGACCCCCAGTGAAGGAAGAAGAGGAAAGCGTCTTTACAAACAGATGCTGGGAATCTGCTCGGAGATAGGGCCAGGCACTTGGACACAAGGAAGGGACAGAAGAAGCCATCAGTACCAGAAAAGGTTATTAACTGACCACACAGACTGCTGCTCAGACAAGGTCCTGCTCAATTCATGAACTTGCAGAAGAAGAAGACTAAACAGAGCTGTTAATATCCCTACCTAGACAGAAGTGGGGTGCATATTAAGGGGGGTATGTGGTAGGTGAATTGGGAAGTCTGTACCTCTCAAGTCCTTCAGCCAGTGGGGGTGAAGCTGATGCAGATGCAGATCCCTTGTATCCCCGGTTTCCAGGAGAGGAAAAGAAGGAGGTCAGGATTTCAGGGGGTTTCTCTGTGCTGGCAGCGGCAGGAGCGGGCACAGAGCTGCGGCACCGGGAGCACGGGCTGGGGGCCTGTGGGGAGCTGCGGGGCCGGGCCGGGGCTGTGGGGCAGCCGGGGCTCAGCGCCGGGCGCTGCCTGAGCCCAGCACCCCCCGGGCAGGGCTGGCAGTGGCCCCCGGCCCCCAGGAGGCTGCGGGACGCCCCGGCCGCTGCCCGGCCCCGTGGAGCTGCCAGCCCTGCCCACTGGGGGAGCCGCCTTTGGACACTGCGGCAGGACAGGCACCGACTCTGGGATACGGGCTGGGGAGGCCACGGGGAGCACAAGCACCAGCAGCAAGGAACAGCTGGCAAATGGGGATTCCACTTGCCAGGATCCAGATTATCCTTGAATCTGACTTTGTTTGGGGCGCTGCAGAAATGAATGGTTTTGCAGAAAGCTCAGCAGCTGTCTGAGGATGAGCACCCACAGGCACTCAGGGGGGCTGCCGGAGGGGCAGAAGAAGCCCCTGCAGGACTTGGTCACAAAGGCACAGCAGGGGAAGGGAAGAAGGCACGAGGAAAAGGCCAGGGGGAAAGCAAAGGCCATGGCAGAGTTTCTACAGCCCCTGATGGATCAAGCCCAGGGCCCAAGGGGGCCCCAGCACCCAGGGCACCGGCTCGGCCACAAGGACCTGGCAGAGGCATTGCCCTCCTGGGCAGGGGACAGCCGACCCAAACAGCCCCTGGCAAGGAATCAGGCTTCCATCTGCAGGCCACAAGGACACTGCAAGCAATAATTACATTACAGGATGTCCTCCAAATAAGAACCAAGCAGACAGATCCAGCTCCTGAGTCTGGCCCACCAATCCACTCAAACCAAGAACACAACATTTCACCATGGGATGGGATCAGATTATCCATGAGCAGTAGGAGGAGCACAGTGTGGAAAATTAAATGACTCAAGATGCTGTTGGCAAAGAGATGACAACAGAAAAGTGGTGAAACAGAGAACAAAGGAAATAAGAAAGCAGCTCATGTACCAGCCCAAATGTGGAAAGGATGGGAATGGGACGTGGTTTAGGGGTTCCCTAGCACACCATGGGTTAAACAAATGCTCTTCCTCCTCTTCTGTGCTACAGCAACTCTCATCTTTGGGCCATGCAGGACACCTTGCTGAGTGCAGCTCATTCAGCAGCTGAGCAAGGGGATGCAGGTGGCAGCCAGGCCTCCTGAGCCACAAAGGGCTACAAAAGGACAGGGAATTGTGGAAAATGACCCGAGAATATTGGCTTTCCCATTTGTCTATTGGTCTTTATCTGTGGTTATTGATTGTAAGCACAGTGCAGTTTAGAATCCCTTTGAGCTGCTTGCTAATTTAACCTCATTTCTCATTTGAAGTCTGCACCGTGTAACTCATGGAAGCAGCAGTGTGATGAGTATTTGATATTGATGTAGACACCTTACAGCTTATAGAACTAAGAATGAATGTATGTAGATGATGTATTGTACTATAGGCCTTAGCAAAATAGAAAATGGTGAAATACTTGTGTGTAACCCAGAGAACTGTATAAAGCAATCAGGTTGTTTCCCACAGCTGCTGACTGACCTCTACAAGGGATGAGATAAGGGCCACACAAACCAGAGCAGAAGAGAACAATGAGAGAAGAGTTTGTTAACTCTTCCCTATCCAGGAAGTGTGAAACAACAGGGTGAGGCCACAAGAAGAAATAAAATAGATTGACCTGATCTGCAGGATGTAGATAAGCCAGAGCAGAAAACCAAGAAGAGAAAAGTTTCTAAACCATCAAAAGCTGCCAAGAATGTTTGAACAGCACATGAAACTCATGAATATGTATGTACCTCAATAAAGAACAGCACATAGATAAGGCTGCCTTGATGTGCAGGGTGTTCCTTGGCTGATGGCCAGGAACACGCCAGCACTGGACATTGTCCTGTTTTCATCCCTGACTGGACTAATGGAAAATATTCTAAGATTGAATTTTCATTTTTCTCAGAATTGGGGTCACTGACAGTAATCCCAAAACCAAAGAGGACCCAGGAAGAAAAAACAGAGTCAATGAGTGAATCTGCTTGGAGATGGGGCTGGGGACTTGGAGATAAGGAACGAGAAAAAAACATCAGTTTCAGACAATGTTACTCATTGACATGGACTGCTGCTCAGCCAAGGTCCTGCTAAATTCCTGAACATGGAGAAGAAGAACAAAGACTGAACAGAGCCGTGAATATTGGATGTTATATAAAAGGGGGATGCATATTAACGAGCACATGCAGCAGGTGGATCGGGAAGTCTGAACTTTCCAAGGACCTTCGCCACCGGACAAAGGAGAGGAAGATGTAGAAGGGAATAAAAAGGAGGATAAAAAGGAGGCTGCGTACTACAAGAACTGGAGAGACCGCATGGCAAATGCCGCATGGCCTCTCCCTTTGTTCATGAATAAGTCACTTTTACAGGACTCCTCTGTCTCCTTCGGGGACAGAAACCTCTGGCGATGCCAATTTTCCCGCACAGGCCCGGGGACAGCGCAGCCGCCTCCGTCCTACCCACAGGAACCGGGACGAGCCAGCGCTGCTCCGGCCCCGGCTCCTGCCCAGGCACCCGCGGGAAGGAGACCGCGGGCAGCCGCTCCCGCAGCGCCCTCAGGGCACGGGGAACACGGCGCGGACACGGCACAACCGAGCCACCGCCAGGGCCCCCTGCCGCCCCCTCCGCCCGCAGCCAGCCCCCAGTCCCGGCACAACCCAGCGCGGCTCCCACCTGCGCCGGGGCCGCCTCCGAGCTCCGCCGCCTCGTCACGGGGCTCCGACCGCTGCCGCCGCTCCCGGGCCCCCAAATACGCTCCAAAATGGCGCCTCTGCCGCGCAAGGGCGGTCCGCGGGACGGCACCGGGGCCGCGCTTCTGCCAGCTCTTTCCAATCAGCGCGCAGTCAGAACCAGGAGTGACGGCACCATCAGCCAATGGTAGCGAGCCAGGGGCGGGCTCTGCACACAGCACAGTTTCTCAGGCCCCGCGCTCTCAGGCCCCGCCCCCGGGCTGTCTGAGGGCGAAGCCGGAGATGAGGAACAGCCCTGGGACGCGCCCGGGCCCGAGGCGGGATTGAGTTGAAAACACAAAGTTCTCCGCAGCTCCCGGCCCGCCTTGCCCAGCCCTTTCTGTTCGCTGGCAGTGGCTCAGACGAAAGCCGTCAGTTCTCCTACCCGTAATTAGAAGCAACAGTGCATGGCTTGGATTTCCCCCAAAAAAGGAAAGAACAAACCAAACTCAAGGGAGGTGCGCCCCCCAACCCTTTCCGGGGCGTTCGGCCCCTCAGCTTTCAGCCCCGGGAACAGCGCCGGGACTGGGCGGATCCGAAGCGAGACTGGGGGGGGGGGCATAGGGGGCTCCCCAGTACCGAGGGGGACCCTTGGGGCTCGGTCCTGTTCTTCGCCCTGCAGTTATCAGTGGGGACCACCTTTATCACCAGGGTCCCCGTCTCGCAAATTCCCTGGGCCCCCCTACTCACCGGGACCCTCCCTTTGTCTGCCACCCCTCTTTCAAGGACCCCCCCAAAGCTCTAGGACCCCTCCCATCCATGAGCCCTGCCAGTGCGCCAGGAACCTCCACTCACCACCCCTCTCCCACCCATGGGAATCCCCCATCACCGCGCCCCCCCAATCACCAGGACCCCCCAGTCCATGGGATCCCCGCACTCACCCCGCACTACCCCTCAGAATCCCCCTGGCCTCCCATTGATCGAAACCCCCCGGAACGCCCCCAGCCCCTCCCCCCTCGGCCCCCCAAGCCCCGGCCCGCGCTGGGCCCCGCCGGGGCCGGGCTGGCTCCACCCCCCGGGGCCGCCGCTCTGCGGAGCCTGTCAATCAACGGCGATCGGTCTCGTAGCCACGCCCACAGAGGGGTGACAGTGGAGGCGGGTACACTGTGCCGAGTGCAGAGCCCGCCCCTCGCTCGCTGCCATTGGCTGATGGTGCCGTCACTGCTCGTTCTGGCTGCGCGCTGATTGGGCAGAGGGGGCAGAAGCGCGGCCCCGGTGCCGGCCCGCGGACCGCCCTGGCCCAGCGGTGGCGCCATTGTTGGAGCTTCTGTACGGGCCCGGGAGCGGCGGCGGCGGAGCTCGGAGGCGGCCCCGGCGCAGGTGGGAGCCGCGCTGGGTTGTGCCGGGGCTCGGGGCTGGCTGCGGGCGGAGGGGGCGGCAGAGGGCTCTGGCGGTGGCTCGGTTGTGCCGTGTCCGCGCCGTGTTCCCCGTGCCCTGAGGGCGCCGCGGGAGCGGCTGCCCGCGGTCTCCTTCCCGCGGGTGCCTGGGCAGGAGCCGGGGCCGGAGCAGCGCTGGCTCCTCCCGGTTCCTGTGGGTAGGACGGAGGTGGCTGCGCTGTCCCCGGGCCTGTGCGGGAAAATTGGCATCGCCAGAGATTTCTGTCCCCGAAGGAGCCAGAAGGAGGAGTCCTGTAAAAGTAACTTTATTCATGGAGAAAGGGAGAGGCCATGCGGCATTTGCCATGCGGTCTCTCCAATTGTTGTAGTACGCAGCCTCCTTTTTATCCTGATTTTCCTTTCTGCATCTCCCTCTCCCTTTGCCCGGTGGCGAAGGTCCTTGGAAAGTTCAGACTTCCCGATCCGCCTGCTGCATGTTCTCATTAAAATGCATTCCCCTGAGGCTACTCAAGATTACAACGACACGGACTCCGAGTTCAGATGGCTGACAATGACTCCAATATTTATTAGTCGGGAATTTTTTCTCTTTATACTATTTTACAAAGAACCACTCAAGGGGTGGAAGAAAGACAAACTTCTTCAGTTACATTAGTTGAGTTAGAGGGACATCAAGAAGAAGTCCCTCCTAGGGAAAGGAATGTAAACGTAGGTTACAGTTAGGAAAACATGTCTCTTGTTTACACAACAGAGTCTGGGAAAGAGTTTCAGAGAAACCAAAACATCACAGGCACAAACCAGGGCTACACTGCCCTTTTGTATAACATCCGATATTCATGGCTCTGTTCAGTCTTTGTTCTTCTTCTCCATATTCAGGAATTTAGCAGGATCTTGGCTGAGCAGCAATCCATGTCAATGAGTTACATTTTCTGAAACTGATGAGTTTGTCCCAGTTCCTTCCTTATCTCCAAGTCCCCGGGCCTATCTCCAAGGAGATTCACTCATTGACTCTGCTTTTTCTTCCTGGGTCCTCTTTGGTTTTGGGATTACTGTCAGTGACCCCAATTCTGAGAGAAATGAAAATTCAATCTGAGAATATTTTCCAAAAGTCCAATAAGGGAAAAATACGACAGTGTCCAGCGCTGGCATGTTCCTGGCCATCAGCCAAGGAACACCCTGCATATCAAGGCAGCCTTATCCATGTGCTGTTCCTTTACTGAGGTACATACATAATCATGAGTTTCCTGCCCTGTTCAAACATTCCTGGCAGCTTTTGATGTTATAGAAACTTTTCTGTATTTTGTTTTTCTGCTCTGGCTTATCTACATAACATCCTGCAGATCAGGTCAATCTATTTTATTTCTTCTTGTGGCCTCATCCTCTTGTTTCACACTTCCCGGAGAGGGAACAGTTCACAAACTCTTCTCTCATTCTTCTTCTGCTCTGGTTTGTGTCACTCTTATCTTATCCCTTATCCCTGTGTGGCACAGACAGTGACAGCACATATTGGAGTGGGGAGAGGGATGATTCCCCCCACTTATTTTAGTGAAGCTTTCCCAACATTCTCCATTTGCTGTTTCCCTTTGCAGCTGAACCAATTTCTGTTGCAGAGTCAGAGATCCTCCCTCTGGGCTCTGCCCTTGGCTGTGCCAATTCCATCTGTGCAATCAGGCAGAGCTTGGGCTGAGGGACAGAGGGAATCAGCCCAATTCCTGCCCCAGGCAAGAAACCCCTGGTGCATTGTCCATGCTTTTTCCCAACAGTGTTAATTTGCATTTCTAAAGCTCCTGTCCTGGCTGCCTGGAACTGGAGCTTCTCTTCCAAAACAGCCATTGAATGACTCACATGTGGCTCCGCCACAATCTGCATTTTTTTAAACAATATTTTGTTAACTCTTTATTAGTTAATAAACTCCTTTAAATAGTATTAGTAAATAAACTCCTAATAAAAACCTTTTAAGTTCTTCTAGTTTTGCAAAATGCAGCCTAGAGATGAACTTCTAAAAACCCATATAACGAAATTTTGTGATCACTGTGAGCCACACGCAAACATACACAAAAACATTCCAAAGCAACCAAGTTTTTTCTATTTCTTCTCCTAGGACTAGAAATTGATTCCCACACCCTTGGTCCAAACCTAGCTGACAATACAAAAATAGAATTATTGCAAAAAATTATTCTGATGGTGTCATCTTGTCACGGGAACTGTGAGAAAAACCAAAACTCTCCAACAATATCTTCAGTGTTAGAGAGTCAAGGCATTACTTGATTCTGGCCAGGATGTGCAACAGAAATAATTTAATCCACACATAGCCCAGTGTGAAAAGAAAATCATTCCATGACATGTCAGTTTTACTGGGTTTTTCCTAAACTTTTTACAGTCTGAACCCATAGAAATCCCTTGGTTTGATGTTCATTGCTTCCAAGTGGCTGAGGTCTCAGGATTTGATTTCCTGTTGGACCTGGATTTCTTTCCCTCTGATGTTAATTAGGTCTGCACTCCTGGAATTCCTTCTCAGCCTTTTCCAGACCAGGTGTCTGCAGCTCTTCCAGGGGCAGTGTCTGGGGTGGGTGTTGGTTGCTGTTTGTTGATGGTTGTTGATGTTCTGTGGATGGTCGTTCTCTCTGTGGGGATCTTTTGGGCTCTTCCTAGTCTGGTGAGATGTTCAACTCATCTCTGCTGAGTGGTGTAACATCCCTTCAAATAAAACCTTTAAAATTCCTTTTCCCAGGGCAAAGGCAAACCGAGGCTGAGTGGAGAAATGAAATAAAAAACAATTTTAAAGTCGGTCTATTTTTCAACCATCTAACCCCACCCAGACCAGTGTGTGAGTCTGGCTGAGCCCCAGAGTGGAATTCTCCCATTGTCTCCCCAGCCCCTGTGGCAGTGCAGGCACAGAAAGCCCTGAAGCTGCAGCAGTGGCAGCAAGGATTGGCCCGCAGTGCCTGGAGATGCCAAGGGAGGGTGCCCAGGCAGAGCATTCCAGCAGAGGATCTGTGGGCAGGCACAGGGGCTTCCCCCTGCTGTGTGGAGCCCTGGCTGCTGCTCCCTTGCCTTCAGTGCAGGCTCAGTCGTGGCCTGTTTGACATTCCCAGGCAATTCCAGTTCCTTTGCTGAGCCTGGAAGAGCCATGGCTGGGGCATCAATCATTTTGGTTTTTTATTTTCTCCAGCTTTGTTCTCTTTGTCATGTCCATACCATAACATTGAGGCTGTCTGGGGTTACAAAGTCACACAATGTTCTGGCTGGAGCAGAAAATCCTCAGTCCAGGTCCTGCAATTCCGTATAAATCCTCAGAATTTTCACAGGTCCTTTTTAGTCCTGGGTAAGATCTCTTCTGAGATTCCTTGGACCCTCTCTGGGTGAATTCAGCACAAACCTTCAGTCAAAATATGTCCCAAATATTTAATTTTTTAGTCCACCATTTGTGGGTTTTTTTCAAATACTCCAAGATGCTTTTTAGCCTGAAAACTGAGCCATTTCACAGAGGCTTCTTCTACGACTTCTTCTTGTCCTCCCACCTGGAGCAAGTCACCCATATCCTGCATTAACCCAATCCCTGGGGGTGAGGTAAATTCTTTTGATGATTTCTGTAAGGCTTGCCCCAGTAAGGCTGGTGCTTCCCTGCATCCTTGCAGCAGGACCGTCCATGTCTTTCCCATTTTCCCTTCTTCCTTTTGTTACCAGTCCAAGGCCAAACCCTGTTCACCATCCTGTGTGAGTGGGCATCCCCAGAAAGCATCTTTTCCATCAAGTGCTGAATAGGAGCAGTGTGAGGAGGGAACCTGGTTCCAGATGGTGTAAGGATCTGAGACTGTGGGGTGCCTCGGTTCAATAATCTTGTTTATTGTTCTTAGGTCCTGCACCATTCCATGGATTCCATCTGATTTCTTGACTGGCAGCACAGGAGCATTACAGGGAGAGACCCCTGGCTCCAAAAGCCCTGCCTTTCCCAGGAGCTCAATACCAGGCTGTGAGCCCTTCCTTCCCCCCCTGGGAATAGGGGATTGCCAGAACAGATCACTTGTTCTGGCTGCTTCAGAGGAATTTGGAGAGGCTGGGGATCTGATTTTCCAGTTTCCCTGGGGCTGCCCACACTTCTGGGTTCACTTCAGCCCAGGCCTTGCCAGACATTTGTCACAAAGGTACAGGAGAACTAGCCCGTGTATCACCTTTGACAATATTAATTTCCATTCCCAATTGAGCCATCAAATCCCTTCCCAGTAAATGACAATCACATTTAGGAGCAAATGAAAATTCCTGCATTTCCAACCCATCCCCACATCTGTTAATAGTGGTTGAATAAAACACAGCTGCTCATCTTTCCCACTTACCCCCTGAATAATCAAAGACATTTTTGGCATTTTCCTCCCTTAGGTCTGAGATTGAGAGTAGATGGAGAGGCCCCTGTGTCTGTGAGGAAAGGCCTCCTGTCGATGCAGAGCCACCCTGAATGTTCTCAAGGGCTCCAGTGCGGTGGGTCCCTGGTGTGATGGGAGCTCTGCCACCCCTCCCAATCCATGTCCCTGCAGGGGTGGACTTGCTCGTGGTGAGGATGCTGCTATCTGTGCTTGCAGTGTCCTTGTGGCCTGCAGCTGGAAGCCTGATTCCTTGCCAGGGGCTGTTTGGGTCGGCTGTCCCCTGCCCAGGAGGGCAATGCCTCTGCCAGGTCCTTGTGGCCGAGCCGGTGCCCTGGGTGCTGGGGCCCCCTTGGGCCCTGGGCTTGATCCCTCAGGGGCTGTAGAAACTCTGCCATGGCCTCTGCCTTCCTGTTGGCCTTTTCCTCATCCCTTCTTGCCTTCCCCTGCTGTGTCTTTGTGACCAAGTGCTGCAGGGGCTTCTTCTGCCCCTCCGGCAGCCCCCCTGAGTGCCTGTGGGTGCTCATCCTCTGACAGCTGCTGAGCTTTCTGCAAAACCATTCATTTCTGCAGGGCCCCAAACCAATTCAGATTCAAGGATAATGTGGATCCCTGCAGGTGGAATCCCCATTTGCCAGCTGTTCCTTGCTGCTGGTGCTTGTGCTCCCCGTGGCCTCCCCAGCCCGTATCCCAGAGGCGGTGCCTGTCCTGCCACAGTGTCCAAAGGCGGCTCCCCTGGCGGGCAGGGCCGGCAGCTCCACGGGGCCAGGCAGCGGCCAGGGCGTCCCGCAGCCTCCTGGGGGCCGGGGGCCACTGCCAGCCCTGCCCGGGGGGTGCTGGGCTCAGGCAGCGCCCGGCGCTGAGCCCCGGCTGCCCCCCAGCCCCGGCCCGGCCCCGCAGCTCCCCACAGGCCCCCAGCCCGTGCTCCCGGTGCTGCAGCTCTGCGCCCGCTCCTGCCGCTGCCAGCACAGAGAAACCCCCTGAAATCCTGACCTCCTTGTTTTCCTCTCCCGGAAACCGGGGATACAAGGGATGTGGAGCAGCTGGCAAATTCTGGGCATCACACCCTGCTGAAGAACGTCCCAGTCCTCAGTGTTTTTCTCTTCCTTCTCTTTTCCATCATCCTTTTTCTTCCCACAGCGATTCCTGCTGCTGCTTCTTGCCTTAACCGTATTCCTGCACACTCCCATTCACCCTTTCCCTTCCCAGCACACCAACACCATCCATCCCCTGTTGTCTAAATCCTTTTTGGACTTCCCTAATTGCTGCCCTGCCTGTCCATGTCCTTAGTTACCTCTGGGAGAATGTGCAAACTGCCTCGACATCCTTCCAAGGGACCCTTCAGATGCATTTTGGGATCATCATTCCTTTTGCCAGGACTCCTTCCTAGCTTTCCCTTTTCCACCCTGCATGGATGCCCTGCCATGTTTACTTCCTGAAGATCCCAGTGTCCTCCCTGATGAGATCTTCAGTGCTCTCTCCCTGCTGACTCTTCACAGACCCCCCTGATCTGTCACTCGTCTGTCTCCTGGTCACTCTCGGGTCCCAAATCAATCCCTGGTGCTGCCGCCACCCAAGGGAGCCAATCACCCAAACTGGGTGAGGCACCTTCAGCTCCACTCACTGCCTGCCGCCCCGGGCGGTGGAAGGAATTCCAGAGGGCAGCCCCAAGGTGTGTGGAAAACTTCACATCACCAGAGGTTTGTGTCTACAGAGAAGACAGAGGAGTCCTGGAAAAGTAATTTCATTCATAAGAAAAGGGAGAGGCCATGGGACATTTCCCATGGGGTCTCTGCAGCTGTTGGAGGACGCAGCCTCCTTTTCATCCTAATTTTCCTGGCTGCATCTCCCTCTCTCTTTCCCCACTGGCTGAAGGACTTGAGAGGTACAGACTTCCCAATGCACCTACCACATACCCCCTTAATATGCACCCCAATTCTGTCTAGGTAGAGATATTCACAGCTCTGTTCAGTCTTTGTTCTTCTTCTCCAAGATCATGAATTGAGCAGGACATTGGCTGAGCAGCAGTCTGTGTTGTCAGTTAATAACATTTTCTATAACTGAGGGCTTCTTCTGTCCCTTCCTTATGTCCAAGTGCCTGGCCCTATCTCCAAGCAGATTCCCAGCATCTGTTTGTAAAGATGCTTTCCTCTTCTTCCTTCACTGGCGGTCCCCCATTTGCAGGACATCCTTATGATTTAGAAGAGGTTTTGGCTGAGGCTTCATGTTTGGGGACTTTGGTTCTGTGTCTTTATGTTTAGACAATTTTTGGGCTGAATCTTGGTGTTTTGGAAGTTCTTAAAGACACAAGGTGTCCAATGATTTCCTGAGATGAACTTGGGCATGGAGGAACCCCCAGCCTAAGACTCTCTTGTTTTTTCCCCAAACCAGGATTTGTCATTCCTAAGGAGTATCTGGATGGAGGAGGAGAAAAAGCCCCGGAGCTCCCACAGGACGAGAAGCTGCAATCCCTGCCCAGGGAGCTGTGAGGAGGAAAGACCCGCCCTGTGCCAGGAGGGCAGCTGGAGATCCACCTGGAGCTCAGAGCTGGAGGAGAAGCCTCATAGAGCGAAGAAGCCCCACAAGTGCTTGGAATGTGCGAAGGGCTTCAGGTACAGGTCTGAGCTCCTCCAGCACCAGGTGATCCACACTGGGGAACGGCCCCATGAGTGTGGGGAATGTGGGAAGAGCTTCAACTGGAGGGGCAGTCTTAGGAAACACCAGAGAATCCACACTGGGGAAAAGCCCTACGAATGTGGGGAGTGTGGGAAGAGCTTCAGAGTAAGCTCTCTCCTGATCCAGCACCAGGTGATCCACACTGGGGAACGGCCCTATGAGTGTGCGGAATGTGGGAAGGGTTTCAGCCAGAGCTCCCACCTGCTCCGGCATCAGAGGATTCACACTGGGGAAAAGCCCTATGAGTGTGGGGAATGTGGGAAGAGCTTCAGACAGAAGGGCTACCTGCTCGAGCACCAGAGGATCCACACTGGGGATCGGCCCCACAAGTGTGGGGAATGTGGGATGAGCTTCAACTGGAGGGGCAGTCTTAGGAAACACCATATGATTCACACTGGGGAAAAGCCCTATGAATGTGGGGAGTGTGGGAAGAGCTTCAGAGTAAGCTCTCTCCTGATCCAGCACCAGGTGGTCCACACTGGGGAAGGGGTCTACACCTGCTTGGAATGTGGGAAGGGCTTTGGGTGTAGCTCCAGCCTGAAATACCATCAGCGCATCCACACTGGGGAGAGGCCCTACGAGTGTCCCGAGTGTGGGAAGAGGTTTCAGACCAGCACCACACTCCTCGTCCATCAGCGGATTCACACGGACGAGAGGCCCTTCCGCTGCCCCGACTGCGGGAAGGGCTTCAAGCACAACTCCATCCTCATTGTCCACCAGCGCATCCACACCGGGGAGAGGCCCTACGAGTGTCCTGAATGTGGGAAGGGGTTCTCACAGAGATCTAACTTGACCCAACACCAATGGAGGCACCACTAAGGGAAGCCCTGGGAGTGCCCTGAGAGCGGGAAGAGCTTCGTGCGCTGCTCCAGCTCCATCCCCCGTGGAAGGATTGGCATTGGATGATCCCCAGTGACCCCCATTGTTAAGAGCCCTGGTAAACCGTGGTCCTGGTGATCCCTGTTTGGAGGACACCTGGCTGGGGAGTTCCTACACATCTTCCTGGCTCCCTGTAGGCACCTGGATGAACACAGGGGCAGGAACATCCATATCAGGACACAGACCAACATTGGGAATTCCTTGAGGAGAGTGGATTTGTTGACTTTCGACCCCAGGAAATCTTTTGCGTTCAATCCCATCTTCTGGGGCCTCAAGGAATACTGCATTGTCTTGAAGGTCTTTTCCAACCTCACGGTTTCCACAATTTTTTTTTTTCATCTTGCCCGTGGGCATCATCTGCAGCGAAATGATGATGATCTGGGGCCAAGATCAAGGTTTTGGAGACAGTGGAGTGGAAACCACTCCAAAAAGCTTCTTTCCTCCCACCCAAGCACGTGGATCCTCAGCTGGCATGGACACAGAAATCCTTTTCTTTTGGCCTGGATTTGCTTTTCATTTCTGTTCATCCCTTTAAAAAATCTAACACTGGTGTAAAAATTAGGTCATTGAACTAAGACCTGGGTGAGGACTATAGGGGACACAGACATGGAGGGTGAGGTGGGGACACAGGGACATGAAGGGGATTGTGGCCATTTATAGGGACACAGGGGGACACGGGCTCAGATGGAGATGTGGGGGACAATGAGAGGGATGGAAACCTGGTGGGGAGACAGCCATGGGTGAGGCCATGGTGGGACATGGCCAGTGACATGTGGGGACATGGCCATGGCCAGTGCCATGGGGGGAAATTTCAGGGGCTGTGGTGGATGCTGGGTGTGAGGGAGTTGAGGGTTCCTGGGAGGGACTTGGGGCTTGCTGAGGGCTTTGGGGACCCCAGGCCGAGCGGCTCTGGCAGTGCTGGGAGACCCTGGCGGAGGTTCTGGGGCAGCTGCTCAAGGAGCCCCTGACCTGGAGCCCTAGCCAGGCATTGTGCTCCTGGAAGGGAATGAATGTCCTTGTCCCCAGGAGGGAAATCCCAGCAGCCCCAGGGTGTTGGGGGCAGCTGAGAGGCCACAGCAGGGAGGGGAAAGCCAGACAAGGCTGTACAAAACTGCCCCCCATGCCCTGGTTGTCTATCTTCCCTATACCTGCCCTTCCCTCCTCCTACAGATTTGTCAATGCTTCCCTCACCCTGCGCCTTCTTCCATACCCTTCCCTGTCAATCCCCCAACCTTCGACGCCCCAGTGGTTGGTTTAAACTGTTCCCTCCCCTTGTGTTCTTTCATTGCTCTGTGCATTGTACTCCCCGCCTTATGTTCCTCCCCCATGTCACCCTTATTGGTTGGAAATTGTATCCTCCCCCAAGACCTCCCCCACTTATAAGCCCCTGCAAGCCCAGATTCTGTGCCTTTTTCTGTCCCTGACCCTCAGGGCAATAAACACCTTTGGAAATCACACAGAAGGCCTCTCCCTGTTCCTTGTCCCTGCCCTCGACACGTGCCACCTGTGCTATAGAGCAGCTGTGCCCTGCAGCTGCACCCCGGATTGCCTGGCTTTCTGGGGGCAGCCCAGTCCTGGCGCCGGTGCCGGGAGCTGGCTGGGCTGAAGAACACCGGCATCGTGTCCTGTCCCCATATCTTTGCCTGAGAGCCCCTGAATTTTCTAAGTTATAATAATTCAGAGAGAGGGGGTTTGAATTCTCCGTTGCAAGGGAGTCTTTCCCTGGCACACACCTGTCTTTCAAACTAACACCATTCTCTGAGTTAGTTACAATGTAAAAGTCAGTTATAATACAAAAGTTAGCTATAGTAGATATACTATAAAAGCATTTCAGCATATTGCAGTTGCTATTTTAATATTTTTTTAAGGCCTATGATTTAAAATCAATTTATTACTGCCATTTCTGTCGGCTATGCAGTGCACACACAAACTGATAGATTGTGTTATACCAAAAAGCAGCTGGAAGGAATTATAAATTGTACTGTATCAAAATCATTGTGATCAATGACAACGTGCAAAAGCTGATACATGAATGTGAAAGGCATTACTGTATTGTCATTGATATTGTCATTTATAACCCCCTCTGCTTCAGGCACCGAGGGGGCTCATTCACCCCCTGCCCCCGCATCCCTGCGTGTCCCCAAGAGTCCCTTCGTGTCCCTGTATGTTCCCTGAGTATCCCCAAGTGTCCCCAAGTGTCTCCAGTGAGGTCACCCCAGAAATTCCCATCAGGATTTGAGACAGTTTCAATGAAAATCTCCAGAAAATTCCCCAATTTTGTCTCAAACACCGCACAGGGGGAGGGGAGGGGACAAGTGACACCAGCGATGTTCCCAATGATGCCATCACCCCAATGACATCCCCAAGCTGTTAAGAATGGGGCCAGCAGAACAGCTCCTT
Source organism: Phylloscopus trochilus trochilus (assembly GCA_016584745.2). Classification (NCBI taxonomy): domain Eukaryota; kingdom Metazoa; phylum Chordata; class Aves; order Passeriformes; family Phylloscopidae; genus Phylloscopus; species Phylloscopus trochilus. The sequence continues at coordinate 3,234,424 of WQNJ02000034.1, forward strand.
TGAAAAGGCCTTTATTGAAAAACAGCACTGGGTGGGGGCCCAAGGGGTCGTGCACACGGCCACTGCTCCCCCTGGACGGCGCTGAGGAGGACACGGCAGAGCTGGGGCTCCCGTCCCCACCAGAGTCCCTGGGAAGTCACTTGTAGGGTCGTGGTCCAGGTGTCACACTGGCCCGGTACTGTCCAGTCATGGCGAGGAGTCGGAGGTCTTTAGTTGGCAGCCTGATGTTCACCACTGTTTTCCTCAGCTGAAGAAGTCACTTTTAGTCTTTGGTGTTGTAATGGCTCGTTGCCTTTGGGGTCTTTACTCTGAAATATTGTCCCATCGTTCCCTGGTGTCTCCTCATTTGCATGTGCGCCATCTTGGGGAGCAGTGGCAGTGGTTCCCGATGGGAAATGGATACCGGTGTACAATGGAAGGGGATCAATGGAGTGAAATCATCAATAACAGGTAAGTAATTAACGTCCTTCAACATTAACAGGTGTTGCAGTGTGCCTTTAAGGTTTTCAAGGTGGGCTCCCTTTTGGAGATTCTTGCCCTCCCCCGGGGTAGGTTTTTCCCAGCCAGCCCTGAGGAATGATTATAATACACTGGGTTTACCAAGCAACCTGAGATTCTGCAGGGCTGGCCAGCGAAGGAATTGGCCCGGGCAGAGAGGGCCCACCCCTCCTCACAGGTGATTTGACCTTTAGGCTGCCCTTTAGCCCTCGGGTCACGCCCTGTCCCTCTCTGGTAGGTAGGCTGTTTGCCCTCCCCCATCCCTGTCCCCCAGGTAAAAACCCAGGACAGGCACATGATCGGGGTTCTGCTTTGGGAAGTTACACTGTCTGGAAGTGCTGCTGCACTGGAATAAAATCTCTGGACAAGACTCCTAAAGCAGATCCATTTCCTTTATCCACTGAAAGTCCAGCCTCTCTGAAGAAGTCACGCTGGACTTCATCTTGCTACATTTATCTCCCTGCTGCTCCTGGGTCCCAGGCTGCCTGAAACAAGCCTAGACTTGTCCGAGGGGTCTGTGCCTGTGTTAGCAGTGCAAGGAGAGGATCCTTTTGGGACAAACCACGAGGCTGTTCTCCCAGCACAGCAACCACACAGACTCCACAATTCAGCAGTGATTAATTCGCTGTTACACTGCCCTGTGCTGGAGCCTGGGGAGCAGCCCAGCTCCCTCCCGCTGTGCCCAGAGGGCTGCACACACTGCTCACCTTGGCCAGGAGTTCCAGGGCAGCTGGCACAAGAGCAGGAATGCTCAGCCAGGCCTCCAGCCCTGGGCTGTCCTTGGCCTTTCTCTCCTGCTGTGCAGACTGCACAGGGCCAATGCCCCCAGGCTGTGCTGTGCCCAGCAGGGCTGCGCTTCCCCTGGGCAGCGGCAGCTGCCAGCTGGGCTCTGAGAGCCCAGGATCACCCGGGGCCACCAAGAGGCACCCAGGGCCGGGCTGCTGCCTCTTGCAGCTCCAAGGGCCTCATTGCAGCCTCCTCTGCCCCGGCTCAGGCTGCTCCAGGCTCTGCCAGGGCTCTGCTGGGGCTGCAGCCTGGCCAAGGCAGGGCCTGCTCTCCCCTGGCCCTCGCTGACAGCTCTGCACCAGCTCTGCAGCTTTCCCTGCAGCCTCCTTCAGCTCTCTGCTCCCTCACTTGGGCAAAACTCTCCTCCAGCCAAAGAGATTGCACTTAGGGATACAAATCCAAGTGGCAGGAACCCCAATGGTCTCGAGTCATAGCTCAAGGCCTGCATGTGCACAGGATATTTGGGCTGCCCCACCCCTCCTTTGTTTCTGCCTGCAAATGCCACTGCCCTTTCTGCCTCAAACACAAGTGCCACAGCTGGGAAAACCCAGCCAGTGGGTCATATTCCAAAGGCACTGTGGTCTGGAGAGGATGGATGAAGAACAGCCTTCCCCACCTTCAAACCGTACCAAAGAAGCCATCAATGTCACTTTCCACCTGTAAGATAAAATGGACAATTCAGAAGGAAATGTTGAGCTTTCTCACAGGCTGAGAAGGAGGGGAATCCTGGAAATGAGTTGAGACTTCACAAACTTTATTTACAATCCTATGCAACAATCCTACTCTTCAATCCTAGCTACAATCCTACTCTACAGTCCTACCTACAATCCTACTCTACAATCCTAGCTACAATTCTACTCTACCATCCTAGGTAAAATCCTATGCTACAATCCTAACTATAATCTTACTCTACCATCATAGCTACAAACCTACTCTATGAACCTAGCTAAAATCCTACTCTACCACCCTAGCTACAATTCTACTCTACAATCCTAGCTACAGTCCTGCTCTACAATCCTACACTACAATCCTATCTACAATCCTACACTACAATCCTCCTTGATGCTGTTTTCTGAGATGCCAGTTCAACAGTAATTCTTCTATTCCAGTCTCCTCCTTCCACTTGTTCAGAGAAAGGATCAGTGGAACCAGGCTGGATGCAGGCTTGGCAGATGTAACAAATGGATGCTGCACAAAGGAAAAAAAAAAACAACACAACAACAACAAAGCATCATTACTTTCCAAGCTAAGAGCCTCAAAGGCAGGGTAATATTTTTGAAATGAAATGGAGATTGAGTCAGAGTAGCTCTAAGGAGCAACAGTGGGGCAACAGGGGCACAGCTTGCTGCAAGAGCTGCTAAGTGCCCCAGCCCTGGAAATATTTCAGGTCTGAGCATCCTGATCTCTTTCAAGATGTCCCTGCTCATGGCAGGGCACTTGGAGCAGATGACCTTGACAGGTCCCTGTCAGCCCAGCCCAGTCCAGGATTGCTGAGTGTTTTCCTTTGAACAGCACAGAGAGCAGAGGTGAGGAGGAGGGGGCTCATCTGATGCCTTGCACTCCAGTGGAGGAGGAGCTCATCCCTGGGACACTGTTCCACCTGCAGCCCCCGGGCATTTTACCTGCAGGAGCTCCTGGGCAGACCAGCGCCGCGCCTCGTCTGTCTGCAGGCAGCAGCTCAGGAAGTCACGCAGCAAAGGGGAGAGGAGCCTGGGCTGCCGCAGCTCTGGGATGCCTTTGGTGGCTATCAGGATCTGAGCCTGGAGAAAAAGGAAACACCAGTCTCTCCCCTGCTTCTTTCACTGTGTCTGTAACTGCTCTCCCAGATCCCATTGTTCAAGCTCCATTCTGCAGTGGCAGTTTGTTTCTGCTGTGGCACAGAGACACAGATGACTTTCCTGTACCAACCAAAAACCCAAACCCCAATGCAGCCCCAGCTTTCCCAACATCCAGCAGATCTTGCCTTGGCAGCTGATTTCATTGACTGACCTTGTGAGTGGAAACTACATCAGCAAAAGCACCTTTGCTTCTCTGAGCATTCCCTTGACCAGCTTGACAGGCTATTTGGAAGAGGGACTTTGCTCTACTCCCTCACTCTACTATTTCCAAGGATTATGACATGAAAAGCATCTCTGCAGTGCTTGTTGGTCCCTTAAGCCCAGCTGGCATCAAACAAAAGTCATCAAGCTTTTTGCCTGGTTCTTGAAAACTATGTTAATTGAAAGGAAAGAAAGGAAATCCCTCAGTTATTCCTCAGGTAAGGAAACAAACATTTGGAATCTCATCTTCAACACAGACATATAAAGATGCCTGCAGAAATGCATTGGGATGAAAATGCCTGTTTGGGCACACAGGAAACACCTGCAGCTCTGTCTCTCAGCAGACTGGAAATTTCAGCCTCCCTTGTGCAGCAAAAGGAAAATTTTGGTACTCAAATCAGAAGAGGGAGAAATGCCATCCCTGTGGTAGCCCTCTGCTCATTTGGATACTCAGGTCAATGCATTCATGGTGTGCCCATCCTAGAAAGTGCCAGGAAACAAAGGGGTATTTTTGGCAGGCTCTGCACATCACCAGGCTTCAGCTTGGTGACATGGAGAAAGTGCCTTGGCTTAGGAAGGAAATATGGTCCCTGAGTGTTTCAGCAGCACTGCACAAGAAACACAAGAGCCTCTGTGGCCTTCACACCCTCATGTCCATGTTCCAGGCAAGTTTCCCTGTGAGAAGAATGAAAGTGCACTTCTTGTCTCCAAACCACAGTTTTAGAAAGTTTGTTGGGTTTGGGTTTCTTTCCTTCAATTCAGGAAAGATGACACCAATTCTAAGGTGCTTGTTTCCTGTTGGCAGGGCCATCTCCACAGCCAAAAGAGCTGGAATGACTTCTAAGCCAAAGCAAAATGTTGCCTGAGCATGGAGATTGTTTGCGTGGGGTGAGGCTGGAGTTCCCCCAGTGATGCACCCAAACCTACAGCAGATGCTGATGTGCTGCAGGGACATTTTCCAAAAGGGACCGTGGTGGCAGCAGTTCCAGCAGATGGCAATGGGATTTTGTCCAAGGGCACCCAGAAGGTGGGACAGGTGAGAAAGACAGCGGGACCAGAGAGCATTGGCACCTTACCGAGACAGGACTTTCACTCTGGTAGGGAACTTCCTGCTCCACCATCTCAATGCCCACAATGCCAAATGACCAAATGTCCACTTTGGGGCCATAGGGTTGACCTCTGACCACTTCAGGCGCCATCCACCAAGCAGTCCCGATCACCGAGCTGCGTCTGCTCTGCTCAGGGGTGAGTTGAGCAGAGAGGCCAAAATCAGCTGGGGAGAAAGCAAAAGACTGGTTTGAGTTGCAGACTGTACATTTAGGAAAGCAAGCAAAGGAATTGCCCAGTGTAAGTTTGGGACGGTGCTGTTGAATCTCCTGGACAACTGTCCCTGCTCTGTTTCCTCAGGACTTTAGCCAAGGCAATATGGCTTTGGCTACTTCAAAAATCCCCACAGTTTTTACACTGCCTCCAGCAGTGGCTTTTGTTCCCCTGAAGCTTTAGACTTGTAGCTCCCTCCCTCGGGAAGGGACACACACAGAGCACAGCCCCTCTGGACTGCTTGTTCCTTGTTCTAGGTCTGTGCACGTGGCAACCGTGTGGTCAGCTCACAGCAGAGGTCCCTGCACTGCCACCAGCACCATTTTTGGGGGGCTGGCAGTCACTCCAAAGCAGCCCCAAACCCCACATGTCCCTGGAACGCTGCACCTGACCAAGAATATACTGACCCAGCTTGACAGAGCCGTCAGTTCTGAGGAGGATGTTGGGGCTCTTCACATCTTGGTGCATGACATGGTTGGAGTGGAGAAAATCCAGTCCTTGCAGGCACTGAGAGAGAAAAGAGAAACAGGAGGGCAAAAAGCAGTGATGTGATTTCATCACACCAGAAAGGAAACAGCTCTCCAAGATTCCCTCTCCAGGGGAATGGGCAGTAATGGCAAGACACAGTGCCATGTAGAGCAGGAGCTTGCTGCTCCTACACCAGCAGAGCAGCACCTTCCTAAAGAAAAGCAGGTCAGCTTTGCAAAGAGCAACAGCAACTGCTCTTGTAGACTCTCCCCTGCAAACCAGCCACAAGGACTGCTGCTGCAGTGCATGCGCTCAGAAGTCAAGAGCACTTTGGCTGCACTGCTGACCTTTCCAGCTGAGCACTGAGAGAAGTGAGTCTCTCTTTTTCCTTTGCTGTTTTTTTCAAATGCTGCCACCACCACCTTTGCTTTTACAGGCAAGGAGTGCAGTGCAGACAGGCCAAAGTTGAGAGAGGCAAGATGGAGAGCAGCAAATCCAAGAGACAGAGTGAGAATGCAACAGCAGGAGATAAGAGGACAAGAACAGAGTGCAGTGGGTGCAGGGGCACTGGCAGGCAGTTCACTTGAGATGCTCCTGCTTGCCCAGAGCATGGCAGCAACACAGAAACAAAGGCTGGCACATGGAATTGCTCCTGTTCTGAGCCCTTTTCCAGACAGTCCTGCCCAAGCCCTGGGAAGCACAGGTGGGATCCCTCACCTCCTGACTGAGAGCTGCAATCTCTTCTTCAGTCATGTTGGTCTTTCTGATGACATCGTTCAGAGTGCCTCCATCCATGTACTCCATCACCAGCCAGAGTTCCTCATGCACAAGGTAGCTGAAAGAAGGAAACAAGGCCGTGCAGATGAACAGGCATGGCTACATTGGCTTTGTGCTTGATTCTTGTTTCTGGACCCCTTTGTGACAAGGACAGAATTAAAGGAATAGACATTCCCTCTAGGCTGTGCCTTGTTTGCAGTCTGTGCAGTCTCAAGGAGAATGGCACAGCTGTGAAAAAGGAGATGTCTCTGATGGCCAGCAAGGGAAAAGTGCAGTTCAGTGACAGGCCAGATGAGAAACCTGCCATGCATGGTAGTTCTGGAAATAAGCACCTGGTGTTCCTGGCATGGACAGCCATGGAAAAGAGGGGCAACAAGCCAAGGGAAAACCTCTCTAGGATGCTTCATCAGCATTGAAGAAACTTTAAAATATCAATCCTGAGACAACATGGGGGCAGTGAATTTAAAGGGTATTGATTTACTGTGGTGGGGTTGATCCAGGTTTCTGAACTATTTTCCAGCCATGTGTTTGAAAGCCAGGGAAGACTTATGCAGACAAAATGCACTCTCTTCCCAGCCATTGGAGATGAGTAAAGAAATAACCATGAACCAATAATTAACAGCTCTCTTTTCTGCCTGTGGGTTTTTAACCTCGCATGCTTTCAGTATGGAAACAAACATTCATGGGATGAGACCATGAGCACTCACCTGTCTAAATAATTCACAACACAGGTACTCCTATTCCTCTTCATGACCGTGATTTCATTAAGGATTCCTTGCTTCTCCTCAGTTTCTGAAGATCTATTTTCTTGATGGTCACCTGAAATGACATTGAAAATCATTCACTTTAGCAGTTGGTGGCACAAGACCACAGCACACACGGAGCGAGTGATTTTGCAATGACACAGGGGAGCCAAAGTGCCAAAGTGCCTTGTGCTCAGACAAAGGAGCAATAAGGAACTGACATCCCAACAGCCCGTTTCTCTGCTCCTTTGGGGAATCCATGCCTTGCTACTCTGTGGATACATCTTGGGCTCTAAGCAGGGCTTAGGGCTTTCAGGGATGCCTTGCAGATCTCTCCCCACGTGCAGTTCCCAAGTGCAGCACTGCAGGTGGCTGAGGAACTCCCAGGAACATTCAGATGCATTTGCTGGCAGCCAGAAATGAGAATTCAGGACTCTGAAGCCGTAGCCCCAGAGAGCAGTGAGATGCTCTAAGGCACCACCTTTGGTGGAGCAATTGAGAGCCAGGGAGAGCGTCCTTCTCTGCAAGGAACCACTGCCCTCCTTGCCTTCCTTCTGGCAGCTGGGAAGGACAAAGCCTGTCCCAAATGCTCTTGGCAGGCTGGCAGCAGTCTGTGCTCCTGGTGCCTTTGCAGCACAACTCTAGCCAAAGCTCCAGCCACAGCTGAGACAAGAGAGGAAAGCCCTGGAGAGCAGCAGAACCTGCAGGGGCTGTTGACATTTACCTCTGCTCCTGTGGCAGTGTCGACCGCTCTGCTGACAACTCCAAAGCCCCTGGAAACAAAAGAGCAGCAAAGGAAGGAGAAGCCATTCAGATCTTGGAGGGAAAGCCAGCCCAGACAGGAGATGTCTGCTGGAAATGCCTCAAAGCTGCAGCAGGCAGGAGGGCTCTGCCAGAAGATGATGCATTTTCCTCTCAAGTGCTTGGGGCACTGGGCCTGTTCCTGAAGCACTGGGCTTTACTGCCTCAGCTCAAAAGGCCACTTGATTCTTTCATCAAGGATTTCAGTTTCTAAACTGGGCCCTTGTTATCCTGACCACAGACTATTTCCTCCAGCAAACTCTTGGGAAGAAATGTTCCTGAGAACTGTTATCTGACTGCTGTGACAGGGGGTAGGTTGCTGTTTCTGGCAATGCAATGGAAGTGTCTTGGGCAATGCCTTCTGAGCACACTTCCAAATTCTGGCTGGTACTGGGAGATGGGGCAGCCTAACCCCAGTGTCTGAGGATGTTTGCAGCTTGCCTGACTTCACACTTGGCAGATATTCCAGCAGCAAATCACCTGCCCCATGATTGTGCAGGAGTAACTGTGGTTGGACTCACCCGCTGCCAAGATTTTCCAGTTCAATGTATTTCCTCAGGGGATTTCCCCTGCTCACCATTTGCCCTGAGGGAAACAAAATGCAAGATGCTCACTTGAAAGCAGAGATCCCACCATCCAAGAGACACAAAAGGCAGCCCCACTGTCTTGGGTTCTGAGGCCTTTGTGGCCAGCTGGGTAACAACAACAACCACTAGAACCACAACCAGACAGGCAGCTCTGCAGGCCAAGCAGGCCAGCACAGAGACTGATTTTCTACAGTGCTTGGAAGAGATCTTTGACAGAAAACAAACCACAGGGAGATGCATTCCCAGGAGAGGAGGGAATCTTCTCCACCTTGCAGCACTTTGCCAAAAGAATGCCTTTCCCTTTGTACACCAAAGCAGCCCATGCTATGACCAATCCCAAGGGGGCCTTCAGCAGCAGGACCCTCAGCCTTGATGGGCAGGCTGAGCTGGGAGATGCCCTGGCCCGTGCCCCCTGTGAAGAAGCAGAGTGCTTCTCTGCCCCCTGTCAGCAGGGATCTGTCCCTGCCATCGCCCTCGCCCTCTCAGCCCCGCACACGGGCCCATCTTCCCAGCTGGGCACAGCGGGCAGGGGCAGCGAGGGCAGCAGCGCTGCTCAGGTGCCAGCCTGACACGGACAGCTGCCCAGAGGAGATGCTGCCCCTCTGCTCAGCCCAGCCCAGGCTGTGCAGGAGCCGGCCCAGAGCCGGGGCTGCTGCCCCGGGGCAGCTCCGTGCTGCAGCGGCCAGGCCCCAGCGGGGCTCTCCCAGCTGAGGAAGGCTCCAGCCTCTGCAGTCACAGCAGCCCTCAGGGGCAGGGCAGCTGCCACAGCAAAGCTGGCACAGCCCAAGCACCGGCACTGACAGGCAATGGGAAGAAGGCACAGCCACACCCGGCCCCTTCCAAGCCACTGCCCCCATTCAGGACACAACAGGATTTGCTTTGAGGTCAGACACACCCAGGTGCACATCCAGGCCCTTTTTGTACCAACAGGGGATGGCAGACAGAGACTCAGCTGGGCTCTGTGCTCAGCCCCACCAGGTCTGATCTGAGAGCACAGCACTGGCAGCTGTTCTGGGAAGGAAGCAGATTCAATGACTTGTGCTGCAGAATCACCAAGGGCTTGAAGTGTTTTCCTAGGGACTGATCTGAGCAGGGCTTGGGCCAGTGGGCAGCATTCCAACAGTCATGGGAATGACTGGGGATCAGGGATGAAAAAGTGCCATGGATCTGAGGAATATCCAGCAGCAGGGCTGGAGGCTGGCTCCTGAGAAATGCCTGCAGTGCAGTTTGATCTGATCATGCCACAGCAATGTGTCTCTCAGACACATCTCTGTAAGAATAAAACTAAGATATTAAATACAAATTGTTATAAAAGTATCTGCTTTTTCACTGGGGGCACAAAATAACCACCTGTTGCTCTCTGTTTCTGCTGTCACCTGATGTTCTTTCAAAGGAGTTCTCGCTGACAAAAATATAATCTCATAAAAAAACCCCCTGTAGGTGTAGTAGTGGTAATAGGAACAGTCATAAAAATGATATCAGCAAGACACATGGGGCAGAAGAGCTCCTTCAGCATGGAGAAAAATCTCTACCCAAAAAAAAATCCAGAAAAAGCCCCAAACTGAAAACAAAACCACAACCAAAACACAAAGAACCAAACCCAATCAATTTCTGTGAAGTTTTTTTTTTTGCTCTGGTGAGTGGTGAGAAGTCAGGAGTCTAAGGAGAATTTAGGAAGCTAACCATTCTATCCAGTTTGGCCACTGGCACACAGGACTTGCCCAGATCATTTGCTGGGTCACAGCCTTGTGCTGGTGCAAGAACAATCCCTGCTTCTGCCTGGAGCAGAGAGGGAAGCTCACGCAAACCCAAGCACGTCCAAGCTGCCCTCAGAGGCAGCAGGAACAGCCAGAGCACTCTCTTGCTGCCTTGGAGCACAGCATTTCCTGTGGGGACTCCTCAATGTCCCTGTGACACCAAACTGAGGAGGATCATTTGGTGCAGCTCTGCTGACACAAGCACACAATGCACTGCCCCTCAGAGAAGAAAGACACCAGACATACTCAGGAGCTGCAGGGAGTCATCCTCCATCTGCTGGTGCTGAGCAGCAGCTCTGCCAGGGCTGGAGATGAACAAACTGCCCGGGCTCCACTTCTCATGTTGGGCAGCAAAGGCTCCTTTAGGTGACACTGCTGCAGCTGCTGCTGCTGCTGCAGGTTCAGCAGAAGAGCCTGTGTAGATCTGAGACAACAAAGGAGTTTGTGTCAGAAAAGTGGCTGCAGAGATGAGCCCCAGATCCCATTGCAAATGCAAGCCCTCAGGAAGATGCTGTCAGCCACATGCAGGGCTCTGCCAGGGGTTTTTCCTGATCTCCACTTCCCAAACTGGATGGGTTAAACCCAAAGGTTGGTTTTACTCGAGTTCATGGCCAGATTCATTTCCCACTTTCTCCAAACTCCATTGTCATGGATTTTCTGAAGGTTGACTGCCCAAATGACCCTTCCACTTTCTCCCAAGGATCTCTTCCCCCTCCCAGGGCTGCAGACACACTTGCAGGTGCTTGTTCAAATGTTCTACCTCCTCCCAGGGACTCCTCTTTTCCTCCACCATCCTCAGAAGGGGCTCAACTGACAGCACTTCTGCTTCGGACAGTTGCTGTGCCTCACAGGAATCTTGGGGTTCCTCGTTGCCAGTCCCTTGCTGGAAATCTTTGCAGGCTGCCAGGTAAGATGCCAACACTCCCACCTCAAGTCAAAGAGAGCAGAGCAGTCAGAGAGTACAGCTTGTCCCTGTCAGCCCAGAGTCACAGAGTGTGAGGAAAGGGGGAGCTCCAGATTCCCAATGGATACAGACAGCTTGTTTCAAGATCCATCTGGGTCACTGTGTTCACCTGCCAGAACACCTCCAGAAACAAGGAGAGCAGGAGCAGGCCGGCAGGAATGCATTCAGATGACTGCTGGCCAAAAGGCCAAAGCAGCAGTCCCACTGCCCAGGGCAGCAGCTGAGACTCAGCAGAGTAGGAAGTGTCCTTGGGAGTGGCTGGGATGGACACTGGAGCAGGAGGGCACTCAAAGGCATCACCCCAGCCCCTGCTGCTCTGCAGGGCAAAGGCAAGAAGGGCAAAAGCACCACTCTGGGGACTGCAGTGGCTCTCGCTCTTTCACTCACTTGTTTTTCTAGAGCCTCTCGCTCCTCAAGGAGGAGATGACAAATCTCCTCTGTTGCTCTTTGAATTTCCTTTTCTTCCTCCAGCCTCTTGTTTATTGCCTCGATCCTGGCCTGAGTTTGCTGTAGCTTTGCCTGCAGCTTCTCAGTAAAATTCTTCTCCCTTGCCTTGATCCCAGCCTGAGTTTCCTGCACCTCTGCCTGCCGCTTCTCACCAAGGTTCTGGAAAGAACAGGAGAGAGAAGGATTCATGGGTGGAGTGGCTGCCACTCCTCCACTCACCTGTTTTGTTGGTCACTCCTCTGCTGCTGGAGATTCCAGGGATCTTGAGTTCCTCTCATGTCTTCCCTGTTCCTCCTCTTCACTGCCACAATGTCACTGGGAGCTTTGGGCAGCTCTGCTTGTGCCTCTGCCTCGATGTTCTGGACACACAAATGCCGAGCAAGTGACTGGGAGCTGCCAGCAGACTCAGCTTTTCCTCTTTCAGCCTCCAAATCTCATTCATTCAGCCACTTCTTTCTGCTTCCCTGCCCCCCTCTGCTTCCACTGGAGCCCTGCTGTCCCAGTGCTGATCTCTGGGGATTACAAGGCTCTGTGCTTCCAGTGCCTGTGGCACTCCTGGCCTCCTCAGTCCCACGAGCTCCATTTTATGGACCCCCTCTCCTGCCCTTCACTCTGTCACCTGCCCATCCAGGCTCACCTGCCCATTCTCCTGTGGCTCTTCCACCTGCTGCCTGAGCTGCTTTTCCCATTCTTGGGCTGGAAACAGCTCTCCCTGAACCTGGCATGGCTGCCCTGGCATCTCTGAGAAAGCAAGCTGCTCGTGCTCTCTCTCTAGAGGGACCTGCACAGGAAGCAGGAGCAGATGGGTTTCAACTTCCCCTACAGCATTTGTGGGCCAAGATTCCAGGGCTGCTGGGCTCACAGCAGATTCCCAAAGTGCTGTGCTGCTGCTGCTCCCCTGGGTCAGTCTCTGCCCGTGGGGAGGCACAGATTCCAAAGTGATCCTGGTAGGACAATCAGGCTCCATCTGGGCCTGAAGCTCCAGCAGCCTCTTAGGAAGCTGACAGGGAACGAGTCTTTTGCCCCACAAGAGAAGAGTGGCCCCCCACGGATTCATGGACAACACAATCACCCCTCAGCAGCTTCTTAAAAGCCCAAAGACAGGTGGGCTCCGAGCACCTGTCAGCTCTGCTACTGACTGCTCTGCCTGCAGAGGCAAAAGAACAACCTGGCAACAGAGGCACCAAAATCCCTGAGTTCAACAGCGACTCCATGTCCCCAGGGTGTCTCTGAAATGCTCCCAGGTAAGCACAGCCAAGGAGCTCAGGGGGACAAACCACCCCAAAGAGCTGCTGCTGTCAGATCAATACTTTCTGTGCCTGGAGCTGCTTGGCCAGTCTGTGCAGGGGGACAGGTGTCTCCAGCCCACAGTGTCCCCTCCGTGTCCCACCAGGCTGAGCACAGGGTCTTTGAGATGCTCCCTCCTCTGCAGACAGGGAGCCTTCCTGCTCCAGGCTGGCCCCTCTCAGAATCCCAGCCAGCTGGGGCCTGAACATGACAGGTCAAAGCCCATGGTCCAGGTGTCCGTGGCTGAGGGGAATGGCTGGGTCCTGGCAGGACTGCAGCACTCAGCATCCTCAGCCACTAACAGCAAGTGCTGGCTGCTCAGAAACTTGCAGCTCTGCCTTGCACTGCAGACAGCCCCCTCCAGAAATGGCACTTACTGTCCTGGAAAGGTCTGGCTGTGGTGTGACCACAGCTGGAGGATTGGGGTCATTTGGCTCCTCTTGGGCCTCTTCTGCAGGAGCAGAGGGAGCCAGAGGAGAGTCTGCCCTTGGTTCTGTGCTCTGTGGACAGACAGGAGCCTGAGGCACAGGCCAGGACCTATCATTTATAACCTTCTTTCTATTCAGCTCTACAACCAGCTCTACTAAGGCACAAATCATCAGCTTTGACAGCAATGGGATTCTGAGTCACTCAGACTAAATTCAAATGGGCTTTTTCAAGTGTACTGCTAATTGCTCTGAAGTAGATATTCCCCCTGGCTACTATGAGGAAGCAACGTTCTCTCTGCAGAACTGGGCTTTTAATTCTTTTCCAGCTCTGAAATGGAAAATTAGGAAATAGCCAGTGATGCCTTTGCTCTTGCTAGTGCAGACATGGAAATGGATTTTCTTCCAGCCTACTCAGCTGGCCCTCGACACTCTACTGCCACAGGCCAAGCTCACAGCTTGCTCCACAATTCTCAAACAGAGGGAACATCAAATTTTCCCTTCTCACTCACCTCAGGATCGGCACCTCTGAATCCACGGCTCAGGTGACCTGCAGTGGGAAAGGGAAAATGAACCAGATTCCTTGAGAAAACTGGAGACAACCACAGCATTTTTAGAAGGTCTCCCAAGAAGGTCTCCCAGTCTACATTTTCCAAGTTGTCCTGCTTGTCCCAGCAAAGGGAGCAAATGACAGACTCTGCTGCCACAGACTCTCCCATGGAGGGAACACAACCCCTGCAGGTTCCCTTGCAAATGCTGCCCTCAGAGCCCTGGCTGCAGACACCCCCTTTTTAGCTGAAAGCTAAAACAGGAGCTTGACCCAAGTGCCATCCAAATGGTCTTCCTGTTTCTAAATCCACTCAGTCACTAAGAAAGAGCAGGAAGACATACAAAAGCCAGGTGAGGTTCTGCCCAGGGAAAAGCTCTACTTACGTGTCAGGTGAGTCAGGAAATAACTGGAGTAGGCAACTCCATACACAGAGCAAACTGCAGCAGCCAGTGGCCCAATCATGGTGGCAACTGCTGTGCAAGTTTGCAGACTGTGCTCTAAGACTGTTCTCTAACACTATTCTCTAACACTATTGTCTAACACTATTCCCTAACACTATTGTCTAACACTATGCTCTAACACTACTGTCTAACACTATTGTCTAACACTATTCTCTAACACTGCTCTAACACTATGATCTAACACTATGCTATAAGAAAAAGCAAGGTTCTTGTCAGCATGCAGATGCACACTGACAAAAGCTTCCAGCAGGAGGCTGAGCTCCTGCCCTGAGGAAACCCAAGAGCTGCTCTGACACCACTGAGGCCGGGCGTGCAGCAAGGCAACCTTGTGATGTCAGCACGAGGACGTGGCAACCCTGCCCTGACATCACAAAGGAAACGTTCTGCCCTGCTCTGTGAATTCATGCAGATGGATAAATTGATGTTTGTGTAGGCCTAGGCTGCATTTTGACCTCTTTCCCCCCGGGCTGCCTTTTTCACCCGTTGTTTTTCCCCCTGTGCCCCTGTGTCCCCTGTGCCTGTGCTGGGTCCGAGCTGGCGGCCGGGCCGGGCGGAGCAGCAGTTCCAGCCCCGGGTGTCCCTGGAGCGCTGGGAGCTGCTGGTGCCCCAGGCCCTGTCCCCTGAGGAGCTGCTGAAGGACCCTGGGACAGAGGGGGCTGAGGGGGCTGAGGAGGTGCTGACACTGCAGGGACAGTGACCTTGAGGTGCTGGGGGCACTGAGGGCTGTGGAGGAGCAGAGGGCCAGGGTGGCACGGAGGTGACAGGGCAGTGGCACGGGCTGAGGGGGTGGTGGGTCTAAGGGGATGGGATGGGTGAGAAGGGATTGAGTGGGCTGAGAGGACTGTGGGGGCTGAAGAAACAGAAGGGGGCTGGGGCTTTGCCCAGGGGACGCTGGGGCTGAGGGGGTGGAGGAAGGCAGCAGGGAGCACAGAGGGCTCTGGGACTGCAGCTCTGCCAGGCCTTGGGAGCAATTCCAGAGCCTCCACTTCTGCCACAGCTGCCCTGCAGAGCCTGAGGACAGGTGGAGACTGACAGGAGGCAGCAGGGAGAAGCTGAGGGCCAGCAGCTCCAGCAGTGACCAGGGAGCTGCTGCTGCTGCTGCTGCTGGCAGGCGAGAGGCCGGGTGAGGCCGCAGGGCCGGGGGGGCAGGCTGGGGGTGAGGGTGGCGTGGGCTTTGGCCGTGGGCAGTGCCCGGCTGGGCAGGAGCAGCTTCTTGGTGTGAAGTTCCCTGGAGGAACTCCCAGGGCAGTTGCTGCCAGGATCAGCAGCAGCAGAAGGCAGCAGGATCTGCTCCTTTTCCTGGCTCTGTGTGCAGCTCCCAGGCTGGGATGGCCCCTGCTCCCACTGAGCCCTTGCCCATGGAGGCTGCAGGGTGAAAGCAATCCCACTGCAGAGAGAGGCTTGGCAGCTGAAGTCCCCTGCCCTTGTGTTTTGGGCTTGAATGGCTCTCCTGCAAAAGCACAGCAGGTAACCAGGGCTTTGGGGGGCAGAGCCTTTAGAGGGAAAGAGAGATCAGGCACTCACATGCCTGAGACTGCTTCAGCTCTCTGCTTTTGTAGAATGAGAAAGAAGCAAGCTGGGCAGAGAGAGGCACATGCAGCCCTTGGAAAAAACATGGGATCTAACAAGTCCTGTGGGAGAAGAGAAATAGGGAGCAACCTTGCCTTGTTTTCCATGGCCTGCGTCTTCTGCAGAGGAGACAATGGGATGGACAGGAGGGGAGGGATAACTGTGATAACCCAGTCTGCCTGGCTGTGCACTGACAGACTCTGTAGCAGCCAGCATTGTAGGAAATGCCAGATTGTTATTTAGCATCATGACACGCTGCTGCTTCATTGCAGAACTGCCTCAGCCTGGAGAAAATCAGCTGAATTTATCGTCAGTTGAAGTAGATGTGGTGAGAAAGAGTGACACGGATTAAAACAGGTTTTCTAGCCTCGTCACCCAGAGGGAATTTTGTGCTTTCTTCATTGTATGCACAACCTTTTTGAGCTGTTCTGTATCCTTCAGGGAGGTATCCACTAGTGACCAAAAAATAAAAAGGGGGATATGGCATTCATTCTCTTATAACACATATTTTCACTAAGCTGTAGCTTAAACTCAGTAAGGCCAAGGAGAGATTTTCTTTAGTCATGCAGTGTGGAATAAATGCAGGAACAGCCACAATCCAAGCTGTAAGAACAGCGTGTTCTTGGTCCTAACAGGACATGGTGTACAAGAAAACACCACAATCCCAAAGATTCACCTCTTCTGTAAAAGCAGAACAGTTCCTGGTGTAAAAGCAGCAGGTGATGGAAATAACAAATGTCACCGGGCTGGGGCAGAAGCCTGGGAGTCCAAGGCTTGGAAAAAGAGAGCTGGCAAAGGCAGCCCAAGGTGCAGGCAGGCATTGGGCTGGAGGCAAGAGGGAGCTGGTGCTGCCAGCACGGGAAGGGACTGCAGGCAGAGGAGCTGGCCGGCGGCAGGGAGTTTCCACTCACTCCCAGTTGCTCCCAGTAGCTTCCAACAGGATTCCCTGCTCAGAGCCACTCCCGGTCACCTCCAGCACGATTCCAGTCCCTGCGGGTCTGCCTGGCAACTGATGAGTCATCAGCAACACGCGCTCTGATTGGCTGAGAGGCGTCCGCTCCGCACACGGCCTGGATGGACACGGGGAGGGGAACTGGGAGAGACTGGGATGGACTGGGATGGACTGGGATGGGCTGGGATGGACTGGGATGGACTGGGATGGACTGGGAGAGACACGGGTGTCACTGGGAGGAACGGGAGGCCCCGGGGATGGGCCCAAGGAGGGCTGAGGTGATTCCCAGGGAGGTTTGAGGGGCTCCAGGGTCATTGCCAGGGCAGGGCCCGAGGGGACGCGCTCTGCCCCACGCTCACCTCTGCGCTCCACCAGGAACGGGGTGGACAACTCGGAGTTGTGCCGGCAGTGCCTGTCCACCGCAGCCCGGCTGTGCTCCCTCCAGCCCGGCTCGCTGCTCCAGGACCCGGCAACTTCTCCCCAGAGGAGGTGTCCCCCCCGTACAGCCCCACATCGCTGCCCAAGGGCAGGAGCTGCTCCCGGCTGGAGATGTTCCTCTCCACCAACCTCACCCGCTCGGTGCCCTTAATGAAGTGACAGCCGGACCGAACCATCTCCTGGAACAGCCCTGTGTGTGCAGGACTGTTCTGGTTTGGGGCAAATTTGGGAGGAAACCTCCAAAGGGGCTCCTCTGGAAAGCAAAACCCAAACGGCCCCTCCCCCCAAGGCAGTCGGGGAAAAAAAGAACTTCCTTGGGGAAAAGTGGAAAAAACTATTTATTTAACAAACAAGATGCCCACATGCACAAAAAAGAAGAATAATATGAAACAATAAAACCTCTCATGGCTCCAAAGACAGATGGCAAACTGAGGCAGTCCTTGCCCTAGGTGTAGCTCAGCTCACTCATCTCTCACCAGCCCCGCTCCCTCCAGAGCTCCAGGCCCTGGTGGCCGCAGGTGCCAGCCCTCGCTGCTCCTCTGGGTTTGTCCGTCCAGAGCAGAATTAAACAGTCCCAAGAAAAAGAAAAAAAATAATTCCAGGGCACACCTCTGCCTCAGCCAGCTCAGACTAACTCAGAGCACAGGAGATCTCTGTCCCAGCGCTGTCCGTGCCTCAGACCAACGCCGCAGCAAGGACGTGTGGCAGTCAGGCAGTTTGTTCTCAACACAAACTGCTGCTGCTGCTTTCTCCCCCTTCGCTCCCAGAACCATTTGAAAGGTACAGAACTGAATATCCAGCACAGCCAGAGCAGAGGATTGGGGATACAAGCATCATAAAGTCACCCCACACCATTGCACCCCTTATCCCCATATCGTCAGCTTACCACCAGAACTAAATAAATTCTAACTCTACACACACACACCTTATACACGCATATATATACAGCATACAGCTATAGACAGAAAACGGCAGTAACATTTAGCAAATAATGATATTTACTTACAGTTTTTATCTAACAATTCGATTTTTTTGAGGTATATATTGTGAGTTTTATTTTTTTTTGTATTATTTACTATGTGTAACTTGGTTTTTGAGTAAAAATAATTTTACGGATGAGGTTGTTTGTATTTGAGGTAGATTTGATTTACACTTTTTTTTAACCAACTTTTTATATGTATTATTGGGATTTTATTTTTGTTTACTGTAGGTAGGAATTTAGATTGGGAGATTAGTTTATTTTGTTGGTGGAAATTTGGGTGTTAATTAGGTGGGTTTTGTTAAGTGCTGTTTTTAATTTTTGTAAGATTTTTTATTTTATGTTTTAAGCTGGTTTTTAATAGTTTGTTGTATTTTTTTATTTTGTTTGCAGTTGGTGTATGGTAGGGGATATGGTAGAATTACTTAATGCTATGTTTTTTAGTTTAGGTATTGAAAAGGTTATTTTGGAAATGAGTTTTATTGTTTGACTTAATTTTTTTTAGGAGTATTGTGCTTTTAGAGAATTTGTTTTTTAAGGTTTAGGATGGTGTTCTGGGCAGTGGCGTGAGATATAGGATAGGTTTTTAGTTATTTAGTGGTGCCTTTTATTATGGTTAGCATATAGTGCTTGCTTGGTGGGTTTGGGGCAGTGTGATGTCATTAATTTGCTAGGCTTTTTTATATTTATATTTGGATCACTGTTTGTTATATTATAGGGGCTTTATTTGTTTGGCTTGTTTGATGGCAGTACACGTTTTAAAGTTATGGCTGATTTGTGAAATACTGTTTATGGTTTAATTCGTTTTTTTGTTTGTGTTTATTTAGAGGTGATGTTTTTGTTTTGATGACTTGAGTCATTATGACCTTATTGAGGTAGGAACAACTTTTTTTTTGTGTGGTTAATTGAGATTTACTTTTAATGTTTTTATTTTTGTGCTTGATTTATTTATTTGTTGTTTTGGTGTTTTTTATTAGTTTGATTTTTGGGGATATGGGTATTTATGTGGCGGATTTTTACAGGTAGTTTTTTATTATGGCAGTGATGTTTTTTTACTTTTTAGAAGTTTAGATTGGGTTTTTTATGTCATTAATTAGGTTTTTTTTTTTTAGTTATTTTTATAGAGCATTGGTTATTATTTATGAATTAGTGTAGAGGTAGAGTTTTGGTTACTTTTTCTTTTGGCAATGTTTAGGGTTAATTGAACGGTTTTAAGTTTAGGAAGTTGGCTTGATTTTTTTTTTTTAGCAGCTTGTGCGATTTGTTATGTGGGGTTTTATACGGTTGGTTTTTATTTTTGTTTTATTTTTGTAATGTGATTAGAATTATTTGTAAAAAGAGTATAATGTGTTTTTTTATTGGTAGTTGTATGGTGGAGCTTTTTTAGTACGTGTTACTTCTTTTTGGTTTTTTTTATTAATGAGACTGAAGTTTTTACTTTTAGGCTAGTTTGTAATTATTTTTAAAATTTTAGGGTGATTTAGTTTTTTAATATGGGCGTGTTGTGTGATAAGAGCAATTTATTTATTTTATGTGCTATTGGTGGCATGGTGGGTAGAGAGAACCTTTGTTTTGAACATTTATTTTAGCACTGGTAGTCGGGGTGCCAGGAGGAGTTGTGTTTTAGTGTTTATTATTTTTGAGGTAGTTTGGACATTTTTATAGGCTGTTAAATTTTTGTTGTTGTTGTTGTTGGAGTGTAGTTGGTATTGGATTTTTGGTAGCTTTGATTTTAGAATTTTAGTGGTTGGTTTTGAGTTTTCTTAGGTACTTTTTGTTAAAGGTTTTAGGACAGACTATGGCTCCTGGCTGATTTTGGGCTGATTTTTAGGGTGATTTCGGGGGTGACTTTGAGCTGATTTTTGGGCTGATTTTGGGCTGATTTTTTGGCATTCTGGCATAGAGTACGTTTTTATATTTGGTTTAATTGTGACTGGGTTAAGGGTTGCTCTATGAGTAATTTTTTGTTTGATTTGGGTAAAGGTGTGCTGTTGTTTAGGGTTTTACTGGAAAGTGCTTTTCTTGCAGGTGACCAGGTAGAGAGGGTTTCCAATTTGGCTGTACTTAGGAATATGCATTCTCCAAAAGCCTATGGCATTTAGGAAAGTCTGTGGGGTTTTTTTGTTTGTTGGTGGAGACATTGCTGTGATTTTGTTGATGATATTGGTGGGAATTCAATGATGTTTGGTTTTTTATTTTATTTTTAGGAATTGGATTTTTTGAGCAGGTTTTTTAACTTTGTGGAGTTTTGTAGTGAATTTAGTTTTTAGGAGAATTTGAATGATTTTTTTATTAAAATGTTTTAGAGGCAGTGTTTTTTTATACAATGATGTTATTAATGTATTGCAGATGTTTTGGAGCCTCACCCTTTTCTAGTGCAGCCTGAATTAGTTTATGGCAGATGGCAGGACTGTGGTTTTACTTTTGGGGCAGTTGGTTTGAGGTGCACTGTACGCCCCTCCAGGTGAAGGTCAATTGAGGTTTGTATTTTGCTGTTCAAGGAATGGAGAAAAATGCGTCAGCGATGTTCACAGTGGCGCTACTTTGTTGTGTTGGACTTCAGCTCATCCTGGAGTTTCCGTGTATTTGGTACAGCAGCGCTCAACGGTGGAGTTACTTTATTTAAGCTATGAGAGTTTACAGTTAATTTTTTTTTTTTTTTTTTAGATTTGCATCTAGGTTAAATGGGGTTGTTGAAGGGTGAGTGGGTTTTGCTGACTATTTTTTGGGTTTTTAGCTCAGGGATTATTTTGTGGATGGGAATTAAGGTATTTTGAGTTGTTTTGTGCTGTTGGCGATGTACTCTTGAAGTGGCAATTGGTACTTGTTTCAAGTTTCTTTAGAAGTTTTATTGCAGATGGGTTTTTGAAAATTTAGGCAAGGTGTTTAATTGCCTAACATTTTTTGTTTTTATAGCTGTTATTTTGAATGCTTATTTAAATTTTTTGGGGATTTTTGAAAGATTTATTTTGGAGGAAGTTTATGTTTAATTGCATGAGGCTTTTGGGTTGGTTACAATAGGGAGGGTTTTTTACTTATTTTTAGTCAGGTTTCCATTAGCTTTCATTAAAGTAAAATTTGTGGGGTTTTTGTTACACTAGCAATAGAAATAGATTTTTAAATATATATATATTTTGATGGGATTAATGTGCACTGTGTACTAGTGTTAACTATGGTTTTATATTTTTGTGGTTTTAATGTGCTAGGCTAATGAATTTATACAGTTTAAAAAACACTCTTTTTTTTAACCTTTTATTTGGGTAGAGGCAGGGCCCCTCTAAGCTTGTTTATTTGGGTTTTTTTGGGTTGTTGGTTTTTTTTTGGTGGAACTTCGTCTCTGAGTTTTGCTGTTTTTTAATTTAGATACTTGTTGTATTAGAGCAGTAGTAGGTGTTTTACTTTATTTTTTCATGTTTTTTTACAACTATGTAGGAAGGACTATAGTTTGTAGGGTGTTCCTTCTCTCCCTATCTGGGGAATGTTTGTGTTTGGTGTTAGAACTTCTGATTTGTACTGAAGAGATTTGGAGAAAACGTTTTTGTTGTTGTTTTTTTTTTGTTTGTTTGGGGGTTTTTGTTTGTTTGTTTTTTAATGTTTGCATATGTGTTTCTAGAGCTGCAATTTTTGTATGTGTTGGATCATGCAAGGTATGTGTATAGTTCAGAGGGTTTTTGCTATATTTAGTACAGGGGGTTTTGTGTTATTTTGCTTTATTATCACTAAAGCAGAAGTGTATTTTTGTGGTTTAAGCTGTATAAGTTTTTGCCACATCACAGGTGTATATGATATTAAGTTTGGGTTTTTAGTGTTTAGGTTATTTGAGAAGACAATTTTTGTTACTGCCATTTTTTTTAAGCATTAAATTTTTTGTTTTATGGTTTTTTATTGGGTTTTCTGTATATAGAGATTGTTTATACACAGATATTTTTGTGCTACACCTCCCAGGACCTGTTCCCAGAGACTGCGAGGGCTAGGTGCTCTTTATTATTTTTTTGGTTGATAATTGGATTTTGTGATAGGGATTTTAAATGCTTTGCTTCAGTGTTGTTTAGAGTTGTAGCTTTGCTTGCAGCATTTTAAAGACGGTTTAATTAATTAATTATAGATTTATTAGGTTGTTGAGTGTAATATTTTTTTAGATTTCCAAGGTTTTTTTAGGGAAAAGGATTTAACAGTAGCTTTTGGTCTTTTGCTGTTTGGTTGGGTTTGTGACCTGCTGTTGGTCGGTTGGGTTTGTGATTAGGTGTTGGGAGGTATTGAGGGGGTTTTGTTTGGATTATTGTTTCCTGGTTGATTAGTTTTGTGTGTGCGCTTTTTTGCTGGGCAACTGTTGGTGTTTTAGGCTCACTGTCTGGTTTAGCTGCTGTTTTGGGCTTATTATTGGGTTGAACTGCTGATTTAAGTTTTTTATTTGGTAGAGCTGCTGTTTTGGGCTTATTATTGGGTTTAAATGCTGACTGAGGTTTTTTATTTAGTATAGTTGTTGATTTAGGTTAATTGTTTGGTTTAGCTGCTGTTTGAGTAGTTGGGGTGTTGGTTGCAGTTTGAGTGACTGGAGTAGCTTCTGATTTATCTCCCTGCCCCCCTGTTTTTATTTGCTGTTTTACTGTATTTAGCACCGTGTGATAAGCTTATGTTAGGGCTTAGTTTATTGCAATGATTTTTTTTTTTAGAATTATTAAGGTGGGGTCTTTCAGATATTTTTTATTTTATTTGAGTTTTGAATTTGTCTACATGAAAATTTTTAAGTTGGGGGATCAGAAATTTTTTTTAAGTTTCGTTTTTTGGGGGGTTTTTACACTATTTGGGATTTTTTACACTTGGGTTTATTTTTGGGTTTACTTTTAGGTTAGCAGTTGCATCAGCCTTTCTGGAAAGCTCAGACTTTCTTTTAGACAAGCTGTAAACTGTATAGAGGAAGCTTACTAGATTAAATATTAGGAGTGGTTCTTTTAATATTTAGGGGATACTGACCATTTTTGAAAAGTGATGTAACTGATTTAAAAGAGAAGAAGGAAAGAAAAGACTAAAAAGCTTTATTTTTCACTTTTTTTTAACAAACTGGGTACAATAATTGATAAGTTTTAAAATATGTTACTGGAACTAGGATGCAGGCTAGGACGAAGAAGTTATAAACTAAATATCCCTGGTACAAACTCCAGTACTTGTATAAGCCTTTTATAAATTATAACTACTGAGCTTAGGAGAATAGCTATTTTAATTTGTGTATTTTTAGTACAAAAGTTATGTGTTAGGGACAACATTGGAGCTATTTTTGGAGAAGAAAACAAAATTAGGGACTAGAAAGGTATTAAAATTTTAAAAAAGCTTATGGAACAGAAACAAAGAATTTTATTTTAAGAGACATTAGGAATTTAAGAAGCAACATGGCTACTGACTGTTTTATTTTTCTATGAAGTATAACTAAAATATCACTAATATATTTTTTGAGCCCCAAATTGCACGCCAATAACAATATATGTCTTGGTTTAGGGCAAATTTGGGAGGAAACCTCCAATGGGGGTTCCTCTGGAAAGCAATCTTAAACGGCTCCTTCTCTCAGCCAGTCCAAAAAAGAAAGAACTTCTTCAGAGAAAAGTAAAAAAACCTATTTATTTAACAAACAAGATGCCGACAAGCACAAAGAATGAATAATATAAAACAATAAAACTTTTCGTTGCTCTGAAAAAAAATAAAAAACTAAAAAAATCTTTGCCGTAAATACAGCTCAGCTCATTCAGTCTCTCACCAGTCCCACTCCCTCTAAAACTCCAGGCCCCAGCAGGCTGCCAGTGCAAGCCCTCACTGCTCTTCTAAATTTTTCCATCTAGAACAAATTCAAACAATCTCAAAAAAAACCCCAAAAAAAGAAATACAAAACCCATTTTCACTTCAGCTAGCTAAAACTAACTAAAAACACAAAAAATCTCTGTCCTATTACTCTCCGTATATCAAACAAACCACCAAAACAAAAACATTTAAAAGTCAAACAGTTTTCTCAAAACAAACTGCGTGCTACTTCTTTTTTCTCCTTTGCTCCCAAAACTAATTTTAAAAGAACAAAACTTAATATGTAACACAAACAAAACAGACAATGAATAATTGTAAAAAATCACCCTAAAACAGTCACCTAACTCCTTCAGCAATCTGGTTGGTTTATCTCTGAGGCAGGCTGTGGGGCAGGGTCAGGCTCTGGGCCAGCATCTCTATTTTGTGGGGTAGGTGTCAGGGTGGTTACCCAGGTCAATCTCCCCTTATCTTTGAATGCTAAATAGAATAGGCCTATAAGCAACACCAGCCACTGTATGTTATCATTAGCATTTAGAGGAGATTTGAACCCTTCAGAAACTGGTGGGACCCAAAGAGATGGGTGAAGGGTTGGGAAAAAATCTCCCCCGGTGTCATTTCCTCACAGTAGGTACCATTGTTAAAGTAACCCCAAAAACACACAGTTAATGTGCGATACCTTGGAACCCATGTGCCTGCCTTCCAGAGGAAGTTAAAGATCCATGAATTCCTCACCTTATTAACCCATAAAGGAAACTGGATAACAGCCACAGTAGCCTTAGTTATAGGGCCCATGTTTAGATAAGGGCCTGCAAATGGGAGAAATACAGCCACAACCACTTGCCATCCAAACCAGGGTAAGACCACATGATTCTACTTAAGAAGCTTTCTATATCCAGTACACAAGAACTTAAGTCACTCCAGAACTGTTATTCCTTTTTCTCTCAATGCCCTTGTGCCCCACCTTGGGCGCCAAAAGTCTTGGCTTGGAAAGCCAGGTATCTGCCAGGGAAAGCTGCAGTTTCCCTTGGAATGGAGAATGTAAACCCCTCACCCCCTCCACATTATTATAATTTTGCAATTCAGGGCTTTCAGGCAAAGATTATGGAATAGGAATAACAGTTCTTCACTAGGAATATTCACAATACAAATGTAGCAGTAAAAAAACCCCAAATAAACAAAAAAAAATCCCGAAACTCTGACAGAGTCACAAACACAACCTGACCCCTTGTTGGTCAGGCTGCCCACTTGGTTTGAGCAGCTGGCCCATTATCAGAAAGCATCAGCCCCCGTACCCCCCAGAGTTACAAGAGATAAAGAAAAACATCTCCCCAATGGCTGACAACAGATGAAAGAGGATACACATTTTCTACTTCCATGATCCAAGACATCCATGCTTGGTTTTGGGGCTTGCAGGTCCCTCCTGCTCAGTCTGGAGGTCACATCTCTCCTTTCCCTTAATTCAGACACCTCCTGGCAGCTTTTTCCTGCGAAGAATCCATGAGTTTGGGATTTTTGGGGGGCTGTTTGGAGAGGGACAGCTCTGTCTGGCTTTCCCCTCCCTCTTGTGGCCTCGCAGCTACCCCGAACGCCCTGGGGCTGCTGGGATTTCCCTCCTGGGGACAAGGATGTTCATTCCCTTCCAGGAGCCCAATGCCTGGCTGGGGCTCCAGGTCAGGGGCTCCTTGAGCAGCTGCCCCAGAACCTCCGCCAGGGTCCCCCAGCGCTGCCGGAGCCGCTTAGCCTGGGTCCCCAAAGCCCTCAGCAAGCCCCAAGTCCCTCCCAGGAACTCTCAACTCCCTCACACGCAGCATCCCCCGCAGCATCCCCCACAGCCCCTGCAAGTTCCCCCCATGGCACCGGCCATGGCCATGTCCCCACATCACTGGCCATGTCCCACCATGGCCTCTTTCATGGCTGTCTCCCCACCACGTTTCCATCCCTGTCATTGTCCCCCACATCTCCATCTGAGCCCATGTCCCCCTGTGTCCCCATGAATGGCCACGTCCACTTGCCATGTCCACGTGTCCCCATGTCACTCTCCATGTCTGTGTCCCTCCATGTCTGTGTCCCCCCATGTCCTCACTCATGTCTTAGTTCAATGTCCTCATTTTTACCCCAGTGTCAGATATTTTTAAAGGGATTAAGAGAAATGTACAGCAAAACAAGGCCAAAAGAAAAGGATTTCTGTGTCTGTGCCAGCTGAGGATCCACGTGCTTGTGTGGGAGGGAAGAACCTTTTTTGGAGGGGTTTCCGCCCCACTGTCTCCAAAACCTTGATCTGGGCCCCAGTTCATCACCACTGGGCTTTGGAAGATGCCCTCAGGCAATAGGAAATCAAAATTGTGGAATCCCTGAGGTTGGAAAAGTCCTCCAAGACCATCCAGTATCCCTTGATGCCCCAGAAGATAGGACTGAACACAAAAGATTTTCTGGGGTTGAAAGTCAAAAAATCCACTCTGTCTAAAGAATTTCCAGTGTCAGTCTGTGTCCCGATGGATGTTCCTGCCCCTGTGTTCATCCAGGTGCCCATGGGGAGCCAGGAAGATGTGGAGCCCCCTCAGCCAGGTGTCTTCCCAACATGGATCACCAGGGCTCTGCCCAACGGGGGTCACTGGGGATCATCCAACGCCGATCCTCCCACGGGGGATGGAGCTGGAGCAGCGCATGAAGCTCTTCCCGCTCTCGGGGCACTCCCAGGGCTTCCCTTAGTGGTGGCTCTGCTGGTGTCTGGTCAAGTTAGGCCTGTCTGAGAAGCTCTTCCCGCACTCAGGACACTCGTAGGGCCTTTCCCCAGTGTGGATGCGCCGGTGGACAGTAAGGTGTGAGTTGCACTTGAAGCCCTTCCCGCAGTCGGGGCAGCGGAAGGGCCTCTCCTCCGTGTGAATCCGCTGATGGACAAGGAGAGTGGAGCTGGTGTGAAACCTCTTCCCACACTCGGGACACTCGTAGGGCCTCTCCCCAGTGTGGATGCACTGGTGGTATTTCAGGTCGGAGCTGCATCCCAAGCCCTTCCCACATTCAGAGCAGGTGTAGGCTCTTTCCCCAGTGTGGATCACCTAGTGCTGGATCAGGGCTGAGCTATCTCTGAAGCTCTTCCCACACTCCCCACACTTGTAGGGCTTTTCCCCAGTGTGGATCATCTGGTGTTGCCTAAGATTGCCCTTCTGGCTGAAGCTCATCCCACATTCCCCACACTTGTACGGTCGTTCCCGAGTGTGGATCACCTGGTGCTGGATCAGGGCCGAGCTCTGGCTGGATCAAATAAAATCGAATTCTGATCACCAAATCAGTCTTCCTGTCTCTCTATCAATTGTCAGTAATTGGTTCTCTGTGTGACTGGAGAAGGACCAGCTAGCTGACAGCAATTGATGACACCCCTGGAACTGATCCTGGCAGTCAGAGAACCGCGTTTGGTTCACAGTGCACAATCGCCTGTGCACTGTGACGTGACAGGTGAGCCAGGGGAACTAGAAGTATGGGACAGGGAATGTCCGACCAGAGAGATGTCTGTGAAACCATGCTATGCCTCCTGAGCAAGCATGATCCCCCATCCTTAAGCAGGACCTTAAGTCCCTCCTACAATGGGTGTCACGCATGGGTTCCCCGATACCACTTCTTCTATTTTCACTCTCCGCTACTGGGACAAGGTCGGTGTAAAACTGTACGACCTGGCCACGCTGCCTGGCCACGAGGCAGAGCTACGTTTGCTTCCTGCTTGGAGGGTGGTCATGGATGTGATTATAAAAGAGGGGGGGGGGAGCTGTCTGACAGCGGAAACGGCTCCGAAAATCCGTGCCCAAGTGATGAAAAAATGCCGTCAGCCCTTTGTCCTCCATCTTTCCCAATTTCTTCTTCCCAAGAGCCTTTTCTTTCCCTTCCCACAAATCCTCCTCTCTATCCAACTCCATCTTTTTCCCCGCCTTTCTATGGTCAGCGGTGGGATGGGTCCGCCTCTGACAACCACGCGAACTCTATACCGCCTCTGACCCAGCCTTTTCCAGCCCCAACTCTGCCCTACTCGGTTTCATCCCACCCCTCTGCCACCCCTGCGCAGTCGACCCCCCCCATCCCGTCTCTGTCCCCTGCCCCTTGCCTTCCACTGCACCACTGCCACCCCCATACCCCCCAAAATCCGAACCTTCAGAGCATATATGGTCGCAGTCAGGTACCCCTCTGCTTTCGCCGCAAACCGCAGATTCATTACCTCCGCGGCCAGGCATGGAGCCGGCGTCCCCCCAACTTCTGCCGCCTCCTCTCCCCGTTCCACCCTCGTTCCAAAACCCAGCTTCCCGTCCCCTCCACTGGTTCCTGCGCCACCGCCACCCCGCTCCCCGCCGCCGCTTTCCTCGGTGCCGTGTCCCAATCCCATGCTGCTTTTTCCCCCGCAGGAGCCGCCTCTGGCTCCAGAGCTTCCCCAATCGCCCTTGCCGTTGCCTCCAGCTCCCAGAGCGGTGGCGGGGCCACCGCACGAGCGGGTCCCGGCCCCGGGGACGCCACCGCCCGTGCTTCTGCCTCTCCCTGCGCCGAGCTGTGCTGAGTGGGCTGGGCTTGGAGCGGCGTGCGGCGGCGGGGCAGCCCACCCGCCTGCATCGCTGCCGCCGCTCGAAACCCACCACCGCTCACGCGCCGGGGGCAGCCTCCGCCCGTCCGCCCGCGCTGCCGCCGCCTTTTTCCACACCGCTTTTGTCTCAAACCCCCCAAGATTTGGCGAACGGCGCAGGGGCCGTCCCCCCACCTTGCGCCGCCGCCGCTCAGAGCTGCCGAGCCCGAACACGCGGCGGGGGGAGACCCTGCGCAGTCCCCGTGCACGGAGCCGCTCCAAGCCGGGGCAGGTCCCCTCCCGCCCGCCGAGAGTCAGCCCCCGGCTTCCCTCTGCTCCCAAGCCGAGCTTGCCGGAGCGGAGTCGTGACCGCGCGGGGAGTGTGGGTCGCCGCAGCGGCGGGACCAGCCCCGTGGAGTGCCGACTCCGGCTGGCGCCGTCTCGAGCTCTCTCAGCTCCCAGCCCGAGCCTGCTTTTCCCCACAATCAACCCGGGTTCGCCCCTTCGCCACAGCCGGTCGGCACGGCGAGAGAGCGAGCTCCGGGGAGCACCTCTCCTAATTTTTGCTGCAGGTGCCAGTCAGCGTCTCAGCATTCGTCGCCATTTCTGAAAAAGAGGGCGGAGCCAGAGGCGGTCCCGGACAGCCCCGTCCCCGCCTTTCGACATGTCACTGAAGCTCCGCTCCCAGTCTGTTGTCATGGAAACTATCACCACACACACAGAAGCTACAACTGCCTCAGCTGTGGCTGCAGCTGAGACAGACCTTTCAAATAAAGCAGAGCAAATGCTAATTTGTAAGAAAATGCCCTTGATAACACCAGTCAGCTATCGCAAAAGTCGAAGCAGTGGAAATGAAGTAGCAAGTTGGAAAGCTTTCCCTTATTCACTCATGAAAGATTTAATGAAAGCCTTCAAAGAACATGGGCGTGATAGTGAAAGAAATAGCCCCAGGTTATGCACTCCTAAGTTGTACTGTTATACTGTTTTGCTGTAAAATTAAAGTTGCACTGTTATTTGCCTGTTTTAAACTGTTCATGTTGAATCTGTACCCCTGAATTTCTGCTTGTTATGTCCAAGTTCTGTACCCTTTCTCCCTGAATTCTGGGTTTTCCCCTCTCCATCGGGTAAAAGCCCGCCGCCACTTCCTGCTACCCCCCTGCTGCTTTCTGCCTGCCTGCCGTTGAGCTAGAGACACTGCCCAGTATGGAGATAAGAGAACTCCCATGGTGCCTGGCTGCGGCCGGGGGTCCAGTTGGAGCTAGAAAAGCCCCTGGGACAGCGAGCCGACACAGAAACTGGACCTAAGAAGGACAAAGCTGTGCGAGGCACATGTCTAGCTACCTGCAGGTAGCAGGTATTTTTTGTTACTTTCTCGCCATGACCTGAAAGGAACTGGAGAGAGGTGACCCCCCTGGACCACACGAGCCAAAGTGATTCTATGGAAACCCCCGTGAGGAAGGAATCCCGACTCTGCAGCAGCAGCAGCAGCAGCAGCAGCAGATTCGATTGCACCTCCTCCTCCGTGATGTCTACTGGGAGCAGCAGCGGCGTGCGCAGCCCCTCGGGCCCCCTACCCAGAGCTGATTTCTAATAAAGGCCTTTTCAAAGGTGCCGGTCTCCTGGCCCATTTATAACAATAGTTCCTACTTTGGAGGGTTGTTGCGTTCTTCTGTTACTGGGATGGTGGTAGTCCCATTTGATTTAAAACAACTCTTCAAGTGTTTAACAAAGAATGCTGAGTTTGAGCTTTGGGAGGGAACTTGGATCAAAATGCTAAAGGAGGCTCTCCCAAGTTTGTTAAAAAATCCTGTAACAGCTACAGACAATACAGGGGATCCAATTACCCTTAATCATTTAATTGGTGAGGGAGATTGGAGTTTACCTGTGGACCAGGCAAATATTATGCCAAAAGATGTATTAGACTTTGTTGCAGAACTTGCTTGTAAAGCTTTTCTTAAAATGCAATCTGCTGGACCTACTAAATCTTATTTAGAAATTTTTCAGGAACCACAAGAATCATATGTCGACTTTGTTAGTCGTCTGTCAATAGCAGTTTGGCAGCAGCTGATTGGAGAAGAAGCCCAGAAGCAGACAATCCAGCAGCTAGCATTCACCCATGTGAACGAAGAGTGCAAAGCTGCCATCAACCTCATCCCAAGAGAACCAGGAGACATCCCTGAGCTCAGACAGATGCTGCAAGCTGTCAGTGCAACTGTTCACCTGTGCCAGAAGCCAGCCTTCAAAGAAATAAAAACACACCAGAAAGTCACTACTGCTGCTATTGACACACCGAAAACCCACACGACAAAGACATCAGAGCCACCAAAGAAGACCAGTTCTACACAACCAGATCGTCCCTGCTTTCTGTGTGGCCAGAAAAACCACTGGTCAAACCAGTGTCCAAGAAAAAAACTATTTGATAAGTTTTTAAAAGAATTAGAAAGTGAGGAGGGGGGGGAGGACACAAAAAACAATAAAGAGCCAAAAAACTGAGTGATGAGCATGGGACAGCCCAGCATGTAGATCAGAAGTGGGCTGATTTAAATACTGAAAAAAATAAAAGGACAGGTAATTCAGATTTGTCTTTTTTTCTTTCAGAATGTAAAAAGACCACAGAACCTGAGACAACTCATCTTGCCTGAGCCAACTGGATCCTTGACAACGACAAGCAGGTATGAGCCTTTTAGGCCCAAACTGGCTGAGCCTCTTCACCTGCGGGACGACCAATGGCATACAGCGGTGGTCTCAAAGGAACCCGGCACGTGGCATTTGATTGGTACCAAATGGGTTGTCATTGGTGACTGTAAGTTCACTCCCAAAGACATAAAAATTGCCCCTGGGCTCATTAGAACAGACCCAGAGCGATTTGTTGTATGGTTAGCTGCTGAAAATCCACCCACATTTTTACCAAAAGGGCAAATTATTGCCGAAGCCATTCCATCTCCCCAAGTGTTTGCAGTGAAAAAAGGTTCTGAAGACAGTTCCACAAAAGATGATGAGGGAGAAAGCGACAGAGGCAACACTGTCGCTGTGGTAAAAGAGTTGAGCTGTGGCAGGTCAAAAGATTACTGTAGACTCTCCTTTGGGGGAGAATCTACGCTCCTTAATGGAGCTTGGGACTCAGCCGCGGATGTCACGATAATCCCAGAAAAAGACTGGCCATCACACTGGGAATTGAAAGACATCAGTGAACATTTACAGGGCATTGGAGGTTTGCAATTGGCAAAACAGTCAAAAAAGGCTATCACATTTGAGGGGCCAAAAGGGCAAATAGCAACCCTATGCCCTTTTGTGCTAGACTTTGAGGAACCCCTGTGGGGAAGAGATTTGATGTCCCAGTGGGGAGTCACAATTGAAATTCCTGACCCTCAACAGGTTTTTCAGGTGGCGGTCACTGAGGAGTGCCCTATCCAGAAACTGAATTGGCTGACAGATAAACCAATCTGGGTAGAACAGTGGCCGCTTTCTAAATAAAAATTAAAGGTGCTCAATGAATTAGTAGAAGAGCAGTTAAAAAAGGGTCACATTGAAGAGTCCACTTCACCGTGGAACTCACCAGTGTTTGTAATCCAAAAAGCAGACAAAATCAGGTGGAGGCTTCTTCATGACCTCCGCAAAATTAATGAAGTAGTTGAAGACATGGAGCCCCTGCAACCAGGGATGCCTTCCCTAAAAATGCTCCCTGAAAATTGGAATTTGACCGTCATTGATATAAAAGATTTTTTTTTCACATACCTCTTCACCCTGATGATGCTCCACGCTTTGCTTTCTCGGTGCTGTCTATTAACCAGGAAGCACCGAGAAAACGATATCAGTGGAAATGTCTCCCTGTGACTCTGCAAAAAATAATATGTGCAGGCCTTGGCTGTGAATACAGCATGAAGGGTTTTATTGTTTAGCATAGCTTGCTCAACTCTAGAAAGCCCTTTTGTTTTAGGATGTATTTCTTCTGTTAGTATGTAACTTTCTTGTAGCTCGATAAGGGTTTCTAGGACAGCTTTAGCCCCTGCTTAGAATCTTTCTTTTATTGGTTCTCCCCTGTCTCACCCCCTCTGTCATTCAAAATTTCCCTCTTGTCCATCATATAATCCTTATCTTTGAAGTACAGTAATGTTAGCCACTAACCTTGCAAGTCCGCCCTCGGCCCATACCAGAACCTGTGCAGGATTTGTTAGAACTTAAATGACTTAGTTTGGCATGATGTATTTGAATTGTTTTATTGGTATCTGTAACTTAGAACCCACCCCAGAATTGTAGTATTAATCCGCCCACCACCCCAGGCTCGGGGTCTCTCTCCAGAGGCACCAGCCTGGTGGCTGGGGGGATCACCCTGACCCTCTTTCCCCCACCCCCGAATAAAGCCTCTGTTCCCTGGAAACTATGAGAGAGAGTCCCCTCTTTCTTCAATCCAGCCTTTACAGCGTTACCCAGTTGTGAGGGCCGAACCCTCACAAAGTGTCTTGTTGAGGCGTGCAGGGAGCTGCCGGGAGGCCCAGGCTGGTCACCGAGCCGGAGCCGGGGCAAGCACGCACTGCAACATCTCCCTCAAGGTCTAAAAGTATCGCCTACTCTATGCCAAAGGTATGTTTCCTCTCTGCTCGAACCTGTGCATTCAGCAGTGTCCCAAGTGATCATTTATCATTACATAGATGATGTCTTGATTTCCGCACCAACAGATGATTTGTTAGAGCATGCACTAGACCTCACAGTCACTTCACTAGTTGGGGCAGGGTTTGAGCTGCAGGAGTCCAAAATTCAAAAGATGCCACCCTGAAAGTACCTAGGGCTCGAAATTAGAAAGAAAACCATTGTTCCTCAAAAATTGAAAATCAAAACCCAAATTGAAACCCTATCAGATGTTCATCAACTGTGTGGGTCTTTAAACTGGGTGAGACCGTGGCTGGGTCTTTCTACTGAAGATCTAGCCCCCCTTTTCGATTTGTTAAAAGGGGGAGAGGAGCTCAGTTCCCCCAGGACTCTCACCCCAGAGGCAGAAACTGCACTCGAAAAAATTCAGCACGCAATGTCCACCAGACAGGCCAACAGGTGCAAGCCTGACCTGCCTTTTCATTTTATTATCCTAGGAAAGTTGCCACATCTTCATGGGATGATTTTTCAGTGGGACACAAAACCCCCTCAAAAATCAGAAAAAGTCCAGGACAAAGAAGATCATCTCTCTATTATAGAGTGGGTCTTTCTGAGTTATCATAGGTCCAAAAGAATGAAAAAACCACAAGAATTGATGGCTGAATTAATTCGAAAAGCCAGAATTCATCTTCGAGAACTGGCTGGCTGTGACTTTGAGTTCATTCACATGCCAATTAAATTGAATTCAGGCCAAATTACAAAAGTCATGCTTGAGCATCTGCTCCAAGAGAACGAAGCACTGCAGTTCGCTCTAGATAACTACTCTGGCCAAATTTCTGTTCATCGGCCCGCACACAAAATTTTCAATGCTGATGTTCAATTTCATTTAGAGCTGAAAACTATCCAGAGCAAAAAACCACTTGATGCATTGACAGTGTTTACAGACGCGTTGGGTAAATCTCACAAGTCGGTAATAACTTGGCGAGACCCTGATTCACATCAGTGGGAATCAGATGTTGCAGAGGTAGAAGGCTCACCTCAGGTTGCTGAATTGGCTGCAGTTGTCAGAGCATTTGAAAAATTTTCTGAACCTTTTAATTTGGTAACAAATTCCAGTTATGTTGCAGGGATAGTTTCTAGAGCAGAACAGTCTGTGCTGCAAGAAGTCTCCAACATCACACTTTTTCAGTTGCTTTCTAAGCTTGTGAAACTTATTTCTCTCCGAGAACACCCCTTTTTTGTGATGCACACCAGGTCACACACAGAGCTCCCAGGATTCATTGCAGAGGGAAACAAGAGAGCTGATGCTCTCGCAACCCCTGTTGAGGTAGCCCCGCTGCCAAATCGTTTTGAGCAAGCAAGAATCAGTCACCAAGTCCATCACCAAAATGCACCAGGTCTGGTCAGGCAGTTTAATTTAACTCGTGACCAAGCCAAAGCAATTGTAAATAGTTGTTCACAATGTAACAAAAGTGCAATCTCATCTCTGCCCTCAGGCGTCAATCCCCGTGGTTTGTCCAGCTGTGAAGTGTGGCAATCAGACGTCACGCACTTCGCCCCTTTCGGAAAGCAGAAGTACGTGCATGTCTCTGTTGACATGTTCTTGGGAGCTGTTTTTGCATCTGCCCACACAGGAGAGAAAGCTAGAGATGCTATCAAGCATTTTATCCAGGCTTTCGCTGTTTTAGGCATCCCAAAGTCCTTGAAAACAGATAATGCACCTGCATACACATCCAAGGAATTCAGCAATTTTTTACAGCAATGGGGAGTGGAACACAAAACAGGGATTCCCCACTCTCCGACAGGTCAAGCAATTGTAGAGAAGACTCATCATAACCTCAAAAGAGTCCTCAGTCAGCAGCAACCAGTCCTCAAAATTGAATCACCATCAGTGAGATTGGCCCGTGCTCTGTTCACTTTGTATTTTCTTAACTGTTCCTTTGAGACCATGAACCTGCTGGTGACAAGGCACTTTCGAGGGAGCTCTCTGTTAGAACCCCATGAAAGGCCAGAAGTCCTTGTCAAAGATCCAGAAATGATTTAGTCACCTGGGGGCGCGGGTACGCCTGTGTCTCCACTCCCACCGGCTTGCGGTGGATTCCCTCCCGATGTGTGAGATGCTATGTCCCCAAAACTTCAGAAACAAAAGTGCCCCAAGCAGCCGTGGCCTCCTGGAGAAGGAGAAAAAAGGATGAAGAACAAGAAGGTTCAGAAGCAGAGCCTTCTTGCCCAGTTACTATTCCTTCCTGGATGTTTTGGCAAGAGGAAGAAGCAGAAGAGCTGCTTCCTCTTGCTGAGTGTTTTCTGTGTTTGTTTAACTGAATTCTTTTCTTTTAAGTTACAGAACTACAGGCCTGGTGGTCACCATGGAAATTCGTAGTTCGGTAGTGTTTGCATTTGTGATGCTGCTTAGTTTGCCAACCCTGGCTTTCTTCTAGATTGTCCCTCAGCCAAAAACCAATGTGTGGAAAACACTCGCACAGAGTCTAGGCCAAGATCACATTTGTCTAGCCTCAGCCTCAGCCCAAAATCCCATGTCTGCCTGCCTAGTAGGAATCCCTGTGAAAGAAGAAGAGTACTCCTTCTGCTAGCAATTCCCTTTCCCTTCCCAAAAGTTTTTTCCTTGTTTGTGGTGACAGAGCATTCACAGGCATTCCTGCTCGCCTGATAGGGGGTCCGTGCACTCTGGGTAAGTTGAGCCTCTTTACCCCTAATATGACTCAGATCCTCAATTGGAACAAGAAAAATTTCTCTCTTCAAGTTCAGAAGAGAGACCTGACAAGTCTAAATTCAGATTGCAATTCAGAAATTATCCATTGGTCCAGGGCAAAGTCGACAGCCCTGACAGTTTTTTTACATTGGGTGTCAAATGCAAAGTCTGTGGGAGACAGACTATTGACCACTTAGCGGGGGAAGGGGTGCATACGGATCCTAAGGGCCAGGCTGCCTTACCGAGAGATGCCTTGGAGGGGATCACGGAGGCAGCTCGTTTTGCATTTCTTAAAGTTCCTGATGCCAAAATCCCACAACAGTCCTTCATAAATATTACACAGGCTCCCCAAGAACCCTATATGCAGTTTGTGGACAGACTGAAACAAACACTGGAAAGACAGATTGATAATGATCAAGCCAGGGAAGTTGTGCTCCTCAAACTGGCTGTAGAAAATGCTAACGATGACTGTAAATGCCTTTTGAAAACCCTGCCCCCAGAACCTGAGCCCACACTGGTCCAAATGATTGAAGCCTGCAACTGCCTGGGGACATTGCAGCACACTACAGCAATAACCTACCAATGCCTACCGGGGGGCAAGGCATAGCCGATGCTTTTGCCACTTTGAAAATAACACCCAGAAAGCAGTTGGTTTGTTTTGGCTGCAGGGAGCCCAGGCACATTAAAAAAGACTGCCAAAAGGTGCAAAACCCAAAAAGACCAAGTGTATGCCCTTGCTGCCAGGAAGGTCCTCACTTGGCTAATTCCTGTAGCTCTAAATTTCACAAAAATGCCCAGCTTTTGCAGGGAAACTCATCTTGCAGCGCGGGATGTCGACGCATGAAGACACAAGACCCACAGCCAACCCAGCAGCTGTTGCAACCAGGACCAACTTTCAGCTTCCAGCCAGCCCTGCCCCCACCATCCAGTCCATCAAAGAACTACATGCTGCCACCCCAGAAAGTGCTGGATTGGATGTATCAACCAGTAACACAGTAACATTGACCGACTGCTCAGTGTTTTGTCTTCCCACGTGAATTTGTGGACCTTTGCCACCGGCTTACCATGCCTTGCTTTTAGGTAGATCTTCTACCTCAATAACAGGATTGTGTTTTACCAGGAGTTATTGACTCTGACCAGTCGGGGAAATAAAAATCATGGCTTGGACCCCACAGCCCCCCTGCGTGGTCCCGGCAGGGAGCAAAATCACCCAGCTTGTACTTTTCCCGGCAACCCCCTTATCCGCCCCCCTAGTAGCTAAACAGAGGGGAGGTTTGGTTCAGCAGGGGTACCACAAATTTTCTGGACACAACGCATCACTTCTCAGCGTCCCACATGCCAATGCAAAGTGTCTCTGAAAGACAAGGAGTTAATTTTAATTGATATAGGTGCAGATATTAGTCTTATCTCCCAAAATCAATGGCCTAATTATTGGCCATTAATGCCTGCCCCCCAGGTCCTTTCAGGGGTGGGCAGGAACAGTCAAAGCTATCAGAGCCAAAACCTGGTGCAAATTACAGGGCCTGAAGGAAGGGTAGCTACTGTCAGGCCTTTTGTGCTGTCTGTGCTGCTGGTTTTGTGGGGGAGAGATGTTCTACCTCAGCAGGGAATTTTTATGCAGTCAAATTTTGTATAAGGGTCATTGGGGCGCACAACACCCCAAACTGACTTGGAAAACCTCTGATCCAGTTTTGGTGGACCAATGGCCCATATCATTAGAAAAACTGTGCGTATTACAAGAACTTGTAAAAGAACAGCTGAAAAAAGGACTTGTAATCCCATCTAATAGCCCTTGGAATTCACCCATGTTTGTAATTAGAAAGTGGTCTGGGGGCGGGTGGAGGCTGTTGCATGACTTGAGGAAAATAAACAAAGCAATTGAGGGAATGGGACCCCTGCAACCAGAGTTCCCTTCCCCTTCCATGATCTCTAGAAATTGGCGTCTAACAGTAATTGATTTAAAGGATTGGGGGTTTTTTGATATTCCACTGCATCCAGATAATGCACCCAAATTTAGCTTTTCTGTGCTGAGCATTAATATGCAGGCACCATTAAACTGGTATCATTGGTTAGTGTTTCCTCAAGGGATGCGAGACAGCGCCACAGTTCACCAGTGGTACCTGGCAAAAACCCTGAGCCTGATCCGGGAATGAATGCCTGATGTTCTGCTGTATCATTATATTGTTGTGAGATAGAGATCCGTACGGAAGCTCACGGGATGTACGGGCAGTTAAGGACCCTGCCTCTCCACCTGTTACACGCGTTATGATTGTAGCGCAGTCTCCGCAGCCGTGACGTCAGCACGCTGCGTGCATATAAGAGCTGTGCACGTGATTAATAAATGCATTTCACCGTCTACTATATTAGCTTATGTGAGTGATTTGCCTGGCAGGTCTTGTGTAGCGAGTGAGTAGACTGCCGTGTTCCTTCCGGACTGGGTCCCGCTGCACCCCGAACCACAACATTATATGGATAATTTTCTTATTTCTGCAAAAACTGTGTTTTGAGTGGAAGAAGCAATGCAGGCTGTCTGCCAGGCTTACATCAGCTAGCCTGACCACTGTTTCTGAAAATGTTCAAAAGATATCTCCCTGGAAATATCTGGGCTGGTGAATGGGCATGCAATCTATTTCAGCACAACCCTTGCAAATTTCAACTGAAATCAAAACTTTACATATGCACAGAAATTGCTGGGAACAATAAATTGGGTTTTCTCCCTTGCTTGGGATTTCAAATGCAGATTTGGAGCCATTGTTTGCCCTCCTGGGAGGAGAGCCCAACCTCTTATCACCTAGACACTTAAACAAGGAAGCACAGATTGCCCTTCAGAAAGTGGCTGATGCTATCTCTCAGAGACAATCAGCTTGGTGGGCTCCAGAACTGCCACTGTGGCAAATCATTTTAAGCACTAGCAGGCAACTTCATGCCTTAAGATTTCAGTGGGACTCAAAAAAGCCAGACCCTCTGCTAATTATCGAATGGGTCTTTTTGCCTAATAATATGCCCAAGACTATTTTCATGCAAGATGAACTTAATGGCCATGATGACTGTCAAAGCTCATCAAAGACTGACCTCCCTGGCTGGGAAAGATTTTGATTGTATCTATCTACCTCTCACAATGTTTTATTTGAATTGGTTGCTACAGATGTCTGAAAAATTGCAAATTGCTTTACCAGATTACCCAGGGCAGATATCTATCCATCTGCCTAAACACAAATTGTTAAGCTCTTCTTTTAATTTACTCCCCAAGCCAAAGAGAAGTGAGACTTCTTTGAGAAGTATGAAAATATTCACAGATGGTTCTGGAAAAATGCATAAATCCATGATTGTATGGAAGGATTCTGAAACTGGAACCTGGCAATCTGGTA
The DNA here is from genome assembly GCA_016584745.2 of Phylloscopus trochilus trochilus. Taxonomy (NCBI): domain Eukaryota; kingdom Metazoa; phylum Chordata; class Aves; order Passeriformes; family Phylloscopidae; genus Phylloscopus; species Phylloscopus trochilus. Next base: position 3,273,267 of record WQNJ02000034.1, read on the forward strand.
TTGTTGTTGTCAAAGGGTCTCCACAAATAGTAGAATTAGCTGCTGTGGTTAGACTGTTTCAGAAATTCAACACACCTTTTAATTTGATTACTGACCCTGCATATGTTTCAGGTTATTGTGCACAGAGCAGAGAATTCTGTTTTAAAAAATGTTAAAAATGACATTCTTTTTCCCTGGTTGAAACTGCTGGTTTGTCTGTTAGACCAAAGGACTGCTCCTTACTTTGTGATGCACATCAGGTCACATTCCAATCTGCCCCTGTTCTCACTGAAGGTAACTGCCCAGGCAGACTTGGTAACCTTATCAGTGCAGTGTGTTTTGTCTAACAAAATAGAACAAGCCAGACTCAGCCACTCCTTTTTTCACCAGAACGCTGGGGCCTTGGTAAGACTTTTTGAATTAACTCCAGCACAAGCCTCTAATATCGCTACATGTCCTAATTGTCAGCGTTGCTTCCTTCCTTATGTGAACACAGGAGTCAACACAAGTGTTATAAATTGGCCAGGAGACCAGCTCCTTTGAAAAAGCCTTTATTAGAAATCAGCTCTGGGTAGGGGCTCGAGGGGCTGCGCACGCCGCCGCTGCTCCCTGAAGACACCACGGAGGAGGAGGTGCAGGTCGAATCTGCTGCCGCTGGTGCTGCTGCAGAGTCGGGATTCCGTCCTCACGGGGGTTCCAATAGAATCCCTTTGGCTCGTGTGGTCCAGGGGCGTTACCTTTCTCTAGTTTCTTTCAGGCCATGGCGACAAAGTAACAAAAGAATGCCTGCTGCCTGCAGGTAGCTGGGCGTGTGCCTCGCACAGTTTTGTCCTTCTTAGGTCCAGTTTCTGTGTCGGCTCGCTGTCCCAGGGGTTTTTTTAGCTCTAACTGGACTCTCGGCTGCAGCCAGGCACCATGGGAGGTCATCTCCATATTGGGCGGAGCCCACAGCTCGACGGCAGGCAGGCAGGGAGCAGCAGGGAGCAGCAGGGGGCAACAGGAAGTGGCAGGGGGAGCTACCTACAAGGCAGCGGCGTGCTTTCCTCGGGGGAGGGGAAAGCTCAGGATTTAGGGAGAAAGGGTACAGAACTTGGACATAACGAACAGAAATTCAGGGTACAGATTCAACATGAACAGTTTAAAACAGGCAAGTAACAGTGCAACTTTAATTTTACAGAAAAACAGTGTAACAGCACAACTCGGGAGTGCATAGCCTGGGGCTAATTTCTTTCACAAGAGGTCTACAAAGTCTACAAATTTGGCAAACAGATGTAACACACTTTCCTGAATTTGGCCACTTGAACTTTGTGTATGCTTCTATTGATACGTGTTCGGGTGCTCTGTTTGCCTCAGCTCATACGGGAGAGACAGCGAAGGACCCTTGCTGTCATTTTGCTGCTGCCTTTGCCACATTGGGAATTCCACAGCAGATTAAGACAGACAATGGACCCGCATACATTTCCTGTAGAGTTGCAGATTTTTTCTCCTTATGGGGTATCACCCGTGTAATAAGGAGTAATTCATGTTTTCATAATATAATATGTGTAATAAGGAATACCTCATGTTATCATAATACTTGTTGTTATAGTAGGTAGTAGTGAACATTTAGTTTTTAGGAAAGCCAAAAGGAAACTCTCCAAGAGCAGAAGGCTTGGAAAGTTTTGCAAGAACCTTCTCCAGCTCCAGAAAAGGACAAAGAAATTACATTACCAATGAGAGGTGGAGACCAGCCGGGGCAAGGGATGATGAGCATCTGTTAAGGATTGATGGCCTGGAGACAATATCTTATCTGGGACAATATCTTATCTGGGACATTAAGGGTACTCCAGGAACCTCCCGTACCCAGGAAATCCTTTCAGGCACGATTTCTGTTCTCCAAACCCTATCAGCCACAGACATCCAGAAATTCTATACTGAACAGCAAGTCCAGTTGCTGGAAGTTTCATTGTCCTCCTGACTCTGGAGCCTGGAAGACAAGTCAGGACATGTATACAGAGCCCAAACCAGGAGGGGTATAAAGCTAAGACTTGGGCTCTGGCACTCATGAAACCTCAGAGAAACTTGATAGAGGTCATGTTTGGAGTTTTCACCTGGTGATCACCGTTTCCTTGCTTCATTGGCTCTGTTGATTGCTTTATTTGGCTTTGTCATTTTCTTGTCCGAAAGTTTCGTTGGCAATTGTTTTTGCTGAAATTGTCTCTCAAAATTTGTAACAACCCACACAAAAGGCACACCCCACTCACCCACAGGGCAGTCCATTATAGAGCGTGCCCGTGGCTCCCTCAAATGTCTTCTGGTACAACAAAAGGGGGGAGTTGGAGACACTCCCGCTGAAAGACTCTGCAAGGCCCTGTATGTTTTTCATTTCTTGAACTGTTCAATGACAGACTTGAATCCCCCTATGACTGGGCATTTTGCATCATCCATGTCACTTTCCTACAAGGAGAAACCACCAGTATTAATCTGTGACCCAGAATCTGGCAAAATCCTTGGCCCTTACCCTTTGATCACTTGGGGGAGGGGCTTTGCTTGTATCTCCTCAGAGAAAGGACCTCGCTGGATTCCTGCAAAGATTGTAAAGCCATTCCGGGAACCTCTACTGGCAGCTGACAGAGGCCAGGACATCACCAAGCCCGCAGGGGAGGAGGAAGAGGAGGAACCCTACCAAGACTGCAGCTGATGACATCTTTTGTCCTACCTGTAAAGTAAACAGTGAACTTTGGGTTTCCTGTCACTATAAAGGGTGTGGAAATTGGTGATATTGCAGAGCCCTTTTGGCAAAAGTGTAGTGTAAATCAGGTATAAAGCCATTGAATTTTTAATTATAATAGGCCACAAGAAAAGGATAGTCCTCACCTCCCTATTCTCAGGATGGAAGTTTTGAGAAAACCCAAAAATAGCCATATTTGCAAAGGGAAAACAACTGAGCGCCTTATATTTGGCTGTTCCTTGAACAATCTTAAGAAAAGACAAAAAGAGGATAATATAAGTGGTTTCCTTTTATTTCTGTAACATAATTCAAAATAAACAAACAAAACCCACTATGGGGTTAAATCTGATGCTATGCTTATCAGCATTACTTGCCTTCTGCAGCACAGCCTGGCCTGTTGATCAACCCAAAACAAACGTGTGGATAACTCTGGCTAATGCAACCAAACAAGATACCTTTATGCTTAGCGATCTAATCCCCAGAAAATCCATTTTCAACCTGTTTAGTCGGTTTGCCATTACATGGCTGGCCAATACCAGAAACTACCTGACACCATGCTAGTGCTTTTCAGCCCAGCCAGCTCCCGGCAGCGGTGCCAGGAGTGGGCTGCCCCCAGAAAGCCAGGCAATACGGGGATGCAGCTGCAGGGCACAGCTGCCCTATAGCACAGGTGGCACGCATCCAGGGCAGGGACAAGGAACAGGGAGAGGCCTTCTGTCTGATTTCCAAAGGTGTTTATTGCCCAGAGGGTCAGGGACAGAAAAAGGCACAAAACCTTGGCTTGCAGGGGCTTATAAGTGGGGGAGGTCTTGGGAGAGGATACAATTTCCAACCAATCAGGGTGACATGGGGGAGAAACATAAGGCGGGGAGTACAATGCACAGAGCAATGAAAGAACACAAGGGGAGGGAACAGTTTAAACCAACCACTGGGGCGTCGAAGGTTGGGGGAATGACAGGGAAGGGTCTGGAAGAAGGGGCAGGGTGAGGGAAGGATTGACAATTCTGTAGGAGGAGGGAAGGGCAGGTCTAGGGAAGACAGACAACCAAGGCAAAACCAACAATACAGGGAGAAAGGAACAATCCCTTAAGGATAAAATATACTATAACAATACAAAATATGGGTGGTGTATAAAACTGACCATTAAAACTGAGCTGCAATTGAAAACACAATAAAAATACACAACAGATAAACATCTCCCCAACTGCTTTCAACAGAAGACATAGAATACACATTTTGGGTTGCATAACCCAAGACACCCATCCTTGGGTCTGGGGGTTCCATGCCCCTCTTGTTCAGTCTGGGGGTCTCATCCCTCCTTCCCCTTAATTCAGGCACCTCCTGGCAGCTTTTTCCTGCAAAGAATCCATGAGTTTGGGATTTTTGGGAGGCAGTTTTGGACAGGGACAGCTCTGTCTGGCTTTCCCCTCCCTCTTGTGGCCTCTCAGCAGGTGTCCAACACCCTGGGGCTGCTGGCATTTCCCTCCTGGGGACAAGGACGTTCATTCCCTTCCAGGAGCCCAATGCCTGGATGGGGCTCCAGGTCTGGGGCTCCTTGAGCAGCTGCCCCAGAACCTCCACCAGGGTCTCCCAGCACTGCTGGAGCCGCTCAGCCTGGGGTCCCCAAAGCCCTCAGCAAGCCCCAAGTCCCTCCCAGGAACCCTCAACTCCCTCACACCCAGCATCCCCCACAGCCCCTGAAAGCTCCCCCCATGGCATAGGCCATGGCCATGTCCCCACATGTCACTGGCCATGTCCCGCCATGGCCTCACCCATGGCTGTCTCCCCACCATGTTTGCATCCCTGTCATTGTCTCCTACATCTCCCTCTGAGCCCGTGTCCCCCTGTGCCCCCATGAATGGCCATGTCCCCCTCCATGTCACTCTCCATGTCTATGTCCCCCCATGTCCTCACCCAGGTCTTAGTTCAATGTCCTTATTTTTACCCCAGTGTCGGATTTTTTTAAAGGGATGAAGAGAAATGAAAAGCAAATCAAGGCCAAAAGAAAAGGGTTTCTGTGTCCGTGCCAGCTGAGGATCCACATGCATGAGTGGGAGGGAAGAACTTTTTTGGAGATGTTTCCACCCCACTGTCTCCAAAACCTTGATCTTTGCCCCAGTTCATCACCATTTGGCTGTGGAAGATGCCCTCAGGCAATAGGAAATCAAAATTGTGGAATCCCTGAGGTTGGAAAAGACTTCCAAGACCATCCACTACTCCTTGAGGCCTCAGAAGATAGGATTGAACACAAAAGATTTTCTGGGGTTGAAAGTCAACAAATCCAATCTCCCCAAGGAATTCCCAGTGTATCTCTCTGTCTCGATGGATGTTCCTGCCTTCATCCAGGTGCCCAAGGGGAGACAGGAAGATGTGGAGCCACCCCCTAGCCAGGTGCCTTCCCAACACGGATCACCAGGACCATTGATGTCCTGGTCAATGGGGGTCACTGGGGATCATCCAACGCTGATCCTCCCACGGGGGATGGAGCTGGAGCAGCGCATGAAGCTCTTCCCGCTCTCAGGGCACTCCCAGGGCTTCCCTTAGTGGTACCTCTGTTGGTGTTTGGTCAAGTCAGAGCTCCTGGAGAAGCTCTTCCCACACTCAGGACACTCGTAGGGCCTCTCTCCAGTGTGGATGTGCCGGTGGACAGTGAGGTTGGAGTTGTGCTTGAAGCCCTTCCCGCAGTCGGGGCAGCGGAAGGGCCTCTCATCCGTGTGAATCCGCTGATGTTTCAGGCAATCAGAGCTTGTGTGAAAGCTCTTCCCACATGTGGGACACTCATAGGGCCTCTCTCCAGTGTGGATGCGCTGGTGTTTTCTCAGGTTGGAGCTACATCTAAAGCCCTTCCCACATTCCAAGCAGGTGTACGGCCCTTCCCCAGTGTGGATCACCTGGTGCTGGATCAGGGCCCAGCTTTCTCTGAAGCTCTTCCCACATTCCCCACACTTGTAGGGCTTTTCCCCAGTGTGGATCCTCTGGTGTTTAATAAGATTGCCCTTCCAGCTAAAGCTCATCCCACATTCCCCACACTTGTGGGGCCGTTCCCCAGTGTGGATCACCTGGTGTTGGATAAGGTGGCCTTTCAGACTGAAACTCTTCCTACATTCCCCACACTCGTAGGGCTTTTCCTCAGTGTGGATCTTCTTGTGCTGGATCAGACTGTCCTTCAGGCTGAAGCTCTTCCCACATTCCCCACACTCATAGGGCCGTTCCCCAGTGTGGATCACCTGGTGCCGGATCAGGTTGGAGCTCCGGCTGAAAGCCTTCCCACATTCCAAGCACTTGTGGGGCTTCTCCCCTCCATCAGGCTTCTCCTCCACCTCCGAGCTCCGGCTGGATCTCCGGCCACCCTGCTGGCACAGGGAGGGTCTTTCCTCCTCGCAGCTCCCTGAGCAGGGATTGCAGCTTCTCGTCCTGTGGGATCTCTAGGGCTTTTCCTCCTCCTCTATCCAGACACTCCCTGGGAATGAAAAATCCTGGTTTGGGAAAAAAACAAGAGGAGAGCCCCTTAGGATAGGGGTTCTTCCTTGCCCAAGTTCCTCTCAGGAAATCATTGGGCACCTTGTAAGAACGTCCAAAACATCAAGATTCAGCCCTAAAGTCCTCCAAACATCAAGACACAGACAAAACCTCTTCTAAAACATAAAGGTTCAGCCCCTTGCAAAAAACCAAAGCACCAACATTTAGCCCAATAAAGCTCAGAAATACCAAGATTCACTCCCAGGAAAATCCTGGATCCCCCTCCCTGGTCACCTGCTGCATGTGGGGGGGCAACGCTCCCGGGGCTGGGGGAGGCTGCAGATCCAGGGCTGGGTGGAACCTTGTGGTGCCTCCTCTTCCTGCTCCTCCTCCTCCTCTGTCCCTACTCTTCCTCACACTCCTCTTCCTCCTACTATTCCTCCTTTTCCTGCACAATCCCACCTTCTCCTCCCACATGCATCCTTTGACCATTTTGTTCTCCATCCCTGCTTCTCCTACGCTTCTCCACCTGCCCCCAGGATTGACTGGGGACCCGAGCGTGTCCAGGAGACAGACAAGTGACAGATCAGGGGGGGCTGGGAAGAGTCATCAGGGAGAGAGCACTGAAAATCTCATCAGGGAGGACACTGGGATCTTCAGGGAGTAAACATGGCAGGGCACCCATGCAGAGTGGAAAAGGGAAAGCCAGAAAGGGGTCCCAGGAAAAGGAATGATGATCCCAAAATATCTCTGAAGGGTCCCTTGGGAGAATGGTGTGGCAGTTTGCACATTCTCTAGGGGAAATTAAGGACATGGACACCCAGGGGGGCAGTTAGGAAAGTCAAGAAGGGATTTAGACAACAGGGCATGGATGGTGTTGGTGTGCTGGGAAGGGAAAGGGTGAAGGGCAGTGTGTAGGAATGTGGTCAAGGCAAGAAGTAGCAGCAGGAATTGCTGTGGGAAGAAAGAGGATGATGGAAAAGAGGAGGAAGAGAAAAATACTGAGGACTGTGACATTCTTCAGCAGGGTGATGCTGATGCTCAGAATTTGCCAGCTGATGCAGATCCCTTGTATCCCCGGTTTCCAGGAAAGGAAAACAAGGAGGTCAGGATTTCAGGGGGTTTCTCTGTGCTGGCAGCGGCAGAAGCGGGCGCAGAGGTGCGGTACTGGGAGCACGGGCAGAGGGCCTGTGGGCAGCTGCGGGGCCGGGCCGGGGCTGTGGGGCAGCCGGGGCTCAGCGCCAGGCGCTGCCTGAGCCCAGCACCCCCCGGGCAGGGCCGGCAGTGGCCCCCGGCCCCCAGGAGGCTGCGGGATGCCCCGGCCGCTGCCCGGCCCCGTGGAGCTGCCGGCCCTGCCCGCCGGGGAGCCGCCTTTGGACACTGTGGCAGGACAGGCACCGCCTCTGGGATACGGGCGGGGGAGCGCACGGGGAGCACAAGGACCAGCAGCAAGGAACAGCTGGCAAATGGGGATTCCACCTGCAAGGATCCAGATTATCCTTGAATCTGACATTGTTTGGGTCCCTGCAGAAATGAATGGTTTTGCAGAAAGCTCAGCAGCTGTCAGAGGATGAGCACCCACAGGCACTCAGGGGGGCTGCAGGAGGGGCAGAAGAAGCCCCTGCAGCACTTGGTCACAAAGGCACAACAGGGGAAGGCAAGAAGGGAGGAGGAAAAGGCCAAGGGGAAGGCAAAGGCCATGGCAGAGTTTCTACAGCCCCTGAGGGATCAAGCCCAGGGCCCAAGGGGGCCCCAGCACCCAGGGCACCGGTTCGGCCACAAGGACCTGGCAGAGGCATTGCCCTCCTGGGCAGGGGACAGCCGACCCAAACAGCCCCTGGCAAGGAATCAGGCTTCCAGCTGCAGGGGAGAAGGGCACTGCAAGTAATAATTACATTACAAGAAGACCTCGAAATGAGAACCAAACAGACAGATCCAGCTCTTGAGTCTGGCCCACCAATCCACCCAGACCAAGAACACAACATTTCACCATGGGATGGAATCAGATTATCTATGAGCAGAAGGAGGAGCACAGTGGGGAAAATTCAGTGACTCAAGATGCTGTTGGCAAAGAGATGACAACAGAAAAGTGGGGAAACAGAGAACAAAGGAAATTAGAAAGCAGCTCATTTTCTAGCCCAAACGTGGAAAGGATGGGAATGGGACACGGTTTCGGAGTTCCCTGGCACACCATGGGTTAAACGAATGCTCTTCCTCCTCTTCTGTGCTACAGCAACTCTCATCTTTGGGCCATGCAGGACACCTTGCTGAGTGCAGCTCATTCAGCAGCTGAGCAAGGGGATGCAGGTGGCAGCCAGGCCTCCTGAGCCACAAACGGCTACAAAACGACAGAGATATGTTGAAAATGACCCAGGAATATTGGCTTTCACATTTGTGTGTTGGCATTTCTATGTGGTTATTGATTGTAAGCACAGTGCAATTTATAATCCCTTTGAGCTGCTTGCTAATTTAACCTCATTGCTCATTTGAAGTCTGCACCATGTAACTCATGGAAGCAGCAGTGTGATGAGTATTTGATGTTGATGTAGACACCTTACAGCTTATAGAACAAATAATGGGATGAATGTATTGTACTGTAGGCCTTGGCAAAATAGAAAATGGTCAAATACTTGTGTGTAACCCAGGGAACTGTGAAAAGCTATCAGGTTGTTTCCCACAGCTGCTGACTGACCTCTCCAAGGGATGAGATAAGGGCGACACAAACCAGAGAAGCAGAGAAGAATGAGAGAAGAGTTTGTGAACTGTTCACTCTCCGGGAAGTGTGAAACAACTGGATGAGGCCACAAGAAAAAATCAAATAGATTGACCTGATCTGCAGGATGTTATGTGGATAAGCCAGGGCAGAAAACCAAAATAAAGTTTCTGTAACATCAAACGGTGCCAAGAATGTTTGAACAGAGCATGAAACTCATGAATATGTATGTACCTCAGCAAAGGAACAGCACATAGATAAGGCTGCCTTAATGTGCAGGGTGTTCCTTGGCTGATGACCAGGGACATGCCAGCACTGGGCATTGTCCTATTTTTTGCCTTATTGGGCTTTTGGAAAATATTCTAAGACTGAATTTTCATTTTTCCAGAATTGAGCTCACTGACAATAATCCCAAAACCAGAGAGGACCCAGGAAGAAAAAACAGAGTCAATGAGTGAATCTGCTTGGAGATGGGGCTGGGGACTTGGAGATAAGGAAGGAACGAGAAAAAACATCAGTTTCAGAAAACATTATCCATTGACACTGACTGCTGCTCAGCTAAGATCCTGCTGAATTCCTGAACACGGAGAACAAGAACAAAGACAGAACAGAGCCGTGAATATTGGATGTTATACAAAAAGGGGGGTGCATATTAACGAGGACATGCAGCAGGCGGATCGGGAAGTCTGAACTTTCCAAGGGCTTTTGCCACTGGGCAAAGGGAGAGGGAGATGCAGAAGGGAAAATCAGGATAAAAAGGAGGCTGCGTACGACAACAACGGGAGAGACCGCATGGCAAATGTCGCATGGTCTCTCCCTTTGTTCATGAATAAAGTCATTTTTACAGGACTCCTCTGTGTCCTTTGGGAACAGAAACCTCTGGCCATGCGAATTTTCCCTCACAGGCCCCGGGACAGCGCAGCCTCCTCCGTCCGACCCACAGGAACCGGGACGAGCCAGCGCTGCTCCGGCCCCGGCTCCTGCCCAGGCACCCGCGGGAAGGAGACCGCGGGCAGCCGCTCCCGCAGCGCCCTCAGGGCACGGGGAACACGGCGCGGACACGGCACAACCAAGCCACAGCCAGAGCCCCCTGCCGCCCCCTCCGCCCGCAGCCAGCCCCGAGCCCCGGCACAACCCAGCGCGGCTCCCACCTGCACTGGGGCCGCCTCCGAACTCCGCTGCCGCCCCTCCCCGGCCCGCAAAGACTCTCCAAAAATGGCACCTCTCCTTGCGCCAGGACCGCGCTTCTGCCCGCTCTGCTTAATCAGCGCGCAGCCAGAATCGGAAGTGACGGCACCGTCAGCCAATTGCAGCGAGCGAGGGGCGGGCTCTGCACACGGCACAGTGCACGCACCCCCACTGTCACCATCTGTAGGCGTGGCTACGAGACCGATCGCCGTTGATTGACAGGCTCCGCAGAGCGGCGGCCCCGGGGGGTGGAGCCAGCCCGGCCCCGGCGGGGCCCAGCGCGGGCCGGAGCTTGGGGGGCCGAGGGGGGAGCGGCTGGGGGCGTTCCGGGGGGTTTCAATCAATGGGAGGCCAGGGGGATTCTGAGGGGTAGTGCGGGGTGAGTGCGGGGGTCCCATGGATTGGGGGGGTCCTGGTGATTAGGGGGGGGCGCGGTGAGGGGGGGTTCCCATTAGTGGGAGAGGGGTGGTGAGTGGGGGGTCCTGGCGCACTGGCGGGGCTCATGGATGGGAGGGGCCCTAGAGCTTTGGAGAGTTTGTTGAAGGAGGGGTGGCAGACAATGGGAGGGTCGCGGTGAGTGGGGGGGGCCCGGTAATTTGCGGGGGGGTAGGGGGTCCCTGGTGATAAGGGTGGTCCCCACTGATAGCGGCGGGGGGAAGGACAGGACCGAGTCCCAAGTGTCCCCCTCGGTACTGGGGACCCCCTGTGCCACCCCCACCCCAGTCCCGCTTCGGACCCGCCCAGTCCCGGCGCTGTTCCCGGAGGTGAAAGGTGAGGGGCCGAACGCCCCGGGTTGGGTGGGGGGCCGCACCTCCCTTGAGTTTGGTTTGTTCTTTCCCTTCTTGGGGGAAACCCAAGCCACGCACTGCTGCTGGAGTGGGGGTGGGTAAACTGTGCCGTGTGCCGAGCCCGCCCCTCGCTCGCTGCCATTGGCTGATGTTGCCGTCACTCCTGGTTCTCGCTGCGCGCTGATTGGGCAGAGCGGGCAGAAGTGCGGTCCTGGCGCGAACAGCGGCGCCATTGTTGGAGCGTCTGCCCGGGCCCGGGAGCGGCGGCAGCGGCCGGAGCCCCTGAGGCGGCGGCGGAGCTCGGAGGCGGTCCCGGCGCAGGTGGGAGCCGCGCTGGGTTGTGCGAGGGTTCGGGGCTGGCTGCGGGCGGAGGGGGCGGCAGGGGGCTCTGGCTGTGGCTCGGTTGTGCCGTGTCCGCGCCGTGTTCCCCATGCCCTGAGGGCGCTGCGGGAGCGGCTGCCCGCGGTCTCCTTCCCGCGGGTGCCTGGGCAGGAGCCGGGGCCGGAGCAGCGCTGGCTCGTCCCGGTTCCTGTGGGTAGGGCGGAGGTGGCTGCGCTGTCCCGGGGCCTGTGCGGGAAAATCCGCATCGCCAGAGGTTTCTGTTCTCAAAGGACACAGAGGAGTCTTGTAAAAGTGACAGTATTCTATTAAGTGTTTAGGAGATAAAGGGTCACCTTTAAATCTCTTCTAGTTTTGCAAAATGCAACCTAAAGGTGAACTTTTACAAGCCCATATACCAAACTTTTGTGACCACTGAGAGCCACATACAAACACACAAAAACATTCCAAAGCAATCAAGGTTTTTCTATTTCTTCTTCAAGGACTAGAAATTGATTGTCACGTCCCTATCTGAAAACTAACTGATTCTTAAAAAACAGGATTATTGCAAAAAATTATTCTAATGGTAATCTTGTCACTGAAATTGTGGGGAAAACAAAAATTCTCCAACAATATCTTTAGTGTTAGATAGTCAAGACATTACTTGATTCTGGCTGGGATGTGAAACAGAAATCATTTCATCCACACATAGCCCGGTGTGCAGAGAAAATCATTCCATGACATGTGAGTTTTACTGGATTTTTCCTAAACTTTTTATAGTCTGAACCCATAGAAATCCCTTGATTTGATGTTCATTGCTTCAAGTTGGGAAGATCTCAGTATTTGATTTCGTATTGGAGCTTTTCCTTTGATGTTAATTAGGTCTGCACTCCTGGATTCCCTTCTCAGCCTTTTCCAGACCAGGTGTCTGCAGCTCTTCCAGGGGCAGTGTCTGGGGTGGGTATTGGTTGCTGTTTGCTGCTGGTCCTTGATGTTTTGTTGATGGTCGTTCTCTCTGTGGGGATCTTTTGGGCTCTTCCCAGTCTCGTGAGATGTTCAACTCATCTCTGCTGAGTGGTGTAACATCCCTTCAAATAAAACCTTTAAATTTCCTTTCCCCAGGGCAAAGGTAAACCCAGCCTGAGTGGAGAAATCAAATAAAAAACAATTTTAGACTCGGTCTATTTTCCAACCATCTCACCCCATCCAGCCCAGAGTGTGAGTCTGGCTGAGCCCCAGGGTGGAATTCTCCCGCTGTCTCCCCAGCCCCTGTGGCAGTGCAGGCACAGAAAGCCCTGAAGCTGCAGCAGTGGCAGCAAGGATTGGCCCGCAGTGCCTGGAGATGCCAAGGAAGGGTGCCCAGGCAGAGCATTCCAGCAGAGGATCTGTGGGCAGGCACAGGGGCTTCCCCCGGCTGTGGAGCCCTGGCTGCTGCTCCCTTGCCTTCAGTGCAGGCTCAGTCGTGGCCTGTTTGACATTCCCAGGCAATTCCAGTTCCTTTGCTAAGCCTGGAAGAGCCATGGCTGGGGCATCAGTCATTTTAGTTTTTTATTTTCTCCAGCTTTGTTCTCTTTCTTGTGTCCATACCATAACGCTGAGGCTGTCTGGGGTTACAGTCACACAATGTTCTGACTGGAGCAGAGAATCCTCAGTCCAGGTCTTGCAATTCCCTGTTATTGTTCAGAATTGTTGCAGCTCCTTTTTAGTCCTGTGTAACATTAAAATTCCCTGGACACTGTCTGGGCCAATTTACCACAAACATTCAGTCAAAATATGTCCCAAATATTTAAGCTTTTCCTCCATCATTTCTGTTTTTTTTTTTTTTTTTCCAAATACTCCAAGATGCTTTTTAGCCTGAAAACTGAGCCATTTGTCAGAGGCTTTTTCTATCACTTCTTCTTGTCCTCCTGACTGGAGGAAGTCATGCACATCCTGCATTAACCCAATTCCTGGGGGTGAGGTAAATTCTTTTGATGATTTCTGCAAGGCTTGCCCCAATAAGGCTGGTGGTTCCCTGCATCTCTGCAGCAGGACCGTCCATGTCTTTCCCATTTTCCCTTCTTCCTCTTGTTCCCACTCAGAGGCCAAACCCTGTTCACCATCCTGTGTGAGTGGGCATCCCCAGAAAGCATCTTTTCCATCAAGTGCTGAATGGGAGCAGTGTGAGGAGGGAACCTGGTTCCAGATGGCGTAATGATCTGAGACTGTGGGGTGCCTTGGTTCAATAATCTTGTTTATTGTTCTTAGGTCCTGCACCATTCCATGGATTCCATCTGATTTCTTGACTGGCAGCACAGGAGCATTACAGGGAGAGACCCCTGGCTCCAAAAGCCCTGCCTTTCCCAGGAGCTCAATACCAGGCTGTGAGCCCTTCCTTCCCCCCCTGGGAATAGGGGATTGCCAGAACAGATCACTTGTTCTGGCTGCTTCAGAGGAATTTGAGAGGCTGGGGATCTGATTTTCCAGTTTCCCTGGGGCTGCCCACACTTCTGGGTTCACTTCAGCTCAGGCCTTGCCAGACATTTGTCACAAAGGTAGAGGAGAACTAGCCTCTGTATCACCTTTGACAATATTAATTTGTATTCCCAATTTAGCCATCAAATCCCTTCCCAGTAAATGACAATCACGTTTAGGAGCAAATGAAAATTCTTGCATTTCAGACACATTCCCTACATCTGCTAATAGTGGTTGAATAAAACACAGCTGCTTATCTTTCCCACTTATCTCATGAATAAACAAAGACATTTTTGGTAATTTCCCCCCTTAGGTCTGAGATTGAGAGTGGATGGAGAGGCCTCTCTGTCTGTGAGGAAAGGCCTCCTGTCGATGCAGAGCCACCCTGAATGTTCTCAAGGGCTCCAGTGCAGTGGGTCCCTGGTGTGCTGGGAACTCTGCCACCCCTCCCCATCCATGTCCCTTTAGGGGTGGCCTTGCTTGTGGTGAGGGTGCTGCTGTCTGTGCTTGCAGTGTCCTTGTGGCCTGCAGCTGGAAGCCTGATTCCTTGCCAGGGGCTGTTTGGGTCGGCTCTCCCCTGCCCAGGAGGGCAATGCCTCTGCCAGGTCCTTGTGGCCGAACCGGTGCCCTGGGTGCTGGGACCCCCTTGGGCCCTGGGCTTGATCCCTCAGGGGCTGTAGAAACTCTGCCATGGCCTTTGCCTTCCCCTTGGCCTTTTCCTCCTCCCTTCTTGCCTTCCCCTGTTGTGCCTTTGTGACCAAGTGCTGCAGGGGCTTCTTCTGCCCCTCCTGCAGCCCCGCTGAGTGCCTGTGGGTGCTCATTCTCTGACAGCTGCTGAACTTTCTGCAAAACCATTCATTTCTGCAGGGACCCAAACCAAGTGATATTCAAGGATAATCTGGATCCTTGCAGGTGGAATCCCCATTTGCCAGCTGTTCCTTGCTGCTGGTCCTTGTGCTCCCCGTGCCCTCCCCAGCCCGTATCCCAGAGGCGGTGCCTGTCCTGCTGCAGTGTCCAAAGGTGGCTCCCCTGGCGGGCAGCGGCCAGCAGCTCCACAGAAATTCAAGGGATCTGGGTCAGCTGGCAAATTTTGAGCATCACACCCTCCTGAAGAACATCCCAGTCCTCAGTAGTTTTCTCTTCCTCCTCTTTTCCATCATCCTTGTTCTTACCACAGCTTTTTCACAGATTCCTGCTGCTGCTTTTTCTCTTAACCATATTCCTGTACATTCCCCTTCACCCTTTCCCTTCCCAGTACACCAACACCATTCATCTCCTGTTGTCTAAATCCGTTCTTGACTTCCCTAATTGCCCCCCGGTGCCCTGTGTGTCCATGTCCTTAATTACCTCTGGGAGACTGTGCAGACTGTCTCAACATTCTCCCAAGGGACTTTCAGAGATATTTTGGGATCATCGTCCCTTTTGCTGGGACCCCTTCCTGGCTTTCCATTTTCCACTCTGCATGGGTGCCCTGCCATGTTTACTCCCTGAAGATCCCAGTGTCCTCCCTGATGAGATTTCCAGTTCTCTCTCCCTGCTGACTCTTCACAGACCCCCCTGATCTGTCACTCGTCTGTCTCCGGGACACTCTCAGGTCTCCAGTCAATCCTCGGTGCCGCTGCCACCCAAGGGAGCTAATCACCCAAACTGGGTGGGGCACCTTCAGCTCTGCTCACTGCCCGCCGCCCCAGGCGGTGGAAGGAATTCCAGAGGATCCCCAAGGTGTGTGGAAAAATTCACATCACCGGAGGGTTCTGTCCCTCTGAGAAGACAGTAGAGTCCTGTACAAGTCATTTCATTCATAAAAAAGGGAGAGGCCATGGGACATTTCCCATGGGGTCTCTGCAGTTGTTGGAGGACGCAGTTGTTGGAGGACGCAGCCTCCTTTTCATCTTAATTTTCCTGGCTGTATCTCCCTCTCCCTTTCCCCACTGGCTGAAATACTTGAGAGGTACAGACTTCCCAATGCACCTTTCACATACCCCTCTTAATATGTACCCCACTTCTGTCTAGGTAGGAATATTCACAGCTCTATTAAGTCTTTTTTCTTCTTCTCGAAGTTCATGAATTGAGCAGGACCTTGGTTGAGCAGCTGTCTGTGTGGTCAGTTAATAACATTTTCTGGAACTGATGGCTTCTTCTGTCCCTTCCTGATGTCCAAGTGCCTGGCCCTATCTCCAAGCAGATTCCCAGCATCTGTTTGTAAAAACACTTTTCTTCCTTCCCTGAGGTTCCCCCGTTTGCAGGACATCCCCCCTGGAGCAGGGTGTCCCTCCTTTCTGCAGCCCCACCCCTCGGGCAGTGCTCAGCCAATCAGAGCATGTGGTGCTGATGACTCACCAGTTGCCAGGCAGGCCTGCAGCTCCCAGCGCTCTTCACCTGGACCCACCTGCACCCCCCCTGGGCCCCAGCGCCCCCAGCGAGGGGAATTTGGGGAGTTGGGAGGAGGGAGCGCCAAGGCCAGGCCCCCCCGCGCTGTCCTGGCGGGAGCGGCTGCAGTGGGGACTGAGTGCGGGCAGGAGCGGCTGAGAGCCCAGCGCTGCCCCAGCCCGACCTGCCCCAGCTCCATCCCTGCCCCTCCGCTGGGATGCTTTGGGTTTGGGGGAAAGAGGGAGCCGGCAGTGGGTGGTGGGGCTGGGGGCAGGAGGAGAAGGGAAAGAGAAGCAGGGATGAAGAACAAAATGGTCAAAGGATTCATGTGGGAGGAGAAGGTGGGATTGCTGAGGAGAAGGTGGGATTGTGGAGGAGAAGGAGGAATAGCAGGAGGAAGAGGAGTGTGAGGAAGAGTAGGGACACAGCAGGAGGAGGAGCAGGAAGAGGAAGCACCACAAGATTCCACCACTCCCTGGATCTGCAGCCTCCCCCAGCCCTGGGAGCGTTTCCCCGCCACGTGCAGCAGGTGACTGGGGAGGGGGATCCAGGATTTTCATGGGAGAGAATCTTGGTGTTTCTGAGCTTTATTGGGCTAAATGTTGATGCTTTGGGGTTTTGCAAGTGGTTGAGTCTTTATGTTTTAGAAGAGGTTATGTCTGAGTCTTGATGTTTGGGGAGTTTTTGATCTGTGTCTTGATGTTTGGAGGACTTTTGGGCTGAATCTTTGTAATTTCGAGGTTCTTACAGACACAAGGTGCCCAATGATTTCCTGAGAGGAACTTGGGCAAGGAGAAACCCCCAACCTAAGGCGCTCTCCTCTTGTTTTCTCCCCAAACCAGGATTTTTCATTCCCAAGGAGTGTCTGGATGGAGGAGGAGGAAAAGCCCCAGAGATCGCGCGGGAGGAGGAACTGCAAACCCAGCTCAGGGAGCTGCGAAGAGGAAAGACCCGCCCTGTGCCTGGAGGGCAGCCGGAGATCCAGCCAGAGGTCAGAGCTGGAGGAGAAGCCTCATGGAGGGAAGAAGCCCCACAAGTGCTTGGAATGTGGGAAGGGTTTCAGGTACAGGTCCAACGTGCTCCAGCACCAGGTGATCCACACTGGGGAACGGCCCTATGAGTGTGGGGAATGTGGGAAAAGCTTCAACCACATCTCCAGCCTGCTGAGACACCAGAGGATCCACAGTGGGGAAAAGCCCTACGAATGTGGGGAATGTGGGGAGAGCTTCAGGCTAAAGGGCCATCTGATGGAATATGAGACAATCCACACTGGGGAAAAGCCCTACAAGTGTGGGGAATGTGGGAAGGGCTTCAGCCGGAGCCTGGACCTGATCCATCACCAGGTGATCCACACTGGGGAACGGCCCTATGAGTGTGTGGAATGTGGGAGGAACTTCACCTACAGGTGCAACCTGATCCGGCACCAGGTGGTCCACAATGGGGAACTGCCCCTTGACTGTTGGGAATGTAGGAAGAGCTTCAGCCGGAGCTCCCACCTCGTGGAACACCTGAGTATCCACACTGGGGAAAAGCTCCACAAGTGTGGGGAATGTGGAAAGAGCTTCAGGTAGAAGGGCTACCTGACACAACACCAGAGGATCCACACTGGGGAACAGCCCTACAAATGTGAGGAATGTGGGAAGAGCTTCAACCGCAGGTCCAACCTGATCGAGCACAAGAGGATCCACACTGGAGAACGGCTCTTTATATGTGAAGAATATGGGAACAGCTTCCGCAATAATTCCAGCCTTATCCGGCACCAGAGGATTCACACTGGGGAAAAGCCCCACAAGTGTGGGGAGTGTGGGAAGAGCTTCAGAGAAAACTCAGCCCTGATCTGGCACCAGGTGATCCACACTAGGGAAGGGCCCTACACCTGCTTGGAATGTGGGAAGAGCTTTGGATGAAGCTACGACTTGAGAAGACACCAGCTCATCCACACTGAGGAGAGGCCCTACAACTGTCCCGAGTGTGGGAAGACGTTTAAGAGCAGCTATGATCTTGTCAAACATCAGCGAATTCACACGGATGAGAGGCCCTTCCGCTGCCCCGACTGCGGGAAGGGCTTCAAACGCAACTCTGCTCTCACTGTCCACCGGCGCATCCACACCAGGGAGAGGCCCTATGAGTGTCCTGAGTGCAGGAAGAGCTTCTCAAACAGGCCCAACTTGACCAGACACCAATGGAGGCAGCACTAAGGGAAGTCCTGGGAGTACCCTGAGAGTGGGAAGAGCTTTGTGCACTGCTCCAGCTACATCCTTCGTGGGAGGATTGGCGTTGGATGATCCCCAGTGACCCCCGTTGGGCAGAGCCCTGGTGATCCGTGTTGATAAGTCACCTGGCTGGGGGCACTCTACATCTTTCTGTCTCCCTGTGGGCACCTGGATGAACTTAGGGGCAGGAATATCCATCAGGACACAGACTGACACTGGGAATTCCTTGGGGAGAGTGGATTTGTTGACTTTCAGCCCCAGAAAATCTGTTGCCTTCAATCCTGTCCTCTGGGGCCTCAACGAATCCTGGATGGTCATGGAGGTCTTTTCCAACCTCAGGGATTCCACAATTTTGATTTCCTGTTGCCCAACAGCATCTTCCACAGCCAAATGGTGATGATCTGGGGCCACGATCAGGGTTTTGGAGACAGTGGGGTGGAAACCCCTCCAAAAACAGTTCTTCCCTCCCACCCAAGTACATGGATCCTCAGCTGGCACAGACACAGAAATCGTTTTCTTTTGGCCTTGATTTGCTTTTCATTTCTCTTAATCCCTTTAAAAAACTCCCACACTAGGGTAAAAATAAGGATGTTGAACTAAAACCTGGGTGAGGACATGGGGGGACACAGACGTGAAGAGTGACATGGGGACACATGGATATGGAGGGGGACGTGAGCTCAGATGGAGATGTGGGGGACAATGACAGGGATCGAAACATGGTGGGGAGACAGCCATGGGTGAGGCCATGGTGAGACATGGCCAGTGACATATGGGGACATGGCCATGGCCTGTGCCGTGGGAGGAACTTGCAGGGGCTATGGGAGATGCTGGGTTTGAGGGATTTGAAGGGTCCTGGGCAGGACTTGGGGCTTGCTGAGGGCTTTGAGGACCCCAGGCCGAGCGGCTCCAGCAGCGCTGGGAGCCCCTGGAGGAGGTTCCGGGGCAGCTGCTCAAGGAGCGCCTGACCTGGAGCCGGGCATTGGGCTCCTGGAAGGGAATGAACGTCCTTGTCCCCAGGAGGGTAATCCCAGCAGCCCCAGGGTGTTGGGGGCAGCTGAGAGGCCACAGTAGGGAGGGAAAATCCAGACAGCTGTCCCTCTCCAAAAGTACACCCCAAAAATCCCAAACTCATGGATTCTTTGCAGGAAAAAGCTGCCAGGAGGTACCTGAATTAAGGGAAAGGGGCATGGAGCTGGACAGAGCAGGAGGGGCCTGGAACCCCCAAACCCAAGCATGGGTGTCTTGGATTATGTAACCAAAACTGAGTGTTCTATTCTGTTGAAAGCAGTTGGGGAAATGTTTTTCTTTATCTCTTGTAACTCCCGGGGGCAGGGGGACTGATGCTTTCTGATAATGGGCCAGCTGTTCAAACTGGGTGGGGCAGTGTTTCTTATCTCTTTCACCACCCGTCTACCCTACAGGGGAAGATCTTCTGCTAATGGCCAATTAAGGATTATCTTCTGTTAATGGCCCATGAAGGATTATCTTCTTCTCATGGGCCATGAAGGCTCACCAATGACAGGACACATTCCATCATCCCACTGTGAGATTTTCACCCAGTGTTGGAGGAACCAACCATTCCCACCAGGAGAAAAACAGACGTAGGAACACAAGAGATCTGGTTCCACTGGATTCGCAGAGGAAGACCAGACCCTTCTCACCATCGCTGGACCCTTTTCTCTCAGGATCATCTCTACCCCAACAGACCCACATCTGCCGCTCCAGGAGGACTTACTGTGGACAGCTTCCAACAGCCTGACCAACGGGGTATCAGGCTGTATGTAGCTGCCTTGGCCTGCACCGGCTAGCCCTGGCACCAGCTACAGGCAAGCGGTACAGCTCAGCAGGCTGACCAACCGAGCTGATCCAGTGGGTCCCTTACAACCCAGTTCCTGTGTTGGAAGACGTGATGATGGCGAGGAGAAAAAGGAGGTCTCTGCTGAGGAGTTGCCACTGAAGTTTATTGAGGGTCTTGAGGGAGCAGCCTCACCCCAGGGAGTCTGCCTCAGCAGAGCACAGACTGCCCTGTGTCAGCTGCTTTTAACAGGGGGAGGAGTGGAGGGAAGGATCAGGGAAGGGACCAACCAGGGAAGACTGGGGAGTGGTTTCAGGGATGAGAGACACCTCCAGGAGCCTGTCCCTTGGGGGAAGGAGAGACTTCCTCGGATCCTGGCCTACCAATTCCTACCAGTTCCTTCCCTGGAACTTTCTAGACCCAGAGAGAGGCCTCGGTAAGATGGACAGGTTCTTGGGGGTGGGGAGCAGAAGATTGACATTGAACCAAAACTGGGTAAACAACCATGGTATGAAACAAACGGGGGTTAAACAGGAGTGCATGGAATGAATCACAGGAACAGTCTGAACAAATGTTTAACATAGAAAATGAAACACACCACTACATCTCCCCCTTTTCTTTTCTTTAAAATGAGGTGAATTGTGTTCGTGGTGCAAGATATTCTGATTCAGGGTAGGCATTCCCAAACCATGGTTGGTGCGTTGGCCACATAAGGTAGCCTACCTCTTGGGGTGAGTTTGTCTCTTCAAGGTCTTCTCTCTCTTCCTTGGGAGCACTTGGTACGATGGCCTGATTCATCACAGGAGGGGAAGTGATGTTTGAAATCAGTCGATAAACCATGCGCTTAATTATTCCAAAAGCAATTAAAAAAATTATAATGATAACTAAAATCATCAGTGCATTCTTAATCAGTGACCCTGCCCACCCAGAGAGTCCCCAGTTCTTGAAAAGTTTGCTCAACCTTTCTTCTGTTTCTTTATTTCCCCGACCATGTCCCTCATCTTCCGGATAGTTTCATGGATGTCTTCAGCCTTTGATGATAAATTAAAACAACACAGCCCTTCAAACTCCTCACACTGGTGTCCGTGGAGGAGGAGCAGGTAATCAATCGCTGCCCGATTCTGTAGGGTTGCTTGCCTCGTTATTTCCTCGTCTGATAGGAGGTCACCTAAGGCGTTGGATGTTAAATTTGCCCGATTTTGCCACCCAACATTCCAATCGACCTTATTCTCCTATACTTTTTGCGACTGAGATCCAGGGCAGAAACACAGTGACGGCAGTTGCCTTTGCCCTGGAGCAGTGTATGATTTCCGAATTACAGTCAGAGTCGAGATCTGTGAGGTCTCTTTTTTGGACAACCAATTCGTTAGTGCTGTTTTTTCTCTGCCAATCCATAATTTGAGTTTTATTAGGGGTGAGTTAGAGTTTTATAATTCAAGTTATAAACGACTCTGTTTCACGTCAATGACTTTGGGTATATCTATAGGAAAAGGAACACTAATCAAATTGTGTGCATTCATTGCAGTGGTCAATCTTGTCAATCGTTTCGTTATTTTCCAAATTACAATGTATAAGATTGTCTGTAAAATAAAACCAATCAAAACCAGAATCAAAAGAACAACAATGGGATGACACAATCTCTTCAGGATACCTGTAGCAGTATTTCGGGTGACCACCCGAAAAGAGTATCCCACCACCTGTGTTCAGTATCCTTTATTACTCTCTCTGAGATAGAATGGATTTCTTTTACATCATGTCAGACTGTCACTAAGGTCTTCTGCCCATCTTCCTTGATTTTTTCTAAAATTTGAATTAAATCTTGGTGGAGCAGCAATTGCTTTACCAAAGATAGGTCCATCCCAATGGGTGTAGGCAATAATTTGTATATCAGAGGATAATTGGATTGTATGAGTTGGCGAGAAGTAACTGGAACCAAATAAGAAAAATCACATCCAGTAATTTTAGTAAAATTGCAAACACAGAAATTTGAATGATTTTTAGTATCTACCAGCATATTTTCTACTAATATAGCATCACAAGCAGTTCTTTCGCATGCACATCTGTGGCGTATGTATATAAGCGCTGTTTCAGGAGTTTCATTAGGATGAACTTCAAGATGTTTTGTTCTGTGTCCAAACAAATATCTTGAGCTATGATTGCATTACTCTCACAAATAAATCCTTGTTGGCCCTGAGCTATACAAGTTTCTAAGTTAACAGTTTGCCATTTCCCATCAACTTGACGGGCCCATTCTCTATGTTCTAGAGGACAGAGAATAGCTCTGTCATAGTTTAATCCTAAGGCAATGATAGGGAATATCAAATGCACTGAAGTGTTACGTATGGTTAACACAAAGGCTGTGGCTGTGTTTGTAACAGGGTTGTAAATGAAATTCTCTAATTTCCACCAGGACTGGAATTCTCTTTCAAAATCAGTGGCACTATCCCAGATTCTTTTCCGAATTTCAGTAGGGAAAGTACCTTCTTCCCCTTCTCTTATAATTGAAGCAGTAACTGACTGCATCCATAGTTGAGCCTGGATGCTGCTGAGAGCCCAGGAAACATTGGTTTGTGTAGCACCGAGTGCATCAATTATCAATTTGGAATAGTTTATATTTATTTTCTCCCAATCCGGTACCACATTGGCTAACAGCCACTGATGGGTCCCCAAAGCTGATAAGGAGGATTGCAGTGGTTGTTGTAATTTGGCCAGATCTCTAGTTGTGGCAGTCAAATTATTCATCAATACCTCTGAATCAATACTATTTAGAATTCCCAGTCCTGTTCCCAGAATACCAGTGACATCTCTTGGCACTCACTTCTTCGAAGGGGTAGTCCATCCTTCAAAGGAGGTTTGTAGGAAAGGTGAGCAAGCTGGCTGTATTTCTGAAACATTATTTTGCATTAGTAGCTTAACTTTTTAAAGAGACCATGATGGATTAGACATTTTTTGCTCTTGGCCTGTTTTCCTAATAATATATGATCCAACACCATAAATTTTTGGGCTAAGAACCACAGGTGGTTGTGCTTGAGTAGTGGTAGGGGTCGTAACGGGTTGGGTTATGGCGTTTATTTTGAACTTAAAAGAAAGCCCTTTGATTGGGTTATTGTATCAACTGCATGTTACGTAAGTCGGTTTGGTTAAGGTGAAATTATACCAGCAGTCAGATGCAAATTCATTATCACATTCCTTTGTGATTGCGACATTGTCAGCTCTTAGGCTCAGGAGGTGGTTACCAATATACTCTTGTTGACAACACAGTTCTAACAGTGTTTGTTTGGCACACGTCTGTCTCGTCGTGGGACGAAGTTCTGCTGAAATGTTGGGGTGAGAATTGCTTTTCCCATCTGGTTTTAGAAAATTACCAGTGATTCTAATGATGGAAACCTTTTCATAAAGGGACCCGTCTACTTTTGTGCATCCTATATTTATTTTTTCACCAATTGTTCTGGTTAAAGTTCCAGTCCATTCCCTCGGATCCCACTCCCAATCATTTGAACGGTATACTTCAGAGTTATGCAGCACCACTGCTGCCAGGTTTGGGCGGCGATCTCTGGGATATATTCCTGGAATATGAGTGTACCTGATGGTGGCTTCAGACCACGGCCATTCAGCTGGATTTTGGTCACAGTATTGTGGTAGGATGCAGAAAAGTATCACTAGTCCTATCATGGTTGTGTAGTTTTCATGTCCCATGGAGTTCTCCTGTAAACAGAAACACAACAGAGTCTGCCACCAAGAGGCAGAAGATTAGAATTCAGAATGTACTTGTCCGATACTCTTTCCCTAGAACATCAAAAGCTCCACTGAAACAGATTGTCCAGGGTAATGTGCTGGATTCTTGGAATCATTTGGTCTCTGTAGTGAGAGAATTATGCTTGGAGCTGTTGGGTGAAAAGCAGTGGTTATAGGGCACCCATTTACCCCTCTATCTATCCCGTTAGCTTGAGGGTAGTAAGGGGTGTGAAAAGTCCATTTGATTCTCTCAGCTTTTGCCCAGTCCTGTACAACTCTGGCAGTAAAGTGGAAGCTGTTATCAGATTGAATTTTTTGTGGTTTTGGAAGAGTTCCAAACTATTCTTGCAATGCTTTAACAGTATTGTCACCTGTAGCTCTTTTAAAAGCTTCTGCTTGCACCAATCCAGATATAATTTCCACTCTTACTAACACAAAATATTTACCACTTGACTGCTTAAAGGGATTGATACACATTTCTCTGGTAATGGGCCAACCACGGGCATGAGCTTCTCTGTACAAATCTTTCACACCTGTGTGTTGTTTTTTTACATGCAACCATTCCAGCAAGTGTTCCCAATCCTCAGTAATTAGTTCCTTTTTCAGGGGACTTGCCAATCCATCATCTTTATTATTCCACTCTCCTTCTGGATTAGGGGGTTTGTTGGAGGTTGAAAAAAAGGAGATGGTTTTGGCTCATTTCCCAGAACAGGTGAAAAGGATTGCCTTGGTTCAGTTCCCTGGACCTGTAGAGGGAGGAGTGCACTGGGTGTACTAGGTTGTGTTCTTAGTGGTACTGGTGGAGTAGAATATGGAATGAATCCAGGTGCTAATCTCCTTTCATGTATCATTTGCAGGCAGGCAGCTTTGTGTACACTTTCTAGGAGTTGGTCAGGGGTACAGACTATAGCTAAAGGGTCCCCTCTCTCTAGAGGATTTATTCCCCCGGCCCAGAAAGCTGCACGTTGTGTCAGAGACCATGTGTCATGTTCATCTCCTGTTGTTAAAAAGACTCCATGTCCCCAGTAGCCACTTGCCTCTTGTTCATTTAACTTAATTTTATCACCACCAGTAAAAGATACTCGAAAGACATATTCTGTCTCTGATTCATGTGAGAGCTGGCTGTATTCTTTCTTTCACTTGGCCAACTTGGTAGCACTGTATGGTATTTGCTTGGTGGGTCAAAATCTTCATCATTTATAGAATTGTATTCTGTTTTGATCGGAGGTCTTAAGTGTGGATAGCAATTCTCCCCACAATTTTTTACTGATTCCAATTCTTTCTGGGGGTGTATTTGATTAATGTGGGGAACTTCTTTTTCCTCTGCCACCTTTGAGGAGTCATCATTCTTTGAGTTCTTAAGATATTTCTCCCTCAAGGCAGCCTGTAGCAAATGATTTTTATCTCTCAACAAATGATTTTTTTATCAGTATTTTTATTACCGATATGGCACAAAGTGAGGCCCGGTTCGATTGAACGGCTGCTACACT
Source organism: Phylloscopus trochilus trochilus (assembly GCA_016584745.2). NCBI lineage: Eukaryota > Metazoa > Chordata > Aves > Passeriformes > Phylloscopidae > Phylloscopus > Phylloscopus trochilus. The sequence goes on from WQNJ02000034.1 coordinate 3,298,479, forward strand.
CTAGCTCGCTCGGTCCATTGCTCACAGAACACCAATGTGGTGGATGGCAAAATGGCGATTTATTGAAACTTGCACAGAGTTTTTATAACTTTTGCTACCAAAACTCTACCTGTCTGCTTGGGTCATCCTTCATATGTGATTGGCTGACCCAGCAGGCCTCCCAATGGAAAAGCCTAACCTTATCACCTACCCGTACAGCCCGAAATCTTCCGAGACGCTGTCCCTAGCTGCTACACTTCCCCCCCGCCATGATTAACTAAACATGCTAAAACTTATAAATGCAAAACTTTTAAATTAGTATCTTAAATGACTAAATCATTAAATTGTTAGTAAACTACAAAACTGATTAACTTCAAACTAAATAACTATAACATTCTTAAAACTGGTAGGTACTTATTACTTATCTCTAATCACTTAAAAAAGTTGCTGGCATTGCACGAAAATTATGTCAAATCGCTCTAAGCGATTTCTAGCAAATTGCACTAACTTATTCAGTACACAAGGCCCAAAAATCAACACAAGCAGAATCATCACGATCGGTCCGATCAACGTGGACACCAGAGTGACAAGCCATGGTGACTGATCGAACAAGGACTTGAACCATCCTTGCTGGGCTTCTCTTTCTTCCCTTCTGTGGGCAAGTCTCTGCCTCAGTTCTGCCATCATGTCCTGAACGAGACCTGTGTGATCAGCATAAAAACAACACTCTTCTCCTTGGGCTGCACAAAGACCTCCTTGTTGCATGAGCAAAAGATCAAGACCTCGTTGGTTCTGCAAAACAACTTCAGAAAGAGAAGACAGTAATTTTTCTAGAAAGGATATGGATTTCTCAATTCTCTGCAGGTCTTCATCGATTGCCATTTGGAGCTCCTGCAAACCGTGATGCCGAGTTGCAAGGGCAGAAACACCTGTGGCGGCACCAGTTGCTCCCAGACCAAGTAGCATTGCTACTGTCGCACCTGCTATGAACGCTCTTTTTTGGAGCCGAAGAGATGGTGCAGAATCGATGAAATTGTCCATCATGTGAACCACTTCTTCAGAGTGGTACAAAATCCTGGGAACGATAACAACTTGCACACAGAAATCGTTAGAGATGTCAAAAGATGAGAGAAGCACACAAGGACTCACACCTGTTCGGTGGCAAACCCAAGTACCCGACGCAAACGGGATAGCTCATTTGCTACGTTTATTGATGCTGACAAAAGTTTTGCAGCTGCGGGTACTTCGCTTTGCCAGAGCTTCATTGCCAAAACACAGTCCTTGACCTATCATATGGGTCTAGGTGATTCCTCTCCGTGGTGAGTCCCACCTGCACCGGACTGGGTTACTAGTGTCTGAATAAGTGAAAAAAGCGTCAAAAGCAATGCCTTCATAAAAGGGTGGTTGTGCATTGAAGCACAGCCAACAAGAATTTGTAAAATTGGAATTGGTTTGGTTCAGCAACAGAAACGTTATGTTCACCATGTGGTAAAGCACGTCATAAGGAGCTATTTGTGGTTCTTGCCAAGATGGCAATGCACCGACTGAGCCAGTGGCCTTGGGCCAGTCCTCCCTTAAAATTTTGTTGGGCCCAATCACTTTGGGAATTTGAGGTACAATTTTGACAATTTGCACTAACATGCCTGGGTCTTGAAAAGGGTGATGGATGAACACTGACCACTTTTTCCCCGCCATCCAACCAGGGTCTTCTGGATGCAATATATCCACCTCAAAATGACTGCAATTGCCAAATGTGCGCGCCCTTCCATTGCTAGCAAAGTCTGGAAGTGCACAACCTCTCGGTCCCCACTTGGCTTGTAAAAACTTATCTCCCTTCTCCAGCTTCCACGAATGACTACTACTCAAGACAATCGTTTCACATCCCCAGTACCCACAAAAATAATACCTTGGATAATTGCAGTAGCTCTTCCCTGGATACACACTGGGACACCAATAGGTTTCCCAACAAACTGGATGGAGGGCAATAGGTGGTCTCGAGGAGGACATGACACTACAAGTTTTCTGGCCAGGAAACAAGTCTTCTATTGTTACTATGAATTTAGGGGCATCTGTGGTCATGATTTCTTTTATGATTCTGTTCCCTGAAAGGTCTCGAAAAACCCACTTCACTGGCTGGTAAGGATGGTGCTTGGGTTCTGCTTGCACCTGGACCACCAAACTCATTATTAAAATGACACAAAAATGTTAGTGTTGTTTGGGCTTTGGTAACAGGGGTACCTCTGGTGCTGCTGGAACGTCCTCTGGTTTACTGTCTTCTTCTAGAACTGGAATGTACGCATCATGGGGGCGCCCCACAATCCAATCCTGTGGATAGAAACTCACAGTTTTCATTAGTTTTATTCTGCAATTGTGGCTTAATAGATTTGCGTGGACACCATTTGATTTTGTCCTGTTTTTTAACTGGGGCATACCCTCGCCCTGCTAAAACTAATTTCCACCCTGGCTCCCATTCTCCCAGTTCGTTCCTGACTACAACTGGTGGACCCTCCTCTAGTGCTGGAGCAGCCCAGTGCTTTTGGATAGGGCTTTTGGCCTCATCTCCTCTGGGAAACTGATTAAGTGCTAACAATGCAGTAGCTAACAGACGTGCTTGGTCCCCTGGCGGAACGGCATTAGCAAAGCCTTCTGCTCTGGCTAACACTTCTATTTTGGTTTTCAAAGTCTGATTTGCTTTCTCAACGATGGCCTGCCCTGTAGTGTTGCATGGAATGCCATCTACTAGGGTGATACCCCATTTAGAGGCAAAATTTTGAACTGATTGGGAAGTGAAGTTTGACCCATTGTCTGTTTTGATTTGGCTTGGGATTCTGAGCCACGCCATGGCTGTCAGCCAGTGCTGAATGGTCGCTTTGGAGTTGGTTTTGAGATGTTGCGTGGCTACAATCACTCCACTGTGGGTATCTACAGTCACTGCAAGCCAGGCTCGAGGTTTCAGCGTCTGGCAAAGTGTGAAGTCCGTCTGCCATATTTCGGAGGCTTTGAGGCCTCTAGGATTGACTCCACTGGACCACAGAGGCGCCTTTTGGCAGTGAGGACAGGTTGCTACAACGTCTTTTGCATCAGCTGCCGAGATTCTGCACTTCTTCGCCAGTGCTTTGGCCCAGATGTAGAGAGTTTCATGTAGCTGACGGGCCTCTTTAAGCGTCCACAGTCTTTTTGCTGCTGCATCTACCTTGTCATTACCAATCTGAAAAAACCCTTTGACGGGATTGTGGCTGTTGACATGAATGACTGAAACAGTTCCTTTTCGAGAGGAAAGTGCTTCTTCTAGCATGACAGCTGTCGGGGGTGTCGATACACCTGGTCCTGACATGACTAGACAGAGCTTGGCAACAAATGGCGAGTCAGTGACGATGTTGAGGTGCTCTTTTGTAAACAGTCCACAGGCTAACACCAGAGATCCTGCTTCAAGCTGCTGAACAGAGAGCGCATGGTCAGTCATCTTGACACAGTGCCATTGTTCTTTGGTCTGCCACACTGCTGCTGCAGTCGAGGTTGCTGAAGATGCATCTGTGAACACTGTCGGTCCCGGAAGAGGCTGATCCATGACCTTTTGTGGAAGGTCAATGTCCACTATTGCTAGTAGCTGAGTCCATGGGGGTTTGGCAGCATACCGAATTCCCCCCGCAAATCCAAGGAGGGCTAGAGCTAAACACTCTGACATTGCTACTGACAATGTAGGAAGCTGCTTGCGAAAGGGCAGATAGATGTTTGCAGGTTCGATGCCCAGGAGACTCAGAGCAAGCTTTCTGCCTCTCATTATAAGGTTACCAACACACTCTGCTCCCAGAGAAAATGCATGTGATGGCTTCCCCAGGACCACCCATTGTACCGGTTTGGCTTTCTCGGGAGATCCTTGGGCCAGTGCTCCCACTCCTCCCCCTCTTGTGTAATGTACATACAGGTCGAGTGGTTCATCTGGGTTCCACCTGGAAAGCGTTCCTGAGGATACCTGCTGCTCGATGAAATTGAGGGAGTCCATTGCCTCCGGAGTCAGGACCTTCTGCTCCCAGGGGTGTTTCCCTTTTAAAAGATCATACAATGGAGACATAACTTCGGGAGGGATTAGCACAACACTACGGAGCCATTGCAGACATCCCACCAACTGCTGCATGTCATGAAGGGTTTTTATGCCTCTACGGATCCTTATTTGTGGAGGTGTTACATAGGAATTTGTGATCCACATCCCTAGGAAAGTCACACAAGGCCCTTTCTTTATTTTTGTGCTAGCAATTTCAAACCCCTTGCTTCTAGAGTCTGCGAGATTGTTGTTACCAGATGGTCTACCTGGTTCATCGACGGTGCTGCAATTAAGATGTCATCCATGTACTGAACGATGGTCGCAGCTGGATCACTGTGCCAGACTGGCAGTAGCGCTTGGTCTACGGCGATTTGGCAGATTGTTGGCGAGTTTACCATTCCTTGGGGAAGAACATGCCACTGAAACCGTAAATTGGGACGCTGGCCATTTGGAAACACAACAGAAAAGGCAAACCGCTCTTTGTCCTGTTCATGCAGGGGTATAGAAAAGAAACAGTCTTTGATACCTAACACAGTGCAAGGCTGCCCTTTTGAAATCATCGAGTTCACGGGCAGCTGTGTCTGAACAGGGCCCATGGGTTGGATCTTTTTGTTCACCTCACGCAGGTCATGAAGGAGGCGAAAACCTTCACCGGACCGCTTGGGGGTTACGAAAACTGGGGTGTTCCATGGGCTAGTGGAGGGTTCTATGTGACCTTGCTGTAATTCGCAGCCAACTAATTCAAGGAGGGCAGTCATTTGAGGCTCAGGCAAGGGCCACTGCTCCACCCACACCGAGTTGGAGGATTTCCATGTCAACTTGATTGGCAAGCATGGGTGTACAGGAGTGGCCCTCAGGGTAAATTTGTCACCCTGACTTTCAGTAGGGATAGGGCATCTCTCCCTAGCAAAGGTGGGACCCCTGACATGACAAATGGGTACAGAGCAATGGATCTCTCACGCCTTCCCTCAGTGAAGAGTGTTATTGCGATCACCTGAGTGCTTTTCCGAGCTCGAGACAACCCCCCGACTCCACCCACGGTGGGGGCTTCTTCTAGCTCCCAGCTTGGGGGCCATTTCGCCTCTGGAATCACTGAAACGTCTGCTCCAGTATCTAAGAGAAAGGAGAGACTAATAGCACAGTTAGTATTTCTCGGGGTCTCTGCTTGCCCGAGAATGAGGGATGGGCACTGCCCCTGGTCCTTCGGGAAGCCCCGAGCCGCCCACAGAAAAGACGAGGAGTCTTCAGATGTTCTTTTTCTGAGTTTTCCTCCTTGTTTATTTTATCTTATCTCTACAATTCTCTCTGAGCTCTGCCAAGGTCTGGACAGCACGGGCAACAGGCGATGACTGCCCGCCTGCCCACGGCTCGTCATCTTCTATACAGATAATTGCGTGTACATTATTTACAATTGTGACCCAATGCATGCACTTGACACTAGACAGGTATTTTCTACTTCGACCCAATCCCTCTAAACCTACTTCATGTCGTCACCACTGTGCAAAATGGAGACAAAGAAGAAGGAGAAGACTCTAGGGTAACACCCAGAATCCTCCATCTTGTCTCTGGTCCTTCTTATCTTGAAACCCCTAATGTGAAAATATTATTACTTTCTACTACTTTCAAGGCCTTACAATTCTTCCCATAGTGTTGGTAATTTTTCCCATGGACTATAATCGAGACCCCTGCCTGTCTGGGGTCCATGCCAGGGTCTGTAACCCCCCTGCACATATCTCCAACCCCCCTGTACAGGTTTTAAACCCCCCTGTACAGGTTTCTGCTTGTCCAGGGTTTTTAAAGGAATACCCTGGACTCCTACATCTCCCCCTCCTGTTTGCACCAAGAAAACTCCCTTGGCTGCTTTGTCTATGGCCTGTCGCATGCACTGAAGCACGCACGGAAGAATCAGGAGAAGAATTGCAAGTCCTATCAAAAAATATACAACAAACTTTAAAATTTCCTTCCACATTGGTGAAATATTAAGTTAAATGCGCCATCCATCCATGATCCCGTTTCTACTTTGATTTCATTTGCACTTTCCCGCAATTGCTTGATGTGTTCCTGAATGGACTTGGAATGATCTGACAGATTCATGCAGCACATCCCTTCGAATTCTTGACACCCATGGCCATGTACCAATAAGAGGTAATCGATGGTCACTCCTGCTGCTGCTTGAGGCAGAAGCAGAGCTGATATAAATCTTTTGCCTTGTGACCAAGTGTATATATTAGAATCACAGTCAGTGCTGTAGTCATTGAGCGATCTCTCCTCCCTACGTGTTTGACTTTTTGACAACGGGATGCTTGGTGTTATGACTGATAGTTTTCCAAGGCTGCATGGACCACCTTTGACATTTGCAGGGATGCCTGGCCAAATTCTGTCCCCACAAATGAAAAAGATTCCTTTTGGCAATTGCGTCGGAACACGGTTGGATGGCTTGTCCAACATCTTAGTGTAATTACACCAAGAGGATTCATTTCTGAAAACTGCAGAATTTGGAGTGACATCTATGGTTTTATTTTTCGACACTCCTTGATATTTGAATTTCACACAATAATTCATCCTGAGCGATCCCAAAATTTCCAATTCCTGAGGCTCAAAATGAGCCGTAGGAAGGAATTTTGTCCAAATACCCCACTTATCAACCAAATTATCGGTATCTTTGATAAATTTTGAAACTGTTGGAGGGATCTTTGTTGGGATCGGCCAGTTGTCAATGGGTCTTCCAATCAAACATGTCGATAACGGTTTCTTTGGCCTTGAATGCATCATGCAAATTGTGTCCAACCCTGATGCATTGGCCAATGTTTCCCACACATTTCCTTTTGGTTGCGCCACAGGTAGATCCATCGCGTTGCTCAAGGCAACCTGCAAGAGGACAAGACACACGCACACTGCGAACATCTTCCCCCTTGCAGGGATCCCCAAACCGCGACACCACCCAAGCCCCAAAAGGAAGTCGATTCCCAAAGTTTCTTTTGCACGCTGGACACTACGATGTTCGCTGTCCTGTAGTTCTTTCATGTTTGCATGCTTGCTTCTTTGTTGCCAGTCTTGAGGCTCGCGTTCGCTTGCTCTTGGACTCGATAAGGTTTCACGTTCCTCGCTGCCACCCATCTGTGTCCAAGCCCTGTGGAGACACAAGCATAACCCTTGCCCCAAGTTATTAATTTGAATTGTCCTTCAGTTTGCCCTGAGTCTGTAGGAATCATTGTAACAATTGACTTTATATCAAATGGTGTTAGATCATATATATTAAATGTCCCCTTTAACTTTTTTTTTTTTTTTTTTTTTCTTTTAAATATGATGAACCCAATCTGCTGTCACGGACGGCTTGTGCTAAATCTCTGATCATTACGTGGTCCAATCGTTCCCGTCTTGAGTTCTGCCCTTGAACATCATAAGTCACAGGTAAAGCTACAGCCGCTGCACCTGTAGAATCTGCAGAACCTGTGGAACTTGAAGCTTTCGGTGATTGTATCACCTCTCAGTCCAACCCATTGCACCTTATGGGCTAGAAGAGAACCTTGAAAATTTAAATCCTTTGAACTTGAAGTTTTTGGTGATTGTCTCACCTCATCAGTCCAACCCATTGCACCTTGTGGATTAGGAGATCCTTGAAAATTTAAATCCTTTTGTTTTTACAACCTTGCCACATCATGCACTGATGTGGTTGACATTGTCCCTCCTTCTAGCTGAGGAGAAATCTAAAGCACTTTCTGTTCCTAATTTCTTTTGTACCTTCTCCTTTTCTTTTGAACTTTTATTTTTGGTTTTGCACCGATGCTTTCAGAGGCAGCAGCCGCCTCAGCCCCTGGGGGGGGCGGCCCCTGCCGCTCCTCCCCTAGAGCCTCTGCTCCCGGAGCCACTGCCCCCGGAGCTGCCCCGTCTCTCATGTCATCTCTGCTCGGACTCCGCCCCAATGGACCCAAGCCCACGTTCGTTGAAGCAGATGCACCCTGACCTGCGCTGCTTCTCGCACCTTCCATCATTCCCACGCGACGAGCTGCTATCCTTGACCCCACCGCCTCTGTCCCGGTCTCTCCACCCCCTGCTGAGCCCCAGTTCGGCGAGTCCCCCGAGCCGTCCCGAGCGTGGTCTTGCCCGCGCAGTTTCGGCGCAACCCCGCCTTCCTCCACCGCCCCGCGCGTCCCCAGCCCGCCGCTCGCCGTTCCCCTCCCCCGCCCCGCAGTCTCCGCGGAAAGGGGAAGTGCCGGAGGACTGCCGCGCGGCGTGTGGGGGGGCGTGAAGGGACTCCTTGGTGGGCTAGATTCTCGACTCTCCCATCCCCCCACCTGTAGTGTGTCTCCCGCGTCAGCAGGGCATGCCTTGAAAGAGACCATGTCCTGATCCTCTTCCTCACTGGGGTGTATTACAAGCTTTAATTTTCCCAGGACAAATTTTGGGAAATCGTCTAACTGACTGCCTTTGTTCCCTTGTGCGGAAAGCTGCTGACCTCCTGCTGCCCCCGGGACAAGCTGATGCCTCGTCTCTAACCCGTCTCCAGCAGGAGACCCTTTAACCACCAGCTGATAGCCAGCATCTGTCTCCGCTAGCAACTCACTAGCAGAGGAGTCACCTTGTCCCTCCCCCGCCCTCCTCGGTAGGTCAGGGAAAGGAATTCCTTTGCTTTCCTTTTTGCTCTGCCCTGTGACTGCTGCTAACATAACTTTCGCAGCCGACAGAAGCTTCAAAGCTGTCCTATCTTTTTGATTTGTCTGGTGGTATAATTCCCTGTTCACCTCCCGCCAGAACCCCCGTTCAAATAACACTGTTGTTTCACAGAAAGGGTAATTACATCTCACCCAGAGCAGTAGCTGCTCCTGGGAACAGGGACATAATTCCCCCCATGGTGTGATCTTATATCTCAACTGTCTTACCACTGACAGAACCCGAAGTGCAGGTGCTTTCCGGCTCAGCTCGGAGGCTTCCTGATCACCGACCCGCAGTTGCCAGGATGACGGATTCCAGGGCCCTTGGAAATCTGTCTTTCCGAGACGAACCCGATATCAGCTGCTCTGGTCCTTTTCTTCCTTCTCTGGTCTTCAGCTCAGATGATGGCAATTCGGCTCCTCAGCTTCTGGGGGCTTCTTGCTGGCCTCCAAGGATTCTTCTTGTTGAAGGACTTCCCTGGGCAATGGTCTCAGTGCTCACCCTAGGGACACCAGGTCCCTGGGCCTCTGTGCAATGGTCTCAGTGCCCACCCCAGGGACGCCAGATCTCGGGGTCTCTGCTTGCCCGAGAATGAGGGATGGGCACTGCCCCTGGTCTTTCGGGAAGCCCCGAGCCGCCCACAGAAAAGACGAGGAGTCTTCAGATGTTCTTTTTCTGAGTTTTCCTCCTTGTTTATTTTATCTTATCTCTGCAATTCTCTCTGAGCTCTGCCAAGGTCTGGACAGCACAGGCAACAGGTGAAGACTACCCGCCTGCCCACGGCTCGTCATCTTCTATACAGATAATTGCGTGTACATTATTTACAATTGTGACCCAATGCATGCACTTGACACTAGACAGGTATTTTCTACTTCGACCCAATCCCTCTAAACCTACTTCATGTCGTCACCACTGTGCAAAATGGAGACAAAGAAGAAGGAGAAGACTCTAGGGTAACACCCAGAATCCTCCATCTTGTCTCTGGTCCTTCTTATCTTGAAACCCCTAATGTGAAAATATTATTACTTTCTACTACTTTCAAGGCCTTACAATTCTTCCCATAGTGTTGGTAATTTTTCCCATGGACTATAATCGAGACCCCTGCCTGTCTGGGGTCCATGCCAGGGTCTGTAACCCCCCTGCACATATCTCCGACCCCTCTGTGCAGGTTTTAAACCCCCCTGTACAGGTTTCTGCTTCTACAAGTATTTCTTAAAAGTTTCCAGTGGGGCGCAGAAGGATTATAAAGAGTGCAGATTCCCCAGATTATTGGGGGGCTGTTGGTGCATTCCATGGCCAGGGCCACCCAGGGGTTTCAGTTCCGGAGGGTGGCGCTTGCGTAGCAGAGTTCAGCTGGGTTACCTGATGAGCTGTAAGGTTGGTCATCTCTTGTGGAGGTGGTGGGTTCGGGAGATGCTCGCCACCCCACGGGTTTGCATAGTTGAGTCGTCTCACTCCCCAGCTTGGGGGGTGGGTTGACAAAGTTGGGCCACCTCACATTCCAAGTGGGAAAAGGCCGTGTGTGGCCCTGCTGCCTCCTCCCCCTCCCGTTTCCCTGAAAATTGGTTTTCTGGCATTCCCTGGCCAGGTGCCCTCTCCTGCCACAGGCCCAGCATGGCCCTTTGGGTCGGTTTTGTGGTGAGGGGGGCACTGGTGGTGGGCTTTCTGCCTTCGACAATTTGCTGCAATATGACCTGCTTGGTTACATTTGACACATGTCATTACACTGGCTATTGCAGTGCAAACTGCTGCTTGAATTGGTGCTAGGTGTTCCTCACTGGTGACATGTTTGATCGGGGTTGCAATGCTTGACCCTGCTGGCAGTGAACGCAGGATTTCTTTTGTGGCTGAATTGCACTGTTGGCGTAGGCACTCTGCCACAACTGGGTCTTTGGCTTCAGGAGGCAAGGCTGAGGAGTCAACTACAGCCTGAAGCCGATCTACAAACTGGGTAAAACTTTCAGTCTCACTTTGCCTTATTGTGGACCATGGTGCTGGCTTAGCAATCGCTCTACAGGCTGTGCGAACAGCTTCTCTGGCAGCACAGTGGTTGCTGCTACCTCCTCTGCACGGATGTGTTGTGCCTGTGCTTGAGGTGTAATCATGGCTGGATCTGTGCCTATCAGTCTCTGCAGGCTAGAGTTTTGCAGTGGATGGTCAGGACCAACTGCTTGAGCTAGCAGTTTCAAACAATTGTCCTCCCACTCTTGCCTAAATACAATCATCCCTGTCCCTTCAAACATCAGCTTGCATGTTTGTATAATATCAAATGGGAGCATATCATCTCCTCCAAAAATGCTATCCACGAGGGTAGAAACCATGGCAGAGTTAATACCCTTATCAGCAATTGCCTTAACAATTGCTTGTATATCTTTGGGATTCACAGGAGTATAGGCTCTTTGCTCATTTTGCCCAGCACCGGTTATTCGGACTGGAAAAGCCAGAGCAGCTGATGGAGCCCAATGAGCACAACTGGCTTTTATTTTCCTCCAGTCTGTAAGGGCAACCTCCCTTAAATATCTATCTTTAAGTTCAAGCTTAGTGGGTTGCAATTTAGGTTTGCTTTTAATTGGTTTTTCAATATCCGAATCAGAATCAGTAAGTGTCCACTCACTCAGCCATTCATCTCCGGTGTTGTCTGTGTCAGAGCTAGCAGTGGAATGATCAGATACTTCCGGGTTGTAGCTTGTTTTTGTTGGACTCCGCCCCTGCTCACACCCCCTGCGGGCGGAGCATTCCTTCCCCCTCTGCTCACCCCGCCTTCTGCTGGCTGAAGCCCCTGCCCTGTAAGGTGGTGCTTTAGCACAGACACCTTTACTGTTTTCCATCTCTAAGCAACCCCCTGCAGCGCTGCTGTAATCAACGTCGTCGGAATGCCTTTTTTTTGACTTATCTAAACCCAAGGCCACGTTGCTTAGCAATCTCTCTTTCTCAGGAATGTCAGTAACAGTGAAAGTTCCTTCAGCAGCATGTGTGTCCCCCCCCTCCTCCCTGCAGCTCAACCCTTTTTTTGGGACAGTAGGGAGGGGGTCTGAGGGGTCTCTTGCAATTCTCCCGGTCACTCTCAATAGAAACCTTCTTAGCCTCTTCTAATAATTTTTCCCACGCTGGCTTTTGTTGCTCCTTGAGCGGGTCAGGGGCAGAGGAGAGTTCAAAAGCCAGATCAGGTGGATCAGGAGGCAGCTGGGAATCTCCCTGTCTTTCTTCCACGTCCCCCCCCGGCTCGACAGAGGTTTGCGTAGCTGCTCCAATCCCTAGTCTTGGAATAGCATATAAACAAGTCTGGGCAGCCTGCCATGTTTATTTGTCTGCCAAGGCTTTCTGCAAAGCTTTTATAACCTTTCCCCACGCTTTTAAATTTTTCCCTGTGCCAGAGGATATAACGTCCTCTGCTAATGCCTTGGTACACTTATCCCAGATATCTGGATGTAACACATCTACTGGTTTTTCTATGGCACCTATTTCTAGCAATCTTGAAACCGAAGAAACAAAATCTTTAGACTTAACTTCAATACCCCATTGTTTATGAATTTGAGATATGACCTTAATCAGGGCTTCCATTGTCCCATGCAGTCACTCCTGAGGGCGTCCCCTCCGCCAGGCAGTCCAGCTGTCCTGGCCGCCGCTCACTCGCTCAGACGACTCCCGACCCCGGCCACGCTGTCTGGTCAAGGCTTTCCCGGTTGGCACCGGGTCCTCCTCTTGGCGTTCACGTACTTTATTCCCGGGTTTATCGGCACCACTTGTTACCAATACGGGAACAAAGTGGGGCCCAGTTCGATTGAACGGTGTGGCTGCTACACTCTAGCTCGCTCGGTCCATTGCTCACAGAACACCAATGTGGTAGATGGCAAAATGGCGATTTATTGAAACTTGCACAGAGTTTTTATAACTTTTGCTACCAAAACTCTACCTGTCTGCTTGGGTCATCCTTCATATGTGATTGGCTAACCCAGCAGGCCTACCAATGGAAAAGCCTAACCTTATCACCTACCCATACAGCCTGAAATCTTCCGAGATGCCTGTCCCTAGCTGCTACAGTGACGTCAGCACGCTGCGTCTGTATAAGGGCTGTGCGCACGATTAATAAACACATTTCATCGTCCACTATATTAGCGTATGTGAGTGATTTGCCTGGCAGGTCTTGTGTGGCAAGTAAGTAGACCGCTGTGTTCCTTCTGGACTGGGTCCTGCTGCACCCCGAACTGCAACATAATGGTGCCGAAACCCAGGAAAGGGGTGACTCAACGCTGCCGGCGCTCGACCACTCCCCCACACATGAGTTTGAGCGGCGAGCCGTTGGGTTTCACGCCAGACGGAGAGGAACAGCTGAGGCGGCTAGTTCGACTTCAGCGAGGGAGGACGCTCCCGGTACTGCCCAGTAAGGATGCGCTGGAGCAAGGTAGTGACAGAATTACATAATCAGTGGAAAATTAGCTGCAAAGCTAAGCATTTTCGGTCCGCAGTCGTCCAATTAATGAAATCACGTGTCATAAGTAGTCCCATTGATATACTTCACAGTGAATGCTGGGACAGATGTACGGAGGCTCTAGCACGTGATGTTTTAATTACGGGCTCTAGCAAAGCGTTGAAAAGTTGGGGAAAAGTCACCGAAGTGCTTCATAAAGCCCTCAACAAACAAGCAGCGTGGAAAGCTGCCCAGGCGTGCCTGCAAACCACACCGAAGATCAGGGTTGGGGCAGCCACTCAAGCGTGAATCGGGGATTTTTCCGCGGGGTCCGGTTCGCGTCGGGGAAGTGATGAAGCTCTTTCGTGTTCGCCGCGGTCCCTCAGTCCCGCACATACTCCACCATCAACCGCGGAGACGGCACCCGTCTCAGACGCGTGAACCGCTCACATGCCTGCCGCGGCGCCGACAGATCAGTCCACGTCAACCACCGAGCACGGCCGGCAGCACAAAAATAGTGATGCTTGCGATTTCGGTCGTAATTATGGCCACGCAAGTCCCGACATAGATCGGGACAGACCCCCGCCATATGCGCCACAACATGGCGCTGGAGAATAAGAAAGAGGGTGGGCCGAGGATTGAATTCATGCCACACACATGCGCGGTGGGACACTTGAGGGGAGTGGGGTGGAGACCTCGAGCAGTGAGGGTGAGAAGAAAACAGAACCCGAGCTGAGGGCAGAAGTCGAGTGCACGCCCCAAAGAGTTCTCTTGTTACAGTGACAGGTCCCCTGCAGAGAGACACAGACACGGACAGACACAGAGGAGAGGGAAATCTGCCCACAAGAAGGGAAAGGAGCAGAACCAAGGGCAAAAGCTCCACAAACAAAAAACCCCTTACTACTCCACTTCTTTCTCTGACTCAGGAGACTCAAGTAATGATAGTGGGCACTCAATACACACAGATTACCATTCCCTGCACATTCCAAAGCACACAAAAAGACAAAAATCACACAAACACCACAGATATCAATACAGTTCAGGCTCAGACATAGATAGGGAAGAAGTATCAGCCTTCCTTGCCAAGCATGCCAGTCCATTCACACCACCTGCAACCACCAAAAAGCCACATAAACCCATGCCACTCACAGATTGGAGAAAGATTCAAATGGCATGCGCAGAACTTACCCCATCTGTAGTGCAAGCCTTTCCAGTTAGAAGGGTTGACAACAACCTACCTACTTATTCCCCTGTCAACCCAAAGGAAGTGCAAGCAGTGGTGAAGGCCATAGCAGAAAAGGGGATCAATTCAGCCATGGTTTCAACCCTGATAGACGGCATCTTTGGCAACGACAACATGCTGCCCTTCGACATCAAGCAGACATGCCGGATGATTTTCAATGGGGCAGCCATGATCGTTTTCAAACAAGAGTGGGAAGACAACTGAACATGCTTGCCAGAGCGACAGGTGACCAACACCCCCTGCGAAATTCCAGCATACAGCGGCTGATGGGCAAGGACCCCCAGATGGTCAGCCCACAGGCACAAGCTCAAGGACTGAGAGCATCGGAGGTCGCAGCCACCACCAGAGCAGCCAGAGAAGCCATCCGGGCTGCATGCAGGATCGTGGCCAAGCCAGCACCGTGGTCCACCATGAGGCAAGGCGAAAGTGAAAGCTTCACGCAGTTCATGGATTGGCTCCAAGCTGCTGTGGATGCCTCAGATTTGCCAGCAGAGGCAAAGGGACCAGTCGTGGCAGGATGCTTGCGGCAGCAATGCAACCAAGCCACAAAAGAGATCTTGCGTTCCGTGCCACCAGGTGCCAGCATCGCGGCGATGATAAAGCACGTCGCAAGAGAGGAGAACGTGGTCCCTGTCCAAGCAGCAGTAGGTGCCACCTTAGCTCCGATCCCAGCTGCAGTTCGTGCTGCTGTGGCAGAATGATGGTTGCAAGATCTTGTCCAGAGCAACCAGCGCCACCAGGTACTCCGTTCCAATGGAGACCAAGAGGTCCTTGTTGGACCTGTGGCAGAAAAGGCCATGTGGCCAAAAAACGCAAGTCCAAGAGGCAGGGAAATGGGCAGGGGAGGGGGCAGACGGGCTGCATGCAGCCTCCTCCCAGTGGATACACCCAGCGGCCCAACCAGACCAGTCAGCAGCCCGTGAATCCCTTGCCTTCCCCAGAGCCCACCAGCCTCATGGCTCAGTCTTGGCCTCCACAACTGGCATTCCCTCCACCGGCAACTCATCCAGGCCCGATTGCTTCAATGCCACCAGCGAACAGTTCTGAAGACAATAGCCTCGGGTGGCCTTGGCAATCCAATGAAGAACCCGCAGTCCCCCACTAGCCTGGGGAATTCGCCGAGAAGTCATCTCCACTGCCAACTCATGGAACGACTTCCCTCGTCGCCACAGAAATGATGCAGCTATTAGCCTTCTCTTTGTCCTGGACACTGGAGCGGATGTGACCGTATTCCTGGAGGACTCCTGGCCACCAAGCTGGAGATTGGAAGACGCCTCAGATGTAAGTGGAATCGGAGGAGTCGTCACAGCCAAGAAAAGCGTGAGGCAGATATCCATCATCGTGTACAACGAAGCAAGTCACAAATTTGAAGGAGAGGTACGGCTTCATGCCTACGTCCTTGCAGACCCACGACAACCACCATTGCTTGGGAGAGATGCCCTAGCCCAGCTGAACGTCAGGGTGACAAATTTACCCTGAGGGCCACTGCAGCATACCCTCCACTTCCAATCCAGCTAACATGGAAGTCTTCAGACCCTTTATGGGTAGAGCAGTGGCCCATTCCAGAGCCTCGATTGTCCATCCTCCTTCAGCTGGTGCATCAAGAGTTAGATAAAGGGCACATTGAACCATCAACCTCGCCGTGGAACACCCCTGTGTTTGTGATCTCCAAACGCAGTGGAAAAGGCTTTCGCTTACTCCATGACCTGTCAACAGAAAGATCCAGCCTATGGGTCCAGTTCAGACACGGCTCCCAAGCAACTCCTTCATCCCTGCCGACCAACAATGTGCTGTACTCGACATAAAAGACTGCTTCTTCTCCATTCCCTTACACGACCAAGACAAAGAGAGGTTTGCATTCTCCATCATGTTCCCCAATGGCCAATCTTTGCTTTCAGTGGAAGGTATTGCCCCAAGGCATGGTCAGTTCGCCGACCATCTGCCAGATCGTCGTCAGCCAAGCCTTGGCTCCAGTCTGGTCCGCTCATCCAGAAGCCTCCATCATTCAATATATGGATGACATCCTAGTAGTTGCTCCTCAACCACAGCAAGTAGATCATCTTGTGTCGACCATCTCCGAAGTCTTGAAGACCAATGGCTTCAAAATAGCCGAGGCGAAGATAAAGAAAGGCTCCTCTGTCACGTTCTTGGGCATGAAGATTGACAGCTCATCAGTGACGCCTCCAAAGATCAAGATCCGCCGTGACATCAGCACCCTTCATGATGCACAACAGCTAGTCGGATTTCTTCAGTGGCTGAGAAACATTGTCCTCATCCCACCAGAGTTGATGTTTCCGTTGCATGATCTCCTTAAGGGTAAACACCCATGGGAGCAGAAGACACTGACTGACCAAGCCATCTGCTCTCTCTATTTCATCAAGCAGCGATTGTCCACAGCAGTCCTTTCCCGGTGGGATCCAAATCTACCGACAGACTTGTACGTGCACTTCACTAAAGAGGGCGGAGTCAGAGCACTGGCACAAGGACCTCCTAATACAGCCAAGCCAGTGCAGTGGGTAGTGCTTGGAAGACCATCACGAGCTTTTACCCCAGGGGTGGAATGCCTCGGAAGCCTGATCATGAGAGGGAGGAAGCTTGCCATGAGTCATCTAGGTCTTGAGCCTGCAAAAATATATCTACCATTCAGAAAGCAGATTCCAGCATCCTCAGTAGCGGTCTCTGAGCATCTCATGTTAGCCCTTTTCGGCTTCGCAGGAGAGCTCTGTTATGCTGCCAAGCCCCCATGGACCCAGCTGCTGACCATGGTGGACATTGACCATCCGCAGAAAGTCAAAGACCGACCGCAACCAGGCCAGACCGTGTTTACAGATGCTTCCTCTGCCACCTCTACACCAGCAGCCGTTTGGCAGACACAGGATCAGTGGCAATGTGTGAAGATGACCGACAAATCACTGTCAGTGCAGCTTTTGGAAGCATCAGCAGTTGTGCTGGTATGTGAACTGTTTCAGTCTGAACATCTTATCATCGTCACTGACTCCATGTTCGTTGCGAAGCTCTGCCAAGCAATGACAGGTCCAGGCATCTCAGCGTCTCCAGCCGCCGCCATGATCGAGGAAGCCCTCTCAGCACGAGAAGGCACCATCACCATCATTCACGTCATCAACAGTCACAATCCAGTGAAAGGATTCTTCCAGATTGGCAATGACAAGGCTGATGCTGCCGCCAAAGGTCTGTGGACCTTGCAAGAAGCTAAGCAGCTCCACGAGTCTCTTCACATTGGTGCCAAAGCTCTCGTGAAAAAGTGCAACATCCCGATGTCTGATGCCAGGCATGTCATAGCCACTTGTCCTCACTGCCAGAGAACACCTCTATGGTCCAGCGGAGTCAACCCCAGAGGCCTCAAAGCCTCGGAGATCTGGCAAACAGATTTCACTCTGTGCCAGCTGTTGAAACCACGGGCATGGCTCGCTGTGACTGTAGACACGTACAGCAGCATGATCATCGCCAACCAGCATGCAAAGGCGAACTCAAAAGCAACCATCCAGCACTGGCTGACAGCTATGGCATGGCTCGGCATCCCCAAACAGATAAAGACAGACAACGGGACCAGCTTCGTGTCAAGATCGACCCAAGAATTCGCCATGAAGTGGGACATCGTGCTGAGACAAGGAATCCCCTATAACAACACAGGACAAGCCATCGTAGAAAGGGCTAACCAGACTCTAAAGTCTAAGTTGGAGACTCTGGCACGAGCAGAGGGATTCACTGGCAGCATCCCTCCATCAGAACAGCCTCATCTGCTGGCCACAGCCTTGCTAGCACTCAACCAATTCCCGAGAGGAGACCAAACACAAGCTCCCTCTCAGAAACACTGGGCCATTGAGTCCGCTAAACAAGGCCCGCCAGTCAGTATTCGGAACAAAGTGGGCAAATGGGAGACGGGGTGGAAGATGATAGTAACAGGCTGAGGGTAGGGGGCAGTTGAGAAAGATGGGTTGGTGAAGTGGTGCCCTCTGAAATCAATAAAGCCAGTGGTAGGCAAGCCCTGAACCAAAGCACACAAGCTTCACTAGTACCCCTTGTGAGTCAGTAAGCCTGTTCTCGCAACCCCATTGCTCTTGTTCCGAGTACACTGCTTGCTCAGGGAACGGTTAGTAGGCAATCGCCATCAGATTCATCAAAAATACGCCAAGAATCCACCGGATTCCATGCATATGGCGTCTCATACCAGGTAAACTAAGTAAATCTGTTCATGTCAGGCTGTGATGCTAATCGCGCTTTTAAGTCTCTTTGACAGGCCTGCGAGACCGGCATTTTCCCTCATCCTCGTGCTCTTGTGACCATTCGAACCTCACTCCACCTTATTGGCTGCATTCTCCTAGTCCTGAGCCAACTTGTGGGTCAGATCAGGTCAAGTCATCACCCTTACCAGCCATGCCAATGGAGCTTCAGAGACCCACAAGACGGTAGAGTAATTGCAAGGACCATCTCTAATGCTCCCAACTTTATAATACACCTCAGTGACATCTTTAACTTTAATGGCATAGGCCTTGATCCCCAAGGGAAGCCTGCTTCCTATATTAGTTGGGGAACGTACTGGTGTCCCAGTGTCAACCCGGGACAAAGCTATTGCATCCAATCAGAACATGAGTACTGCAAACATTGGGGGTGTAAGACCATTGTCACAAGCGATTTGTGGGTCCCATCTAAAAAGGACAACTTCCTAGAAGTAACTTTCTGGCCCAAAGGCTGTAAAAGAGCTGTATACAGCACCAATGGGCAAATTAGCAACATCAAAGGGACCTGTTCCCATCTGAATGTTACAGTTCTGCAGCCCCAAGAACCCGAATGGTCTCTCGGACAAAAGTGGTCCATTTATTTGTACCACACGGGAACAGACCCCAGCACGGTTGTCCAAGTTATCAGAGCCCCAACTCAGCACCGTGCTGCTTTCGGACCCAATCACATGGCCGTCCAACAGAACAACCACAGACATGATACCCCTGTGACAGGTCTCACCACTTTCACGCCAACGTTTTGCAGTGCGTTCAAGTTAACATCACACACGTTCTTTTATAGGACGCTAGGAGCTGCGTGCGCGTCACTAAACGCGACAAAGCCAGATCTCACAAGCTCCTGTTGGCTGTGCTATGACACTTATCCACCATTCTATGAGGAAGTAGCCCTTAACAGCAAGTTCAGCTACTCAGACAATAGCAATCCCAAACAGTGTCTCTGGGACATTCTCCGAAAGGGAATCACATTGGAACAAGTCTCAGGGAAGGGAGTCTGCATAGGCAGCAGACGTCTCATCCGACAGCACAAAGACATTTGCAATACATCAGTCATCCCTCGCAAATCACGATCATGGATAATTCCAGCTACCCTGGGGACATGGGCATGCAAATCCACAGGTATCACACCATGTGTCTCAACAAAGCATTTCAAAGATGCTCACGATTTTTGTGTGCAAGTTGTTGTCGTCCCCAGGATTCTATACTACTCAGATGATGAGATGCTGAACCGACTCGAGACAGACCTCCCACACCAGAAAAGAGAGCTAATCACAGCAATTAGCCTTGCAATTCTCTTAGGCCTCGGAGCGACAGGAGCGGCGACAGGTGTCTCTGCACTGGTCACCCAGAACCAAGGCCTAAGTCAGCTGCAAACAACTGTTGATGAAGATTTACTTCGAATCCAGAAATCTATCTCGGACTTGGAACGTTCCCTCAACTCCCTAGCTGAGGTAGTGCTGCAAAACAGGCATGGGCTAGATCTCTTGCTCCTACGGCAAGGAGGTCTATGCGCCACCTTGAATGAGAAGTGCTGCTTCTACGCCAATTACTCAGGACCCATCAGGCAGTCCATGGCAGAGCTGCAGCAGCGCTTGGAACAATGTAGCAAGCAGCACTCGCAGCAAAGTTGGTTTAATTCCCTGTTCACCCAATCTCCATGGATCGTCACCCTAATTTCCACATTGGCAGGACCAGTCCTTGTTGTTCTCCTAGTTCTCATGTTCGGTCCATGCCTTCTTAATAAGCTAGCCCAGTTTGTTAAGACCCGGTTAGACTCAGTTAATATCATGTTCCTGGAACAAAGACAGTTGACGTAATATGTTGTTATCAAAAGTTGCACTTTATTTACTAACCAGTTTACAGTTCTTACTAACCAAAGTTCACTCAGTTGTAAGATTTTCCGTTCATGGAGAGGGGGGATATGTTGGCAGATAGGGACCTGCTCGGAAGAATACCAGTTGTATGGGAAGTTAGGGTCCCCGCCTCTCCACCTGTTCCGACCGAATCCCGTTATAGCTCACAGACCCCCACGGCTGTGACGTCAATGCGTTGCATTCATAAAAGAAGCCGCACGCCATATAATAAATGCATTCCACTGTCTACCACAGTGGTATCCGGCATGGTCTGTCCGGCATGGTCTGTCAGTGGTAAAAGTAGTGACCACTGTGGCCCTGCTGAGCCAGGTCGCCTCTACTGTTTCTCGCCCCACACGCCCACGCTGTGCGTGGCCCCCGGTAGCAGTTTATGTTGGATATTACACTCTGTGCCTTTAATTTGGATCTGAGAGTAAACAGGGAGAAAAGTGCACAGTTTGTTTTCAGAAACCTCTCGGACTGGCCTTGAAGAGTGGGAGTCACCGGCACCAGACGGCGAGGTTTTTTTTGGGTTTTTTTTTTTTGGCAGGCACTTTGCTTTGCTTTGTAGCTAGTTAGCGTAGCTTAGCTTAGTTAAGCTTTGAGAAGCTTTGCAGTTCTTTTTTTCTTTTTTTTTTTCCTTTTTTTCTTTTTTTTCTTTTTTCTCTTTTTTCCGCCTGTTTTTTTGGAACTGTTCAAACCTCCCCCCACACTAAAGACCAAGGGGGGCGCCGGGGGAGCTGGCACCTGGACCCACCCGGATCTACCCTGCATAGCAACTTCCACCAGCACTGGAAAGAACTGAGAGCAGAAACCACCTACAGGAGGGACTTTGTTTTCCTTAATTCATCATCTGGTATTGTTCAATTTATTTGTGCTGGGGGAGTGCTTTGCTGGTCTAATACACAGGTTTCTTTCCACTTTTTCTCTGAGGAGTTTTCTCCCGAACCAGTTGTGGGAGGGGAGGGAGGGTTTCCCTAGGAGTTCTCCTCACAAATTGGCCTTAAACCATCACATGGTGTCATGGTAACAATCATCCCATGCTCATCTCATGGTCATGGCCATCTCACAGTCACAGTAATTTCCTGATCACCATCATCTTATGGTCATGGTCATCTCACAGTAACGGTCATCTCAGGATTGTCACTTCATGGTCATCTCATGGCCATGATCACATCAGGGTCACCTCAAGGCTATGGTTGTGCCATGGTCACAGTCATGGTCATCTCAGGGTTGTGTCACTCATGGTCACTCTAATCTCGCAGCCATGGCTCAAGTCATGGTCATAGCCAGGGAACCTCTCCGAGATCCCGAACCCTGAATTTGGGATACTCATGGACGGTTGAGGACAATGAGGCCTGGCCTGACCCTTCCTCCCATCCCACTGCTCCTCCAGGAGCCCGACGCGGCCAAACCTTTCCTGGGGACACCTGACATGGAACACGGAGCTGGAAATGAATCCCACGGGATGGAGCTGGATGTGGCTGGCAAGTCCCCAACCTCCTCCTGATGTCCCCAACCTGCTCCTGGTGTCTCCATTCCAGTCCTGGTGTCCCCATTTCCATTCATGTGTTCCCATCCCTGTCCCCATTTGAGGCAATGCCGGTGTTCCTCAGCCCAGCCAGCTCCTGGCACCGGCGCCAGGAGTGGGATGCCCCCAGAAAGCCAGGCAATCCAGGCTGCAGCTGCAGGGCACAGCTGCTCTATAGCACAGGCGGCACGCGTCGAGGGCAGGGACAAGAAACAGGGAAAGGCCTTCTGTGTGATTTCCAAAGGTGTTTATTGCCCAGAGGGTCAGGGACAGAAAAAGGCACAGAACCTGGGCTTGCAGGGGCTTATAAATGGGGGAGGTCTTGGGAAAGGATACAATTTCCAACCAATAAGGGTGACAAGGGGGAGGAATATAAGGCGGGGAGTACAATGCACAGAGCAATGAAAGAACACAAGGGGAGGGAACAGTTTAAACCAACCACTGGGGCGTCAAAGGTTGGGGGATTGACAGGGAAGGGTCTGGAAGAAGGGGCAGGGTTAGGGAAGCATTAACAATTCTGTAGGGGGAGGGAAGGGCAGCTCTAGGGAAGACAGAAAACCAGGGCAGAACCAACAATACAGGGGGAAAGGAACAATCCATTAGGGATAAAATACACTGTAACAATACAAAATATGGGTGGTGTATAAAACTAACCATTAAAACTGAGCTGCAACTGCAAACAAAATAAAAATCCACCACAACCATAAATAAACATCTCCCCAGCTGCTTTCCACACATGAAACAGAATACACATTTTTGGTTCCATAACCCAAGACATCCATGCTTGGCTTTGGGGGTTCCAGGCCCCTCTTGTTCAGTCTTGGGGTCCCATCCCTCCTTTCCCTTAATTCAGGCACCTCACGGCAGCTTTTTCCTTCAAAGAATCCATGAGTTTGGGGGGTTTTAGGGGCAGTTTTGGAGAGGGACACCTTTGTCTGGCTTTCCCCTCCCTGCTGTGGCCTCTCAGTTGCCCCCAACACCGTGGGGCTGCTGGGATTTCCCTCCTGGGGACATGAACGTTCATTCCCTTCCAGGAGCCCAATGCCTGGCTAGGGCTCCAGGTCAGGGGCTCCTTGAGCAGCTGCCCTAGAACCTCCGCCAGGGCCTCCCAGCGCAGCCGGAGCTGTTCGGCCTGGGGTCCCCAAAGCCCTCAGCAAGCCCCAAGTCCCTCCAAGAAACCCTCAACTCCCTCACACCCAGCATCCCCCACAGCCCCTGCAAGTTCCCCCCATGGAACTGGCCATGGCCATGTCCCCACATGTCACTGGCCATGTCCCACCGTGGCCTCACCCACGGCTGTCTCCCCACCATGTTTCCATCCCTGTCATTGTCCCCCACATCTTCATCTGAGCCCTGTCCCCCTGTGTCCCCATGAATGGCCATGTTCCCCTCCATGTCCATGTGTCTCCATGTCACTCTTCATGTCTATGTACCCCCATGTCCTCACCCAGGTCTTAGTTCAATGTCCTTATTTTTACCCCAGTGCCAGATTTTTTTATAGGGATAAAGTAAAATGAAAAGCAAATCCAGACAAAAAGAAGAGGATTTCTGTGTCCCTGCCAGCTGAGGATCCACGTGCTTGGGAGGGATGGAAGAACCTTTATTAGACGGGTTTCCACCCCACTGTCTCCAAAACCTTAATGTTGGCCCCAGATTATCACCATTTGGGTGCTGAAGATGCCCTCAGGCAATACGAAATCAAAATTATGGAATCCCAGAGGTTGGAAAAGACCTCCAAGACCATCCAGTATTCCTTGAGGCCCCAGAAGATAGGACTTAACACAAAAGATTTTCTGGGGTTGGAAGGCAACAAATCACTCTCCACAAGGAATTCTCAGTTGTCTGTCTGTGTCCCAATGGATGTTCCTGCCCCTGCGTTTCTCCAGGTGCCCATGGGGAGCCAAAAAGATTGGAGCCCCCTCAGCCAGGTGTCTTCTCAACACAGATCACCAGGACCCTAGATCACCAGGGCTCTGCCTAACGGGGGTCACTGGGGATCATCCAATGCCGATCCTCCCATGGGGGATGGAGCTGGAGCAGCGCACGAAGCTCTTCCTGCTCTCAGGGCATTCCCAGGGCTCCCCTTAGTGGTGGCTCTGTTGGTGTCTGGTCAAGTGACCCCTCTGTGAGAAACTCTTCCCACACTCAGGACACTCGTAGGGCCTCTCCCCGGCGTGGATGCGCCGGTGGACAGTGAGAGCAGAGTTGTGCTTGAAGCCCTTCCTGCAGTCGGGGCAGCAGAAGGGCCTCTCCTCCGTGTGAATCCGCTGATGTTCCAGGCAATCAGAGCTTGTCTGAAACCTCTTCCCACACTCAAGACACTCGTAGGGCCTCTCCCCAGTGTGGATGTGCTGGTGGTTTCTCAGGTGGGAGCTCTGTCCAAATCCCTTCCCACATTCCAAGCAGGTGTAGAGCTGTTCCCCAGTGTGGATCACCTGGTGCTGGCTCAGGGCTGAGCTTACTCTGAATCTCTTCCCACATTCCCCACACTCATAGGGCTTTTCCCCAATGTGGATATTCAGGTGTTGCCTAAGATTGCCCTTCCAGCTGAAGCTCATCCCACACTCCTCACACTCATAGGGCCGTTCCCCAGTGTGGATCCTCTGGTGCTTGAGCAGGTGGCACCTGTAGTTGAAACCCTTTCCACATTCCAAGCACTTGTGGGGCTTCTCCGCTCCATGAGTCTTCTCCTCCAGCTCGGAGCTCCGGCTGGATCTCCGGCTGCCCTCCTGGCACAGGGTGGGTCTTTCCTCCTCACAGCTCCCTGGGCTGGGTTTGCAGCCCCTCCTCCTGCGGGATCTCCGGGGCTTTTCCTCCTCCATCTGGACACTCCTTGGGAATGAAAAATCCAGGTATGGGGGAAAAACAAGAAGAGAGAGCCTTAGGCTGGGGTTTCCTCCTTGCCCAAGTTCATCTCAGGAAATAATTTTGCACCTTGTGTCTTTAAGAACCTCCAAAATACAAAGATTCAGCCCAAAAGTCCTCCAAACATCAAGACAGGGATCAAAACCTCTTCTAAAACATAAAGGTTCAGCCCTTTGCAAAAACCCAAAGCACCAACATTTAGCCTAATAAAGCTCAGAAACACCAAGATTCACTCCCAGGAAAATCCTGGATCTCCCTTCCTGGTCACCTGCTGCATGTGGGGGGGCAACGCTCATGAGGCTGGGGGAGGCTGCAGATCCAGGGAGGGGTAGAACCTTGTGATGCCTCCTCTTCCTGCTCCTCCTCCTCCTGTGTCCCTACTCTTCCTCACACTCCTCTTCCTCCTACTATTCCTCCTTCTCCTGCATAATCCCACCTTCTCCTCCCATGTGCATCCTTTGACCATTTTGTTCTTCATCCCTGCTTCTCCTTCCCTTCTCCTCTTTCCCCTAGGATTGACTGGAGATCCGAGAGTGTCCAGGAGACAGACGAGTGACAGATCGGGGGGGTCTGGGAAGAGTCAGCAGGGACAGAGCACTGAAAATCTCATCAGGGAGGACACTGGGTTCTTCAGGGAGGAGACATGGCAGGGCACCCATGCAGGGTGGAAAAGGGAAAGCCACGAAGGGGTGCCGGCAAAAGGGATGATGATCCCAAAATATCTCTGAAGGGTCCCTTGGGAGAATGTCGAGGCAGTTTGCACATTGTTCCAGAGGTAATTAAGGACATGGACACCCAGTGTGGCAATTAGGGAAGTCAAGAAGGGATTTAGACAACAGGGGATGGATGGTGTTGGTGTGCTGGGAAGGAGAAGGGTGAAGGGGCTCAGCAGCTGTCAGAGGATGAGCACCCACAGGCACTCCGGGGAGTTGCAGGAGAGGCACAAGAAACCCCTGTAGCACTTGGTCACAAAGGCACAGCAGGGGAAGGCAAGAAGGGATGAGGAAAAGGCCAAGGGGAAGGCAAAGGCCATGGCAGAGTTTCTACAGCCCCTGAGGGATCAAGCCCAGGGCCCAAGGGGGCCCCAGCACCCAGGACACCGGCTCGGCCACAAGGACCTGTCAGAGGCATTGCCCTCCTGGGCAGGGGAGAGCCGACCCTGTGGGAACCAGGGGGGATGGTGATGAGAGATCTCTGGAGTCAAGGCTGGTCTTGAAGTGTGTGGTTTATTGCACAGAGCGTGGGTGAAAGGGCCCTGCTAAGAGCTGCCAGCTGCAGCTCAGAGCAGAGACGGGAAAGAGAGAAGAGCAAGAGCAAGAGAGAGAAACTGAAGAGAAGTAAGAGTAGTAAGAGCAGTAAGAGAGTAGTAAGAGAGCGAAGTTCCCATTACAATACATTAAATCTTTTTCTATACTGAATATTCTAACTTACACCAACCAATCTAATACAAGATATAAATACTATAGCATTTACGTACAGCCTATAAGAATCATTACATTACCATGCTATACTATATTTTAAACCCTAAAAACTATTCTTTGGACCCCTTCTGCCAAGCTGGTAGCGTCTGCTCTGACACTTGGACTTTCGGTGAGGAGAAGGACATTGTTTAATCAAAACGTGCAGCCGGCCACACTACTGTTCTCCAGTTGTCTAGTAACTAAAGCTCTAAACATCAAAACTTGCTTTCAATTCTATTTCACTTATAGGTTTCATATTCTCAAAACCTAAGCAGTCATATTTATAAGGTTTTCCTTTTTCATCTTCCCCAACAGACCCAAAGAGACCCTGGGAAGGAATCAGGCTTCCAGCTGCAGGGCACAAGGACACTGCAAGCAATAATTACATTACAAGCTGTCCTCCAAATAAGAACGAAGCAGACAGATCCAGCTCTTGAGTCGGGCCCACCAACCCACTCAAACCAAGAACACAACATTTCACCATGGGATGGAATCAGATTATCCATGAGCAGAAGGAGGAGCACAGTGGGGAAAATTCAGTGACTCAAGATGCTGTTGGAAAAGAGATGACAACGGAAAAGTGGGGAAACAGAGAACAAAGGAAATAAGAAAGCAGCTCATGTTCTGGCCGAAACGTGGAAAGGATGGGAATGGGACATGGTTTTAGGGTTCCCTGGCACACCATGGGTTAAACAAATGCTCTTCCACCTCTTCTATGCTACAGCAACTCTCATCTTTGGGCCATGCAGGACACCTTGCTGAGTGCAGCTCATTCAGCAGCTGAGCAAGGGGATGCAGGTGGCAGCCAGGCCTCCTGAGCCACAAACGGCTACAAAACGACAGAGATATGTTGAAAATGACCCAGGAATATTGGCTTTCACATTTGTGTGTTGGCATTTCTATGTGGTTATTGATTGTAAGCACAGTGCAGTTTAGAATCCCTTTGAGCTGCTTGCTAATTTAACCTCATTGCTCATTTGAAGTCTGCACCGTGTAACTCATGGAAGCAGCAGTGGGATGAGTATTTGATGTTGATGTAGACACCTGACAGCTTATAGAACTGATAATGGGATGAATGCATTGTACTGTAGGCCTTGGCAAAAGAGAAAATGGTCAAATACTTGTGTGTAACCCAGAGAACTGTATAAAGCAATCAGGTTGTTTCCCACAGCTGCTGACTGACCTGTCCAAGGGATGAGATAAGGGTGACACAAACCAGCGCAGCAGAGAAGAATGAGAGAAGAGTTTGTGAACTGTTCCCTCTCCGGGAAGTGTGAAACAACAGGACGAGGCCACAAGAAGAAATAAAAGAGATTGACCTGATCTGCAGGATGTTATGTAGATTAGCCAGAGCAGAAAAGCAAAAGAAAAGTTTCTATAACATCAAAATCTCCCAATAACATTTGAACAGAGCATGAAACTCATGAATATGTATGTACCTCAGTAAAGGAACAGTGCATAGATAAGGCTGCCTTAATGTGCAGGGTGTTCCTTGGCTGATGGCCAGCGCTGGACACTGTCCTAGTTTTTTCCCCTTACTGGACTTTTGGAAAATATTCTAAAATGGAATTTTCGTTTTTTTCAGAATTGAGGACACTGAGAATAATCCCTAATCCAAGAAGGACCCAGGAAGAAAAAACAGAGCCTATGAGTGAATCTGCTTGGAGATAGGGCCGAGGACTTGGAAATAAGGAAGGAACGAGAAAAAACATCAGTTTCAGAAAATGTTACTCATTGACACGGACTGCTGCTCAGCCAAGATCCTGCGTAATTCCTCAACATGGAGAAGAAGAACAAAGACAGAACAGAGCCATGAATATCGGATGTTATACAAAAGGGGGGTGCATATTAACGAGGACATGCAGCAGGCGGATGGGGAAGTCTGAACTTTCCAAGGAACTTCGCCACTGGGCAAAGGGAGAGGGAGATGCAGAAGGGAAAATCAGGACTAAAAGGAGGCTGCCTACTACAACAACTGGAGAGACCGCATGGCAAATGCCGCATGGCCTCTCCCTTTGTTCATGAATAAAGTCACTTTTACAGGACTCCTCTGGCTCCTTCAGACACAGAAACCTCTGGCCATGCCAATTTTCCCGCACAGGCCCGGGGACAGCGCAGCCGCCTCCATCCTACCCAAAGGAACTGGGACGAGCCAGCGCTGCTCCGGCCCCGGCTCCTGCCCAGGCACCCACGGGAAGGAGACCGCGGGCAGCCGCTCCCGCAGCGCCCTCAGGGCACGGGGAACACGGCGCGGACATGGCACAACCGAGCCACAGCCAGAGCCCCCTGCCGCCCCCTTCGCCCGCAGCCAGCCCCGAGCCCCGGCACAACCCAGCGCGGCTCCCACCTGCGCCGGGGCCACCTCCGACCTCCGCCGGCGCTTCACCGGGCTCCAGCCGCTTCCGCCGCTCCCAGGCCCATGCAGAGGCTCCAAAAATGGCGCCTCCGCTTGCGACAGGGCCGCGCTCTGCCCGCTCTGCCCAATCAGCGCGCGGCCAGAACTAGGAGTGACGGCAGCATCAGCCAATGGCAGCGAGGCAGGGGCGGGCTCTGCACACGGCACAGTGTACCCACCCCCACTGTCACCCCTCTGTGGGCGTGGCTATGAAACCGATCTCCGTTGATTGACAGGCTCCGCAGAGCGGCGGCCCCGGGGGGTGGAGCCAGCCCGGCCCCGGCGGGGCCCAGCACGAGCCGGGGGCACACGGGGGGCGGAACAGGGGCTGCGCTTGTCCCCGCTCTGCCCAATCAGCGCACGAGATCGAAGAGTGATGGCAGAAGCAGCCAATCCTGAGGAAAGGCGGGCTCTGCCCACGGCATGGACTCGCCTCCCTCTCGCTGAATTCCAGCATTGCTCGGAAACCTCGGCTGAGGAGTGGCCCCGGCGCAGGTGGGAGCCGCGCTGGGTTGTGCCAGGGCTCAGGGCTGGCTGCGGGCAGAGGGGACGGCAAGGGGCTCTGGCTGTGGCTCGGTTGTGCCGTGTCCGCGCCGTGTTCCCTGTGCCCTGAGGGCGCTGCAGGAGCGGCTGCCCGTGGTCTCCTTCCCGTGGGTGCCTGGGCAGGAGCCGGGGCCGGAGCAGCGCTGGCTCGTCCCGGTTCCTGTGGGTAGGGCGGAGGTGGCTGCGCTGTCCCGGGGCCTGTGTGGGAAAATTGGCATGGCCAGAGGTTTCTGTGTCCGAAGGAGCAAGAGGAGTCCTGAAAAAGTGACTTTATTCATGGAGAAAGGGAGAGGCCATGCGGCGTTTGCCATGGGGTCTCTCCAATTGTTGTATTACGCAGCCTCTATTTTTAAATATTTTATTAACTGTTTACACGTTCAAGTGTCACCTTTAAAGCTGTTCTGGTTTTGCAAAATGCTACCTAAAGTTGAACTTTGAAAAACGCATATATCAAAATTTTCTGATCACTGAGAGCCACACACAAACACACACAAAAATATTCCGAAGCAATCAAGGTTTTTCTGCTTCTTTTCCTAGGACGACAAATGCATTCTCACACCTCTGACCCAAACCTAACTGACAATATATAAGTAGGATATTGCAAAATATTATTCGAATGGTAACCTTGTCACTGAAACTGTGGAGAAAAAGGAAAATGCTCCAACAATATCTTTAGTGTCAGATAGTCAAGGCATTACTTGATTCTGGCCAGGATGTGCAACAGAAATCATTTCATCCACACATAGCCCGGTGTGCAGAGAAAATCATTCCATGACATGTGAGTTTTACTGGGTTTTTCCAGAACTTTTTACACTCTGAACCGATAGAAATCCATTGGTTTGATGGTCATTGCTTCCAAGTTGCTGAGTTCTCAGGATCTGATTTCCCATTGGACCTGGATTTCTTTGCTTCTGATGTTAATTAGGTCTGCATTCCTGGAATTCCTTCTCAGCCTTTTCCAGACCAGGTGTCTGCAGCTCTTCCAGGGGCAGTGTCTGGGGTGGGTGTTGGTTGCTGTTTGCTGCTGGTCATTGATGTTTTGTTGATGGTCGTTCTCTCTGTGGGGATCTTTTGGGCTCTTCCCAGTCTCGTGAGATGTTCAACTCATCTCTGCTGAGTGGCGTAACATCCCTTCAAATAAAACCTTTAAAATTCCTTTCCCCACGGCAAAGGCAAACCCAGCCTGAGTGGAGAAATCAAATAAAAAACCATATTAAAGTCGGTCTATTTTCCAACCATCTCACCCCACCCAGCCCAGAGTGTGAGTCTGGCTGAGCCCCAGAGTGGAATTCTCCCGTTGTCTCCCCAACCCCTGTGGCAGTGCAGGCACAGAAAGCCCTGAAGCTGCAGCAGTGGCAGCAAGGATTGGCCCGCAGTGCCTGGAGATGCCAAGGGAGGGTGCCCAGGCAGAGCATTCCAGCAGAGGATCTGTGGGCAGGCACAGGGGCTTCCCCCGGCTGTGGAGCCCTGGCTGCTGCTCCCTTGCCTTCAGTGCAGGCTCAGTCGTGGGGAATTGCGGGATAAGGACTGCACAGTCAGGAATTGTAAAGCAGGTTTGTTTTATTCCTGCTGGGACGCCTACGGGATCTTTCCACCAGTGATGCCGACCTGGTGGAGACAGGTTCCAGGTTTAAATGCACTCAGATCCCATAGAGCTGCACCTCCCTGCCCACCCATTCTTTGCCCAATCTCTGCCTTCTTTCCCTTTATATTACAATTGGTCTTTTGTGGTGCCACGCTTTCTGCTGGTCGCTGGCAGGGCTCTCCTGATGAAGTCAGAAGTCTTTCTCGGTTTTCATTATTTGACCTCCCTCTCTGAGCAGGTGCAGAGAAGGTTTGGGGAATTCCCAGGTCAGTTTGTCCTGGCTGAAACCACGAGCCTGGTTCTTGCTGGTTTTTTAATCAACTGGTTCTGCTTTATCGGGTCTTCACAATACCTAAGTCCCGCTTCAGTGAGTTTTAACAATACATCTTCTCTCTGTGGTCTTTACATGGCACCAAATTCCTTTGGATTCTGTTCATGGGTCCTACCTTACAAGTTACACTCCTGTGCCTTCTGGTACAACTTGTTTCTCTTCTTTTACAAAATTGCTAAATAAGCTGTATATATTTCTGTTCTCCCCTTCACATGTTCAAGCACTTTATATGTTTCTAAAATTCTGAATTTTCATATCCATATACATTTCCCATATTGGCAGCCTCCCATCCTGCTCCTCCTTCTCACTTCTTGGGCAGGACCCGATGTCCTGGTTGGATGTTGTCAGCAGGAAAGTCCCAAGGCAGGGTCTGTGCCAGCCGAGATTCCTGTGGGAGAGATTTCACAGCAGACAGGATTCTGGCCACAGACTGCTTTAAATATCTATCCCTTATCTCCACCCTGCACGTGGTGGAGAATTACCAGGGTAAGGAATTCCAAACACCAGTTCCAAGGGACATAACTGAGTATCTGCCCTGGGTCTGGCTCTTATTCTTGGCAAAGCCAATGGCAAAAGCTGTACCCATGGCATCTTGGTTTCTATCACCAGCTTGCAAAGGTGTTTCTTTATTTCCCCACTCATTCTTTCTACCTGAGCTGAGCTCTGGGGGTGCCAGGGGTTGTGGAGCTCCCATTGTGTCCCTAAAGCTGCCATAACCCCCTGAAGGATCTTTCCTGTAAAATGAGTTCCCCATCTGAGACTATTGCTTCCACAATCCCTTCTCTTGGAATTATTTGTTTTAGAAATACCTTAGTAAGTGATGCAGTGATGACTGAAGCAGTCAGGATTGCTTTTGCCACCCTGTTAGGTGCCATGGTGTTAGCAGAAGATATTGAAGCCCTCCTGCTCAGGGCATTTCAGTCACAGGCTCTCACAAGCACACACAGCTCTGCTGGTTGAGCTGACCACGTGGGTGGTCATCTGTGCTTTGCCTGACTCCCTTTCCTAACTAATAGCATGTCTTGTAACTCTTTTCCCTTCTCCTGCCCTTGAAGAAACATCCCTAAACACATTTTCTCCCTCAGTCCATGGAAGGTACCATAAATCTCTCCTAGCCTGGTTCTGGGGCTCTGTCACTTGAATGCAGCCATGGGCTTCTTCCCAGCCCCCTGTGCAGGCTGTTCAAGCAGGAGACTGGGTTAAGCCCTTCCCCTCTCCTCAATTCTAAATCCTCCTGTGCCACTGAACAAGTTTCATCCTGTACTAACTGAGCACTGCTCACCCTTTTACAAGTTCTATTGGTTCCCAAAGCTTTGAGTTGGTGCCAGACTTTAAGAGATTCTCCTGCCATCAGTTGTCAGGCCTCAGTTCCCCTTCAAGCTGTGGCTGCACAATTCTGGAGACAATGAGGCCACTCTCTGGCCACTGGGTTCAGCATTTTAGCCCAAGAATTCCTTTGGCCTGGCTCTGTTTATCATCCACATACAATTCAAATTCTTTTTTTTCCTTTCTGGGTGGTGCAGGGCAGGAACCTCAGTTTGTCAGTTTTTTAACCCTTAAAAATCCTGCTTTCTCTCTGATCTCCATCCATCCAGTTTCTTGAGAGACCCCTGGCTCCAAAAGCCCTGCCTTTCCAAACAGGGGCTCAATTCCAGGCTGTAAGCCCTTCCTTCCCTCCCTTGGAATAGGGGATTGCTTTTAGACCCCACTTGTCCTGGTTGCTTCAGAGGAATTTAGAGAGTCTGGGGATCTGATTTTCCCAATTTCCCTGGGGCTGCCCACACTTCTGGGTTCACTTCAGCCCAGGCCTTGCCAGACATTTGTCACAAAGGTACAGGAGAACTAGCCTGTGTATCACCTTTGACAATATTAATTTGCATTCCCAATTTAGCCATCAAATCCCTTCCCAGTAAATGACAATCACATTTAGGAGCAAATGAAAATACCTGCATTTCCAACCTATCCCACATCTGCTAATCGGGGTTGAATAAAACACAGCTGCTCATCTTTCCCACTCACCCCCTGAATAATCAAAGACATTTTTGGCATTTTCCCCCCTTAGGTCTGAGATTGAGAGTGGATGGAGAGGCCCCTGTGTCTGTGAGGAAAGACCTCCTGTCGATGCAGAGCCACCCTGAATGTTCTCCAGGGCTCCAGTGCGGTGGGTCCCTGGTGTGATGGGAGCTCTGCCACCCCTCCCAATCCATGTCCCTGCAGGGGTGGACTTGCTGGTGGTGAGGGTGCTGCTGTCTGTGCTTGCAGTGTCCTTGTGGCCTGAAGCTGGAAGCCTGATTCCTTGCCAGGGGCTGTTTGGGTCGGCTGTCCCCTGCCCAGGAGGGCAATGCCTCTGCCAGGTCCTTGTGGCCAAGCTGGTGCCCTGGGTGCTGGGGACCCCTTGGACTCTGGGCTTGATCCCTCAGGGGCTGTAGAAACTCTGCCATGGCCTTTGTCTTCCCCTTGCCTTTTCCTTATCCCTTCTTGCCTTCCCCTACTGTGCCTTTGTGACCAAGTGCTGCAGGGGCTTCTTGTGCCCCTCCTGCAGCCTCGCTGAGTGCCTGTGGGTGCTCATCCTCTGACAGCTGCTGAGCTTTCTGCAAAACCATTCATTTCTGCAGGGACCCAAACAAAATCATTCAAGGATAATCTGGATCCTTCCACACAGAATCCACATTTCCCATCTTCTTCCTCTTTTCCATCATCCTGTTTCTTCCCACAGCGATTTCTGCTGCTGCTTCTTGCCTGAACCATATTCCTGCACACACCCCTTCATCCTTCCCTTCCCAGCACACCAACATCATCCGTCCCCTGTTGTCCAAATTCCCTCTTGACTTCCCTAATTGCCCCCTGGGTATCCATGTCCTTAATTTCCTCTGGGAGAATGCTCAACGTTCTGTTGAAATGTTCAACTCATCTTTGTTGAGTGGTGTAACATCCCTTCAAATAAAACCTTTAAAATTCATTTTCCCAGGGCAAAGGCAAACTGAGCCTGAGTGGAGAAATCAAATAAAAAACAATTTTAAAGTCGGTCTATTTTCCAACCATCTAACCCCACCCAGCCCAGTGTGTGAGTCT
The DNA here is from genome assembly GCA_016584745.2 of Phylloscopus trochilus trochilus. Classification (NCBI taxonomy): domain Eukaryota; kingdom Metazoa; phylum Chordata; class Aves; order Passeriformes; family Phylloscopidae; genus Phylloscopus; species Phylloscopus trochilus. Next base: position 3,332,695 of record WQNJ02000034.1, read on the forward strand.
GAGTGAGCCCCAGAGTGGAATTCTCCTGTTGTCTCCCCAGCCCCTGTGGCAGTGCAGGGACAGAAAGCCCTGAAGCTGCAGCAGTGGCAGCAAGGATATTGCTTCCAGGATATTTTGGGATCATCATCCCTTTTGCTGGGACCCCTTCCTGGGTTTCCCTTTTCCACCCTGCATGGGTGCCCTGCCATGTTTACTCCCTGAAGATCCCAGTGTCCTCCCTGATGAGATTTTCAGTGCTCTCTCCCTGCTGACTCTTCACAGACCCCCCTGATCTGTCACTCCTCTGTCTCCTGGACACTCTCGGGTCCCCAATCAATCCCCAGTGCCGCTGCCACCCAAGGGAGCTGATCACCCAAACTGGGTGAGACACCTTCAGCTCCACTCACTGCCCGCCACCCCGGGCGGTGGAAGGAATTCCAGACGAGGCCCAAGGTGTGTGGAAAAATTCCCATCACCAGAGGTTTGTGGGCACAGAGAAGGCAGAGGAGTCCTGTAAAAGTCTTTTAATTCATAAAGAAAGGGAGAGGCCATGGGACATTTCCCATGGGGTCTCTGAAGTTGTTGGAGGATGCAACGTCCTTTTTATCCTGATTTTCCTGGCTGTATCTCCCTCTCCCTTTCCCCACTGGATGGAGGACTTGAGAGGTACAGATTTCCCAATGCACCTCCCACATACCCCCCTTAATATGCCCCCCACTTCTGTCTAGGTAGGGATATTCACAGCTCTGTTCAGTCTTTGTTCTTCTTCTCGAAGTTCATGAATGGAGCAGGACCTTGGCTGAGCAGCAGTCTGTGTGGTCAGTTAAAAACATTTTCTGGAACTGATGGCTTCTTCTGTCCCTACCTGATGTCCAAGTGCCTGGCCCTGTCTCCAAGCAGATTCCCAGCATCTGTTTGTAAAGACACTTTCCTCTTCTTCCTTCCCTGGGGTTCCCCCATTTAGAGGACTTCCTTGTGATTTAGAAGAGATTTTGGCTGAGTTTGGATATTTGGTGAGTTTTTGATCTGTGTCTTGCTGTTTGGAGGACTTTTGGGCTGAATTTTGGGTTTTTGGAGGTTCTTACAGACAGAAGGTGACCAATGATTTCCTGAGATGAGCTTGGGCAAGGAGGAACCCGCAGCCTAAGGCGCTCTTCTCTTGTTTTCTCCCCAAACCAGGATTTTTCATTCCCAAGGAGTGTTCGGATGGAGGAGGAGGAAAAGCCCCAGAGATCCCACAGGAGGAGGGGATGCAAACCCAGCCCAGAGAACTGCGAGGAGGAAAGACCCTCCCTGTGCCAGGAGGGTGACCAGAGATCCAGCCAGAGCTCCGAGCTGGAGGAGAAGCCTGATGGAGGGGAGAAGCCCCAGAAGTGCTTGGAATGTGGGAAGAGCTTCAGCTACAGGTGTCACCTGATCCGGCACCAGGTGATCCACACTGGGGAACGGCCCTATGAGTGTGGGGAACGTGGGAAGAGCTTCAGCTACAGCTCCATCCTGAGGAAACACCAGAGGATCCACACTGGGAAACGGCCCTATGAGTGTGGGGAATGTGGGATGAGCTTCAGTGAGAAGGGCAGTCTTAGGAAACACCAGATGACCCACACTGGGGAAAAGCCCTACAAGTGTGTGGAATGTGGGAAGAGCTTCAGAGATAGCTCGGAGCTGATCTGGCACCAGGTGATCCACACTGGGGAAGGGGTCTGCACCTGCTTGGAATGTGGGAAGGGCTTTGGATGGAGCTCCGACCTGAGAAACCACCAGTGCATCCACACTGGGGAGAGGCCCTACGAGTGTCCCACGTGTGGGAAGGGCTTTCACACCAGCTCTGATTGCCTGAAACATTAGCGGATTCACACGGAGGAGAGGCCCTTCCACTGCACCGACTGCGGGAAGGGCTTCAAGCAGAACTCCGCTCTCACTGTCCATCGGTGCATCCACACCGGGGAGAGGCCCTACGAGTGTCCTGAGTGTGGGAAGAGCTTCTCCAGCAGCTCTCACTTGACCAAACACCAACAGAGGTGTTTCCCACTAAGGGAAGCCCTGGGAGTGCCCTGAGAGCGAGAAGAGCTTCGTGTGCTGCTCCAGCTCCATCCCCTGTGGGAGGATCAGCGTTGGATGATCCCCAGTGACCCCTGTTGGGCAGAGCCCTGGTGATCCGTGTTGGGAAGACACCTGGCTGAGGGGGCTTCACATATTCCTGTCTCCCTGTGGGCACCTGGGAACGCAGGGGCAGGAACATCCATTGGGACACAGACTGACACTGGGAATTCCTTGGGGAGAGTGGATTTGTTGACTTTCAACCCCAGAAAATCTTTAGTATTCAATCCTATCTTCTGGAGCCTCAATGAATATTGGATGGTCTTGGAGGTCTTTTCCAACCTCAGGGATTCCACAATTTTGATTTCCTATTGCTTGAGGATGTCTTCCACAGCCAGATGGTGATGATCTGGGGCAAAGATCAAGATTTTAGAGAGAGTGGGGTGGAAACCCCTCCAAAAAAGGTTCTTCCCTCCCATCCAAGCACGTGGATCCTCAGCTGGCACGGACACAGAAACCCTTTTCTTTTGGCCTTGATTTGCTTTTCCTTTCTCTTCTTTCCTTTAAAAAAATCTGACACTGGGGTAAAAATAAGGACATTGAACTAAGACATGGGTGAGGACATGGCGGGACATAGACATGGAGAGTGACATGGAGGGGGACATGGCCATTCATGGGGACAGGGGCTCAGATGGAGATGTGGGGGACAATAACAGGGATGGAAACATGGTGGGGAGACAGCTATGGGTGAGGCCATGGTGAGACATGGCCAGTGACATGTGGGAATATGGCCATGGCCTGTGCCATGGGGGAACTTGCAGGGGCTGTGGGGGATGCTGGATGTGAGGGAGTTGAGGGTTCCTGGGAGGGACTTGGGGCTTGCTGAGGGCTTTGGGGACCCCAGGCTGAGCGGCTGGCTGAGCGGCTCCAGCTGCGCTGGGAGACCCTGGTTGAGGTTCTCAGGCAGCTGCTCAAGGAGCCCTTGACCTGGAGCCCCAGCCGGGCATTGGGCTCCTGGAAGGGAATGAACGTCCTTGTCCCCAGGAGGGAAATCCCAGCAGCCCCAGGGTGTTGGGGCAGCTGACAGGCCACAAAAAGGAAGGGGAAAGCCAGACAGAGCAAAACTGCCCACCTAAAATCTCCAAACTCATGGATTCTTTGCAGGAAAAAGCTGCCAGGAGGTGCCTGAATTAAGGGAAAAGAGGGATGAGACCCCCAGACTGAACAAGCAGAGTGTGGAACCCCCAAAGCCAAGCATGGGTGTCTTGGGTTATGCAACCAAAAATGTGTATTCTATTTCTTCTGTTGAAAGCAGTTGGGGAGATGTTTATCTGTTGTGTATTTTTATTGTGTTTTCAATTGCAGCTCAGTTTTAATGGTCAGTTTTATACACCACCCATATTTTGTATTGTTATAGTATATTTTATCCCTAATGGATTGTTCCTTTCCCCCTGTATTGTTGGTTTAGCCCTGGTTGTCTATCTTCCCTATACCTGCCCTTCCCTCCTCCTACAGAATTGTCAAACCTTCCCTAACCCTGCCCCTTCTTCCAGACCCTTCCCTGTCAATCCCCCAACCTTTGATGCCCCAGTGGTTGGTTTAAACTGTTCCCTCCCCTTGTGTTCTTTCATTGCACTGTGCATTGTACTCCCCGCCTTATGTTCCTCCTCCATGTCACCCTTATTGGTTGGAAATTGTATCCTCTCCCAAGTCCTCCCCCACTTATAAGCTCCTGCAAGCCCAGGTTCTGTGCCTTTTTCTGTCCCTGACCCTCCGGGCAATAAACACCTTTGGAAATCACACAGAAGGCCTCTCCCTGTTCCTTGTCCCTGCCCTGGATGCGTGCCACCTGTGCTATAGAGCAGCTGTGCCCTGCAGCTGCACCCTGGATTGCCTGGCTTTCTGGGGGCAGCCCACTTCTGGGGATGGTGCCGGGAGCTGGCTGGGCTGAAGAACACTGGCATTGCATCAGGTAGTTTCTGGTATTGGCCAGCCGTGTAATGGTAAACCAACTAAATAGATTTAAAATTGATTTTCTGGGGATGCAGTAGCTAAGCATAAGGTATCTTGTTTTGTTGCATTAGCCAGAGTTATCTGCACATTTGTTTTGGGTTGATCAACAGGCCAGGCTGTGTTGCAAAGGCAAGCAATGCTGATAAGCATAGCATCCAATTTAACCCCATGGTGTTTTTTGTTTGTTTTGAATTATGTTACAGAAAAAAAAGGAAACTGTAGGAGTCCAGGGTATTCCCTCTGGACATTCTGGCCAAAAGAAGCCTGAAAAAAACCTCTACAGGGGGGTTTAAAACCTGTACAGGGGGGTCTGGGATTTGTACAGCGGGGTTGCAGACCCTGGCATGCGCCCCAGACAGACAAGGGATTCGACTATAGTCCATGGGAAGGATTGCCAACATTGTGGGAGGAATTGCAAACCCTCAAAGGAAGTGGAAAGTAATAGTATTTGTACACTTGGGGTTTTAGAATAGGGATGATCAGAGACAAAATGGAGGATTCTGGGCGTTAACCTAGAGTCTTCTTCTTCATCTCCATTTTGTGCAGTGGTGATGACATGAAGTAGATTTACAGGGATTGGGTCAAAGTAGAAGACACCTGTTTAGTGTCAAGTATATGTATTGGTTCACAATTGTAAATAAAGTGCATGTAATTATCTGTATATAAGATGACGAGCTGGGGGCAGGCGGTCAGTCGTCGCCTGTTGCCCGTGCTGTCCAGACCTTGGCAGAGCTCAGAGAAAAGTATAGAGATAAGATAAAATAAACAAGGAGAGAAACCTTGAAAAAGAACTTCTAAGGCTCCTCGTCATTTCTGCGAACAGCTCGGGGCTCTCTGACGGACAAAGGGCCAAAACCACCCCCATTCTCGGGAAGCAGAGACCCCGAGAAAACAGTTAACAAAATACTGTTTAAAAATAGAAAAACAGGAAAAAAAAAAGCAGATTGTTGGGGGGCCACATGTGAGTCATTCAGTGGCTGCTCTGGAAGAGAAGCTCCACTTCCCAGCAGCCAGGAGAGGAGCTTTAGAAATGCAAATCAATACTGCTGGGGAAAAGTGTCCACAATGCACCAGGGGCTTCTGGCCTGGGGCAGGAACTGGGCTGATTCTCTCTGTCCCTCAGTCCAAGCTCTGCCTGCTTACAAAGACAGAATTTGCACAGCTAAAGGCAGAGCCCAGAATGAGGATCTCTGACTCTGCAACAGAAATAGGTTAAATTGCAAAGGAAAACATCAAACGGAGAATGTTATGAAAACTTCACATAAAAAGTGTCTGTGGGGGGGAAATCATCCTTCTCCCCACTCTAACATGTGCTGGCATTGTCTATGTTATACGGGGTGTATCAGACCTCTGGGTGTTTTTAGCTACCGCAAGTTCACCGAAATCAGCTGGAAATCAAAATTTACCATTTAATCAGAGAAAAGTGGTCAATTGACGCACCCCAGGCAGGAGGGAGCACCTCAAAAATGGGGAAAAGATGAAACGGCCACCAGAACAAATCCTACAACACCACGGAGCAGCTCCTGGGAACCCCAAGGAATTCAGATCAGGAGCCAGAGGACCCAGTGATCACTTCAATGGCATAATTGAAACAGATACAAAAGCACAGGGAATGAAGTCACTGAGAATAATCCCGAAACCAAAGAGGAACCAGGAAGAAAAAACAGAGTCAATGAGTGAATCTGCTTGGAGATAGGGCCAGGGACTTGGAGATAAGGAAGGATCGAAAGAAACCATGAGTTTTAGAAAATGTTACTCATTGACACGGACTGCTGCTCAGCCAAGATCCTGCTGAATTCCTGAAACCGGAGAAGAACAAAGACTGAACAGAGCCATGAATATCGGATGTTATACAAAAGGAGGGTGCATATTAATGAGGACATGCAGCAGGCAGGTCGGGAAGTCTGAACTTTCCATGGCCCTTCACCACTGGGGAAAGGGAGAGGGAGATGCTGTTGCCATGCTCTCGTGCCTGCATGTTTTGGTTTTGGGAAATTCTATTCCCAGGCACGGTCTTGAGGCACAAGGTCATGTTCTGTAAACTACCGAAGTTCCCACATCTGTTCCCAGAGGAGGGGCTTCGATGATGGTCTCTGGAAAATGACCAGTGGTTCCCAAGGGTCCCACCTCTGGGGTGGGCAATCTGTAAAATGCACAAAAGGAGTCAGGAAAATAAAGAAGGGGTCTCTTGCTTGCAAGAGCACCACGCAGCCTCATTGATGCACTCCCTGCCTCGTTCTTGAGTGTCCCCTCCAGTAATATCTGGTGACCCCTGACGTGACCTGCAGCCGCGAGAACAAGGTAAAAAATACCTTGTCCCCTTTCTAAAGGAAAAGGAATTTTTATTTCTCTCCTTAGGGAGAAGGAATTTGAAAAAATGAACCGGCCGCTAGGACTGGAAGATAACTTCGTGTTAACGATGTGGGGGATGTACCTCTCACGTTGGGAAGTAGGTATAACCTCAGAACATCTAACACAACTATATAGATGGGGGAAAAACCAGGGTTTTATCCCGAACCCCAGAAGAGCGCGGTATAGGTCATTTTGGTCTCTCTTGGGACAAATTGTGAATTCAGAGTTAGATATGCTAACAAAATTATCATTAACATGGGAAAGGTCGACGAAGGTTTTTGAAATGTCGGGAGAAGATTTTCTTTTCAGCTCCCTTCCCGATTCAGAGGAAGAGGATCGAAGTCTCGAGACTGCAGCTGACAGCTCAGAGAGTCTCCCGAAGCCGCCTTCAGAAGACCTGGGTTTGTCCTTTCCCCCCCCTTGTCAGCCTCCTTCTGGGAAGGAGGGGCGGAAAAACCCGGGCACAAGCGGAGGCGCCCAGTGGCGGTCTGCGAATCGGGCGCCGCGAATGCGCCGTCCCCCAATCCCCCCGTGCTCTTCCTCGCGAATGGCTGTGCGCGGGAGGGGGGAGGGGGTCCTGAGACGCCGTCGCGCCCCGCCCCGCGGCCACCGAGCTGCGCTTTCCCATGCAAAAAGCCCATTGAGACCTTGGCGCCACCCCGAGGACCCCACCCCGGCGGTCCGGGCTCGAAAAAGCCCAGGAGAAAGAGGGGACGGGAGTCGCCCATCCCCCAGGCGTCTGTCCCAGAAAAGAGGCAGAAGGGAGTGCCTGTGTGCTCTACGCGCGCAACTTCGGGCAGGACAGTTGTTTCCAAATGCCCGACATGCGAAGCTTGCGGGCAATCTTCCTTTCGGGCGGAGACAAAGGATGGTCTCTCTGCGAACGCTTGAAACCGCGCCGCCGCGGCCCCGGAGGGGGGGCCGGGCGGAGCGGCTCTTTGCAGCCGCCGAGGGAGGAAGGGGAGGCTTCTCCCGATGCCCCCCCATCCCTCAGCCCCCCCCGGCTTGGCTCGGCTGGGGACTCTGCCCCCAACATGCCGCGCGGCCCGCAAAAGACGGACGGGGGTGGCGCGACCCCGCCCCCGCCCCACAGGGCCCGATGGGGCCGCTCGGCTGAGAACGCTGCCCGCCCGCGGGTGCGGGGAGGGGGCGCAGGGAGAGCCTGCGCTGGGCCGGCCACGGCCGACCCCACCCCTGGCGGCGCGGCCGCGGAAGAAGCCCCGCCGACCCCCTCCGGCAGAAGGAGGCGGCACCGCAATTCCACTGGTCGCCGCTCCGACACTTGCCCGCCCGCCGGCGTCTGTGTTGCCTGGCAACACTGCCGAGCTTCCGCAAACTGTGGTTCCACCTGCGTCTGTGGATCCCTGCCGCGTCACCGTGCGCTCCAGGGGGCTGAGACCTGCCTGGAACGAAGTGCAACATACGGCTTGGGGCCTGAGACGATGGGGTGTCGAGAACTGCTTTTTGGGAACTCCAATGACTTCCCTTGGGCCTGCTGACATGGCACCAGCCCACATGGCAGGTGCCCAGAGTGAGACATGGTTTTCTCTGTCTGTTTCTGTGCTGTTCAGAAAGCAGACTGAGAGGGATTCGTGGCTCTCTCTCAGATACCCAAGGGAATTCCAGGGATCATGTAACCTGTGCTTTTGCAGACCCTTATTTTCAGGACTGGGAACTGGCGCTGGGTTGTTTGCCTCGCATCTGCTGGGCACCCTGAGTCCCTGCACAGCACTCCTAGCCTGGTGAACGTCCCAAGTTGTGTATCCTATACCTCCCTGATACCACCCCTCCAGAGACCTGCATGGAGGGGACGGAGCACTGCTTCGACAGCTAGCATCCCGTGATCGGACTCAGACGGACTCTTCCCTGTGGTTTTGCTTGCATTCCAGGGGAATTGTTGTGGACCTCTGGGGAGTGGGATTCTTAGCTGGGGATTGGGGTGACAGGATTGGGATGGATTTTGTAATGAGGGTAATTGCACTGCATGGCACAGCATCTCACCCGACAAGGATTCGGCGACTGGTCACAACACGTTTTCAAAAAAAAAAAAAAAAGAAAGGGGAAAAAGCAGGGACAGTCCCTGCAAATTAGCCGACAGGCAAATTGGAAACTGTGACCAGAATGAGACCCGACAAGTGGAGAAATCTACGAGTCTTCAATCGAAGACCTCTCCACAAGCAGATATAAAAATCTGCATTTTTCTTTTTTCCTTTCTTTTTATATAAACTGAAAGGGTGAGATGTTGCCATGCTCTCGTGCCTGCATGTTTTGGTTTTGGGAAATTCTATTCCCAGGCACGGTCTTGAGGCACAAGGTCATGTTCTGTAAACTACCGAAGCTCCCACATGTGTTCCGAGAGGAGGGGCTTTGGTGATGGTCTCTGGAAAATGACCAGTGGTTCCCAAGGGTCCCACCTCTGGGGTGGGCAATCTGTAAAATGTACAAAAGGAGTCAGGAAAATAAAGGAGGGGTCTCTTGCTTGCAAGAGCCCCACGCAGCCTCATTGATGCACTCCCTGCCTTGTTCCTGAGCGACCCTCGCCAGCGATAAGATGCAAAAGGGAAAATCAGGCTAAAAAGGAGGCTGTGCACTACAACAACTGGAGAGACCGCATGGCAAATGCCGCATGGCCTCTCCCTTTCTCCATGAATAAAGTCACTTTTACAGGACTCCTCTGGCTCCTTCGGGCACAGAAACCTCTGGTGATGCCAATTTTCCCACTCAGGCCCGGGGACAGCGCAGCCACCTCCGTCCTACCCACAGGAACCGGGACGAGCCAGCGCTGCTCCGGCCCCGGCTCCTGCCCAGGCACCCGCGGGAAGGAGACCGTGGTCAGCCGCTCCCGCAGCGCCCTCAGGGCACGGGGAACACGGCACAGCCAGAGCGCCCTGCCACCCCTCCGCCCGCAGCCAGCCCCCAGCTCCGGCACAACCCAGCGCGGCTCCCACCTCCGCCGGGGCTGCCTCTGAGCTCCGCCGCCGCCTCACGGGGCTCTGGCCGCTGCTGCCGCTCCCGGGCCCGCAAACACGCTCCGAAAATGGCGCCTCTACTCCGCCAGGGCCGCCCGAGGGCCGGCACTGGGACCGCGCTTCTCCCCGCTCTGCCCAATCAGCGCGCAGCCAGGACCAGCAGTGACGGCACCATCAGCCAATGGCAGTGAGGCAGGGGCGGGCTCTGCACATGGCACAGTGAACCCACCCCCACTGTCACCCCTCTGTGGGCGTGGCTATGAGACCGATCTCCGTTGATTGACAGGCTCCGCAGAGCAGCGGCCCCGGGGGGTGGAGCCAGCCCGGCCCCGGCGGGGCCCAGCGCGGGCCGGGGGCGCCCAGGGGGCGGCACCAGGGCCGTGCTTGGCCCCGCTCTGCCCAATCAGCACACGAGATCGAAGAGTGATGGCAGAAGCAGCCAATCCTGACCGGCGGCGGGCTCTGCCCACGGCACGAACTCGCCTCCCTTTCGCTGAATTCCGGCATTGCTCGGAAACCTCGGCCGAGGAGCGGCCCTGGCGCAGGTGGGAGCCGCGCTGGGTTGTGCCGGGGCTCGGGGCTGGCTGCGGGCGGAGGGGGCGGCAGGGCTCTCTGGCTCTGGCTCGGCTGTGCCGTGTCCGCGCCGTGTTCCCCGTGTCCTGAGGCCGCTGCGGGAGCGGCTGCCCGCGGTCTCCTTCCCGCGGGTGCCTGGGCAGGAGCTGGGGCCGGAGCAGCGCTGGCTTGTCCCGGTTCCTATGGGTAGGACGGAGGTGGCTGCGCTGTCCCCGGGCCTGTGTGGGAAAATTGGCATGGCCAGAGGTTTCTGTGCCCGAAGGAGCCAGAGGAGTCCTGTAAAAGTGACTTTATTCATGGACAAAGGGAGAGGCCATGTGGCATTTGCTGTGGGGTCTCTCCAGTTGTAGTACGCAGCCTCCTTTTTATCCTGATTTTCCCTTTTGCATCTCCCTCTCCCTTTGCCCAGTGGCGAAAGTCCTGGGAAAGTTCAGACTCCCGATCCGCCTGCTGCATGTCCTCGTTAATATGCACTCCCCTTTTGTATAACATCCGATATTCATGGCTCTGTTCTGTCTTTGTCCTTCTTCTCCGTGTTCAGGAATTTAGCAGGATCTTGGCTGAGCAGCAGTCCTTGTCAAGGAGTAACATTTTCTGAAACTGATGTTTTTTCTCGTTCCTTCCTTATCTCCAAGTCCGTGGCCGTATCTCCAAGCAGATTCACTCACTGCCTCTGTTTTTTCTTTCTGGGTCCTCTTTGGTTTTGGGATTGTTGTCAGTGACCTCAATTCTGAGAAAAATGAGGATTCAGTCTTAGAATATTTTCCAAAAGTCCAGTAAGGAAAAAATAGGACAATGCCCAGTGCTGGCATGTTCCTGGCCATCAGCCAAGGAACACCCTGCACATTAAGGCACCCTTATCTCTGTGCTGTTCTTTTGCTGAGCTACATACATATTTATGAGTTTCATGCTCTACTCAAACATTCCTTGCAGCTTTTGATGGTTTAGAAACTTGTCTTTATTTTGGTTTTCTGCTCTGGCTTATCTACATAACATCCTGCAGATCAGGTCAATCTCTTTTATTTCTTCTTGTGGCCTCGTCCTGTTGTTTCACACTTCCCAGAGAGGGAACAGTTCACAAACTCTTCTCTCATTCTTCTCTGCTGCTCTGGTTTGTGTCGCCCTTATCTCATCCCTTGGACAGGTCAGTCAGCAGCTGTGGGAAACAACCTGATTGCTTTATACAGTTCTCTGGGTTACACACAAGTATTTGACCATTTTCTCTTTTGCTCAGGCCTACAGTACAACGCATTCATCCCATTATCAGTTCTATAAGCTGTCAGGTGTCTACATCAACATCAAATACTCATCCCACTGCTGCTTCCATGAGTTACACGGTGCAGACTTCAAATGAGCAGTGAGGTTAAATTAGCAAGCAGCTCAAAGGGATTCTAAACTGCACTGTGCTTACAATCAATAACCAACACCCAAATGTGAAAGGCAATATTCTCGGGTAATTTTCAACAATTCCCTGTCTTTTTGTAGCCGTTTGTGGCTCAGGAGGCCTGGCTGCCACCTGCATCCCCTTGCTCAGCTGCTGAATGAGCTGCACTCAGCAAGGTGTCCTGCATGGCCCAAAGATGAGAGTTGCTGTAGCACAGAAGAGGAGGAAGAGCATTCGTTTAACCCATGGTGTGCCAGGGAACCCTAAAACCATGTCCCATTCCCATCCTTTCCACGTTTCGGCCAGAACATGAGCTGCTTTCTTATTTCCTTTGTTCTCTGTTTCCCCACTTTTCCGTTGTCATCTCTTTTCCAACAGCATCTTGAGTCACTGAATTTTCCCCACTGTGCTCCTCCTTCTGCTCATGGATAATCTGATTCCATCCCATGGTGAAATGTTGTGTTCTTGGTTTGAGTGGGTTGGTGGGCCAGACTCAAGAGCTGGATCTGTCTGCTTGGTTCTTATTTGGAGGACAGCTTGTAATGTAATTATTGCTTGCAGTGTCCTTGTGCCCTGCAGCTGGAAGCCTCATTCCTTGCCAGGGGCTGTTTGGGTCGGCTCTCCCCTGCCCAGGAGGGCAATGCCTCTGCCAGGTCCTTGTGGCCGAGCCGGTGCCCTGGGTGCTGGGGCTCCCTTGGGCCCTGGGCTTGATCCCTCGGGGGCTGTAGAAACTCTGCCATGGCCTTTGCTTTCCCCTTGGCCTTTTCCTCATCCCTTCTTGCCTTCCCTTGCTGTCCCTTTGTGACCAAGTGCTGCAGGGGCTTCTTGTGCCCCTCCTGCCGCCCCCCTGAGTGCCTGTGGGTGCTCATCCTCTGACAGCTGCTGAGCTTTCTGCAAAACCATTCATTTCTGCAGGGACCCAAACAATGTCAGATTCAAGGATAATCTGGATCCTTGCAGGTGGAATCCCCATTTGCCAGCTGTTCCTTGCTGCTGGTCCTTGTGCTCCCCGTGCCCTCCCCAGTCCGTATTCCAGAGGCGGTGCCTGTCCTGCCACAGTGTCCAAAGGCGGCTCCCCCGGCGGGCAGGGCCGGCAGCTCCATGAGGCCGGGCAGCGGCCGGGGCATCCCGCAGCCTCCTGGGGGCCGGGGGCCACTGCTGGTCTTACCTGGGGGGTGCTGGGCTCAGGCAGCGCCCGGCGCTGAGCCCTGGCTTCCCCACAGCCCCAGCCCGGCCCCGCAGCTCCCCACAGGCCCCCAGCCCGTGCTCCCGGTGCTGCAGCTCTGCGCCCGCTCCTGCTGCTGCCAGCACAGAGAAACCCCCTGAAATCCTGACCTCCTTGTTTTCCTCTCCTGGAAACCGGGTATACAAGGGATCTGGAGCAGCTGGCAAATTCTGAGCATCACACCCTGCTGAGGAACATCCCAGTCCTCAGTGTTTTTCTCTTCCTCCTCTTTTCCATCATCCTTTTTCTTACCACAGTGATTCCTGCTGCTGCTTCTTGCCTTAACTATATTCCTGCACATTCCCCTTCACCCTTTCCCTTCCCAGCACAACAACACCATCCATGCCCTGTTGTCTAAATCCCTTCTTGACTTCCCTAATTGCCCCCCTGGGTGTCCATGTCTTTAATTACCTCTGGGAGAATGTGCCAACTGCTTCGAAATTCACTCGAGGGACCCTTCAGCGATATTTTGGGATCATCAGCCCTTTTGCCGGGAACCCTTCTTGGCTTTCCCTTTTCCACCCTGCATGGGTGCCCTGCCATGTTTACTCCCTGAAGATCCCAGTGTCCTCCCTGATGAGATTTTCAGTGTTCTCTCCCTGCCAACTCCACAGACCCCCCTGATCTGTCGCTCCTGTTCTGTGTCCTGATCATTCCCCTCTTAATATGCACTCCACTTCTGTCTGGAAGGATCCACAGAGCTCTATTAAGTCTTTGTTCTTTTCCAAGTTGGTGAATTTAGCAGGTCCTTGGCTGAGAAGTGTCGTCAGTTAATAACAATTTCTGGAACTGAGGGCTTCTTCTGTCCCTTCCTTATGTCCAAGTTTCTGGCCCTATCTCCAAACAGATTCCCAGCATCTGTTTGTAAAGACACTTAACTCTTCTTCCTTCCATGGGGGTCCCCTGTTTGTGGGACATCCTTATGATTTAGAAGTGGTTTTGGCTGAGTCTGGATATTTGGTGAGTTTTTGATCTGTATCTTGATGTTTGGAGGACTTTTGAGCTGAATCTTGATGTTTTGGAGGTTCTTACAGAAACAAGGTTCCCAATGATTTCCTGAGAGGAACTTGCGCAAGGAGGAACTCCCTGCCTGAAGTGCTCCCCTCTTGTTTCTCCCCAAACCAGGATTTGTGGGCAGGACAGAGGCGGCTGCGCTGTCCCCGGGCCTGTGTGGGAAAATTGGCATAGCCAGAGGTTTCTGTGCCCGAAGGAGCCAGAGGAGTCCTGTAAAAGTGACTTTAATCATGAACAAACAGAGAGGCCATGCAGCATTTGCCATGTGGTCACTCCAATTGTTGTAGAACGCAGCCTCCTTTTTATCCTGATTTTCCCTTCTGCGTCTCCCTCTCCCTTTGCCCAGAGGCGAAAGTCCTTGCAAAGTTCAGACTTCCCGATTCACCTGTGTCACCTTTAAAGCTCTCCTGGTTTTGCAAAATGGAATCTGAAGGTGAACTTTGAAAAACCCATATACCAAAATTTTGCCTTTACTAGGAGCCACACACAAAATCATTCCAAAGCAATCAAGGTTTTTCTACTTCTTCTCCTGGGACTAGAACTTGATTCTCATGTTCCTGGTCCCAACCTAACCGATAATAAAAATCTGGATTATTGCAAAAAATTATTCTAACAGTGTCATCTTGTCACGGGAACTGTGAGAAAAACCAAAACTCTCCAACAATACTGTTAGAGAGTCAAGGCATTACTTGATTCTGGCCAGCACAGGAAACAGAAATAATTTCATCCACACATAGCCCGGTGTGCAGAGAAAATCATTCCATGACATGTGAGTTTTACTGGGTTTTTCCAGAACTTTTTACACTGAACCGATAGAAATCCATTGGTTTGATGTTCATTGCTTCCAAGTTGCTGAGTTCTCAGGATTTGATTTCCTGTTGGACCCGGATTTCTTTTCCTCTGATGTTAATTAGGTCTGCACTCCTGGAATTCCTTCTCAGCCTTTTCCAGACCAGGTGTCTGCAGCTCTTCCAGGGGCAGTGTCTGGGGTGGGTGTTGGTTGCTGTTTGCTGCTGGTCGTTGATGTTCTGTGGATGGTCGTTCTCTCTGTGGGGATCTTTTGGGCTCTTCCCAGTCTCGTGAGATGTTCAGCTCATCTCTGCTGAGTGGTGTAACATCCCTTCAAATAAAACCTTTAAAATTCCTTTCCCCAGGGCAAAGGCAAACCCAGCCTGAGTGGAGAAATCAAATAAAAAACCATATTAAAGTCGGTCTATTTTCCAGCCATCTAACCCCATCCAGCCCAGAGTGTGAGTCTGGCTGAGCCCCAGAGTGGAATTCTCCCGTTGTCTCCCCAGCCCCTGTGGCAGTGCAAGCACAGAAAGCCCTGAAGCTGCAGCAGTGGCAGCAAGGATTGGCCCGCAGTGCCTGGAGATGCCAAGGGAGGGTGCCCAGGCAGAGCATTCCAGCAGAGGATCTGTGGGCAGGCACAGGGGCTTCCCCTGCTGTGGAGCCCTGGCTGCTGCTCCCTTGCCTTCAGTGCAGGCTCTTCCTGCAGCCGGGAAGTCCACATCTCGGGGGCTTCAGAGACCCTGAGCCCAGGGTGAGGGGTCCCCCCGTGTTCAGCTGTGCTGGGGCTGCTTCTGTGCTCAGGGACATTTGGGATGGGCCACAATGCCACTTGGCCACCAGTGGTGCTTCTTCCCACTCCTTGGGCAGGACCCGATGTCCTGGTTGGATGTTGTGAGCAGCAAAAGTCCCAAGGCAGGGTCTGTGCCAGCCGAGATTCCTGTGGGAGAGATTTCACAGCAGACAGGATTCTGGCCACAGACTGCTTTAAATATCTATCCCTTATCTCCACCCTGCACGTGGTGGAGAATTACCAGGGTAAGGAATTCCAAACACCAGTTCCAAGGGACATAACTGAGTATCTGCCCTGGGTCTGGCTCTTATTCTTGGCAAAGCCAATGGCAAAAGCTGTACCCATGGCATCTTGGTTTCTATCACCAGCTTGCAAAGGTGTTTCTTTATTTCCCCACTCATTCTTTCTACCTGAGCTGAGCTCTGAGGGTGCCAGGGGTTGTGGAGCTCCCATTGTGTCCCTAAAGCTGCCATAACCCCCTGAAGGATCTTTCCTGTAAAATGAGTTCCCCATCTGAGACTATTGCTTCCACAATCCCTTCTCCTGGAATTGTTTGTTTTAGAAATACCTTAATAAGTGAGGCAGTGATGACTGAAGCAGTCAGAGTTGCTTTTGGCCACCCAGTTAAGTGCCATGGTGTTAGCAGAAGATATTGAAGCCTTCCTGCTCAGGGCATTTCAGTCCCAGGCTCTCACAAGCACACACAGCTCTGCTGGTTGAGCTGACCATGTGGGTGGTCACCTGTGCTTTGCCTGACTCCCTTTCTTAACTAATAGCATGTCTTGTAACTCTTTTCCCTTCTCCTGCCCTTGAAGTCCCATCCCTAAACAAATTTTCTGCTGGCTTTACAGACCTCCCTGATCTGTCACTCGTCTGTCTCCTGGACACTCTCGGGTGCCCAATCAATCCCTGGTGCCGCCGCCACCCAAGGGAGCCGATCACCCAAACTGGGTGAGGCACCTTCAGCTCCACTCACTGCCCATCGCCCTTGGTGTTGGAAGGAATTCCAGAGGATCTCCAAGGTGTGTGGAAAAATTCCCATCACCAGAGGTTTGTGTCCACAGAAGAAAGAGACGAGTCCTGTACAAGTAATTTCATTCATTTAAAAAAGGGAGAGGCCATGGGACATTTCCCATGGGGTCTCCAGTTTTTGGACGACGCAGCCTCCTTTTCATCCTAATTTTCCTGGCTGCATCTCCCTCTCCCTTTCCCCACTGGCTGAAGGACTTGAGAGGTACAGACTTCCCAATGCACCTACCACACACCCCCTTAATATGCACCCCAATTCTGTCTAGGTAGGGATATTCACAGCTCTGTTCAGTCTTTGTTCCTCTTGAAGTTCATGAACTGAGCAGGACCTTGGCTGAGCAGCAGTCTGTGTGGTCAGTTAATAACATTTTCTGGAACTGATGGCTTCTTCTGTCCCTACCTTATGTCCAAGTGCCTGGCCCTATCTCCAAGCAGATTCCCAGCATCTGTTTGTAAAGACACTTTCCACTTCTTCCTTCCCTGGGGGTCCCCCGTTTGCGGGATATCCTTATGATTTAGAAATGTTTTTGGCTGAATCTGGATATTTGGTGAGTTTTTGATCTGTGTCTTGATTTTTGAAAGACTTTTGGGCTGAATCTAGGTGTTTTGGAGATTCTTACAGACACAAGGTGCCCAATGATTTCCTGAGAGGAGCTTGGGCAAGGAGGAACCCCCAGCCTAAGGTGTTCTCCTCTTGGTTTTTCCCTTTAACTGGGGTTTGTCGTTCCAAAGGAGTGCCTGGATGGAGGAGGAGGAAAAGCCCCAGAGATCCCGCAGGAGGAGGGGCTGCAAACCCAGCCCAGGGAGCTGCGAGGAGGAAAGACCCTCCCTGTGCCAGGAGGGCGGCCGGAGATCCAGACAGAGCTCAGAGCTGGAGGAGAAGCCTGATGAAGGGAAGAAGCCCCACAAGTGCTTGGAATGTGGAAAGGGTTTTAGCCAGAGCTCCAACCTGATGCGGCACCAGGTGATCCACACTGGGGAACGGCCGTATGAGTGTGGGGAATGTGGGAAGAGCTTCAGCCAGAGCTCCAACCTGTCCCGGCACCAGAGGATCCATACTGAGGAACAGCCCTATAAGTGTGGGGAATGTGGGATGAGCTTCAACCTCAGGTCCAGCCTGGTTCAACACCAGAGGATCCACACTGGGGAAAAGATCTACGAGTGTGGGGAATGTGGGAAGAGCTTCAGCCGGAAGGGCCACCTGATCCAGCACCAGGTGATCCACACTGAGGAACAGCCCCACAAGTGTGGGGAGTGTGGGATGAGCTTCAGCCATAAGGGCAGTCTTAGGCAACACCAGATGATCCACACTGGGGAAAAGCCCTACAAGTGTGGGGAATGTGGGAAAAGCTTCAGAGAAAGCTCGGCCTTTATTCAGCACCAGGCGATCCACACTGGGGAAGGACTCTACACCTGCTTGGAATGTGGGAAGAGCTTTGGATGGAGCTCCAGCCTGAGAAACCACGAGCGCATCCACACTGGGGAGAGGCCCTACATGTGTCCCGAGTGTGGGAAGAGGTTTCCGACCAGCTCTGATCTCCTCAGACATCAGCGGATTCACTCGGAGGAGAGGTCCTTCCGCTGCCCTGACTTTGGGAAGGGCTTCAAGCAGAACTCACACCTCGCTGACCACCAGCGCATCCACACCCGGGAGAGGCCCTACGAGTGTCCTGAGTGCGGGAAGAGCTTCTCAGACAGGCCTAACTTGACCAGACACCAACGGAGGCACCACTAAGGGAAGCCCTGGGAGTGCCCTGAGAGTGGAAAGAGCTTCATGTACTGCTCCAGCTCCATCCCCCGTGGGAGGATCGGTGTTGGATGATCCCCAGTGACCCCATTGGGCAGAGCCCTGCTGATCTGTGTTGGGAGGACACCTGGCTGGGAGGGCTATACATCTTTATGTCTCCCTGTGGGCACCTGGATGAACGCAAGGTCAGGAACATCCATCACAGACTGTTGCAGTGTGCCTTTAAGGCTTTCAAGGTGACCCCTCTTTTGGAGATTCTTTCTCTCCCCCGGGGGTAGGTTTTTTCTCAGCCAACCCTGAAGGAATGATTATAATACACTGGGTTTACCAAGCAACCTGCGATTCTGCAGGGGCCAGCCATCGAAGGAATTGACCAGGGCAGAAAGGGCACACCCCTCCTCACAGGTGATTTGACCTTTAGGCTGCCCTTTAGCCCTCGGGTCACACCCTGTCCCTCTCTGATAGGTAGGCTGTCTGCCCTCCCCCATCCCCCTCTCAGCTAAAAACCCAGGACAAGCACATGTTCGGGGTTCTGCTCAGGGAAGTCACACGGTTCAGAACTGCTGCTGTAACTGGAATAAAATCTCTGGACAAGATCCATTTCCTTTCTCCACTGAAAGTCCAACCTCTCTGAAGGAGTCACACTGGATTTCATCTTGCTACATTTATCTCCCTGCTGCTCCTGGGTCCCAGGCTGCCTGAAACAAGCCTAGACTTGTCTGAGGAGTCTGTGCCTGTGCTGGAGTGCAAGGAGAGTATCCTTTTGGGACAAACCACGAGGCTGCTCTCGTAGCACAGCTACCACACAAACTCCACAAAATAGCAGTGATTAATTCGCTGTTATATCTGGCGCCCAACATGGGGCTGAAAAGACACAGCCATCTGACCCCACGTGGCCACAGAGAAGGTTTGGAGAGCTTCGCGTCTGCTGGGATACTCCGGTATCATCGGTCACCAGTAGAGACTGAGATTTATCTCTGAAAATAAGATTCGTGGACGTGAAGTGCCTGTTGGAGTTCATCTCCTTTTTAGTGAGCTTGGACTCTGAGAGGATGAACAGGACAGCTTCTCTAAGCTCCAGAGAAGTCCTGTTTCCAGTGGAGATTCCCTCAGACCCGAGCACTGCTTTGCACTGGACTCTGGTGAGTAACTCTCTCCACAACAGGCCAGGGGGGGCTCTCAGGGTTTTTCCTTTTTGCCCTGCTCAGGGCATGGGTGGCTGTGCAGCTGATCGGACAGGGTAGAGAGAGAGGGACCAGTATCTCTCCTGATCACGCTGGTGTCTTTTATTTAAAAGCGGCGCCATAATCCAGGCAGCTGCGTGCCTGTGGCGAGGCACACATGACTGCTGGCTGCTGTGTTCAGGAAAAGCCGGCTGCTTTCGTTTCTCCTACTCCAGTTTTTTTTCCGTGTGCAGAGCTTGGTTTTGCTTTCATTTTCTTGGTCTGTGTGTAGTTGTGGTGTGCCTTTAACATCTAAAAATGGGAGCTAAACTTAGCACAGCACAAAAGGAAACTTATAATCATATTTTTGCAATTCTAATTAGAGGAAATGTTTAGTTTTCTAAGAAAAAGTTGAAACAGTTTGTGCTTTGGCTTTTTGCAAATATCCCTGACACCTCTCCTGAAAATGTTTATGAGATCGCGTTCTGGGATGATGTGGGAAAAAAAATTCATAGATTTGGGGAAGCAAGGCAGTTCATATGCAAAATTAGTAGTTTTTGGACTACAGATAAGATCAGCCTTGATGAAACGAAATGGAGAAAAAGAAAAGCCAAATCACAATGAAACTTTGCATGTTTCTTCTGCTCCCCCTCACCCTGACCCTAAAAATACTACCCCGAAACCCAGTGCTTTAAAAAATGAGACCCAGCCCCCTCACCCATGTGGTTCTGGCAAAACTGCATGGGATCCTTCCCAACCCCCTGCTTCCCAACCCCCAAATCCCCAGGTGTGTGTTAGATTTCCTGAAAATTCTGACTCCAAACCTGTTTCCAAACCCCAAAATCCCCATGTGTGTGTTAAACTTGCTGAAAATGCTAATTGTAACTGTTTCACAATCCCAAAACACTGAAAATGGAGGCGGCCACATGGCACATTGTCTTCCTTTGTCTTCCCCCTGCCAGGAGGCAAATTTGCAATCCAAAAATCCCTCCTCAGCTTTCACCCCTCCCCAGCCTCCTGGCACCCTCCGTTCCCCCACCCTCCTGGCATCTCCCTCAGCACCGCCCCTTTACTCCTCACTGGGAGTGGCCACAGATGTGATGTCACCCACCCACAGGAATGTGCCCACCCCTTGCCAGCCTCAGGTACCTGCCCCCTGTTCCCACGGTCCCCCCCACCCCCTTTTCTCACAGCCCCTCCACCTGCATCCCTGCTGCTTCCACCCCAAATCCCCCTGCTGCTTCAACCCTCTGCCCCCCTGCTCCTCCAGCCCTCTGCCTTCAAGCCCGTACAGTCCCCTGTCTCCCAACCCCTCCACCATCGTCCCCCATACGCCCTTCACCCCTCCTGCCCCTGCCACCAACCCCCCTGTTTCCCATGCGCCCCTGCCTAGCTCCCACAGCCACCATACACCCACTGCTGGTCCCCACACCCCTGCACCTGCTTCCACTGCTTTCTATTTAAAAGATGGGGAGCTAGGAACCCCAACTACACCTCAAGGTCCTGTTATCTCACTTGCCCCAGTTACATATCACCGAACTAGTGGAGGTGGAGTTGCTGATGCTAATTGGAAGCCTTTCTCTTGGCAAACAATAAAAGATCTCTGCAAAATCCATAAAGAGTATGGAAGAGACAGTCCATACTTCCATGGACTTTTAAATGCTGAGCACAAACTGTGGCAGCCCCATTTGACATTCGACAGCTCTTTGCAAGCCTCATGTCTTCTACAGAGTTTAAACTCTGGGAAGCAGCATTGGAAAAAGCTGCTACAAGAAGCCCTTCCAGAGCTTCTCAGAGATCCTCAAACAGCAGTAGATGTAAATGGTTTGCCAATTATCTTAGAGCATCTCTGCGGGGAGGGTCCCTGGCCTCTCGCTCCCACACAGGCAGCAGAGATCCCCCTGCCTGTCCTTGAGATGATCAAAGAGGCTGCTGAAAAGGCTTTTTATACGCTGCAACCCGATGGTCCCCTTGAGCCATATGTTAACATTAGGCAACAGCCATCAGAGCCTTTCCTAAAATTTGTAGAAAGGCTGACCAGAGCCACGTCAAGAAAGAGAATGCAGGGGAGGAGGTTTTAGAGGTAGTGGCATTTATTAATGCAAATGAGCAATGTAAAGCTGCCATTCTAAGTTTGCCTCTAGAACCTACTCCCACATTACAAGATATGCTTCAAGTTTGTAACAGGAAAGTGCCTCTGATGACTGTGACAGCAGACACCAGACCAAAACAGCTGCCGAGACCACATCAAAGGATCGCCGTTGCCAGCCCAGCCCCCCTTCCAACAACACCGCAGCACGCTGGGCAGCAACGGAGACCGGCACACATCAGCCCCATGAAACCGTGCTTGCTTTGCAAGGCCTTTGGGCACTGGGTTAACCACTGTCCAATGAAAAAACAACTTGAGGATCTTAATCCAAACAGGGGAAAAGAACTACAAGCACATTCAGGGGGTCAACAACAAAAAAACTAAATGATCAAAGCTTCTCTGTTCAGCGTGCAAAAATAAGTGGAACAGAGGATAAGAATGGGGAAGGGGAAAACATAAACAAACCTATTCTAACCACTAATTCTATGTATGAGCCTTTCAGGTTGCAGCTGACAGAACCACTCCACCTAAGTGACACCAATTAGCATTTTGTCTCTGTGGACCCACAACAGCATGGTAATTGGCAGCGAATTAATAGTGCGTACATCATCACTGGGGACACCAAATACACACCACAAGAAATTGCAATCGCTCCAGGTCTCATGTCATCAGACACCAAGCGTTTCTATCTCTGCCTGCACTGTGTTCACCCACCCCTGTTGCTTCCCAAAGGACAAATCATAGCTCAAGCCATCCTGAGAGGAATACCATCCCAAGGTGCCAGGAAGCAGGGACCCACAGTAGCCCGGGTCCATGCCATCGGGAAGGGCAACCCCAAAATCTGGTGTCATGTCAAAGGGGGTGGGGAATCTAAACACATTAAGGCCCTTTTGGACACAGGAGCAGACTGCACGGTTATCCCTACAGAGATCTGGCCATCACACTGGCCTTTGCAAAACATAGCTGGTCATGTTCAATGTATAGGAGGTACGCAATTGGCAAAACAGTCCAAGAGCATCGTCCAAATTGAGGGCCAAACGGACAATTGGCAAATCTCTGTCCGTTTGTTTTAAACTACTCAGAGCCCTTGTTGGGGAGAGACCTGATGGCCCAGTGGGGAGTCACCATTAACATCCCAGACTCTCCACAGAATTTTTGGGCAGCGGTCACTGAATAGCGCTCTACCCAAAAGCTGAATTGGAAAACAGACACACCAGTCTGGGTAGAACAGTGGCCGCTTAGCAAACAAAAGCTGAAGGCGCTTGAGGAGTTAGTGGATGAGCAATTGGCAAAAGGTAACATTGTGGAGACCATGACTCCATGAAACTCCCCAGTTTTTGTCATCCAAAAAGCTGACAAAGGAAGGTGGCGGCTCCTCCACAATCTCCGACAAATTAATAATGTCATTTAAAGCATGGGATCTCTCCAACCTGGAATGCCATCCCCAGTGATGCTCCCCTGTGATGGTTTAAGGCCAATTTGGGAGGAGAACTCCCAGGGAAACCCTCCCCCCCACTCTGTTCGGGAGAAAAAACTCCTCAGAGAGAGAATGGAAAGAAACCTGTTTATTAGTCCAGCAAAGCACTCCCTCAGCACAATAAATTGAACAGTACTGGATGATGAATTAGGGAAAAACAAAGTCCCTCCTGTAGGTGGTTTTTGCTCTCAATTCTTTCCAGTGCTGGTGGACGTTGCTGCACCGGATCCGTCCCAGTGGGTTCTGGTGCCAGCTCCCCGGCGCCCTCCCCGGGTCCTCAGTCTGGAGGGGGAGGTTTGAACAATTCCAAAAAAAAACAGGCAGGAAGAAAAGGAAAAAAAAAAACAAAAAAAAAGGGAAAAAAAGGAAAAAAAGCAAAAGCTTCTCAGCTCTAACTAAGGTAAACTAGCTACAAGCAAAAGCAAAGCGAAAGTGAGTGCTGCAAGGAAAAAAAAAACTGCCTCTCGGTGCCAGTGACTCAGTTCTCAAGGCCAGTCTGGAGATTCCTGAAAACAAACTGTGCACTTTCTCCCCATTTACTCTCAGATCCAACATAAACCAAACAGACGATTGGGGATACAGTGTAAGGTCAACCCAGGACATCCGCCAAAATAGGAATGTGGCAGTGATTGATAGCAAAGATTGTTTTTTCTAAATTCCCCTACACCCTGACAATGCCCTGCGTTTTGCATTCTCGGTTCCAACCATTAACTGAGAGGCCCTTAGGAGGTGCTACCACTGGAAAGTCTTACCCTAGGGGATGAAAAACAGCCCTGTAATATGCCAGTGGTACGTCTCCTTGTTGTCCCCAGTGCGTGCAGCAGCAGAGAAAGCCATCATTTATCACTACATGGATGACGTCTTGGTGTGTGCCCCCAATGAGGATCTACTCACCCACGCACTTGACCTAACAATAAATGCATTGGTTGTTGCAGGGTTCGAGCTCCAGGAAAAGAAAATTCAAAAGATGCCACCTTGGAAATACTTGGGCTTAGAAACTGGAAAGAGGGCCATTGTTCCTCAAAAATTGGAGATCAAAAACAAGATCAAAGCCCTTGCGGACGTCCATCAGTTATGTGGGTCTTTGAATTGGGTAAACCCCTGGCTAGGTCTGACCACTGAAAACCTGGCCCCTCTTTTCGATTTATTGAAGGGGGGAGAGGAGCTGAGTTCTCCTAGAGTTATTACCCCCGAGGCATGGAAAGCTCTAGAAAAGGTTCAAACAGTCATGTCCACAAGACACACCAACCGATGTCAGCCTGATCTGCCATTCAGATTTATCATATCAGGTAAGTTGCCACACCTTCATGGAATAATTTTCCAGTGGGAGCAAAAACAAACACCTAAGGCAAAAGATTCACCTCAGAAGGACCACGACCAGAGGGACCCTCTCTTGATCATAGAATGGGTTTTCCTCAGTCACCAAAGGTCCAAAAGAATGACAAAGTCACAAGAGCTTGTGGCAGAACTGATTCAAAAAGCCAGAACCTGGATCAGGGAGCTGGCCAGATGTGATTTTGAGTGCATTCACATTCCAATCAGGCTAAAATGGGGCCAAATTTCTAAGGCAATATTAGAACATTTGCTTCAGGAAAATGAAGTTCTGCAGTTTGCTCTGGATTCCTACCCAGGACAAATTTCTATTCATTGGCCTGCCCACAAAATTTTTGAGGAAGGAGTTCAATTCACTCCAAAATTAGAAAATGTCCAGAGCAGGAGACCTTTAAAAGCTCTAACCATCTTTATGGATGCATCCGGGAGATCCCACAAGTCTGTTATGAGTTGGAAGGATCCCAAAACTCAGCAGTGGGAGACAGATATTGCTGAAGTAGAGGGTTCACCCCAGGTTTTTGAGTTGGCTGCAGTCGTTAGGGCCTTTGAAAGGTTTCCTGAACCGTTTAATTTGGTCACTGATTTGGCCTATGTGGCAGGAGTGGTATCCAGAGCAGATCAGGCCATACTACAGGAGGTGTCTAACATTGCACTTTTTGAGTTGCTCTCAAAGCTAATAAAGTTAGTCTCCCACCGAGAGCAACCATTTTATGTGATGCATGTCAGGTCACACACCGATTTGCCAGGGTTCATCGCTGAGGGTAACAGAAGGGCAGATGCTCTTGCTGCACCTGCAGAGATGGCCCCACTCCCAAACGTTTTTGAGCAGTCAAAAATCAGTCACTAGCTTTTCCATCAAAATGCATCTGGCCTAGTTTGTCAGTTTCCCATCACTTGAGAGCAGGCCAGAGCAATTGTAACCACATGCTCCTCTTGCCAGCAACATGCAGTCCCTACACTAAGCGCAGGAGCAAACCCGAGGGGTTTGAACAGTTGTGAAGTGTGGCGACAGATGTAACACACATACCATCATTCAGACGGCAAAAATTTGTTCATGTCTCTGTGGATACCTTTTCTAGAGAGATCTATGCCTCTGCCCACACAGGAGAGTCATCTTCTGATGCCATCAAGCACCTCTTATAGGCTTTCTCCTTCATGGGCGTCCCCAAGGTCTTAAAAACTGATAATGGGCCCAGTTACAGATCCAAGGAGTTCCGGAGCTTCCTGCAGCAATAAGGAGTAGAGCACAAAAAAGGCATCCCCTACTCCCCGACTGGTCAAGCTGTAGTGGAAAGGACCCACCGTGAGATTGAAAGAGACCTTGACCAACAACATCAGGTCCTAAAAGTAGAACCAGAGCACTGTTCACATTCAATTTTCTGAACTGTTCCTTTGATAACCTCAACCCACCGATTGTACGGCACTTTGGGGGGAGCAGTCAGCTGTCAGTTAAAGAAAAGCCTCCTGTCATGATAAAGGACCCTGAAACTTGGGAAACACAGGGACCTTACAAACTGGTTACTTGGGGACGTGGATACGCCTGTGTGTCCACCCCCTCCGGGTTAAAATGGATTCCATCAAAATGGGTAAGGCCCTACATTCCTAAGGTCTCAGGGAAACCTGCAGAAATGCCCCAAGTTACCAATGCTGCCTGGAGGAGAAAGAAACGCCATGTATGTCCCCTGAATGGAATTCCAATAATACCTCATACATGAAACAGCCTGTAATATTTATCTGTTTTAAGTTTTCTTTTACTGGTTCAGATCCTGCTGTCCATGTGCAGTTTCACAGCACCATGAGACCAAGTCTGCTCCTCGCCCTGCTTGTCATCATTCTACCAGCGAGTTCATGGATAGTCCCTCAGCCAAAAGCAAACATATGGACAACTTTGGCCAAAGCCCTTGGGCAAAATCATATCTGTCTCTAAGAATTTGAAGGACTTTGTTGTCTCTACCTGTCACCGAAAGCAGAGAACATCAATGCCACGATCGACAAGATGAAAGACATGGTAAATGACATCGAGAGAGAGAGACAACTGGCTGAGTGCACTATTCAAGAGCTGGGGATTCTTGGGCTGGGTGGGATCAGTGCCGAAAACTGTGGTTATTGTGTTATTCGTACTGGTTATTGTTATGGTTATTGTTGGTATCGCTTGTGGCTTGATCAAGCGCGTGGTTTATAAGTTACTTTCAAGCTCACCTCCCCCCCTTGAAATTTGCCATTTAGAAGCCCTCAGCACACCCATAGAAAACTTGGAGACCTTGCCTGAAAATACTAGCATGCCTGAAAAAGAGGAGCCCATTTACCAGTTTTGGTTCAGCAAAAATTCTGCCCCCCAAACCCAGTCGTCTTCTTTTTAACAAAAACAGGGGGAGATATTGCGGTGTGCCTTTAAGGCTTTCAAGGTGAGCTCTCTTTTGGGGGTTTTTCCCCTCCCCCAGGGTAGCTTTTTCCCAGCCAGCCCTGAGGGAATGATTATAATACACTGGGTTTACCAAGCAACCTGAGATTCTGCAGGGGCTGCCCATCGAAGGAATTGGCCCGGGCAAAAAGGGCCCACCCCTCCTCACAGATGATTTGACCTTTAGGCTGCCCTTTAGCCCTCGGGTCACGCCCTGTCCCTCTCTGGTAGGTAGGCTGTGTGCCCTCCCCCATCCCTGTCCCCCCAGGTAAAAACCCAGGACAGGCACATGGCCAGGGTTCTGCTCAGGGAAGTCACACGGTTCAGAACTGCTGCTGCACTGGAATAAAATCTCTGGACAAGACTCCTAAGCAGATCCGTTTCCTTCTTCCACTGATTCGTCCCACCTCTCTGAGGGAGCCACGCAGGATTCATCTTGCTACATTTATCTCGCCGCTTCACCCTGGGTCCTACGCTGCCTGTAACAAGCCTAGACTTGTCTGAGGGGACCGTGCCTGTGTTAAAGTGCAAGGAGAGTATCCTTTTGGGACAAACCATGAGGCTGCTCTCCCAGCACAGCTACCACACAGACCCCACAAAATAGCAGTGACTAATTCGCTGTTATATAGAAGTTTTGGATCGTTTCCATAGTGGGGTTAATTGTCCAATTACACTTCAGGTGATGACGTCCCAGATCACTCTCCTCAATTTGCTGCTGTTTGCACTTTTTGGGCCCGAAGCTGCAGCAGTGCCCTTCGTTCTGGGGCTGGAGAAGGAATTGCTTTGTCTGAGTGAGCTCTGAGGAGAACTTGCTCACACTTTGTCTGAAATTCAGAGTCCCACACCAGTGCAGTGCAGAATCTGGAAAATATAAAAGCTAAACCTGAAGGCATCAATTCCTTCCTTTAGAGGCTTGACAAGGCCTTTACCTTGTTGAGTCTCTATTCTGAATATCTACTAATAATAGGTATTTAATAACAAATAAGTAACTAATAATCGGTATTTAATAAGAGGTAGGTAATAATAGACACCAATGTAAGAGACCATCACGACCGCCGCTCGTGTTAGCGGATCGTGACAGTATTTAATAACAGGTAAGGAACAACAGTAAATAAGTAACAATAATAAATATCTAACAACAGTAAATAACTAATAATAGTAAAAACTAACAACAGTAAATATCCAACAACAGTTAAATATCTAATAGTAAAGAAATACCTAACAATAAATAAATAAATAAATACCTAGTAACAGTAAATATCTAGCACTAAATATCTAGTAAAAGATAAATATCCGGCAATAGCAAATAAATATAAAAGATTAATAAACAACAACAATAATAATAAATAAGAAACAATAATAATCAACAATAATAAACATCTAACAGCAGTAATGTTTTGCACAGTTGGCTATCATGCAAAGAAGAATGATGATTATCACGAGCAGTTTTTTAGGCACAGAAGAGGAATCATTTCAAGCGTGTTTTCATCTGCATCAGTGCAAGTGTGTCCAGCCCTATGGGTCTGGGTAGCACAATGTAATTCTGGAGTTTCTGCAAGGTGGAACCTAAAGCCATCAGATATCTCTGCAAATCAAGCTTCCCCACTGTCAGGTGATTGAAGTGACAGGGAATCCATGGTTTGCATCATGATGCCCATTTTATTGAACACACTGCTGGTTTATATATCTTTCAAGGATGAGTTAAAAAAACCTACTTGCTTAAGCAATAACAACCATAAAAACAATATCTATGTTTCTTGATAACATTGCTTAACTATGGGCTAGCAGAGACTTGCACAGATGTCTACATTCCTGCATACCAAGCACACCCTTATCTCTTCCTCCTTCAGAGTCCTGCCTCATCTTGCCAGAGCTTGTGGCCCTCTAGCACATCTGCTTCTGTAATGAATTCAGCAGTACTTTGAGTCCTACTTCTTACATGTTTTCCCACAGCCCTCCATGTGCATTTCCCTTGGAATATCTGGGATCTGATATGGCTGCCATACAGTATTTTATAGGGACTGATGTTGTGAGAAATGTGCATTTCCCCTGGAACATCTGGGATCTGATATGGCTGCCATACAGTATTTCATAGGGACTGAGGTTATCCCTCTGCCCTGGCTGTGTGCAGATTCTCAGTAAAGCCACGGGCAAGGCCTGAACCCGTGTCATGAATGTTTCCTGACAACTTCTGCTAATTTGTGTTCTGAGAGTCCCATTCATACGTTCAACTTCACCACTTGCCTGGGGTCTATCAGGTGTATGCAGATCCCAAGGAATTCCCAAAATCCTCCTCATTTCCTTAACCACTGCTGCAGCAAAGTGTGGTCCCTGTCTGGTGACATCCCAAGGGAACCCTGAACCCCAGAATTCTGTGACAGAGCAAAACTTTCACCACTTCCTTGGCTGTGTTAGTGCAACAGGGGTGAGCTTCCAGCCACCCACTGAAGGTGTCACCAATACCAGTGTGTACTGGTGTCGCTCCTTGCGTGGGAATTTCACCAAATCTCTTTGCCAGGGATCTCCAGGAAGATCCCCTGCCTTTGGCACTCCTAACACAGCTCCTTTCCTCGGGTCAGGGTTGTTCTTAGAGCAGATTTCACATTTGCTCACTACTGACTGGGCAGTGTCAGTCATTCCGTTTCCTATTGCTGCCTTTTTTAGATGTTTCAGAAGATTTTCAACCCTGAAATGTGTGTTTTCATGTTCTCTCTGAGCTAGCTCCCAAAGGATCAGGGGTGGCACTACAACCTGAGTCACTGCTATAACAGCCCAGCCACTTTCTGTCATCTGAGCCTTAGGGAACTTAATTAGGTTGTGGTCTACTTGGTCATATTTTGGGGTGAACACCGACAAATCAATCTCTTTTTGTGGAATTACTGTGAGAATACCTTTTCCTGCAACCCCTCTTGCTGCTTCATCAGCAAAGCACTTTCCCAGTTCCAGAGTGGTTTTCCCTTTTTGGTGACATCTACAACGCATGAGAGCGACTTCTGCGGGCTTTTCAATGCTCTCCAAGAGGGCGAGTATTTGTTCAGCGCGTTTGATTTGATTGCCTGGAGCCTTCAGAAGTCCTCTCTCCTTCCAGGTGGCTCCGTGGGCGTGGACAGCACCAAATGCATATTTAGAGTCAGCCCATGTATTTACCTGCTGTTCTTGGCTTGCTCGAGGCAGAGCTGATCTCATCAATCTCATCCTCCTCCTCCTCGCAGCCCCTCGGGCAGGAGCTGTCCGGCTCTGCTGACTCTGCTGCAATCCCAGCTCTGCTCCCAGCAATCCCAATCCCAGGGAGCGCCGAGCCAGCCTGACCCGGCCGGGGGAGCCGGGCTGTGTCCCTGCGGGCCTTGGTGACGTCATGGCCCCTGCGTTCGGGGTTGCCATGGAAACTGAGGGGGCTGGGAATGCCCGCTCCCCCCGTGGGAGGGCAGAGAGCTCTGCCCCCGCTGCTGCTCGGGGCGGTGCCGAGCCTCACACGCTGCCTGTGCCCTGTGCCTGTGCCCTGTGCCCTGTGCCTGTGCCTGTGCCTGTGCCCTGTGCCCTGTGCTCTGTGCCCTGTGCCTGTGCCCTGTGCCTGTGCCTGTGCCTGTGCCCTGTGCCTGTGCTCTGTGCCCTGTGCTCAGTGCCTGTGCCTGTGCCCTGTGCCCTGTGCTCTCTGCCCTGTGCCCTGTGCCCTTTGCTCTGTGCCCTGTGCCTGTGCCTGTACCCTGTGCCTGTGCCTGTGCCCTGTGCCCTGTGCCTGTGCCTGTGCCCTGTGCCTGTGCTCTGTGCCTGTGCTCTGTGCCTGTGCCCTGTGCCTGTGCCCTGTGCCCTGTGCCTGTGCCTGTGCCCTGTGCCCTGTGCTCTGTGCCCTGTGCCTGTGCTCTGTGCCTGTGCCCTGTGCCTGTGCCCTGTGCCTGTGCTCTGTGCCTGTGCCCTGTGCACTGTGCCCTGTGCCTGTGCCCTGTGCCCTGTGCTCTGTGCCCTGTGCCTGTGCTCTGTGCCTGTGCCCTGTGCCTGTGCCCTGTGCCCTGTGCCTGTGCCCTGTGCCTGTGCCCTGTGCCTGTGCCCTGTGCCCTGTGCTCTCTGCCCTGTGCCCTGTGCCCTGTGCTCTGTGCCTGTGCCCTGTGCCTGTGCCCTGTGGCTGTGCCTGTGGCTGTGCATGTGCCCTGTGCCTGTGCCTGTGCCCTGTGCCTGTGCCCTGTGCTCTGTGCCCTGTGCCTGTGCTCTGTGCCTGTGCTCTGTGGCCTGTGCCTGTGCCCTGTGCCTGTGCCTGTGCCCTGTGCCCTGTGCTCTGTGCCCTGTGCCTGTGCCCTGTGCCCTGTGCCTGTGCCTGTGCCCTGTGCCCTGTGCTCTCTGCCCTGTGCCCTGTGCCCTGTGCTCTGTGCCTGTGCCTGTGCCCTGTGCTCTGTGCCCTGTGCTCTGTGCCCTGTGCCCTGTGCCTGTGCCCTGTGCCTGTGCTCTGTGCCCTGTGCCTGTGCCTGTGCTCTGTGCCTGTGCCCTGTGCTCTGTGCCTGTGCCTGTGCCTGTGCTCTGTGCCTGTGCCCTGTGCTCTGTGCCCTGTGCCTGTGCCTGTGCTCTGTGCCCTGTGCCTGTGCCCTGTGCCCTGTGCCCTCCATTCTGATGCCACAGTGCTGGCAGCACCAGCTTCCACCGCTCTCTGTGACACCACAGCAGTGGCAAAACCAGCTTCTACCTCTCTGTGACACCACAGCAGTTGCAGGGCCAGAATTCCCTGCATTTTGAGGCCTCAGAGCTGGTAGCACAAGCCTTCCCCTTCTCTGCGATACCACAGAGTCACAGTCGATATGTGGCAGCCGACAGGGACACTGCACTCGAGGTGCACCCTGATCAGATTCCTTCCATCATCAGAAGGCTTCAAGTATCAGCGTCTTGTTATTCAAAAGTCTCCCGTACCTTTTTGCTGTAGCCTCCTAAGAGCAGCTCCACACAGCTCTGGCTCTGTCTCTCCTTCAGTTGCGGCTCGCTCCTTCCTGTCCCTGGCACTGCCGCCTGACCCTGTCTGTCCTATGGACAGCAACTCACCTTTGCTGGTCCTTGCATGACCTCCTGTCCCTAGGTCTTCACAGCACAGCCAGCTGACTCCAAGTGACTCTTCCCAGCTAACTCACTCTTTATCACGCCACCCATGACTGTGAGGGCAAGGCTGTTTCTACTCTAGCATAATTCACACAGGTGTAAGATATCAGGGGGAGACTGCCTTCAGCAGCATCTCCTTTTGTCTCCCCACACCACAGTGCTGGCAGCATCCGCTGCCAACTCTCTGTGACACCAGAGTAGTTGGAGAACCAGCATTCCCCTGTGTGACCACAGGGTTAGAAGAACAAGCTTCCAACTCTCAGTGACAACACAGTTGCTGGAGAACCAGCATTCCCCTCTTTGTGACACCACAGTGTGGGCAGAACCAGCTTCCACCACTCTGTGACAACGCAGTGGTGGCAGCAGTACCTTCCAAATCTCTGTGACGCCACAGTAATGGCAGCAGCAGCAGCGGCTTCCCCTTCTCTGTGACACCACAGTGCTGTGAGAACCAGCTTCCATCTCTCTGTGACGTCACAGTGCTGGCAGCACCTGTATCCAGCTCTCTGTGACACCAGAGCGGTGGCAGCACAGGCTTCCACCTCTCTGTGACACCACAGAGTGGGCTGAACCAGCTTCCACCACACTCTGATCACACCACAGTGGTGGCAGCAGTAGCTTCTAAATCTCTGGGACACCACAGTAATGGCAGCAGGAGCATCTAGCTCTCTGTGAAACCACAGCGCTGGGAGCACCTGCACTCCCCTCTTTGTGAAGCAGTAGCTTCCACCTCTGTGGGACACCACAGTGTGGGCAGAACCAGCTTCCACCACACTGTGACACCACTTTGGAGGCAGCAGTAGCTTCCACCTCTCAGTGACACCACAGCAGTGGCAGCACAGGCTTGCACCTCTCGGTGACACCACAATGCTGGCACTACTTACGTTCCCCTGATTTATTAAAAATAGGAATATCGATCTAATACTGATATCTAACTGAGACGGAGAAAAACTCTCTAACAGTTTGAAGTTAGAAAGTGTATGTTTATTGCAGCACTGGGCAGCATGTGGGATAGTTCCCTAAAGGCATACCGCACCTTACAGAAAATCACAAAGCTATTTTATT
Source organism: Phylloscopus trochilus trochilus (assembly GCA_016584745.2). Taxonomy (NCBI): domain Eukaryota; kingdom Metazoa; phylum Chordata; class Aves; order Passeriformes; family Phylloscopidae; genus Phylloscopus; species Phylloscopus trochilus. The sequence continues at coordinate 3,365,205 of WQNJ02000034.1, forward strand.
TACAAAACTGTTGAATATCTAAATTACAAATACATATTCATCACCCTGTTACATCCCTTTCCTCGCTTTGTATGGTAATTAGCAAAAAACCAATTAAGCATGCGTAGTTTGTCCTTTGAAATGGGTCGGTGGTCTCATTTAAGAGGAATGGGTTTAAAGTGAGGAAGTAAAATGACTCTTCATCGCTCTGAACTTTTTACCTTTTCAATGCAAATGGTGACAAATGATTGTTGGTAGAATTCCCATTTCCTTAGGTACAGTGACTTTCAATAAGTTTCAGGATTGGGGAGTCTCTGTAATTGTCCTGTGTCCCTAAACCTATTTATCAGGTTCTCTATTTATTGTTTCAAGCACAGCTAAGCAAACATAAGGTTGACAAGCAATCAGTTATTTGGAAAAAGTTAACTCAAGCCTAGTCTTCCTTAGCTAACTACAAAGCTCTTAATTAACTTCGACAACTATAAGGCTTATTTCTAACTAAAATCTTAATTTCTTTAAAATCTTATATTCTTTAAAATCTATGTCTCATTCCCCACTTCTTCTATGAGATGAGTAAATTTTTTTACTTAATATGTAGATTCTTTTTCATTTACTTAAGACATATGTCTAGTATTTTTTAAGACTAAACTATATGCTTTTGACAGTGAGGCTAAGGCTGCTATCTGTCGCAGCATCTTCTAATTTTAAACAAGTATTGCAATAGACAAAATTAGACTTATACTAACTAAAATGAGCAGTACAACAATGGGATGAACTAGAGCATTAAAAATGCCAGTTGCTGTGGGTGACTATCTAAAAAGCACGTCTCACTAATGATGAGACAGGTGTCTTTTAAACTGCTTAAAGACCTCTTTAATGGTGTCTGAGTCATGGTGTATCGTGATCAAAGTTTTTCTTCTTGCATCTCTAACTTCTCTCAAAATTTGTTTCAATTCATGATGCTCTAATAATTGGGCTACTAAAGTCAAATTTATTTTTATTGGCACAGGCACAATTTTTTGTACAGTAGCTAGATTGGCTTTTATATATTGATGTGATATTACAGGTGCCCGATAGAAAAAATCACATCTTTTAATTTTAACAAAATTACAAACACACAAATTGTATTGGGTCTCGTTTACTATTAAGTTGTTTATCATTATGGTGGGGCATGCGGTTTGGAGACAAGCACATTTTTGTCTTACATATACAAGCAGGGTTGTCTGATTGTCTGAATGCGTTTCAAAGTGGCAAATGCTCTGGTCCGTATCTAAACATGTGTCTTTATCTCTTTCTAGTGTTTCTTCACAGATGTACTCCAATTGTTTTTTTATTGAACAAGGCTCTAGATTAATTGTTTGCCACTTTTTTTCAATTTCTTGTGCTTACATTTTATGTCTAGAAGGGTACAATACAGTCTCTTCATGGTTTAGTCTTAAAGGGACTATTGGGTGAATTAAGCTTATGGATGCATTGTGTATGGTTAAAACAAAAGCTGTTACTATGCTAGTTATGGGGTTGTAAGTAAAGTTAACTAAGACACACCACGACTGGAGTTCTTTTTCTATGTCAGATGCATTATCTCAAACAATTTCGCGAATTTCAGCAGGAAACGTTCTTTCTCTACTTTCTCGTATAACTGCAGCAGCTACTGACTGCATCTATAGTTGTGCTTGAGTGCATCTAAGAGCTAATGAGATGTTTTTACTGGCTGTGCTAAGTGCATTAATTATCACCTCATGATCTCGTTTTTCTGTGCTTTCTCATTCTGGTAGTACTTTAGACAACTTTTAATGACTATTACTTAAAGTTAGTAAGGAGGATTGTAACGGCTGTTGTAATTTAACTAAATTACTCTTTACAGTAGTTAACTTATTTATTAACACTTTTGAATCTATTGTGTTTAGCACTCTCAACTCTGTCTTAAGTAACTTAGTAAAATTTTTCTTTCTCTTAAGGTTGGAGGGTATACGTTTTTGGAGCTAAGTAGTTTAATCTATAAAGGGATTTCTGAGAAATGGGGCACACTCTGGCTGAATGTCAGAGGCATTTACTTGCATTTTTATTTTTACTTGCTTTAAAGACTATTTTGGGTTAACTAATAGCTTTTGTATTTTTGTTTTTTTAATGGCGTAAGGCTTAATTTTGGTAATTACAGGGACAATGGGTTTTTCTTCTACTTCTGGGATAACTGGCTTCTCAGTGGGCATAACTTTTTTTGGCACCTTTGGTGTAGTCTTAACTTTATCTTCATGATACTCAGTGCACACTTGAGTAATGTTAAAATTAAGATTATACTTTTTGATTGCACATCTTTTTATTTTGAGCCTAAACTTAGGACACTGAATTAAGCATTTGTCACAACATTTAGAATTAATTCGGATGAGCTTTATGGGAGGATAGTAGGCTTCATGAAATCTATCTTGCACAAATGCATAGCTGCATCTCTAAACGTTTCTCCCTTCTCATAGTTTTGCATTCGTGACTTGTAATAGCAAGTTCAAGGCTCTGCGAGAATGGGGGTCATTGGCTGTTCTCTGGCACTGGTATATTCCAGTTACATTATACTTGCGTGGTACTGTGCTGGCTTTTGCTATGATTACAATAACTACAACACTTACAACTTTTTCTAACATATTTATAACTATTATCAGTCTATTTATTCACTGTTTTGAGTAAGTTTCAGCTTCAGTTCACTGTTGCTTGGTGCAGCTTTCTAGACTCTTTCAGGGGCTTTCTTTACTCTGGAATGATGAATCTAGGCTTTCTGTTCTTTGATCTTGATTGCAGTGAAGGTAGTAAGGAGCACTTGGAATGGCTTTTTTTACTGTAGTTCTAGGGTCTTTTCTGCAAAAGACTTAATATATACATAATTCCCAGGTTGTACATTATGTACTGGTTCATCTAATTTTCTGTTTTGAGCTCTAGCCACACATTTTTCAATCTCTTTCAGTTGTTTGTCTAGAGCTACTATATACCTGCGTAGGGTCTCTTCTTTTACTTGGGCAGGTGTTGCTCTCTCTTGAACTGCATAGGGCTTTCTATATAATATTTCAAAAGGGCTTAATTTTTTTTTTTTTGTCTTTGGCTTTGTCTGAATTCTCAATAATGCAAATGGGAGAGCTTGAGGCCAAGGCAGATTTGCTTTTGTCTCAATCTTACAATTTGTTGTTTAATTAAATAATTCATCTTTTTCACCTGGCTACTAGATTGAGGATGATATGGGGTATGCAGTTCCCAGTCTATCCCCAGGTGGTGGCTAATTTGCTGTACAATTTTTGAAATGAAGTGAGGTCTTCTGTCAGAGGACATAGCGGCTGGAACTCTAAACCGGGGTATTATTTCTTGCAATAGAGCTTTGGTCACTTCTCGTGCTTTAGCTGTTCTAGTAGGGAAAGCTTCTGGCTATCTTGAAAAGGTATCAGTTAATACCAGGAGGTAACGATAACTTTCTTTTCTGGGTAATTTTGTGAAATCAATTTGCCACTGTTGCCCAGGCTCGCAGCCTTTTCTAATCTGACTAAGTTTTGGTTTTGGAGTGGTTTTAGGGTTAGCTCGGAGGCAAAGGCTACACTGACGAGTTACTTGTATCACTGTACTTTGCAATTTTTTGGCTATAATTCTTTCTCTCAAATAGTTATACAGGGCATTTATTCTTCAATGTGTTTTCTCATGTTTTTTTTGCACCAATGGCTATAACAAATAGGAAGGTACTACAAGTTTTTTTTTTTTTTTTGTCACAGCTTACCTTTTTTGATTATACTTTGCTTTTTTTGCTTTAATAAGTTTCTTGTCTTTCTTATTGTACACTGGCTTACTTTTAATTGAAATTTTTCTATCTGGAATCAGTGTTGCTTCAACTGTTTCACTGGGTACTTCTCTTTTGGCTGCGTTTTTTGCTTCTCTGTCTGCTAGCACATTTTTTTCTTCTAATTTAGAGCTCACCTTTTGATGTGCCTTGATGTGCATGATTGCTACTTTCTCGGGTAGCTGCACCGCGTTTAGCAGTCTCAGAATCTCTTGTGAATGTTTGATACTTTTTTTTTGCGAGTTTAACAGTCCCCTCTCCTTCTATATGGCTCTATGTGCATGGACTACTCTAAACGCATACCTTGAATCTGTATAGATTTTAATTTTTTTCTCTTTCGCCAGCTCTAAGGCTCGGATTAAAGTGATTATCTCAGCTTTTTGGGCAGAGGTGTTAGTTGGCAATGGTCCAGACTCTATTACTTTTCTGCTTGTGGTAATTGCATACCCAGCATGTCTCTTTCTACTGACGACATAGCTGCTTTTATCAGTGAACTAGGTCTCAGCATCTTCAATCGGAGTATCTTTCAAGTCTGGGCAACTGGAGTAGGTGGCTTCGATGGTCTCTAAGCAGTCATGAGTTACCGGTTCTCTCGTACTCTCGCTGAGGAAGGAAGCTGGGTTCACAATGTTAGTTACCACAATTTTAACGTCATCTTGTTCTACTAGTATAGCTTGGTACTTCAGGAATCTCTGTGGGGAGAGCTAATGCCCCCCTTTTGCTTCAAGGACTGCAGACACTGTGTGGGACACTAGCACAGTTATTTTTTGGCCTAAGGTAAATTTGCATGCTTTTTGAATGTTTACTGCTACTGCTGCCACAGCTCGGAGGCATCTTGGCTATCCTTTGGCAGCTGTATCTAGTTGTTTGGAAAGGTAGGCTACTGCTCTTCGATATGGGCTTAGGTTTTGTGCTAGTATTTTCAAGGCAATCTCTTGCTTCTCATGGGAAAACAAAAAGAATGGTTTACTCACGTCTGGGAGTCTTAGGGCTGGAGCTGACATGAGGGCCTTCTTTAGCTGGTCGAAGGCCTGGGTAGCTTCTTTTGTTCACTGTAGTTCACTGACTTCGTCCGTGATCAAGGCATATAAGGGTTTAACAAGCAATTCGTAATTATAAATCTACAGTCTACACTACCCTGTCATGCTTAAAAAGGTTCTCAGTTCTTTCACGGTTTGAGGCTTTGGGGTTTGGCATATTGCCTTTTTGCGATCCTGCCCCAAAGTTCTTTGTCCAGCACTCACCTCATAACTCAGATAAATAACTGTTTGCTTCACTAGCTGGGCTTTCTTCTGGGATACTCGGTACCTTTGCAAACTTAAGAAGTTCAGGAGGCTCACCGTCCAGTTCACACAAGTCTCTTGGGTTCGGGTGGCTACCGGAGGTCATTTCCATATTGGAGCAGTTGTCTTTCTCCTGGTGGGGGTTCTCAAGACTCCAAATTTTTGGCAAGCTGCTCTCTAAATATTGTGGGTGAGCTTTTGAACTCTTGTGGCAAAACACACCATGTGAGCTGTGTTTTTCGTCTAGTTTTGGGATTTTCTCACTTAAATGCAAAGATTTTCTGGCTGGCTTCATGGAGAGGGAGGCAAAAGAAAGCATCTTTCAAATCTAAAACAGTAAACCAGGTTAATTTAGGTGTTAAGCGAGTTAGCAATGTATAAGGGTTGGCAACTACTGGATACATATCTTCAGTAACTTTGTTAACAGCTCTCAAATCTTGTACTAATCTATAGGACTCATCAGGTTTTTTAACTGGCAAAATAGGAGTGTTAAAGTTAGATTGACATTCTTTCAGCAGCCCTATTTGTAAAAAGTTTTCTATAATTGGACTGATCTCTTCTCTATCTTCTTTCTTCAAGGGATACTGTTTAACTCTCACTGCCTGTTCCCCTTCCTTAAGCTTGATTTCTACAGGTGACGCATTCTTTGCCCTACTTGGTATATTAGAAGCCCATACTCCAGGGAATACTTGATCTATTATTTTTTTAAAATTTTCTTCCTCGTTTTCAACTTTGATTTCTTTGGTTATTAACATTAAACTTAGCAACTCTACATACTGATGATCCTTTACCTCCAAACTAATTTTCTCATTCTTAAATATTATCTTTGCTTCTAGCTGCTCTAGCAGATCCCTGCCCAAAAGTGCAGATGGAGCATTTGGCATATACAAAAATCGGTGAATTCCCCATTGTTTTCCTAATTTGTATTTTAAGGGTTTACAAAAGTAAGCCCTTTCAGATTGGCCAGTTGCTCTTTTTACTATAGCATAGTCACTTGTTACAGGTATAAGGGCTTCATTCAACACCGAAAAGGTTGCTCTCGTGTCTATTAGAAATTCTACTTCTTTTTCTTGGTTCCCTAGCTTGACTACAACCAGAGGGTCTTCTAGGGTAGGGCCCTCCGGTCTTCTTCAATCCTCCTTTACATGGGCAATCACCCCTTCTTTCTGATTACTCTTTCTTTGTTCATTACCCCTCTTATTTTCTGGGCATTGGTTCTTCCAATGCCCAAATTTCTTGCAGAAGGCACATTGATCTTTTCCCAGCTGGGGTGGTCCTTGCCTTGGAGGACCTTGTCCACGCCTTTCTTGTTTTCTTCTTTTTTCTTCTTGTACTACTGCTACCAGCTTTTTCATTCTTTGTTTGTATCTTTTTTCTCTGTTGCTAAAAACTCTTCATGCTTCATCTAACAGAGTCTCTAAGTCTCTGCTGTTTGGGCCTCGGATCTTCTGGAGCTTTTGCCTGATATCTCCTGTGGATTGTCCTAGAAATAAGTTTATTAGTTGTTGTATTCTTTCATCCGATCTGGGGTCCAGGGTAGTGTGACGCTGCATAGCATCCTGCAATTGATCTAAAAATTCAGAAGGTGTTTGAGAAGGACCTTGCTTGATAGCATATAAAGCTGACCAATTGATAGTTTTAGGAATTGCTCGTTCTACTCCTTTCACTATTAAATCCTGATACCTCTTAAGCTGTGCTAATTCATCTGGTTCATTAGGATCTCACCATGGGTTTTGAAGGGGAAATACATCTTTAACATCTTCTTGTGTTGTTCTACAATCATCCTCAGCTAAATCTCTGGCTGTTTTTAAAACTAGCCATTTCTCTGTTTCTGTTAGGGCATCCAATAATAATTGGAGATCCTCTCAGTCTGGGACATGCTGCTTGACTAAAAACTGCAGCTTTTTAGCAACCCTTACTGGGTCATTTCGATAGGTTTTAGCAGTCTTTTCTCAGGATTCTAAATCCATTGAGAAAAAGGGGACCTTAATTAGTTTTGGTTCTCCATCGGCATTCATAGCCTGCCTTAGGGGTGCTTGTATAACTTTTTTAGTTTGTTTCCTGGTTCTTGGTGGGAGGACCTTGGGACTTGGTGGGGGACTCTCAAGTTTAGTTTGCCTCCTGGTCCTTGTTGCTACTGGACTCAGTGGGAGAGGCTTAGAATCTGTTACAGGGGGCTCAGGCTCATCTCATTCACTATCACTACTAGGTAATGGTGGGTACAACTTTGACGGTTCTCTTGGGTCAGGAGTTAGTGGGGGAACGCTTGCCTCAGTTAATGAGGGTTCTGATTTTGTTTCATCATCTTCTCTTTCTACTGCCACCCTCCTTCTGTTCTGTTTCCTAGAAGATGGAAGGAGTTTTTCTACTGTGTCTGCCTCCAAAATCTCTGCCTGATATACTTTGTTTGGGTGTGAACATCTTTGATTTATTGAGCATGTACTGCAGCACCTTTTGGGTTTTCCTTTGTTAGCTTTGTAATCTTTTTCAAGAGCCAGTACCAGGGGGTCAGATGGTGGTCTAATCCCGCAATCCCTTTGCCACTCAGGGTGGTTCCGTAGGGTGAAAAACATGTCAGCATAAGCTACTTCTGACCACTTTTGTTCACGCCGGAGGAAAAGCATCAACTGTAGTAAGATCTCATAGTCCAGTGTGCCATTTACTGGCCACTTTACACTCTCATCTAGCCTGTAGAGGGGCCACCACTGCGTGCAAAATTTAACAAGCTCTCTCTTAGTTTCTGTACTACCATAACCTACCAAATCTTTCCAATGTGTTAAAATGTACCCCAAAGGGCTCCCTTTAGGAATCTCTTTGCTCTCATTTGCCCTCATGCCTACTACTACCGTGTGTCACCTAACCAGTTATTAACAAAATATGTATCTTGGGTAGCTTTTCTCTTTAAACAGCAAGATTCACAAGTCTTTTTCGGTGCTCTCCACCTGACCTGTTTAATCTACGGCTCTCGGCTAGCTACACAACAAAACACAATTCACAGGTTACGACAAATGACCCCCCTCAGGCAGGGGAATCCTTCTACACCAGGCTCTCGGTTTTTGCACCTCCTGTTCTTACAATTTTGTTAGCAAGCAAAGGAATAAAAGCAAGGTGTTAGCGAAAAAGTTAATGTTATTTTTAGGGTGTAGCTATACCTGTTGGTAAACAAAAACATGTAGTTATAGGTTTGGCTGCAACGTTCACTACACAAGGAAAAAACAGGGGGAAGCTCCTACAACTCCTTCTGCCGGTGCTGTGTCTCTGAGCACCAGCAGCTTTCAAACTAACAAAAACAAAAGGGTCTAAAATACTTCAAACACACTTGACCAAAAGTTTTAAAACAGCTCCTCCAAAAGTCTTTATGTTTTTCAATCAAAACACAACACAGATTTCTCGTTAACTTGAGACTGTGAAATCTAATTTCCCTAACTAGTTGCTGGGGAGACAAAAACAAATTGCTACCCCCATCACAAGCTTTTTTTACACAGCTCGCCTTTTCACACATAAAATAAACAACTTAAACACACAATCACTTTTTTTGCACAACAAAGCTAGTCAAAACTCTGTTGCAAACATGCTCCTTTTTAAATACACACATTTATATACTACTTAATTATTTCACAATGCAAGCACTTTAAAATCTTCTGCTTTTCTGGGAAGGTATTCTGTCTCTTCTGTCTCTCAGCCAGTCAGACAGGGATTTCAAAATCCCCTGACAACTTTTAACACACCAAGCTTCTAGCTTTGTTCACAAAGTATAACTAACACACTCTAAAAACAAATAAACTAAGCACCTACACACAAACTCTCACAAACCCACAATACACACGGTGCACCACTAATTCTCCACAAATTAAACAAAAACTAATAAAACCACAAAACCACAATACACACACCCCGTGCGCACGTGCGATTCCAGTTTCTACGGCCGACGCCACAAATTACAATTGGAGCCACTATGCTCCAAACCAGAACGGTACAGGCAGCTTTCACTGCAGCCACAGCCCCTTCCTCACTTTGGGGCACAACTTACCAAACCAGTAAACCAGTAATACCAGGTTCCGCGGAACAACCCAGACAGGCACACGTTATGCGCAGGGCGTCCCCTGCGTCTTACTAACTGCCCGTATCACAGGTACCTCTTTTTGATTATAAACATACCTTTTGTCCGTAGTTTTAGCAAGCTCTGGTCTATCCCCGGGTGGACAGCAGGATCGCAGGAGTCCTCTCTCAGAAAATTCCGGGCGGGCCCAGAGGAGTCCCGTGGACCCCACTGGCCACGTGGCCAGAAAGAGCAGATGTCCTGCCGCGGTCGCCAAAATGATTTATTAAAAATAGGAATATCGATCTAATACCGATATCCAACTGAGACGGACAAAAACTCTCTAACAGTTTGAAGTTAGAAAGTGTATGTTTATTGCAGCGCTGGGCAGCATGTGGGATAGTTCCCTAAAGGCATACCGCACCTTACAGAAAATCACAAAGCTATTTTATTTACAAAACTGTTGAATATCTAAATTACAAATACATATTCATCACCTTGGTACATCCCATTCCTCGCTTTGTATGGTAATTAGCAAAAAACCAATTAAGCATGCGTAGTTTGTCCTTTGAAATGGGTCGGTGGTCTCATTTAAGAAGAGTGGGTTTAAAGTGAGGAAGTAAAATGACTCTTCATCGCTCTGAACTTTTTACCTTTTCAATGCAAATGGTGACAAATGATTGTTGGTAGAATTCCCATTTCCTTAGGTACAGCGACTTTCAATAAGCTTCAAGATTGGAGAGTCTCTGTAATTGTCCTGTATCCCTAAACCTATTTATCAACTTCTCTATTTATTCTTTCAAGCACAGCTAAGCAAACATAAGGTTGACAAGCAATCAGTTATATAGAAAAAGTTAACTCAAGCCTAGTCTTCCATGGCTAACTACAAAGCTCATAATAAACTTCGACCACTATAAGGCTTAATTCTAACTAAAATCTTAATTTCTTTAAAATCATATATTCTTTAAAATCTATGTCTCACCCCTCTCCATGACACCACAGTGCTGGACGCACCAATGTAAATTTCTCCGGGACACCACAGTGCTGGCAGAACCAGTTCCCACCTCGCGGTGACACCACGCTAGCTGGAGAACCAGCATTCTCCTCTTTGTGAGGCCACAGTGCTGGCAGCACCGGCTTACACCTCTCAGTGACACCACAATAGCTGGAGAACGACCATTCCACCCTTTGTGACACCACAGAGCTGGCAGCAGGGACTTCCACCTGTTTCTGACACCACAGTGCTGGCAGAAGCAGCTTCCACCTGTCTGTGACACCACAGCAGTGGCAGCACAGACTTCTACCTCTCTGTGACACCACCGCAGTTGCAGCACCAGCTTTCAGCTCTCTTTAACACCACAGTGCTGGTAGCACCAGCTCCCACCTCTCTGTGACAGCACACTGCTTGAAGCACCAACTTCCACCACTCGGTGACACCACAATGCTGGCACCACCAGCTTCCAACATTCTGTGACACCACAGCTCTTGAAGCACTAGCTTCCACCTCTCTGTGACGCCCCAAGAGATGCAGCACCAGCTTTTATGTCTCTGTAACACCTCAGTGCTGGCAGCACCAGCATTCCTCCATTCTGATGCCACAGTGCTGGCAGCACCAGCTTCCACCGCTCTCTGTGACACCACAGCAGTGGCAGAACCAGCTTCTACCTCTCTGTGACACCACAGCAGTTGCAGGGCCAGAATTCCCTGCATTTTGAGGCCTCAGAGCTGGCAGCACAAGCCTTCGCCTTCTCTGTGATACCACAGAGTCACAGTGGATATGTGGCAGCCAAGAGGGACACTGCACCTCGATCAGATTCCTTCCATCATCAGAAGGCTTCAAGTATCAGCGTCTTGTTATTCAAAAGTCTCCCGTACCTTTTCGCTGTAGCCTCCTAAGAGCAGCTCCACACAGCTCTGGCTCTGTCTCTCCTTCAGTTGCGGCTCGCTCTTTCCTGTCCCTGGCACTGCTGCCTGACCCTGTCTGTTATATGGACAGCAACTCACCTTTGCTGGTTCTTGCATGACCTCCTGTCCCTAGGTCTTCACAGCACAGCCAGCAGACTCCAAGTGACTCTTCCCAGCTAACTCCCTCTTTATCACGCCGCCCATGACTGTGAGGGCAAGGCTGTTTCTACTCTAGCATAATTCACACAGGTGTAAGATATCAGGGGGAGACTGCCTTCAGCAGCATCTCCTTTTGTCTCCCCACACCACAGTGCTGGCAGCATCCGCTGCCAACTCTCTGTGACACCAGAGTAGTTGGAGAACCAGCATTCCCCTGTGTGACCACAGGGTTAGAAGAACAAGCTTCCAACTCTCAGTTGGAACACAGTAGCTGGAGAACCAGCATTCCCCTGTGTCACCACAGGGTTAGAAGAACAAGCTTCCAACTCTCAGTGACAACACAGTAGCTGGAGAACCAGCATTCCCCTCTTTGTGACACCACAGTGTGGGCAGAACCAGCTTCCACCACTCTGTGACAACGCAGTGGTGGCAGCAGTACCTTCCAAATCTCTGTGACGCCACAGTAATGGCAGCAGCAGCAGCGGCTTCCCCTTCTCTGTGACACCACAGTGCTGTGAGAACCAGCTTCCATCTCTCTGTGACGTCACAGTGCTGGCAGCACCGGTATCCAGCTCTCTGTGACACCAGAGCGGTGGCAGCACAGGCTTCCACCTCTCTGTGACATCACAGTGTGGGCAGAACCAGCTTCCACCACACTCTGATCACACCACACCAGTGGTGGCAGCAGTAGCTTCCAAATCTCTGGGACACCACAGTAATGGCAGCAGGAGCATCTAGCTCTCTGTGAAACCACAGCGCTGGGAGCACCTGCACTCCCCTCTTTGTGAAGCAGCAGCTTCCACCTCTGTGGGACACCACAGTGTGGGCAGAACCAGCTTCCACCACACTGTGACACCACTTTGGAGGCAGCAGTAGCTTCCACCTCTCAGTGACACCGCAGCAGTGGCAGCACAGGCTTGCACCTCTCAGTGACACCACAATGCTGGCACTACTTACGTTCCCCTCTCCATGACACCACAGCGCTGGACGCACCAATGTAAATTTCTCCGGGACACCACAGTGCTGGCAGAACCAGTTCCCACCTCGCGGTGACACCACGCTAGCTGGAGAACCAGCATTCTCCTCTTTGTGAGGCCACAGTGCTGGCAGCACCGGCTTACACCTCTCAGTGACACCACAATAGCTGGAGAACGACCATTCCACCCTTTGTGACACCACAGAGCTGGCAGCAGGGACTTCCACCTGTTTCTGACACCACAGTGCTGGCAGAAGCAGCTTCCACCTGTCTGTGACACCACAGCAGTGGCAGCACAGACTTCTACCTCTCTGTGACACCACCGCAGTTGCAGCACCAGCTTTCAGCTCTCTTTAACACCACAGTGCTGGTAGCACCAGCTCCCACCTCTCTGTGACAGCACACTGCTTGAAGCACCAACTTCCACCACTCGGTGACACCACAATGCTGGCACCACCAGCTTCCAACTTTCTGTGACACCACAGCTCTTGAAGCACTAGCTTCCACCTCTCTGTGACGCCCCAAGAGATGTAGCACCAGCTTTTATGTCTCTGTAACACCTCAGTGCTGGCAGCACCAGCATTCCTCCATTCTGATGCCACAGTGCAGGCAGCACCAGCTTCCACCGCTCTCTGTGACACCACAGCAGTTGCAGGGCCAGAATTCCCTGCATTTTGAGGCCTCAGAGCTGGCAGCACAAGCCTTCGCCTTCTCTGTGATACCACAGAGTCACAGTCGATATGTGGCAGTCGACAGGGACACTGCACTCGAGGTGCACCCTGATCAGATTCCTTCCATCATCAGAAGGCTTCAAGTATCAGCGTCTTGTTATTCAAAAGTCTCCCGTACCTTTTTGCTGTAGCCTCCTAAGAGCAGCTCCACACAGCTCTGGCTCTGTCTCTCCTTCAGTTGCGGCTCGCTCCTTCCTGTCCCTGGCACTGCCGCCTGACCCTGTCTGTCCTATGGACATCAACTCACCTTTGCTGGTCCTTGCATGACCTCCTGTCCCTAGGTCTTCACAGCACAGCCAGCAGACTCCAAGTGACTCTTCCCAGCTAACTCACTCAGGCCGCCCATGACTGTGAGGGCAAGGCTGTTTCTACTCTAGCATAATTCACACAGGTGTAAGATATCAGGGGGAGACTGCCTTCAGCAGCATCTCCTTTTGTCTCCCCACACCACAGTGCTGGCAGCATCCGCTGCCAACTCTCTGTGACACCAGAGTAGTTGGAGAACCAGCATTCCCCTGTGTGACCACAGGGTTAGAAGAACAAGCTTCCAACTCTCAGTGACAACACAGTAGCTGGAGAAACAGCATTCCCCTGTGTCACCACAGGGTTAGAAGAACAAGCTTCCAACTCTCTGTGACAACACAGTAGCTGGAGAATCAGCATTCCCCTCTTTGTGACACCACAGTGTGGGCAGAACCAGCTTCCACCACTCTGTGACAACGCAGTGGTGGCAGCAGTACCTTCCAAATCTCTGTGACGCCACAGTAATGGCAGCAGCAGCAGCGGCTTCCCCTTCTCTGTGACACCACAGTGCTGTGAGAACCAGCTTCCATCTCTCTGTGACGTCACAGTGCTGGCAGCACCGGTATCCAGCTCTCTGTGACACCAGAGCGGTGGCAGCACAGGCTTCCACCTCTCTGTGACATCACAGTGTGGGCAGAACCAGCTTCCACCACACTCTGATCACACCACACCAGTGGTGGCAGCAGTAGCTTCCAAATCTCTGGGACACCACAGTAATGGCAGCAGGAGCATCTAGCTCTCTCTGAAACCACAGCGCTGGGAGCACCTGCACTCCCCTCTTTGTGAAGCAGCAGCTTCCACCTCTGTGGGACACCACAGTGTGGGCAGAACCAGCTTCCACCACACTGTGACACCACTTTGGAGGCAGCAGTAGCTTCCACCTCTCAGTGACACCGCAGCAGTGGCAGCACAGGCTTGCACCTCTCGGTGACACCACAATGCTGGCACTACTTACGTTCCCCTCTCCATGACACCACAGTGCTGGACGCACCAATGTAAATTTCTCCGGGACACCACAGTGCTGGCAGAACCAGTTCCCACCTCGCTGTGACACCACGCTAGCTGGAGAACCAGCATTCTCCTCTTTGTGAGGCCACAGTGCTGGCAGCACCGGCTTACACCTCTCAGTGACACCACAATAGCTGGAGAACGACCATTCCACCCTTTGTGACACCACAGAGCTGGCAGCAGGGACTTCCACCTGTTTCTGACACCACAGTGCTGGCAGAAGCAGCTTCCACCTGTCTGTGACACCACAGCAGTGGCAGCACAGACTTCTACCTCTCTGTGACACCACCGCAGTTGCAGCACCAGCTTTCAGCTCTCTTTAACACCACAGTGCTGGTAGCACCAGCTCCCACCTCTCTGTGACAGCACACTGCTTGAAGCACCAACTTCCACCACTCGGTGACACCACAATGCTGGCACCACCAGCTTCCAACTTTCTGTGACACCACAGCTCTTGAAGCACTAGCTTCCACCTCTCTGTGACGCCCCAAGAGATGTAGCACCAGCTTTTATGTCTCTGTAACACCTCGGTGCTGGCAGCACCAGCATTCCTCCATTCTGATGCCACAGTGCTGGCAGCACCAGCTTCCACCTCTCTCTGTGACACCACAGCAGTGGCAGAACCAGCTTCTACCTCTCTGTGACACCACAGCAGTTGCAGGGCCAGAATTCCCCTCATTTTGAGGCCTCAGAGCTGGCAGCACAAGCCTTCGCCTTCTCTGTGATACCACAGAGTCACAGTCGATATGTGGCAGTCGACAGGGACACTGCACTCGAGGTGCACCCTGATCAGATTCCTTCCATCATCAGAAGGCTTCAAGTATCAGCGTCTTGTTATTCAAAAGTCTCCCGTACCTTTTTGCTGTAGCCTCCTAAGAGCAGCTCCACACAGCTCTGGCTCTGTCTCTCCTTCAGTTGCGGCTCGCTCCTTCCTGTCCCTGGCACTGCCGCCTGACCCTGTCTGTCCTATGGACATCAACTCACCTTTGCTGGTCCTTGCATGACCTCCTGTCCCTAGGTCTTCACAGCACAGCCAGCAGACTCCAAGTGACTCTTCCCAGCTAACTCCCTCTTTATCACGCCGCCCATGACTGTGAGGGCAAGGCTGTTTCTACTCTAGCATAATTCACACAGGTGTAAGATATCAGGGGGAGACTGCCTTCAGCAGCATCTCCTTTTGTCTCCCCACACCACAGTGCTGGCAGCATCCGCTGCCAACTCTCTGTGACACCAGAGTAGTTGGAGAACCAGCATTCCCCTGTGTGACCACAGGGTTAGAAGAACAAGCTTCCAACTCTCAGTTGGAACACAGTAGCTGGAGAACCAGCATTCCCCTGTGTCACCACAGGGTTAGAAGAACAAGCTTCCAACTCTCTGTGACAACACAGTAGCTGGAGAATCAGCATTCCCCTCTTTGTGACACCACAGTGTGGGCAGAACCAGCTTCCACCACTCTGTGACAACGCAGTGGTGGCAGCAGTACCTTCCAAATCTCTGTGACGCCACAGTAATGGCAGCAGCAGCAGCGGCTTCCCCTTCTCTGTGACACCACAGTGCTGTGAGAACCAGCTTCCATCTCTCTGTGACGTCACAGTGCTGGCAGCATCGGTATCCAGCTCTCTGTGACACCAGAGCGGTGGCAGCACAGGCTTCCACCTCTCTGTGACATCACAGTGTGGGCAGAACCAGCTTCCACCACACTCTGATCACACCACACCAGTGGTGGCAGCAGTAGCTTCCAAATCTCTGGGACACCACAGTAATGGCAGCAGGAGCATCTAGCTCTCTCTGAAACCACAGCGCTGGGAGCACCTGCACTCCCCTCTTTGTGAAGCAGCAGCTTCCACCTCTGTGGGACACCACAGTGTGGGCAGAACCAGCTTCCACCACACTGTGACACCACTTTGGAGGCAGCAGTAGCTTCCACCTCTCAGTGACACCGCAGCAGTGGCAGCACAGGCTTGCACCTCTCGGTGACACCACAATGCTGGCACTACTTACGTTCCCCTCTCCATGACACCACAGTGCTGGACGCACCAATGTAAATTTCTCCGGGACACCACAGTGCTGGCAGAACCAGTTCCCACCTCGCTGTGACACCACGCTAGCTGGAGAACCAGCATTCTCCTCTTTGTGAGGCCACAGTGCTGGCAGCACCGGCTTACACCTCTCAGTGACACCACAATAGCTGGAGAACGACCATTCCACCCTTTGTGACACCACAGAGCTGGCAGCAGGGACTTCCACCTGTTTCTGACACCACAGTGCTGGCAGAAGCAGCTTCCACCTGTCTGTGACACCACAGCAGTGGCAGCACAGACTTCTACCTCTCTGTGACACCACCGCAGTTGCAGCACCAGCTTTCAGCTCTCTTTAACACCACAGTGCTGGTAGCACCAGCTCCCACCTCTCTGTGACAGCACACTGCTTGAAGCACCAACTTCCACCACTCGGTGACACCACAATGCTGGCACCACCAGCTTCCAACTTTCTGTGACACCACAGCTCTTGAAGCACTAGCTTCCACCTCTCTGTGACGCCCCAAGAGATGTAGCACCAGCTTTTATGTCTCTGTAACACCTCGGTGCTGGCAGCACCAGCATTCCTCCATTCTGATGCCACAGTGCTGGCAGCACCAGCTTCCACCTCTCTCTGTGACACCACAGCAGTGGCAGAACCAGCTTCTACCTCTCTGTGACACCACAGCAGTTGCAGGGCCAGAATTCCCCTCATTTTGAGGCCTCAGAGCTGGCAGCACAAGCCTTCGCCTTCTCTGTGATACCACAGAGTCACAGTCGATATGTGGCAGTCGACAGGGACACTGCACTCGAGGTGCACCCTGATCAGATTCCTTCCATCATCAGAAGGCTTCAAGTATCAGCGTCTTGTTATTCAAAAGTCTCCCGTACCTTTTTGCTGTAGCCTCCTAAGAGCAGCTCCACACAGCTCTGGCTCTGTCTCTCCTTCAGTTGCGGCTCGCTCCTTCCTGTCCCTGGCACTGCCGCCTGACCCTGTCTGTCCTATGGACATCAACTCACCTTTGCTGGTCCTTGCATGACCTCCTGTCCCTAGGTCTTCACAGCACAGCCAGCAGACTCCAAGTGACTCTTCCCAGCTAACTCCCTCTTTATCACGCCGCCCATGACTGTGAGGGCAAGGCTGTTTCTACTCTAGCATAATTCACACAGGTGTAAGATATCAGGGGGAGACTGCCTTCAGCAGCATCTCCTTTTGTCTCCCCACACCACAGTGCTGGCAGCATCCGCTGCCAACTCTCTGTGACACCAGAGTAGTTGGAGAACCAGCATTCCCCTGTGTGACCACAGGGTTAGAAGAACCAACTTCCAACTCTCAGTGACAACACAGTAGCTGGAGAACCAGCATTCCCCTGTGTCACCACAGGGTTAGAAGAACAAGCTTCCAACTCTCAGTGACAACACAGTAGCTGGAGAACCAGCATTCCCCTCTTTGTGACACCACAGTGTGGGCAGAACCAGCTTCCACCACTCTGTGACAACGCAGTGGTGGCAGCAGTACCTTCCAAATCTCTGTGACGCCACAGTAATGGCAGCAGCAGCAGCGGCTTCCCCTTCTCTGTGACACCACAGTGCTGTGAGAACCAGCTTCCATCTCTCTGTGACGTCACAGTGCTGGCAGCACCGGTATCCAGCTCTCTGTGACACCAGAGCGGTGGCAGCACAGGCTTCCACCTCTCTGTGACATCACAGTGTGGGCAGAACCAGCTTCCACCACACTCTGATCACACCACACCAGTGGTGGCAGCAGTAGCTTCCAAATCTCTGGGACACCACAGTAATGGCAGCAGGAGCATCTAGCTCTCTCTGAAACCACAGCGCTGGGAGCACCTGCACTCCCCTCTTTGTGAAGCAGCAGCTTCCACCTCTGTGGGACACCACAGTGTGGGCAGAACCAGCTTCCACCACACTGTGACACCACTTTGGAGGCAGCAGTAGCTTCCACCTCTCAGTGACATCGCAGCAGTGGCAGCACAGGCTTGCACCTCTCGGTGACACCACAATGCTGGCACTACTTACGTTCCCCTCTCCGTGACACCACAGTGCTGGACGCACCAATGTAAATTTCTCCGGGACACCACAGTGCTGGCAGAACCAGTTCCCACCTCGCTGTGACACCACGCTAGCTGGAGAACCAGCATTCTCCTCTTTGTGAGGCCACAGTGCTGGCAGCACCGGCTTACACCTCTCAGTGACACCACAATAGCTGGAGAACGACCATTCCACCCTTTGTGACACCACAGAGCTGGCAGCAGGGACTTCCACCTGTTTCTGACACCACAGTGCTGGCAGAAGCAGCTTCCACCTGTCTGTGACACCACAGCAGTGGCAGCACAGACTTCTCCCTCTCTGTGACACCACCGCAGTTGCAGCACCAGCTTTCAGCTCTCTTTAACACCACAGTGCTGGTAGCACCAGCTCCCACCTCTCTGTGACAGCACACTGCTTGAAGCACCAACTTCCACCACTCGGTGACACCACAATGCTGGCACTACCAGCTTCCAACTTTCTGTGACACCACAGCTCTTGAAGCACTAGCTTCCACCTCTCTGTGACGCCCCAAGAGATGTAGCACCAGCTTTTATGTCTCTGTAACACCTCAGTGCTGGCAGCACCAGCATTCCTCCATTCTGATGCCACAGTGCTGGCAGCACCAGCTTCCACCTCTTTCTGTGACACCACAGCAGTGGCAGAACCAGCTTCTACCTCTCTGTGACACCACAGCAGTTGCAGGGCCAGAATTCCCTGCATTTTGAGGCCTCAGAGCTGGCAGCACAAGCCTTCGCCTTCTCTGTGATACCACAGAGTCACAGTCGATATGTGGCAGTCGACAGGGACACTGCACTCGAGGTGCACCCTGATCAGATTCCTTCCATCATCAGAAGGCTTCAAGTATCAGCGTCTTGTTATTCAAAAGTCTCCCGTACCTTTTTGCTGTAGCCTCCTAAGAGCAGCTCCACACAGCTCTGGCTCTGTCTCTCCTTCAGTTGCGGCTCGCTCCTTCCTGTCCCTGGCACTGCCGCCTGACCCTGTCTGTCCTATGGACAGCAACTCACCTTTGCTGGTCCTTGCATGACCTCCTGTCCCTAGGTCTTCACAGCACAGCCAGCAGACTCCAAGTGACTCTTCCCAGCTAACTCCCTCTTTATCACGCCGCCCATGACTGTGAGGGCAAGGCTGTTTCTACTCTAGCATAATTCACACAGGTGTAAGATATCAGGGGGAGACTGCCTTCAGCAGCATCTCCTTTTGTCTCCCCACACCACAGTGCTGGCAGCATCCGCTGCCAACTCTCTGTGACACCAGAGTAGTTGGAGAACCAGCATTCCCCTGTGTGACCACAGGGTTAGAAGAACAAGCTTCCAACTCTCAGTTGGAACACAGTAGCTGGAGAACCAGCATTCCCCTGTGTCACCACAGGGTTAGAAGAACAAGCTTCCAACTCCCTGTGACAACACAGTAGCTGGAGAACCAGCATTCCCCTCTTTGTGACACCACAGTGTGGGCAGAACCAGCTTCCACCACTCTGTGACAACGCAGTGGTGGCAGCAGTACCTTCCAAATCTCTGTGACGCCACAGTAATGGCAGCAGCAGCAGCGGCTTCCCCTTCTCTGTGACACCACAGTGCTGTGAGAACCAGCTTCCATCTCTCTGTGACGTCACAGTGCTGGCAGCACCGGTATCCAGCTCTCTGTGACACCAGAGCGGTGGCAGCACAGGCTTCCACCTCTCTGTGACATCACAGTGTGGGCAGAACCAGCTTCCACCACACTCTGATCACACCACACCAGTGGTGGCAGCAGTAGCTTCCAAATCTCTGGGACACCACAGTAATGGCAGCAGGAGCATCTAGCTCTCTCTGAAACCACAGCGCTGGGAGCACCTGCACTCCCCTCTTTGTGAAGCAGCAGCTTCCACCTCTGTGGGACACCACAGTGTGGGCAGAACCAGCTTCCACCACACTGTGACACCACTTTGGAGGCAGCAGTAGCTTCCACCTCTCAGTGACACCGCAGCAGTGGCAGCACAGGCTTGCACCTCTCGGTGACACCACAATGCTGGCACTACTTACGTTCCCCTCTCCATGACACCACAGTGCTGGACGCACCAATGTAAATTTCTCCGGGACACCACAGTGCTGGCAGAACCAGTTCCCACCTCGCTGTGACACCACGCTAGCTGGAGAACCAGCATTCTCCTCTTTGTGAGGCCACAGTGCTGGCAGCACCGGCTTACACCTCTCAGTGACACCACAATAGCTGGAGAACGACCATTCCACCCTTTGTGACACCACAGAGATGGCAGCAGGGACTTCCACCTGTTTCTGACACCACAGTGCTGGCAGAAGCAGCTTCCACCTGTCTGTGACACCACAGCAGTGGCAGCACAGACTTCTACCTCTCTGTGACACCACCGCAGTTGCAGCACCAGCTTTCAGCTCTCTTTAACACCACAGTGATGGTAGCACCAGCTCCCACCTCTCTGTGACAGCACACTGCTTGAAGCACCAACTTCCACCACTCGGTGACACCACAATGCTGGCACTACCAGCTTCCAACTTTCTGTGACACCACAGCTCTTGAAGCACTAGCTTCCACCTCTCTGTGAAGCCCCAAGAGATGTAGCACCAGCTTTTATGTCTCTGTAACACCTCGGTGCTGGCAGCACCAGCATTCCTCCATTCTGATGCCACAGTGCTGGCAGCACCAGCTTCCACCTCTCTCTTTGACACCACAGCAGTGGCAGAACCAGCTTCTACCTCTCTGTGACACCACAGCAGTTGCAGGGCCAGAATTCCCTGCATTTTGAGGCCTCAGAGCTGGCAGCACAAGCCTTCGCCTTCTCTGTGATACCACAGAGTCACAGTCGATATGTGGCAGTCGACAGGGACACTGCACTCGAGGTGCACCCTGATCAGATTCCTTCCATCATCAGAAGGCTTCAAGTATCAGCGTCTTGTTATTCAAAAGTCTCCCGTACCTTTTTGCTGTAGCCTCCTGAAGAGCAGCTCCACACAGCTCTGGCTCTGTCTCTCCTTCAGTTGCGGCTCGCTCCTTCCTGTCCCTGGCACTGCCGCCTGACCCTGTCTGTCCTATGGACAGCAACTCACCTTTGCTGGTCCTTGCATGACCTCCTGTCCCTAGGTCTTCACAGCACAGCCAGCAGACTCCAAGTGACTCTTCCCAGCTAACTCCCTCTTTATCACGCCGCCCATGACTGTGAGGGCAAGGCTGTTTCTACTCTAGCATAATTCACACAGGTGTAAGATATCAGGGGGAGACTGCCTTCAGCAGCATCTCCTTTTGTCTCCCCACACCACAGTGCTGGCAGCATCCGCTGCCAACTCTCTGTGACACCAGAGTAGTTGGAGAACCAGCATTCCCCTGTGTGACCACAGGGTTAGAAGAACAAGCTTCCAACTCTCAGTGACAACACAGTAGCTGGAGAACCAGCATTCCCCTGTGTCACCACAGGGTTAGAAGAACAAGCTTCCAACTCTCTGTGACAACACAGTAGCTGGAGAACCAGCATTCCCCTCTTTGTGACACCACAGTGTGGGCAGAACCAGCTTCCACCACTCTGTGACAACGCAGTGGTGGCAGCAGTACCTTCCAAATCTCTGTGACGCCACAGTAATGGCAGCAGCAGCAGCGGCTTCCCCTTCTCTGTGACACCACAGTGCTGTGAGAACCAGCTTCCATCTCTCTGTGACGTCACAGTGCTGGCAGCACCGGTATCCAGCTCTCTGTGACACCAGAGCGGTGGCAGCACAGGCTTCCACCTCTCTGTGACATCACAGTGTGGGCAGAACCAGCTTCCACCACACTCTGATCACACCACACCAGTGGTGGCAGCAGTAGCTTCCAAATCTCTGGGACACCACAGTAATGGCAGCAGGAGCATCTAGCTCTCTCTGAAACCACAGCGCTGGGAGCACCTGCACTCCCCTCTTTGTGAAGCAGCAGCTTCCACCTCTGTGGGACACCACAGTGTGGGCAGAACCAGCTTCCACCACACTGTGACACCACTTTGGAGGCAGCAGTAGCTTCCACCTCTCAGTGACACCGCAGCAGTGGCAGCACAGGCTTGCACCTCTCGGTGACACCACAATGCTGGCACTACTTACGTTCCCCTCTCCATGACACCACAGTGCTGGACGCACCAATGTAAATTTCTCCGGGACACCACAGTGCTGGCAGAACCAGTTCCCACCTCGCTGTGACACCACGCTAGCTGGAGAACCAGCATTCTCCTCTTTGTGAGGCCACAGTGCTGGCAGCACCGGCTTACACCTCTCAGTGACACCACAATAGCTGGAGAACGACCATTCCACCCTTTGTGACACCACAGAGCTGGCAGCAGGGACTTCCACCTGTTTCTGACACCACAGTGCTGGCAGAAGCAGCTTCCACCTGTCTGTGACACCACAGCAGTGGCAGCACAGACTTCTACCTCTCTGTGACACCACCGCAGTTGCAGCACCAGCTTTCAGCTCTCTTTAACACCACAGTGATGGTAGCACCAGCTCCCACCTCTCTGTGACAGCACACTGCTTGAAGCACCAACTTCCACCACTCGGTGACACCACAATGCTGGCACCACCAGCTTCCAACATTCTGTGACACCACAGCTCTTGAAGCACTAGCTTCCACCTCTCTGTGACGCCCCAAGAGATGTAGCACCAGCTTTTATGTCTCTGTAACACCTCGGTGCTGGCAGCACCAGCATTCCTCCATTCTGATGCCACAGTGCTGGCAGCACCAGCTTCCACCTCTCTCTGTGACACCACAGCAGTGGCAGAACCAGCTTCTACCTCTCTGTGACACCACAGCAGTTGCAGGGCCAGAATTCCCCTCATTTTGAGGCCTCAGAGCTGGCAGCACAAGCCTTCGCCTTCTCTGTGATACCACAGAGTCACAGTCGATATGTGGCAGTCGACAGGGACACTGCACTCGAGGTGCACCCTGATCAGATTCCTTCCATCATCAGAAGGCTTCAAGTATCAGCGTCTTGTTATTCAAAAGTCTCCCGTACCTTTTTGCTGTAGCCTCCTAAGAGCAGCTCCACACAGCTCTGGCTCTGTCTCTCCTTCAGTTGCGGCTCGCTCCTTCCTGTCCCTGGCACTGCCGCCTGACCCTGTCTGTCCTATGGACATCAACTCACCTTTGCTGGTCCTTGCATGACCTCCTGTCCCTAGGTCTTCACAGCACAGCCAGCAGACTCCAAGTGACTCTTCCCAGCTAACTCCCTCTTTATCACGCCGCCCATGACTGTGAGGGCAAGGCTGTTTCTACTCTAGCATAATTCACACAGGTGTAAGATATCAGGGGGAGACTGCCTTCAGCAGCATCTCCTTTTGTCTCCCCACACCACAGTGCTGGCAGCATCCGCTGCCAACTCTCTGTGACACCAGAGTAGTTGGAGAACCAGCATTCCCCTGTGTGACCACAGGGTTAGAAGAACAAGCTTCCAACTCTCAGTGACAACACAGTAGCTGGAGAAACAGCATTCCCCTGTGTCACCACAGGGTTAGAAGAACAAGCTTCCAACTCTCTGTGACAACACAGTAGCTGGAGAATCAGCATTCCCCTCTTTGTGACACCACAGTGTGGGCAGAACCAGCTTCCACCACTCTGTGACAATGCAGTGGTGGCAGCAGTACCTTCCAAATCTCTGTGACGCCACAGTAATGGCAGCAGCAGCAGCGGCTTCCCCTTCTCTGTGACACCACAGTGCTGTGAGAACCAGCTTCCATCTCTCTGTGACGTCACAGTGCTGGCAGCACCGGTATCCAGCTCTCTGTGACACCAGAGCGGTGGCAGCACAGGCTTCCACCTCTCTGTGACATCACAGTGTGGGCAGAACCAGCTTCCACCACACTCTGATCACACCACACCAGTGGTGGCAGCAGTAGCTTCCAAATCTCTGGGACACCACAGTAATGGCAGCAGGAGCATCTAGCTCTCTCTGAAACCACAGCGCTGGGAGCACCTGCACTCCCCTCTTTGTGAAGCAGCAGCTTCCACCTCTGTGGGACACCACAGTGTGGGCAGAACCAGCTTCCACCACACTGTGACACCACTTTGGAGGCAGCAGTAGCTTCCACCTCTCAGTGACACCGCAGCAGTGGCAGCACAGGCTTGCACCTCTCGGTGACACCACAATGCTGGCACTACTTACGTTCCCCTCTCCATGACACCACAGTGCTGGACGCACCAATGTAAATTTCTCCGGGACACCACAGTGCTGGCAGAACCAGTTCCCACCTCGCTGTGACACCACGCTAGCTGGAGAACCAGCATTCTCCTCTTTGTGAGGCCACAGTGCTGGCAGCACCGGCTTACACCTCTCAGTGACACCACAATAGCTGGAGAACGACCATTCCACCCTTTGTGACACCACAGAGCTGGCAGCAGGGACTTCCACCTGTTTCTGACACCACAGTGCTGGCAGAAGCAGCTTCCACCTGTCTGTGACACCACAGCAGTGGCAGCACAGACTTCTACCTCTCTGTGACACCACCGCAGTTGCAGCACCAGCTTTCAGCTCTCTTTAACACCACAGTGCTGGTAGCACCAGCTCCCACCTCTCTGTGACAGCACACTGCTTGAAGCACCAACTTCCACCACTCGGTGACACCACAATGCTGGCACCACCAGCTTCCAACTTTCTGTGACACCACAGCTCTTGAAGCACTAGCTTCCACCTCTCTGTGACGCCCCAAGAGATGTAGCACCAGCTTTTATGTCTCTGTAACACCTCGGTGCTGGCAGCACCAGCATTCCTCCATTCTGATGCCACAGTGCTGGCAGCACCAGCTTCCACCTCTCTCTGTGACACCACAGCAGTGGCAGAACCAGCTTCTACCTCTCTGTGACACCACAGCAGTTGCAGGGCCAGAATTCCCCTCATTTTGAGGCCTCAGAGCTGGCAGCACAAGCCTTCGCCTTCTCTGTGATACCACAGAGTCACAGTCGATATGTGGCAGTCGACAGGGACACTGCACTCGAGGTGCACCCTGATCAGATTCCTTCCATCATCAGAAGGCTTCAAGTATCAGCGTCTTGTTATTCAAAAGTCTCCCGTACCTTTTTGCTGTAGCCTCCTAAGAGCAGCTCCACACAGCTCTGGCTCTGTCTCTCCTTCAGTTGCGGCTCGCTCCTTCCTGTCCCTGGCACTGCCGCCTGACCCTGTCTGTCCTATGGACATCAACTCACCTTTGCTGGTCCTTGCATGACCTCCTGTCCCTAGGTCTTCACAGCACAGCCAGCAGACTCCAAGTGACTCTTCCCAGCTAACTCCCTCTTTATCACGCCGCCCATGACTGTGAGGGCAAGGCTGTTTCTACTCTAGCATAATTCACACAGGTGTAAGATATCAGGGGGAGACTGCCTTCAGCAGCATCTCCTTTTGTCTCCCCACACCACAGTGCTGGCAGCATCCGCTGCCAACTCTCTGTGACACCAGAGTAGTTGGAGAACCAGCATTCCCCTGTGTGACCACAGGGTTAGAAGAACCAACTTCCAACTCTCAGTGACAACACAGTAGCTGGAGAACCAGCATTCCCCTGTGTCACCACAGGGTTAGAAGAACAAGCTTCCAACTCTCAGTGACAACACAGTAGCTGGAGAACCAGCATTCCCCTCTTTGTGACACCACAGTGTGGGCAGAACCAGCTTCCACCACTCTGTGACAACGCAGTGGTGGCAGCAGTACCTTCCAAATCTCTGTGACGCCACAGTAATGGCAGCAGCAGCAGCGGCTTCCCCTTCTCTGTGACACCACAGTGCTGTGAGAACCAGCTTCCATCTCTCTGTGACGTCACAGTGCTGGCAGCACCGGTATCCAGCTCTCTGTGACACCAGAGCGGTGGCAGCACAGGCTTCCACCTCTCTGTGACATCACAGTGTGGGCAGAACCAGCTTCCACCACACTCTGATCACACCACACCAGTGGTGGCAGCAGTAGCTTCCAAATCTCTGGGACACCACAGTAATGGCAGCAGGAGCATCTAGCTCTCTCTGAAACCACAGCGCTGGGAGCACCTGCACTCCCCTCTTTGTGAAGCAGCAGCTTCCACCTCTGTGGGACACCACAGTGTGGGCAGAACCAGCTTCCACCACACTGTGACACCACTTTGGAGGCAGCAGTAGCTTCCACCTCTCAGTGACATCGCAGCAGTGGCAGCACAGGCTTGCACCTCTCGGTGACACCACAATGCTGGCACTACTTACGTTCCCCTCTCCGTGACACCACAGTGCTGGACGCACCAATGTAAATTTCTCCGGGACACCACAGTGCTGGCAGAACCAGTTCCCACCTCGCTGTGACACCACGCTAGCTGGAGAACCAGCATTCTCCTCTTTGTGAGGCCACAGTGCTGGCAGCACCGGCTTACACCTCTCAGTGACACCACAATAGCTGGAGAACGACCATTCCACCCTTTGTGACACCACAGAGCTGGCAGCAGGGACTTCCACCTGTTTCTGACACCACAGTGCTGGCAGAAGCAGCTTCCACCTGTCTGTGACACCACAGCAGTGGCAGCACAGACTTCTACCTCTCTGTGACACCACCGCAGTTGCAGCACCAGCTTTCAGCTCTCTTTAACACCACAGTGATGGTAGCACCAGCTCCCACCTCTCTGTGACAGCACACTGCTTGAAGCACCAACTTCCACCACTCGGTGACACCACAATGCTGGCACTACCAGCTTCCAACTTTCTGTGACACCACAGCTCTTGAAGCACTAGCTTCCACCTCTCTGTGACGCCCCAAGAGATGTAGCACCAGCTTTTATGTCTCTGTAACACCTCAGTGCTGGCAGCACCAGCATTCCTCCATTCTGATGCCACAGTGCTGGCAGCACCAGCTTCCACCTCTTTCTGTGACACCACAGCAGTGGCAGAACCAGCTTCTACCTCTCTGTGACACCACAGCAGTTGCAGGGCCAGAATTCCCTGCATTTTGAGGCCTCAGAGCTGGCAGCACAAGCCTTCGCCTTCTCTGTGATACCACAGAGTCACAGTCGATATGTGGCAGTCGACAGGGACACTGCACTCGAGGTGCACCCTGATCAGATTCCTTCCATCATCAGAAGGCTTCAAGTATCAGCGTCTTGTTATTCAAAAGTCTCCCGTACCTTTTTGCTGTAGCCTCCTAAGAGCAGCTCCACACAGCTCTGGCTCTGTCTCTCCTTCAGTTGCGGCTCGCTCCTTCCTGTCCCTGGCACTGCCGCCTGACCCTGTCTGTCCTATGGACAGCAACTCACCTTTGCTGGTCCTTGCATGACCTCCTGTCCCTAGGTCTTCACAGCACAGCCAGCAGACTCCAAGTGACTCTTCCCAGCTAACTCCCTCTTTATCACGCCGCCCATGACTGTGAGGGCAAGGCTGTTTCTACTCTAGCATAATTCACACAGGTGTAAGATATCAGGGGGAGACTGCCTTCAGCAGCATCTCCTTTTGTCTCCCCACACCACAGTGCTGGCAGCATCCGCTGCCAACTCTCTGTGACACCAGAGTAGTTGGAGAACCAGCATTCCCCTGTGTGACCACAGGGTTAGAAGAACAAGCTTCCAACTCTCAGTTGGAACACAGTAGCTGGAGAACCAGCATTCCCCTGTGTCACCACAGGGTTAGAAGAACAAGCTTCCAACTCCCTGTGACAACACAGTAGCTGGAGAACCAGCATTCCCCTCTTTGTGACACCACAGTGTGGGCAGAACCAGCTTCCACCACTCTGTGACAACGCAGTGGTGGCAGCAGTACCTTCCAAATCTCTGTGACGCCACAGTAATGGCAGCAGCAGCAGCGGCTTCCCCTTCTCTGTGACACCACAGTGCTGTGAGAACCAGCTTCCATCTCTCTGTGACGTCACAGTGCTGGCAGCACCGGTATCCAGCTCTCTGTGACACCAGAGCGGTGGCAGCACAGGCTTCCACCTCTCTGTGACATCACAGTGTGGGCAGAACCACCTTCCACCACACTCTGATCACACCACACCAGTGGTGGCAGCAGTAGCTTCCAAATCTCTGGGACACCACAGTAATGGCAGCAGGAGCATCTAGCTCTCTCTGAAACCACAGCGCTGGGAGCACCTGCACTCCCCTCTTTGTGAAGCAGCAGCTTCCACCTCTGTGGGACACCACAGTGTGGGCAGAACCAGCTTCCACCACACTGTGACACCACTTTGGAGGCAGCAGTAGCTTCCACCTCTCAGTGACACCGCAGCAGTGGCAGCACAGGCTTGCACCTCTCGGTGACACCACAATGCTGGCACTACTTACGTTCCCCTCTCCATGACACCACAGTGCTGGACGCACCAATGTAAATTTCTCCGGGACACCACAGTGCTGGCAGAACCAGTTCCCACCTCGCTGTGACACCACGCTAGCTGGAGAACCAGCATTCTCCTCTTTGTGAGGCCACAGTGCTGGCAGCACCGGCTTACACCTCTCAGTGACACCACAATAGCTGGAGAACGACCATTCCACCCTTTGTGACACCACAGAGATGGCAGCAGGGACTTCCACCTGTTTCTGACACCACAGTGCTGGCAGAAGCAGCTTCCACCTGTCTGTGACACCACAGCAGTGGCAGCACAGACTTCTACCTCTCTGTGACACCACCGCAGTTGCAGCACCAGCTTTCAGCTCTCTTTAACACCACAGTGCTGGTAGCACCAGCTCCCACCTCTCTGTGACAGCACACTGCTTGAAGCACCAACTTCCACCACTCGGTGACACCACAATGCTGGCACTACCAGCTTCCAACTTTCTGTGACACCACAGCTCTTGAAGCACTAGCTTCCACCTCTCTGTGACGCCCCAAGAGATGTAGCACCAGCTTTTATGTCTCTGTAACACCTCGGTGCTGGCAGCACCAGCATTCCTCCATTCTGATGCCACAGTGCTGGCAGCACCAGCTTCCACCTCTCTCTTTGACACCACAGCAGTGGCAGAACCAGCTTCTACCTCTCTGTGACACCACAGCAGTTGCAGGGCCAGAATTCCCTGCATTTTGAGGCCTCAGAGCTGGCAGCACAAGCCTTCGCCTTCTCTGTGATACCACAGAGTCACAGTCGATATGTGGCAGTCGACAGGGACACTGCACTCGAGGTGCACCCTGATCAGATTCCTTCCATCATCAGAAGGCTTCAAGTATCAGCGTCTTGTTATTCAAAAGTCTCCCGTACCTTTTTGCTGTAGCCTCCTGAAGAGCAGCTCCACACAGCTCTGGCTCTGTCTCTCCTTCAGTTGCGGCTCGCTCCTTCCTGTCCCTGGCACTGCCGCCTGACCCTGTCTGTCCTATGGACAGCAACTCACCTTTGCTGGTCCTTGCATGACCTCCTGTCCCTAGGTCTTCACAGCACAGCCAGCAGACTCCAAGTGACTCTTCCCAGCTAACTCCCTCTTTATCACGCCGCCCATGACTGTGAGGGCAAGGCTGTTTCTACTCTAGCATAATTCACACAGGTGTAAGATATCAGGGGGAGACTGCCTTCAGCAGCATCTCCTTTTGTCTCCCCACACCACAGTGCTGGCAGCATCCGCTGCCAACTCTCTGTGACACCAGAGTAGTTGGAGAACCAGCATTCCCCTGTGTGACCACAGGGTTAGAAGAACAAGCTTCCAACTCTCAGTTGGAACACAGTAGCTGGAGAACCAGCATTCCCCTGTGTCACCACAGGGTTAGAAGAACAAGCTTCCAACTCTCTGTGACAACACAGTAGCTGGAGAACCAGCATTCCCCTCTTTGTGACACCACAGTGTGGGCAGAACCAGCTTCCACCACTCTGTGACAACGCAGTGGTGGCAGCAGTACCTTCCAAATCTCTGTGACGCCACAGTAATGGCAGCAGCAGCAGCGGCTTCCCCTTCTCTGTGACACCACAGTGCTGTGAGAACCAGCTTCCATCTCTCTGTGACGTCACAGTGCTGGCAGCACCGGTATCCAGCTCTCTGTGACACCAGAGCGGTGGCAGCACAGGCTTCCACCTCTCTGTGACATCACAGTGTGGGCAGAACCAGCTTCCACCACACTCTGATCACACCACACCAGTGGTGGCAGCAGTAGCTTCCAAATCTCTGGGACACCACAGTAATGGCAGCAGGAGCATCTAGCTCTCTCTGAAACCACAGCGCTGGGAGCACCTGCACTCCCCTCTTTGTGAAGCAGCAGCTTCCACCTCTGTGGGACACCACAGTGTGGGCAGAACCAGCTTCCACCACACTGTGACACCACTTTGGAGGCAGCAGTAGCTTCCACCTCTCAGTGACACCGCAGCAGTGGCAGCACAGGCTTGCACCTCTCGGTGACACCACAATGCTGGCACTACTTACGTTCCCCTCTCCATGACACCACAGTGCTGGACGCACCAATGTAAATTTCTCCGGGACACCACAGTGCTGGCAGAACCAGTTCCCACCTCGCTGTGACACCACGCTAGCTGGAGAACCAGCATTCTCCTCTTTGTGAGGCCACAGTGCTGGCAGCACCGGCTTACACCTCTCAGTGACACCACAATAGCTGGAGAACGACCATTCCACCCTTTGTGACACCACAGAGCTGGCAGCAGGGACTTCCACCTGTTTCTGACACCACAGTGCTGGCAGAAGCAGCTTCCACCTGTCTGTGACACCACAGCAGTGGCAGCACAGACTTCTACCTCTCTGTGACACCACCGCAGTTGCAGCACCAGCTTTCAGCTCTCTTTAACACCACAGTGCTGGTAGCACCAGCTCCCACCTCTCTGTGACAGCACACTGCTTGAAGCACCAACTTCCACCACTCGGTGACACCACAATGCTGGCACCACCAGCTTCCAACATTCTGTGACACCACAGCTCTTGAAGCACTAGCTTCCACCTCTCTGTGACGCCCCAAGAGATGTAGCACCAGCTTTTATGTCTCTGTAACACCTCAGTGCTGGCAGCACCAGCATTCCTCCATTCTGATGCCACAGTGCTGGCAGCACCAGCTTCCACCGCTCTCTGTGACACCACAGCAGTGGCAGAACCAGCTTCTACCTCTCTGTGACACCACAGCAGTTGCAGGGCCAGAATTCCCCTCATTTTGAGGCCTCAGAGCTGGCAGCACAAGCCTTCGCCTTCTCTGTGATACCACAGAGTCACAGTCGATATGTGGCAGTTGACAGGGACACTGCACTCGAGGTGCACCCTGATCAGATTCCTTCCATCATCAGAAGGCTTCAAGTATCAGCGTCTTGTTATTCAAAAGTCTCCCGTACCTTTTTGCTGTAGCCTCCTAAGAGCAGCTCCACACAGCTCTGGCTCTGTCTCTCCTTCAGTTGCGGCTCGCTCCTTCCTGTCCCTGGCACTGCCGCCTGACCCTGTCTGTCCTATGGACATCAACTCACCTTTGCTGGTCCTTGCATGACCTCCTGTCCCTAGGTCTTCACAGCACAGCCAGCAGACTCCAAGTGACTCTTCCCAGCTAACTCCCTCTTTATCACGCCGCCCATGACTGTGAGGGCAAGGCTGTTTCTACTCTAGCATAATTCACACAGGTGTAAGATATCAGGGGGAGACTGCCTTCAGCAGCATCTCCTTTTGTCTCCCCACACCACATTGCTGGCAGCATCCGCTGCCAATTCTCTGTGACACCAGAGTAGTTGGAGAACCAGCATTCCCCTGTGTGACCACAGGGTTAGAAGAACAAGCTTCCAACTCTCAGTGACAACACAGTAGCTGGAGAACCAGCATTCCCCTGTGTCACCACAGGGTTAGAAGAACAAGCTTCCAACTCTCTGTGACAACACAGTAGCTGGAGAACCAGCATTCCCCTCTTTGTGACACCACAGTGTGGGCAGAACCAGCTTCCACCACTCTGTGACAACGCAGTGGTGGCAGCAGTACCTTCCAAATCTCTGTGACGCCACAGTAATGGCAGCAGCAGCAGCGGCTTCCCCTTCTCTGTGACACCACAGTGCTGTGAGAACCAGCTTCCATCTCTCTGTGACGTCACAGTGCTGGCAGCACCGGTATCCAGCTCTCTGTGACACCAGAGCGGTGGCAGCACAGGCTTCCACCTCTCTGTGACATCACAGTGTGGGCAGAACCAGCTTCCACCACACTCTGATCACACCACACCAGTGGTGGCAGCAGTAGCTTCCAAATCTCTGGGACACCACAGTAATGGCAGCAGGAGCATCTAGCTCTCTCTGAAACCACAGCGCTGGGAGCACCTGCACTCCCCTCTTTGTGAAGCAGCAGCTTCCACCTCTGTGGGACACCACAGTGTGGGCAGAACCAGCTTCCACCACACTGTGACACCACTTTGGAGGCAGCAGTAGCTTCCACCTCTCAGTGACACCGCAGCAGTGGCAGCACAGGCTTGCACCTCTCGGTGACACCACAATGCTGGCACTACTTACGTTCCCCTCTCCATGACACCACAGTGCTGGACGCACCAATGTAAATTTCTCCGGGACACCACAGTGCTGGCAGAACCAGTTCCCACCTCGCTGTGACACCACGCTAGCTGGAGAACCAGCATTCTCCTCTTTGTGAGGCCACAGTGCTGGCAGCACCGGCTTACACCTCTCAGTGACACCACAATAGCTGGAGAACGACCATTCCACCCTTTGTGACACCACAGAGCTGGCAGCAGGGACTTCCACCTGTTTCTGACACCACAGTGCTGGCAGAAGCAGCTTCCACCTGTCTGTGACACCACAGCAGTGGCAGCACAGACTTCTACCTCTCTGTGACACCACCGCAGTTGCAGCACCAGCTTTCAGCTCTCTTTAACACCACAGTGATGGTAGCACCAGCTCCCACCTCTCTGTGACAGCACACTGCTTGAAGCACCAACTTCCACCACTCGGTGACACCACAATGCTGGCACCACCAGCTTCCAACTTTCTGTGACACCACAGCTCTTGAAGCACTAGCTTCCACCTCTCTGTGATGCCCCAAGAGATGTAGCACCAGCTTTTATGTCTCTGTAACACCTCAGTGCTGGCAGCACCAGCATTCCTCCATTCTGATGCCACAGTGCTGGCAGCACCAGCTTCCACCGCTCTCTGTGACACCACAGCAGTGGCAGAACCAGCTTCTACCTCTCTGTGACACCACAGCAGTTGCAGGGCCAGAATTCCCTGCATTTTGAGGCCTCAGAGCTGGCAGCACAAGCCTTCGCCTTCTCTGTGATACCACAGAGTCACAGTCGATATGTGGCAGTCGACAGGGACACTGCACTCGAGGTGCACCCTGATCAGATTCCTTCCATCATCAGAAGGCTTCAAGTATCAGCGTCTTGTTATTCAAAAGTCTCCCGTACCTTTTTGCTGTAGCCTCCTAAGAGCAGCTCCACACAGCTCTGGCTCTGTCTCTCCTTCAGTTGCGGCTCGCTCCTTCCTGTCCCTGGCACTGCCGCCTGACCCTGTCTGTCCTATGGACAGCAACTCACCTTTGCTGGTCCTTGCATGACCTCCTGTCCCTAGGTCTTCACAGCACAGCCAGCAGACTCCAAGTGACTCTTCCCAGCTAACTCCCTCTTTATCACGCCGCCCATGACTGTGAGGGCAAGGCTGTTTCTACTCTAGCATAATTCACACAGGTGTAAGATATCAGGGGGAGACTGCCTTCAGCAGCATCTCCTTTGGTCTCCCCACACCACAGTGCTGGCAGCATCCGCTGCCAACTCTCTGTGACACCAGAGTAGTTGGAGAACCAGCATTCCCCTGTGTGACCACAGGGTTAGAAGAACAAGCTTCCAACTCTCTGTGACAACACAGTAGCTGGAGAACCAGCATTCCCCTCTTTGTGACACCACAGTGTGGGCAGAACCAGCTTCCACCACTCTGTGACAACGCAGTGGTGGCAGCAGTACCTTCCAAATCTCTGTGACGCCACAGTAATGGCAGCAGCAGCAGCGGCTTCCCCTTCTCTGTGACACCACAGTGCTGTGAGAACCAGCTTCCATCTCTCTGTGACGTCACAGTGCTGGCAGCACCGGTATCCAGCTCTCTGTGACACCAGAGCGGTGGCAGCACAGGCTTCCACCTCTCTGTGACATCACAGTGTGGGCAGAACCAGCTTCCACCACACTCTGATCACACCACAGTGCTGGCAGCAGTAGCTTCTAAATCTCTGGGACACCACAGTAATGGCAGCAGGAGCATCTAGCTCTCTGTGAAACCACAGCGCTGGGGGCACCTGCACTCCCTTCTTTGTGAAGCAGCAGCTTCCACCTCTGTGGGACACCACAGTGTGGGCAGAACCAGCTTCCACCACACTGTGACACCACTTTGGAGGCAGCAGTAGCTTCCACCTCTCAGTGACACCACAGCAGTGGCAGCACAGGCTTGCACCTCTCGGTGACACCACAATGCTGGCACTACTTACGTTCTCCTCTCCATGACACCACAGTGCTGGACGCACCAATGTAAATTTCTCCGGGACACCACAGTGCTGGCAGAACCAGTTCCCACCTCGCTGTGACACCACGCTAGCTGGAGAACCAGCATTCTCCTCTTTGTGAGGCCACAGTGCTGGCAGCACCGGCTTACACCTCTCAGTGACACCACAATAGCTGGAGAACGACCATTCCACCCTTTGTGACACCACAGAGCTGGCAGCAGGGACTTCCACCTGTTTCTGACACCACAGTGCTGGCAGAAGCAGCTTCCACCCTCTGTGACACCACAGCAGTGGCAGCACAGACTTCTACCTCTCTGTGACACCACCGCAGTTGCAGCACCAGCTTTCAGCTCTCTTTAACACCACAGTGCTGGTAGCACCAGCTCCCACCTCTCTGTGACAGCACACTGCTTGAAGCACCAACTTCCACCACTCGGTGACACCACAATGCTGGCACCACCAGCTTCCAACTTTCTGTGACACCACAGCTCTTGAAGCACTAGCTTCCACCTCTCTGTGACGCCCCAAGAGATGTAACACCAGCTTTTATGTCTCTGTAACACCTCAGTGCTGGCAGCACCAGCATTCCTCCATTCTGATGCCACAGTGCTGGCAGCACCAGCTTCCACCGCTCTCTGTGACACCACAGCAGTGGCAGAACCAGCTTCTACCTCTCTGTGACACCACAGCAGTTGCAGGGCCAGAATTCCCCTCATTTTGAGGCCTCAGAGCTGGCAGCACAAGCCTTCGCCTTCTCTGTGATACCACAGAGTCACAGTCGATATGTGGCAGTCGACAGGGACACTGCACTCGAGGTGCACCCTGATCAGATTCCTTCCATCATCAGAAGGCTTCAAGTATCAGCGTCTTGTTATTCAAAAGTCTCCCGTACCTTTTTGCTGTAGCCTCCTAAGAGCAGCTCCACACAGCTCTGGCTCTGTCTCTCCTTCAGTTGCGGCTCGCTCCATCCTGTCCCTGGCACTGCCGCCTGACCCTGTCTGTCCTATGGACAGCAACTCACCTTTGCTGGTCCTTGCATGACCTCCTGTCCCTAGGTCTTCACAGCACAGCCAGCAGACTCCAAGTGACTCTTCCCAGCTAACTCCCTCTTTATCACGCCGCCCATGACTGTGAGGGCAAGCCTGTTTCTACTCTAGCATAATTCACACAGGTGTAAGATATCAGGGGGAGACTGCCTTCAGCAGCATCTCCTTTTGTCTCCCCACACCACAGTGCTGGCAGCATCCGCTGCCAACTCTCTGTGACACCAGAGTAGTTGGAGAACCAGGATTCCCCTGTGTGACCACAGGGTTAGAAGAACAAGCTTCCAACTCTCAGTTGGAACACAGTAGCTGGAGAACCAGCATTCCCCTGTGTCACCACAGGGTTAGAAGAACAAGCTTCCAACTCTCTGTGACAACACAGTAGCTGGAGAACCAGCATTCCCCTCTTTGTGACACCACAGTGTGGGCAGAACCAGCTTCCACCACTCTGTGACAATGCAGTGGTGGCAGCAGTACCTTCCAAATCTCTGTGACGCCACAGTAATGGCAGCAGCAGCAGCGGCTTCCCCTTCTCTGTGACACCACAGTGCTGTGAGAACCAGCTTCCATCTCTCTGTGACGTCACAGTGCTGGCAGCACCGGTATCCAGCTCTCTGTGACACCAGAGCGGTGGCAGCACAGGCTTCCACCTCTCTGTGACATCACAGTGTGGGCAGAACCAGCTTCCACCACACTCTGATCACACCACAGTGCTGGCAGCAGTAGCTTCCAAATCTCTGGGACACCACAGTAATGGCAGCAGGAGCATCTAGCTCTCTGTGAAACCACAGCGCTGGGAGCACCTGCACTCCCCTCTTTGTGAAGCAGCAGCTTCCACCTCTGTGGGACACCACAGTGTGGGCAGAACCAGCTTCCACCACACTGTGACACCACTTTGGAGGCAGCAGTAGCTTCCACCTCTCAGTGACACCGCAGCAGTGGCAGCACAGACTTGCACCTCTCGGTGACACCACAATGCTAAAGCTACTTACGTTCCCCTCTCCATGACACCACAGTGCTGGACGCACCAATGTAAATTTCTCCGGGACACCACAGTGCTGGCAGAACCAGTTCCCACCTCGCGGTGACACCACGCTAGCTGGAGAACCAGCATTCTCCTCTTTGTGAGGCCACAGTGCTGGCAGCACAGGCTTACACCTCTCAGTGACACCACAATAGCTGGAGAACGACCATTCCACCCTTTGTGACACCACAGAGCTGGCAGCAGGGACTTCCACCTGTTTCTGACACCACAGTGCTGGCAGAAGCAGCTTCCACCTGTCTGTGACACCACAGCAGTGGCAGCACAGACTTCTACCTCTCTGTGACACCACCGCAGTTGCAGCACCAGCTTTCAGCTCTCTTTAACACCACAGTGCTGGTAGCACCAGCTCCCACCTCTCTGTGACAGCACACTGCTTGAAGCACCAACTTCCACCACTCGGTGACACCACAATGCTGGCACCACCAGCTTCCAACTTTCTGTGACACCACAGCTCTTGAAGCACTAGCTTCCACCTCTCTGTGACGCCCCAAGAGATGTAACACCAGCTTTTATGTCTCTGTAACACCTCAGTGCTGGCAGCACCAGCATTCCTCCATTCTGATGCCACAGTGCTGGCAGCACCAGCTTCCACCGCTCTCTGTGACACCACAGCAGTGGCAGAACCAGCTTCTACCTCTCTGTGACACCACAGCAGTTGCAGGGCCAGAATTCCCCTCATTTTGAGGCCTCAGAGCTGGCAGCACAAGCCTTCGCCTTCTCTGTGATACCACAGAGTCACAGTCGATATGTGGCAGTCGACAGGGACACTGCACTCGAGGTGCACCCTGATCAGATTCCTTCCATCATCAGAAGGCTTCAAGTATCAGCGTCTTGTTATTCAAAAGTCTCCCGTACCTTTTTGCTGTAGCCTCCTAAGAGCAGCTCCACACAGCTCTGGCTCTGTCTCTCCTTCAGTTGCGGCTCGCTCCTTCCTGTCCCTGGCACTGCCGCCTGACCCTGTCTGTCCTATGGACATCAACTCACCTTTGCTGGTCCTTGCATGACCTCCTGTCCCTAGGTCTTCACAGCACAGCCAGCAGACTCCAAGTGACTCTTCCCAGCTAACTCACTCTTTATCACGCCGCCCATGACTGTGAGGGCAAGCCTGTTTCTACTCTAGCATAATTCACACAGGTGTAAGATATCAGGGGGAGACTGCCTTCAGCAGCATCTCCTTTTGTCTCCCCACACCACAGTGCTGGCAGCATCCGCTGCCAACTCTCTGTGACACCAGAGTAGTTGGAGAACCAGCATTCCCCTGTGTGACCACAGGGTTAGAAGAACAAGCTTCCAACTCTCTGTGACAACACAGTAGCTGGAGAACCAGCATTCCCCTGTGTCACCACAGGGTTAGAAGAACAAGCTTCTAACTCTCTGTGACAACACAGTAGCTGGAGAACCAGCATTCCCCTCTGTCACCACAGGGTTAGAAGAACAAGCTTCCAACTCTCTGTGACAACACAGTAGCTGGAGAACCAGCATTCCCCTCTTTGTGACACCACAGTGTGGGCAGAACCAGCTTCCACCACTGTGTGACAACGCAGTGGTGGCAGCAGTACCTTCCAAATCTCTGTGACGCCACAGTAATGGCAGCAGCAGCAGCGGCTTCCCCTTCTCTGTGACACCACAGTGCTGTGAGAACCAGCTTCCATCTCTCTGTGACGTCACAGTGTGGGCAGAACCAGCTTCCACCACACTCTGATCACACCACAGTGCTGGCAGCAGTAGCTTCTAAATCTCTGGGACACCACAGTAATGGCAGCAGGAGCATCTAGCTCTCTCTGAAACCACAGCGCTGGGAGCACCTGCACTCCCCTCTTTGTGAAGCAGCAGCTTCCACCTCTGTGGGACACCACAGTGTGGGCAGAACCAGCTTCCACCACACTGTGACACCACTTTGGAGGCAGCAGTAGCTTCCACCTCTCAGTGACACCGCAGCAGTGGCAGCACAGGCTTGCACCTCTCGGTGACACCACAATGCTGGCACTACTTACGTTCCCCTCTCCATGACACCACAGTGCTGGACGCACCAATGTAAATTTCTCCGGGACACCACAGTGCTGGCAGAACCAGTTCCCACCTCGCTGTGACACCACGCTAGCTGGAGAACCAGCATTCTCCTCTTTGTGAGGCCACAGTGCTGGCAGCACAGGCTTACACCTCTCAGTGACACCACAATAGCTGGAGAACGACCATTCCACCCTTTGTGACACCACAGAGCTGGCAGCAGGGACTTCCACCTGTTTCTGACACCACAGTGCTGGCAGAAGCAGCTTCCACCTGTCTGTGACACCACAGCAGTGGCAGCACAGACTTCTACCTCTCTGTGACACCACCGCAGTTGCAGCACCAGCTTTCAGCTCTCTTTAACACCACAGTGCTGGTAGCACCAGCTCCCACCTCTCTGTGACAGCACACTGCTTGAAGCCCCAACTTCCACCACTCGGTGACACCACAATGCTGGCACCACCAGCTTCCAACATTCTGTGACACCACAGCTCTTGAAGCACTAGCTTCCACCTCTCTGTGACGCCCCAAGAGATGTAGCACCAGCTTTTATGTCTCTGTAACACCTCGGTGCTGGCAGCACCAGCATTCCTCCATTCTGATGCCACAGTGCTGGCAGCACCAGCTTCCACCGCTCTCTGTGACACCACAGCAGTGGCAGAACCAGCTTCTACCTCTCTGTGACACCACAGCAGTTGCAGGGCCAGAATTCCCCTCATTTTGAGGCCTCAGAGCTGGCAGCACAAGCCTTCGCCTTCTCTGTGATACCACAGAGTCACAGTCGATATGTGGCAGTCGACAGGGACACTGCACTCGAGGTGCACCCTGATCAGATTCCTTCCATCATCAGAAGGCTTCAAGTATCAGCGTCTTGTTATTCAAAAGTCTCCCGTACCTTTTTGCTGTAGCCTCCTAAGAGCAGCTCCACACAGCTCTGGCTCTGTCTCTCCTTCAGTTGCGGCTTGCTCCATCCTGTCCCTGGCACTGCCGCCTGACCCTGTCTTTCCTATGGACAGCAACTCACCTTTGCTGGTCCTTGCATGACCTCCTGTCCCTAGGTCTTCACAGCACAGCCAGCAGACTCCAAGTGACTCCTCCCAGCTAACTCACTCTTTATCACGCCGCCCATGACTGTGAGGGCAAGGCTGTTTCTACTCTAGCATAATTCACACAGGTGTAAGATATCAGGGGGAGACTGCCTTCAGCAGCATCTCCTTTTGTCTCCCCACACCACAGTGCTGGCAGCATCCGCTGCCAACTCTCTGTGACACCAGAGTAGTTGGAGAACCAGCATTCCCCTGTGTGACCACAGGGTTAGAAGAACAAGCTTCCAACTCTCAGTTGGAACACAGTAGCTGGAGAACCAGCATTCCCCTGTGTGACCACAGGGTTAGAAGAACAAGCTTCCAACTCTCTGTGACAACACAGTAGCTGGAGAACCAGCATTCCCCTGTGTCACCACAGGGTTAGAAGAACAAGCTTCCAACTCTCAGTTGGAACACAGTAGCTGGAGAACCAGCATTCCCCTGTGTCACCACAGGGTTAGAAGAACAAGCTTCCAACTCTCTGTGACAACACAGTAGCTGGAGAACCAGCATTCCCATCTTTGTGACACCACAGTGTGGGCAGAACCAGCTTCCACCACTCTGTGACAACGCAGTGGTGGCAGCAGTACCTTCCAAATCTCTGTGACGCCACAGTAATGGCAGCAGCAGCAGCGGCTTCCCCTTCTCTGTGACACCACAGTGCTGTGAGAACCAGCTTCCATCTCTCTGTGACGTCACAGTGCTGGCAGCACCGGTATCCAGCTCTCTGTGACACCAGAGCGGTGGCAGCACAGGCTTCCACCTCTCTGTGACATCACAGTGTGGGCAGAACCAGCTTCCACAACACTCTGATCACACCACAGTGCTGGCAGCAGTAGCTTCCAAATCTCTGGGACACCACAGTAATGGCAGCAGGAGCATCTAGCTCTCTCTGAAACCACAGCGCTGGGAGCACCTGCACTCCCCTCTTTGTGAAGCAGCAGCTTCCACCTCTGTGGGACACCACAGTGTGGGCAGAACCAGCTTCCACCACACTGTGACACCACTTTGGAGGCAGCAGTAGCTTCCACCTCTCAGTGACACCGCAGCAGTGGCAGCACAGGCTTGCACCTCTCGGTGACACCACAATGCTGGCACTACTTACGTTCCCCTCTCCATGACACCACAGTGCTGGACGCACCAATGTAAATTTCTCCGGGACACCACAGTGCTGGCAGAACCAGTTCCCACCTCGCTGTGACACCACGCTAGCTGGAGAACCAGCATTCTCCTCTTTGTGAGGCCACAGTGCTGGCAGCACCGGCTTACACCTCTCAGTGACACCACAATAGCTGGAGAACGACCATTCCACCCTTTGTGACACCACAGAGCTGGCAGCAGGGACTTCCACCTGTTTCTGACACCACAGTGCTGGCAGAAGCAGCTTCCACCTGTCTGTGACACCACAGCAGTGGCAGCACAGACTTCTACCTCTCTGTGACACCACCGCAGTTGCAGCACCAGCTTTCAGCTCTCTTTAACACCACAGTGCTGGTAGCACCAGCTCCCTCCTCTCTGTGACAGCACACTGCTTGAAGCACCAACTTCCACCACTCGGTGACACCACAATGCTGGCACCACCAGCTTCCAACATTCTGTGACACCACAGCTCTTGAAGCACTAGCTTCCACCTCTCTGTGACGCCCCAAGAGATGTAGCACCAGCTTTTATGTCTCTGTAACACCTCGGTGCTGGCAGCACCAGCATTCCTCCATTCTGATGCCACAGTGCTGGCAGCACCAGCTTCCACCTCTCTCTGTGACACCACAGCAGTGGCAGAACCAGCTTCTACCTCTCTGTGACACCACAGCAGTTGCAGGGCCAGAATTCCCCTCATTTTGAGGCCTCAGAGCTGGCAGCACAAGCCTTCGCCTTCTCTGTGATACCACAGAGTCACAGTCGATATGTGGCAGTCGACAGGGACACTGCACTCGAGGTGCACCCTGATCAGATTCCTTCCATCATCAGAAGGCTTCAAGTATCAGCGTCTTGTTATTCAAAAGTCTCCCGTACCTTTTTGCTGTAGCCTCCTAAGAGCAGCTCCACACAGCTCTGGCTCTGTCTCTCCTTCAGTTGCGGCTCGCTCCTTCCTGTCCCTGGCACTGCCGCCTGACCCTGTCTGTCCTATGGACAGCAACTCACCTTTGCTGGTCCTTGCATGACCTCCTGTCCCTAGGTCTTCACAGCACAGCCAGCAGACTCCAAGTGACTCTTCCCAGCTAACTCACTCTTTATCACGCCGCCCATGACTGTGAGGGCAAGGCTGTTTCTACTCTAGCATAATTCACACAGGTGTAAGATATCAGGGGGAGACTGCCTTCAGCAGCATCTCCTTTTGTCTCCCCACACCACAGTGCTGGCAGCATCCGCTGCCAACTCTCTGTGACACCAGAGTAGTTGGAGAACCAGCATTCCCCTGTGTGACCACAGGGTTAGAAGAACAAGCTTCCAACTCTCAGTTGGAACACAGTAGCTGGAGAACCCGCATTCCCCTGTGTCACCACAGGGTTAGAAGAACAAGCTTCCAACTCTTAGTGACAACACAGTAGCTGGAGAACCAGCATTCCCCTCTTTGTGACACCACAGTGTGGGCAGAACCAGCTTCCACCACTCTGTGACAATGCAGTGGTGGCAGCAGTACCTTCCAAATCTCTGTGACGCCACAGTAATGGCAGCAGCAGCAGCGGCTTCCCCTTCTCTGTGACACCACAGTGCTGTGAGAACCAGCTTCCATCTCTCTGTGACGTCACAGTGCTGGCAGCACCGGTATCCAGCTCTCTGTGACACCAGAGCGGTGGCAGCACAGGCTTCCACCTCTCTGTGACATCACAGTGTGGGCAGAACCAGCTTCCACCACACTCTGATCACACCACAGTGGTGGCAGCAGTAGCTTCTAAATCTCTGGGACACCACAGTAATGGCAGCAGGAGCATCTAGCTCTCTGTGAAACCACAGCGCTGGGAGCACCTGCACTCCCCTCTTTGTGAAGCAGCAGCTTCCACCTCTGTGGGACACCACAGTGTGGGCAGAACCAGCTTCCACCACACTGTGACACCACTTTAGAGGCAGCAGTAGCTTCCACCTCTCAGTGACACCGCAGCAGTGGCAGCACAGGCTTGCACCTCTCGGTGACACCACAATGCTGGCACTACTTACGTTCCCCTCTCCATGACACCACAGTGCTGGACGCACCAATGTAAATTTCTCCGGGACACCACAGTGCTGGCAGAACCAGTTCCCACCTCGCTGTGACACCACGCTAGCTGGAGAACCAGCATTCTCCTCTTTGTGAGGCCACAGTGCTGGCAGCACCGGCTTACACCTCTCAGTGACACCACAATAGCTGGAGAACGACCATTCCACCC
Source organism: Phylloscopus trochilus trochilus (assembly GCA_016584745.2). Taxonomy (NCBI): domain Eukaryota; kingdom Metazoa; phylum Chordata; class Aves; order Passeriformes; family Phylloscopidae; genus Phylloscopus; species Phylloscopus trochilus. The sequence goes on from WQNJ02000034.1 coordinate 3,408,366, forward strand.
TTTGTGACACCACAGAGCTGGCAGCAGGGACTTCCACCTGTTTCTGACACCACAGTGCTGGCAGAAGCAGCTTCCACCTGTCTGTGACACCACAGCAGTGGCAGCACAGACTTCTACCTCTCTGTGACACCACCGCAGTTGCAGCACCAGCTTTCAGCTCTCTTTAACACCACAGTGCTGGTAGCACCAGCTCCCACCTCTCTGTGACAGCACACTGCTTGAAGCACCAACTTCCACCACTCGGTGACACCACAATGCTGGCACCACCAGCTTCCAACTTTCTGTGACACCACAGCTCTTGAAGCACTAGCTTCCACCTCTCTGTGACGCCCCAAGAGATGTAGCACCAGCTTTTATGTCTCTGTAACACCTCGGTGCTGGCAGCACCAGCATTCCTCCATTCTGATGCCACAGTGCTGGCAGCACCAGCTTCCACCTCTCTCTGTGACACCACAGCAGTGGCAGAACCAGCTTCTACCTCTCTGTGACACCACAGCAGTTGCAGGGCCAGAATTCCCCTCATTTTGAGGCCTCAGAGCTGGCAGCACAAGCCTTCGCCTTCTCTGTGATACCACAGAGTCACAGTCGATATGTGGCAGTCGACAGGGACACTGCACTCGAGGTGCACCCTGATCAGATTCCTTCCATCATCAGAAGGCTTCAAGTATCAGCGTCTTGTTATTCAAAAGTCTCCCGTACCTTTTTGCTGTAGCCTCCTAAGAGCAGCTCCACACAGCTCTGGCTCTGTCTCTCCTTCAGTTGCGGCTCGCTCCTTCCTGTCCCTTGCACTGCCGCCTGACCCTGTCTGTCCTATGGACAGCAACTCACCTTTGCTGGTCCTTGCATGACCTCCTGTCCCTAGGTCTTCACAGCACAGCCAGCAGACTCCAAGTGACTCTTCCCAGCTAACTCACTCTTTATCACGCCGCCCATGACTGTGAGGGCAAGGCTGTTTCTACTCTAGCATAATTCACACAGGTGTAAGATATCAGGGGGAGACTGCCTTCAGCAGCATCTCCTTTTGTCTCCCCACACCACAGTGCTGGCAGCATCCGCTGCCAACTCTCTGTGACACCAGAGTAGTTGGAGAACCAGCATTCCCCTGTGTGACCACAGGGTTAGAAGAACAAGCTTCCAACTCTCAGTTGGAACACAGTAGCTGGAGAACCCGCATTCCCCTGTGTCACCACAGGGTTAGAAGAACAAGCTTCCAACTCTCTGTGACAACACAGTAGCTGGAGAACCAGCATTCCCCTCTTTTTGACACCACAGTGTGGGCAGAACCAGCTTCCACCACTCTGTGACAACGCAGTGGTGGCAGCAGTACCTTCCAAATCTCTGTGACGCCACAGTAATGGCAGCAGCAGCAGCGGCTTCCCCTTCTCTGTGACACCACCGTGCTGTGAGAACCAGCTTCCATCTCTCTGTGACGTCACAGTGCTGGCAGCACCGGTATCCAGCTCTCTGTGACACCAGAGCGGTGGCAGCACAGGCTTCCACCTCTCTGTGACATCACAGTGTGGGCAGAACCAGCTTCCACCACACTCTGATCACACCACAGTGGTGGCAGCAGTAGCTTCTAAATCTCTGGGACACCACAGTAATGGCAGCAGGAGCATCTAGCTCTCTGTGAAACCACAGCGCTGGGAGCACCTGCACTCCCCTCTTTGTGAAGCAGCAGCTTCCACCTCTGTGGGACACCACAGTGTGGGCAGAACCAGCTTCCACCACACTGTGACACCACTGTGGAGGCAGCAGTAGCTTCCACCTCTCAGTGACACCACAGCAGTGGCAGCACAGGCTTGCACCTCTCGGTGACACCACAATGCTGGCACTACTTACGTTCCCCTCTCCATGACACCACAGTGCTGGACGCACCAATGTAAATTTCTCCGGGACACCACAGTGCTGGCAGAACCAGTTCCCACCTCGCTGTGACACCACGCTAGCTGGAGAACCAGCATTCTCCTCTTTGTGAGGCCACAGTGCTGGCAGCACCGGCTTACACCTCTCAGTGACACCACAATAGCTGGAGAACGACCATTCCACCCTTTGTGACACCACAGAGCTGGCAGCAGGGACTTCCACCTGTTTCTGACACCACAGTGCTGGCAGAAGCAGCTTCCACCTGTCTGTGACACCACAGCAGTGGCAGCACAGACTTCTACCTCTCTGTGACACCACCGCAGTTGCAGCACCAGCTTTCAGCTCTCTTTAACACCACAGTGCTGGTAGCACCAGCTCCCACCTCTCTGTGACAGCACACTGCTTGAAGCACCAACTTCCACCACTCGGTGACACCACAATGCTGGCACCACCAGCTTCCAACTTTCTGTGACACCACAGCTCTTGAAGCACTAGCTTCCACCTCTCTGTGACGCCCCAAGAGATGTAGCACCAGCTTTTATGTCTCTGTAACACCTCGGTGCTGGCAGCACCAGCATTCCTCCATTCTGATGCCACAGTGCTGGCAGCACCAGCTTCCACCGCTCTCTGTGACACCACAGCAGTGGCAGAACCAGCTTCTACCTCTCTGTGACACCACAGCAGTTGCAGGGCCAGAATTCCCTGCATTTTGAGGCCTCAGAGCTGGCAGCACAAGCCTTCGCCTTCTCTGTGATACCACAGAGTCACAGTCGATATGTGGCAGTCGACAGGGACACTGCACTCGAGGTGCACCCTGATCAGATTCCTTCCATCATCAGAAGGCTTCAAGTATCAGCGTCTTGTTATTCAAAAGTCTCCCGTACCTTTTTGCTGTAGCCTCCTAAGAGCAGCTCCACACAGCTCTGGCTCTGTCTCTCCTTCAGTTGCGGCTCGCTCCTTCCTGTCCCTGGCACTGCCGCCTGACCCTGTCTGTCCTATGGACAGCAACTCACCTTTGCTGGTCCTTGCATGACCTCCTGTCCCTAGGTCTTCACAGCACAGCCAGCAGACTCCAAGTGACTCTTCCCAGCTAACTCACTCTTTATCACGCCGCCCATGACTGTGAGGGCAAGGCTGTTTCTACTCTAGCATAATTCACACAGGTGTAAGATATCAGGGGGAGACTGCCTTCAGCAGCATCTCCTTTTGTCTCCCCACACCACAGTGCTGGCAGCATCCGCTGCCAACTCTCTGTGACACCAGAGTAGTTGGAGAACCAGCATTCCCCTGTGTGACCACAGGGTTAGAAGAACAAGCTTCCAACTCTCAGTTGGAACACAGTAGCTGGAGAACCAGCATTCCCCTGTGTCACCACAGGGTTAGAATAACAAGCTTCCAACTCTCTGTGACAACACAGTAGCTGGAGAACCAGCATTCCCCTCTTTGTGACACCACAGTGTGGGCAGAACCAGCTTCCACCACTCTGTGACAACGCAGTGGTGGCAGCAGTACCTTCCAAATCTCTGTGACGCCACAGTAATGGCAGCAGCAGCAGCGGCTTCCCCTTCTCTGTGACACCACAGTGCTGTGAGAACCAGCTTCCATCTCTCTGTGACGTCACAGTGCTGGCAGCACCGGTATCCAGCTCTCTGTGACACCAGAGCGGTGGCAGCACAGGCTTCCACCTCTCTGTGACATCACAGTGTGGGCAGAACCAGCTTCCACCACACTCTGATCACACCACAGTGCTGGCAGCAGTAGCTTCTAAATCTCTGGGACACCACAGTAATGGCAGCAGGAGCATCTAGCTCTCTGTGAAACCACAGCGCTGGGAGCACCTGCACTCCCCTCTTTGTGAAGCAGCAGCTTCCACCTCTGTGGGACACCACAGTGTGGGCAGAACCAGCTTCCACCACACTGTGACACCACTTTGGAGGCAGCAGTAGCTTCCACCTCTCAGTGACACCGCAGCAGTGGCAGCACAGGCTTGCACCTCTCGGTGACACCACAATGCTGGCACTACTTACGTTCCCCTCTCCATGACACCACAGTGCTGGACGCACCAATGTAAATTTCTCCGGGACACCACAGTGCTGGCAGAACCAGTTCCCACCTCGCTGTGACACCACGCTAGCTGGAGAACCAGCATTCTCCTCTTTGTGAGGCCACAGTGCTGGCAGCACCGGCTTACACCTCTCAGTGACACCACAATAGCTGGAGAACGACCATTCCACCCTTTGTGACACCACAGAGCTGGCAGCAGGGACTTCCACCTGTTTCTGACACCACAGTGCTGGCAGAAGCAGCTTCCACCTGTCTGTGACACCACAGCAGTGGCAGCACAGACTTCTACCTCTCTGTGACACCACCGCAGTTGCAGCACCAGCTTTCAGCTCTCTTTAACACCACAGTGCTGGTAGCACCAGCTCCCACCTCTCTGTGACAGCACACTGCTTGAAGCACCAACTTCCACCACTCGGTGACACCACAATGCTGGCACCACCAGCTTCCAACTTTCTGTGACACCACAGCTCTTGAAGCACTAGCTTCCACCTCTCTGTGACGCCCCAAGAGATGTAGCACCAGCTTTTATGTCTCTGTAACACCTCGGTGCTGGCAGCACCAGCATTCCTCCATTCTGATGCCACAGTGCTGGCAGCACCAGCTTCCACCTCTCTCTGTGACACCACAGCAGTGGCAGAACCAGCTTCTACCTCTCTGTGACACCACAGCAGTTGCAGGGCCAGAATTCCCCTCATTTTGAGGCCTCAGAGCTGGCAGCACAAGCCTTCGCCTTCTCTGTGATACCACAGAGTCACAGTCGATATGTGGCAGTCGACAGGGACACTGCACTCGAGGTGCACCCTGATCAGATTCCTTCCATCCTCAGAAGGCTTCAAGTATCAGCGTCTTGTTATTCAAAAGTCTCCCGTACCTTTTTGCTGTAGCCTCCTAAGAGCAGCTCCACACAGCTCTGGCTCTGTCTCTCCTTCAGTTGCGGCTCGCTCCTTCCTGTCCCTGGCACTGCCGCCTGACCCTGTCTGTCCTATGGACAGCAACTCACCTTTGCTGGTCCTTGCATGACCTCCTGTCCCTAGGTCTTCACAGCACAGCCAGCAGACTCCAAGTGACTCTTCCCAGCTAACTCCCTCTTTATCACGCCGCCCATGACTGTGAGGGCAAGGCTGTTTCTACTCTAGCATAATTCACACAGGTGTAAGATATCAGGGGGAGACTGCCTTCAGCAGCATCTCCTTTTGTCTCCCCACACCACAGTGCTGGCAGCATCCGCTGCCAACTCTCTGTGACACCAGAGTAGTTGGAGAACCAGCATTCCCCTGTGTGACCACAGGGTTAGAAGAACAAGCTTCCAACTCTCAGTTGGAACACAGTAGCTGGAGAACCCGCATTCCCCTGTGTCACCACAGGGTTAGAAGAACAAGCTTCCAACTCTCAGTGACAACACAGTAGCTGGAGAACCAGCATTCCCCTCTTTGTGACACCACAGTGTGGGCAGAACCAGCTTCCACCACTCTGTGACAACGCAGTGGTGGCAGCAGTACCTTCCAAATCTCTGTGACGCCACAGTAATGGCAGCAGCAGCAGCGGCTTCCCCTTCTCTGTGACACCACAGTGCTGTGAGAACCAGCTTCCATTGCTCTGTGACGTCACAGTGCTGGCAGCACCGGTATCCAGCTCTCTGTGACACCAGAGCGGTGGCAGCACAGGCTTCCACCTCTCTGTGACATCACAGTGTGGGCAGAACCACCTTCCACCACACTCTGATCACACCACAGTGCTGGCAGCAGTAGCTTCTAAATCTCTGGGACACCACAGTAATGGCAGCAGGAGCATCTAGCTCTCTCTGAAACCACAGCGCTGGGAGCACCTGCACTCCCCTCTTTGTGAAGCAGCAGCTTCCACCTCTGTGGGACACCACAGTGTGGGCAGAACCAGCTTCCACCACACTGTGACACCACTTTGGAGGCAGCAGTAGCTTCCACCTCTCAGTGACACCGCAGCAGTGGCAGCACAGGCTTGCACCTCTCGGTGACACCACAATGCTGGCACTACTTACGTTCCCCTCTCCATGACACCACAGTGCTGGACGCACCAATGTAAATTTCTCCGGGACACCACAGTGCTGGCAGAACCAGTTCCCACCTCGCTGTGACACCACGCTAGCTGGAGAACCAGCATTCTCCTCTTTGTGAGGCCACAGTGCTGGCAGCACCGGCTTACACCTCTCAGTGACACCACAATAGCTGGAGAACGACCATTCCACCCTTTGTGACACCACAGAGCTGGCAGCAGGGACTTCCACCTGTTTCTGACACCACAGTGCTGGCAGAAGCAGCTTCCACCTGTCTGTGACACCACAGCAGTGGCAGCACAGACTTCTACCTGTCTGTGACACCACCGCAGTTGCAGCACCAGCTTTCAGCTCTCTTTAACACCACAGTGCTGGTAGCACCAGCTCCCACCTCTCTGTGACAGCACACTGCTTGAAGCCCCAACTTCCACCACTCGGTGACACCACAATGCTGGCACCACCAGCTTCCAACTTTCTGTGACACCACAGCTCTTGAAGCACTAGCTTCCACCTCTCTGTGACGCCCCAAGAGATGTAGCACCAGCTTTTATGTCTCTGTAACACCTCGGTGCTGGCAGCACCAGCATTCCTCCATTCTGATGCCACAGTGCTGGCAGCACCAGCTTCCACCTCTCTCTGTGACACCACAGCAGTGGCAGAACCAGCTTCTACCTCTCTGTGACACCACAGCAGTTGCAGGGCCAGAATTCCCCTCATTTTGAGGCCTCAGAGCTGGCAGCACAAGCCTTCGCCTTCTCTGTGATACCACAGAGTCACAGTCGATATGTGGCAGTCGACAGGGACACTGCACTCGAGGTGCACCCTGATCAGATTCCTTCCATCATCAGAAGGCTTCAAGTATCAGCGTCTTGTTATTCAAAAGTCTCCCGTACCTTTTTGCTGTAGCCTCCTAAGAGCAGCTCCACACAGCTCTGGCTCTGTCTCTCCTTCAGTTGCGGCTCGCTCCTTCCTGTCCCTGGCACTGCCGCCTGACCCTGTCTGTCCTATGGACAGCAACTCACCTTTGCTGGTCCTTGCATGACCTCCTGTCCCTAGGTCTTCACAGCACAGCCAGCAGACTCCAAGTGACTCTTCCCAGCTAACTCCCTCTTTATCACGCCGCCCATGACTGTGAGGGCAAGGCTGTTTCTACTCTAGCATAATTCACACAGGTGTAAGATATCAGGGGGAGACTGCCTTCAGCAGCATCTCCTTTTGTCTCCCCACACCACAGTGCTGGCAGCATCCGCTGCCAACTCTCTGTGACACCAGAGTAGTTGGAGAACCAGCATTCCCCTGTGTGACCACAGGGTTAGAAGAACAAGCTTCCAACTCTCAGTTGGAACACAGTAGCTGGAGAACCCGCATTCCCCTGTGTAACCACAGGGTTAGAAGAACAAGCTTCCAACTCTCTGTGACAACACAGTAGCTGGAGAACCAGCATTCCCCTCTTTGTGACACCACAGTGTGGGCAGAACCAGCTTCCACCACTCTGTGACAACGCAGTGGTGGCAGCAGTACCTTCCAAATCTCTGTGACGCCACAGTAATGGCAGCAGCAGCAGCGGCTTCCCCTTCTCTGTGACACCACAGTGCTGTGAGAACCAGCTTCCATTGCTCTGTGACGTCACAGTGCTGGCAGCACCGGTATCCAGCTCTCTGTGACACCAGAGCGGTGGCAGCACAGGCTTCCACCTCTCTGTGACATCACAGTGTGGGCAGAACCACCTTCCACCACACTCTGATCACACCACAGTGCTGGCAGCAGTAGCTTCTAAATCTCTGGGACACCACAGTAATGGCAGCAGGAGCATCTAGCTCTCTGTGAAACCACAGCGCTGGGAGCACCTGCACTCCCCTCTTTGTGAAGCAGCAGCTTCCACCTCTGTGGGACACCACAGTGTGGGCAGAACCAGCTTCCACCACACTGTGACACCACTTTGGAGGCAGCAGTAGCTTCCACCTCTCAGTGACACCGCAGCAGTGGCAGCACAGGCTTGCACCTCTCGGTGACACCACAATGCTGGCACTACTTACGTTCCCCTCTCCATGACACCACAGTGCTGGACGCACCAATGTAAATTTCTCCGGGACACCACAGTGCTGGCAGAACCAGTTCCCACCTCGCTGTGACACCACGCTAGCTGGAGAACCAGCATTCTCCTCTTTGTGAGGCCACAGTGCTGGCAGCACCGGCTTACACCTCTCAGTGACACCACAATAGCTGGAGAACGACCATTCCACCCTTTGTGACACCACAGAGCTGGCAGCAGGGACTTCCACCTGTTTCTGACACCACAGTGCTGGCAGAAGCAGCTTCCACCTGTCTGTGACACCACAGCAGTGGCAGCACAGACTTCTACCTCTCTGTGACACCACCGCAGTTGCAGCACCAGCTTTCAGCTCTCTTTAACACCACAGTGCTGGTAGCACCAGCTCCCACCTCTCTGTGACAGCACACTGCTTGAAGCACCAACTTCCACCACTCGGTGACACCACAATGCTGGCACCACCAGCTTCCAACATTCTGTGACACCACAGCTCTTGAAGCACTAGCTTCCACCTCTCTGTGACGCCCCAAGAGATGTAGCACCAGCTTTTATGTCTCTGTAACACCTCGGTGCTGGCAGCACCAGCATTCCTCCATTCTGATGCCACAGTGCTGGCAGCACCAGCTTCCACCTCTCTCTGTGACACCACAGCAGTGGCAGAACCAGCTTCTACCTCTCTGTGACACCACAGCAGTTGCAGGGCCAGAATTCCCCTCATTTTGAGGCCTCAGAGCTGGCAGCACAAGCCTTCGCCTTCTCTGTGATACCACAGAGTCACAGTCGATATGTGGCAGTCGACAGGGACACTGCACTCGAGGTGCACCCTGATCAGATTCCTTCCATCCTCAGAAGGCTTCAAGTATCAGCGTCTTGTTATTCAAAAGTCTCCCGTACCTTTTTGCTGTAGCCTCCTAAGAGCAGCTCCACACAGCTCTGGCTCTGTCTCTCCTTCAGTTGCGGCTCGCTCCTTCCTGTCCCTGGCACTGCCGCCTGACCCTGTCTGTCCTATGGACAGCAACTCACCTTTGCTGGTCCTTGCATGACCTCCTGTCCCTAGGTCTTCACAGCACAGCCAGCAGACTCCAAGTGACTCTTCCCAGCTAACTCACTCTTTATCACGCCGCCCATGACTGTGAGGGCAAGGCTGTTTCTACTCTAGCATAATTCACACAGGTGTAAGATATCAGGGGGAGACTGCCTTCAGCAGCATCTCCTTTTGTCTCCCCACACCACAGTGCTGGCAGCATCCGCTGCCAACTCTCTGTGACACCAGAGTAGTTGGAGAACCAGCATTCCCCTGTGTGACCACAGGGTTAGAAGAACAAGCTTCCAACTCTCAGTTGGAACACAGTAGCTGGAGAACCAGCATTCCCCTGTGTCACCACAGGGTTAGAAGAACAAGCTTCCAACTCTCTGTGACAACACAGTAGCTGGAGAACCAGCATTCCCCTCTTTGTGACACCACAGTGTGGGCAGAACCAGCTTCCACCACTCTGTGACAACGCAGTGGTGGCAGCAGTACCTTCCAAATCTCTGTGACGCCACAGTAATGGCAGCAGCAGCAGCGGCTTCCCCTTCTCTGTGACACCACAGTGCTGTGAGAACCAGCTTCCATCTCTCTGTGACGTCACAGTGCTGGCAGCACCGGTATCCAGCTCTCTGTGACACCAGAGCGGTGGCAGCACAGGCTTCCACCTCTCTGTGACATCGCAGTGTGGGCAGAACCAGCTTCCACCACACTCTGATCACACCACAGTGGTGGCAGCAGTAGCTTCTAAATCTCTGGGACACCACAGTAATGGCAGCAGGAGCATCTAGCTCTCTGTGAAACCACAGCGCTGGGAGCACCTGCACTCCCCTCTTTGTGAAGCAGCAGCTTCCACCTCTGTGGGACACCACAGTGTGGGCAGAACCAGCTTCCACCACACTGTGACACCACTTTGGAGGCAGCAGTAGCTTCCACCTCTGTGGGACACCACAGCAGTGGCAGCACAGGCTTGCACCTCTCGGTGACACCACAATGCTGGCACTACTTACGTTCCCCTCTCCATGACACCACAGTGCTGGACGCACCAATGTAAATTTCTCCGGGACACCACAGTGCTGGCAGAACCAGTTCCCACCTCGCTGTGACACCACGCTAGCTGGAGAACCAGCATTCTCCTCTTTGTGAGGCCACAGTGCTGGCAGCACCGGCTTACACCTCTCAGTGACACCACAATAGCTGGAGAACGACCATTCCACCCTTTGTGACACCACAGAGCTGGCAGCAGGGACTTCCACCTGTTTCTGACACCACAGTGCTGGCAGAAGCAGCTTCCACCTGTCTGTGACACCACAGCAGTGGCAGCACAGACTTCTACCTCTCTGTGACACCACCGCAGTTGCAGCACCAGCTTTCAGCTCTCTTTAACACCACAGTGCTGGTAGCACCAGCTCCCACCTCTCTGTGACAGCACACTGCTTGAAGCACCAACTTCCACCACTCGGTGACACCACAATGCTGGCACCACCAGCTTCCAACTTTCTGTGACACCACAGCTCTTGAAGCACTAGCTTCCACCTCTCTGTGACGCCCCAAGAGATGTAGCACCAGCTTTTATGTCTCTGTAACACCTCGGTGCTGGCAGCACCAGCATTCCTCCATTCTGATGCCACAGTGCTGGCAGCACCAGCTTCCACCTCTCTCTGTGACACCACAGCAGTGGCAGAACCAGCTTCTACCTCTCTGTGACACCACAGCAGTTGCAGGGCCAGAATTCCCCTCATTTTGAGGCCTCAGAGCTGGCAGCACAAGCCTTCGCCTTCTCTGTGATACCACAGAGTCACAGTCGATATGTGGCAGTCGACAGGGACACTGCACTCGAGGTGCACCCTGATCAGATTCCTTCCATCCTCAGAAGGCTTCAAGTATCAGCGTCTTGTTATTCAAAAGTCTCCCGTACCTTTTTGCTGTAGCCTCCTAAGAGCAGCTCCACACAGCTCTGGCTCTGTCTCTCCTTCAGTTGCGGCTCGCTCCTTCCTGTCCCTGGCACTGCCGCCTGACCCTGTCTGTCCTATGGACAGCAACTCACCTTTGCTGGTCCTTGCATGACCTCCTGTCCCTAGGTCTTCACAGCACAGCCAGCAGACTCCAAGTGACTCTTCCCAGCTAACTCCCTCTTTATCACGCCGCCCATGACTGTGAGGGCAAGGCTGTTTCTACTCTAGCATAATTCACACAGGTGTAAGATATCAGGGGGAGACTGCCTTCAGCAGCATCTCCTTTTGTCTCCCCACACCACAGTGCTGGCAGCATCCGCTGCCAACTCTCTGTGACACCAGAGTAGTTGGAGAACCAGCATTCCCCTGTGTGACCACAGGGTTAGAAGAACAAGCTTCCAACTCTCAGTTGGAACACAGTAGCTGGAGAACCCGCATTCCCCTGTGTCACCACAGGGTTAGAAGAACAAGCTTCCAACTCTCAGTGACAACACAGTAGCTGGAGAACCAGCATTCCCCTCTTTGTGACACCACAGTGTGGGCAGAACCAGCTTCCACCACTCTGTGACAACGCAGTGGTGGCAGCAGTACCTTCCAAATCTCTGTGACGCCACAGTAATGGCAGCAGCAGCAGCGGCTTCCCCTTCTCTGTGACACCACAGTGCTGTGAGAACCAGCTTCCATTGCTCTGTGACGTCACAGTGCTGGCAGCACCGGTATCCAGCTCTCTGTGACACCAGAGCGGTGGCAGCACAGGCTTCCACCTCTCTGTGACATCACAGTGTGGGCAGAACCACCTTCCACCACACTCTGATCACACCACAGTGCTGGCAGCAGTAGCTTCTAAATCTCTGGGACACCACAGTAATGGCAGCAGGAGCATCTAGCTCTCTCTGAAACCACAGCGCTGGGAGCACCTGCACTCCCCTCTTTGTGAAGCAGCAGCTTCCACCTCTGTGGGACACCACAGTGTGGGCAGAACCAGCTTCCACCACACTGTGACACCACTTTGGAGGCAGCAGTAGCTTCCACCTCTCAGTGACACTGCAGCAGTGGCAGCACAGGCTTGCACCTCTCGGTGACACCACAATGCTGGCACTACTTACGTTCCCCTCTCCATGACACCACAGTGCTGGACGCACCAATGTAAATTTCTCCGGGACACCACAGTGCTGGCAGAACCAGTTCCCACCTCGCTGTGACACCACGCTAGCTGGAGAACCAGCATTCTCCTCTTTGTGAGGCCACAGTGCTGGCAGCACCGGCTTACACCTCTCAGTGACACCACAATAGCTGGAGAACGACCATTCCACCCTTTGTGACACCACAGAGCTGGCAGCAGGGACTTCCACCTGTTTCTGACACCACAGTGCTGGCAGAAGCAGCTTCCACCTGTCTGTGACACCACAGCAGTGGCAGCACAGACTTCTACCTCTCTGTGACACCACCGCAGTTGCAGCACCAGCTTTCAGCTCTCTTTAACACCACAGTGCTGGTAGCACCAGCTCCCACCTCTCTGTGACAGCACACTGCTTGAAGCCCCAACTTCCACCACTCGGTGACACCACAATGCTGGCACCACCAGCTTCCAACTTTCTGTGACACCACAGCTCTTGAAGCACTAGCTTCCACCTCTCTGTGACGCCCCAAGAGATGTAGCACCAGCTTTTATGTCTCTGTAACACCTCGGTGCTGGCAGCACCAGCATTCCTCCATTCTGATGCCACAGTGCTGGCAGCACCAGCTTCCACCTCTCTCTGTGACACCACAGCAGTGGCAGAACCAGCTTCTACCTCTCTGTGACACCACAGCAGTTGCAGGGCCAGAATTCCCCTCATTTTGAGGCCTCAGAGCTGGCAGCACAAGCCTTCGCCTTCTCTGTGATACCACAGAGTCACAGTCGATATGTGGCAGTCGACAGGGACACTGCACTCGAGGTGCACCCTGATCAGATTCCTTCCATCATCAGAAGGCTTCAAGTATCAGCGTCTTGTTATTCAAAAGTCTCCCGTACCTTTTTGCTGTAGCCTCCTAAGAGCAGCTCCACACAGCTCTGGCTCTGTCTCTCCTTCAGTTGCGGCTCGCTCCTTCCTGTCCCTGGCACTGCCGCCTGACCCTGTCTGTCCTATGGACAGCAACTCACCTTTGCTGGTCCTTGCATGACCTCCTGTCCCTAGGTCTTCACAGCACAGCCAGCAGACTCCAAGTGACTCTTCCCAGCTAACTCCCTCTTTATCACGCCGCCCATGACTGTGAGGGCAAGGCTGTTTCTACTCTAGCATAATTCACACAGGTGTAAGATATCAGGGGGAGACTGCCTTCAGCAGCATCTCCTTTTGTCTCCCCACACCACAGTGCTGGCAGCATCCGCTGCCAACTCTCTGTGACACCAGAGTAGTTGGAGAACCAGCATTCCCCTGTGTGACCACAGGGTTAGAAGAACAAGCTTCCAACTCTCAGTTGGAACACAGTAGCTGGAGAACCCGCATTCCCCTGTGTAACCACAGGGTTAGAAGAACAAGCTTCCAACTCTCTGTGACAACACAGTAGCTGGAGAACCAGCATTCCCCTCTTTGTGACACCACAGTGTGGGCAGAACCAGCTTCCACCACTCTGTGACAACGCAGTGGTGGCAGCAGTACCTTCCAAATCTCTGTGACGCCACAGTAATGGCAGCAGCAGCAGCGGCTTCCCCTTCTCTGTGACACCACAGTGCTGTGAGAACCAGCTTCCATTGCTCTGTGACGTCACAGTGCTGGCAGCACCGGTATCCAGCTCTCTGTGACACCAGAGCGGTGGCAGCACAGGCTTCCACCTTTCTGTGACATCACAGTGTGGGCAGAACCACCTTCCACCACACTCTGATCACACCACAGTGCTGGCAGCAGTAGCTTCTAAATCTCTGGGACACCACAGTAATGGCAGCAGGAGCATCTAGCTCTCTCTGAAACCACAGCGCTGGGAGCACCTGCACTCCCCTCTTTGTGAAGCAGCAGCTTCCACCTCTGTGGGACACCACAGTGTGGGCAGAACCAGCTTCCACCACACTGTGACACCACTTTGGAGGCAGCAGTAGCTTCCACCTCTCAGTGACACCGCAGCAGTGGCAGCACAGGCTTGCACCTCTCGGTGACACCACAATGCTGGCACTACTTACGTTCCCCTCTCCATGACACCACAGTGCTGGACGCACCAATGTAAATTTCTCCGGGACACCACAGTGCTGGCAGAACCAGTTCCCACCTCGCTGTGACACCACGCTAGCTGGAGAACCAGCATTCTCCTCTTTGTGAGGCCACAGTGCTGGCAGCACCGGCTTACACCTCTCAGTGACACCACAATAGCTGGAGAACGACCATTCCACCCTTTGTGACACCACAGAGCTGGCAGCAGGGACTTCCACCTGTTTCTGACACCACAGTGCTGGCAGAAGCAGCTTCCACCTGTCTGTGACACCACAGCAGTGGCAGCACAGACTTCTACCTCTCTGTGACACCACCGCAGTTGCAGCACCAGCTTTCAGCTCTCTTTAACACCACAGTGCTGGTAGCACCAGCTCCCACCTCTCTGTGACAGCACACTGCTTGAAGCACCAACTTCCACCACTCGGTGACACCACAATGCTGGCACCACCAGCTTCCAACTTTCTGTGACACCACAGCTCTTGAAGCACTAGCTTCCACCTCTCTGTGACGCCCCAAGAGATGTAGCACCAGCTTTTATGTCTCTGTAACACCTCGGTGCTGGCAGCACCAGCATTCCTCCATTCTGATGCCACAGTGCTGGCAGCACCAGCTTCCACCTCTCTCTGTGACACCACAGCAGTGGCAGAACCAGCTTCTACCTCTCTGTGACACCACAGCAGTTGCAGGGCCAGAATTCCCCTCATTTTGAGGCCTCAGAGCTGGCAGCACAAGCCTTCGCCTTCTCTGTGATACCACAGAGTCACAGTCGATATGTGGCAGTCGACAGGGACACTGCACTCGAGGTGCACCCTGATCAGATTCCTTCCATCCTCAGAAGGCTTCAAGTATCAGCGTCTTGTTATTCAAAAGTCTCCCGTACCTTTTTGCTGTAGCCTCCTAAGAGCAGCTCCACACAGCTCTGGCTCTGTCTCTCCTTCAGTTGCGGCTCGCTCCTTCCTGTCCCTGGCACTGCCGCCTGACCCTGTCTGTCCTATGGACAGCAACTCACCTTTGCTGGTCCTTGCATGACCTCCTGTCCCTAGGTCTTCACAGCACAGCCAGCAGACTCCAAGTGACTCTTCCCAGCTAACTCACTCTTTATCACGCCGCCCATGACTGTGAGGGCAAGGCTGTTTCTACTCTAGCATAATTCACACAGGTGTAAGATATCAGGGGGAGACTGCCTTCAGCAGCATCTCCTTTTGTCTCCCCACACCACAGTGCTGGCAGCATCCGCTGCCAACTCTCTGTGACACCAGAGTAGTTGGAGAACCAGCATTCCCCTGTGTGACCACAGGGTTAGAAGAACAAGCTTCCAACTCTCAGTTGGAACACAGTAGCTGGAGAACCAGCATTCCCCTGTGTCACCACAGGGTTAGAAGAACAAGCTTCCAACTCTCTGTGACAACACAGTAGCTGGAGAACCAGCATTCCCCTCTTTGTGACACCACAGTGTGGGCAGAACCAGCTTCCACCACTCTGTGACAACGCAGTGGTGGCAGCAGTACCTTCCAAATCTCTGTGACGCCACAGTAATGGCAGCAGCAGCAGCGGCTTCCCCTTCTCTGTGACACCACAGTGCTGTGAGAACCAGCTTCCATCTCTCTGTGACGTCACAGTGCTGGCAGCACCGGTATCCAGCTCTCTGTGACACCAGAGCGGTGGCAGCACAGGCTTCCACCTCTCTGTGACATCGCAGTGTGGGCAGAACCAGCTTCCGCCACACTCTGATCACACCACAGTGGTGGCAGCAGTAGCTTCTAAATCTCTGGGACACCACAGTAATGGCAGCAGGAGCATCTAGCTCTCTGTGAAACCACAGCGCTGGGAGCACCTGCACTCCCCTCTTTGTGAAGCAGCAGCTTCCACCTCTGTGGGACACCACAGTGTGGGCAGAACCAGCTTCCACCACACTGTGACACCACTTTGGAGGCAGCAGTAGCTTCCACCTCTGTGGGACACCACAGCAGTGGCAGCACAGGCTTGCACCTCTCGGTGACACCACAATGCTGGCACTACTTACGTTCCCCTCTCCATGACACCACAGTGCTGGACGCACCAATGTAAATTTCTCCGGGACACCACAGTGCTGGCAGAACCAGTTCCCACCTCGCTGTGACACCACGCTAGCTGGAGAACCAGCATTCTCCTCTTTGTGAGGCCACAGTGCTGGCAGCACCGGCTTACACCTCTCAGTGACACCACAATAGCTGGAGAACGACCATTCCACCCTTTGTGACACCACAGAGCTGGCAGCAGGGACTTCCACCTGTTTCTGACACCACAGTGCTGGCAGAAGCAGCTTCCACCTGTCTGTGACACCACAGCAGTGGCAGCACAGACTTCTACCTCTCTGTGACACCACCGCAGTTGCAGCACCAGCTTTCAGCTCTCTTTAACACCACAGTGCTGGTAGCACCAGCTCCCACCTCTCTGTGACAGCACACTGCTTGAAGCACCAACTTCCACCACTCGGTGACACCACAATGCTGGCACCACCAGCTTCCAACATTCTGTGACACCACAGCTCTTGAAGCACTAGCTTCCACCTCTCTGTGACGCCCCAAGAGATGTAGCACCAGCTTTTATGTCTCTGTAACACCTCGGTGCTGGCAGCACCAGCATTCCTCCATTCTGATGCCACAGTGCTGGCAGCACCAGCTTCCACCTCTCTCTGTGACACCACAGCAGTGGCAGAACCAGCTTCTACCTCTCTGTGACACCACAGCAGTTGCAGGGCCAGAATTCCCCTCATTTTGAGGCCTCAGAGCTGGCAGCACAAGCCTTCGCCTTCTCTGTGATACCACAGAGTCACAGTCGATATGTGGCAGTCGACAGGGACACTGCACTCGAGGTGCACCCTGATCAGATTCCTTCCATCATCAGAAGGCTTCAAGTATCAGCGTCTTGTTATTCAAAAGTCTCCCGTACCTTTTTGCTGTAGCCTCCTAAGAGCAGCTCCACACAGCTCTGGCTCTGTCTCTCCTTCAGTTGCGGCTCGCTCCTTCCTGTCCCTGGCACTGCCGCCTGACCCTGTCTGTCCTATGGACAGCAACTCACCTTTGCTGGTCCTTGCATGACCTCCTGTCCCTAGGTCTTCACAGCACAGCCAGCAGACTCCAAGTGACTCTTCCCAGCTAACTCACTCTTTATCACGCCGCCCATGACTGTGAGGGCAAGGCTGTTTCTACTCTAGCATAATTCACACAGGTGTAAGATATCAGGGGGAGACTGCCTTCAGCAGCATCTCCTTTTGTCTCCCCACACCACAGTGCTGGCAGCATCCGCTGCCAACTCTCTGTGACACCAGAGTAGTTGGAGAACCAGCATTCCCCTGTGTGACCACAGGGTTAGAAGAACAAGCTTCCAACTCTCAGTGACAACACAGTAGCTGGAGAACCAGCATTCCCCTGTGTCACCACAGGGTTAGAAGAACAAGCTTCCAACTCTCTGTGACAACACAGTAGCTGGAGAACCAGCATTCCCCTCTTTGTGACACCACAGTGTGGGCAGAACCAGCTTCCACCACTCTGTGACAACGCAGTGGTGGCAGCAGTACCTTCCAAATCTCTGTGACGCCAAAGTACTGGCAGCAGTAGCAGCGGCTTCCCCTTCTCTGTGACACCACAGTGCTGTGAGAACCAGCTTCCATCTCTCTGTGACGTCACAGTGCTGGCAGCACCGGTATCCAGCTCTCTGTGACACCAGAGCGGTGGCAGCACAGGCTTCCACCTCTCTGTGACATCACAGTGTGGGCAGAACCACCTTCCACCACACTCTGATCACACCACAGTGCTGGCAGCAGTAGCTTCTAAATCTCTGGGACACCACAGTAATGGCAGCAGGAGCATCTAGCTCTCTGTGAAACCACAGCGCTGGGAGCACCTGCACTCCCCTCTTTGTGAAGCAGCAGCTTCCACCTCTGTGGGACACCACAGTGTGGGCAGAACCAGCTTCCACCACACTGTGACACCACTTTGGAGGCAGCAGTAGCTTCCACCTCTCAGTGACACCGCAGCAGTGGCAGCACAGGCTTGCACCTCTCGGTGACACCACAATGCTGGCACTACTTACGTTCCCCTCTCCATGACACCACAGTGCTGGACGCACCAATGTAAATTTCTCCGGGACACCACAGTGCTGGCAGAACCAGTTCCCACCTCGCTGTGACACCACGCTAGCTGGAGAACCAGCATTCTCCTCTTTGTGAGGCCACAGTGCTGGCAGCACCGGCTTACACCTCTCAGTGACACCACAATAGCTGGAGAACGACCATTCCACCCTTTGTGACACCACAGAGCTGGCAGCAGGGACTTCCACCTGTTTCTGACACCACAGTGCTGGCAGAAGCAGCTTCCACCTGTCTGTGACACCACAGCAGTGGCAGCACAGACTTCTACCTCTCTGTGACACCACCGCAGTTGCAGCACCAGCTTTCAGCTCTCTTTAACACCACAGTGCTGGTAGCACCAGCTCCCACCTCTCTGTGACAGCACACTGCTTGAAGCACCAACTTCCACCACTCGGTGACACCACAATGCTGGCACCACCAGCTTCCAACTTTCTGTGACACCACAGCTCTTGAAGCACTAGCTTCCACCTCTCTGTGACGCCCCAAGAGATGTAGCACCAGCTTTTATGTCTCTGTAACACCTCGGTGCTGGCAGCACCAGCATTCCTCCATTCTGATGCCACAGTGCTGGCAGCACCAGCTTCCACCTCTCTCTGTGACACCACAGCAGTGGCAGAACCAGCTTCTACCTCTCTGTGACACCACAGCAGTTGCAGGGCCAGAATTCCCCTCATTTTGAGGCCTCAGAGCTGGCAGCACAAGCCTTCGCCTTCTCTGTGATACCACAGAGTCACAGTCGATATGTGGCAGTCGACAGGGACACTGCACTCGAGGTGCACCCTGATCAGATTCCTTCCATCATCAGAAGGCTTCAAGTATCAGCGTCTTGTTATTCAAAAGTCTCCCGTACCTTTTTGCTGTAGCCTCCTAAGAGCAGCTCCACACAGCTCTGGCTCTGTCTCTCCTTCAGTTGCGGCTCGCTCCTTCCTGTCCCTGGCACTGCCGCCTGACCCTGTCTGTCCTATGGACAGCAACTCACCTTTGCTGGTCCTTGCATGACCTCCTGTCCCTAGGTCTTCACAGCACAGCCAGCAGACTCCAAGTGACTCTTCCCAGCTAACTCACTCTTTATCACGCCGCCCATGACTGTGAGGGCAAGGCTGTTTCTACTCTAGCATAATTCACACAGGTGTAAGATATCAGGGGGAGACTGCCTTCAGCAGCATCTCCTTTTGTCTCCCCACACCACAGTGCTGGCAGCATACGCTGCCAACTCTCTGTGACACCAGAGTAGTTGGAGAACCAGCATTCCCCTGTGTGACCACAGGGTTAGAAGAACAAGCTTCCAACTCTCAGTGACAACACAGTAGCTGGAGAACCAGCATTCCCCTGTGTCACCACAGGGTTAGAAGAACAAGCTTCCAACTCTCTGTGACAACACAGTAGCTGGAGAACCAGCATTCCCCTCTTTGTGACACCACAGTGTGGGCAGAACCAGCTTCCACCACTCTGTGACAACGCAGTGGTGGCAGCAGTACCTTCCAAATCTCTGTGACGCCACAGTAATGGCAGCAGCAGCAGCGGCTTCCCCTTCTCTGTGACACCACAGTGCTGTGAGAACCAGCTTCCATCTCTCTGTGACGTCACAGTGCTGGCAGCACCGGTATCCAGCTCTCTGTGACACCAGAGCGGTGGCAGCACAGGCTTCCACCTCTCTGTGACATCACAGTGTGGGCAGAACCACCTTCCACCACACTCTGATCACACCACAGTGCTGGCAGCAGTAGCTTCTAAATCTCTGGGACACCACAGTAATGGCAGCAGGAGCATCTAGCTCTCTGAAACCACAGCGCTGGGAGCACCTGCACTCCCCTCTTTGTGAAGCAGCAGCTTCCACCTCTGTGGGACACCACAGTGTGGGCAGAACCAGCTTCCACCACACTGTGACACCACTTTGGAGGCAGCAGTAGCTTCCACCTCTCAGTGACACCGCAGCAGTGGCAGCACAGGCTTGCACCTCTCAGTGACACCACAATGCTGGCACTACTTACATTCCCCTCTCCATGACACCACAGTGCTGGACGCACCAATGTAAATTTCTCCGGGACACCACAGTGCTGGCAGAACCAGTTCCCACCTCGCTGTGACACCACGCTAGCTGGAGAACCAGCATTCTCCTCTTTGTGAGGCCACAGTGCTGGCAGCACTGGCTTACACCTCTCAGTGACACCACAATAGCTGGAGAACGACCATTCCACCCTTTGTGACACCACAGAGCTGGCAGCAGGGACTTCCACCTGTTTCTGACACCACAGTGCTGGCAGAAGCAGCTTCCACCTGTCTGTGACACCACAGCAGTGGCAGCACAGACTTCTACCTCTCTGTGACACCACCGCAGTTGCAGCACCAGCTTTCAGCTCTCTTTAACACCACAGTGCTGGTAGCACCAGCTCCCACCTCTCTGTGACAGCACACTGCTTGAAGCACCAACTTCCACCACTCGGTGACACCACAATGCTGGCACCACCAGCTTCCAACATTCTGTGACACCACAGCTCTTGAAGCACTAGCTTCCACCTCTCTGTGACGCCCCAAGAGATGTAGCACCAGCTTTTATGTCTCTGTAACACCTCGGTGCTGGCAGCACCAGCATTCCTCCATTCTGATGCCACAGTGCTGGCAGCACCAGCTTCCACCTCTCTCTGTGACACCACAGCAGTGGCAGAACCAGCTTCTACCTCTCTGTGACACCACAGCAGTTGCAGGGCCAGAATTCCCCTCATTTTGAGGCCTCAGAGCTGGCAGCACAAGCCTTCGCCTTCTCTGTGATACCACAGAGTCACAGTCGATATGTGGCAGTCGACAGGGACACTGCACTCGAGGTGCACCCTGATCAGATTCCTTCCATCATCAGAAGGCTTCAAGTATCAGCGTCTTGTTATTCAAAAGTCTCCCGTACCTTTTTGCTGTAGCCTCCTAAGAGCAGCTCCACACAGCTCTGGCTCTGTCTCTCCTTCAGTTGCGGCTCGCTCCTTCCTGTCCCTGGCACTGCCGCCTGACCCTGTCTGTCCTATGGACAGCAACTCACCTTTGCTGGTCCTTGCATGACCTCCTGTCCCTAGGTCTTCACAGCACAGCCAGCAGACTCCAAGTGACTCTTCCCAGCTAACTCACTCTTTATCACGCCGCCCATGACTGTGAGGGCAAGGCTGTTTCTACTCTAGCATAATTCACACAGGTGTAAGATATCAGGGGGAGACTGCCTTCAGCAGCATCTCCTTTTGTCTCCCCACACCACAGTGCTGGCAGCATCCGCTGCCAACTCTCTGTGACACCAGAGTAGTTGGAGAACCAGCATTCCCCTGTGTGACCACAGGGTTAGAAGAACAAGCTTCCAACTCTCAGTGACAACACAGTAGCTGGAGAACCAGCATTCCCCTGTGTCACCACAGGGTTAGAAGAACAAGCTTCCAACTCTCTGTGACAACACAGTAGCTGGAGAACCAGCATTCCCCTCTTTGTGACACCACAGTGTGGGCAGAACCAGCTTCCACCACTCTGTGACAACGCAGTGGTGGCAGCAGTACCTTCCAAATCTCTGTGACGCCAAAGTACTGGCAGCAGTAGCAGCGGCTTCCCCTTCTCTGTGACACCACAGTGCTGTGAGAACCAGCTTCCATCTCTCTGTGACGTCACAGTGCTGGCAGCACCGGTATCCAGCTCTCTGTGACACCAGAGCGGTGGCAGCACAGGCTTCCACCTCTCTGTGACATCACAGTGTGGGCAGAACCACCTTCCACCACACTCTGATCACACCACAGTGCTGGCAGCAGTAGCTTCTAAATCTCTGGGACACCACAGTAATGGCAGCAGGAGCATCTAGCTCTCTGTGAAACCACAGCGCTGGGAGCACCTGCACTCCCCTCTTTGTGAAGCAGCAGCTTCCACCTCTGTGGGACACCACAGTGTGGGCAGAACCAGCTTCCACCACACTGTGACACCACTTTGGAGGCAGCAGTAGCTTCCACCTCTCAGTGACACCGCAGCAGTGGCAGCACAGGCTTGCACCTCTCGGTGACACCACAATGCTGGCACTACTTACGTTCCCCTCTCCATGACACCACAGTGCTGGACGCACCAATGTAAATTTCTCCGGGACACCACAGTGCTGGCAGAACCAGTTCCCACCTCGCTGTGACACCACGCTAGCTGGAGAACCAGCATTCTCCTCTTTGTGAGGCCACAGTGCTGGCAGCACCGGCTTACACCTCTCAGTGACACCACAATAGCTGGAGAACGACCATTCCACCCTTTGTGACACCACAGAGCTGGCAGCAGGGACTTCCACCTGTTTCTGACACCACAGTGCTGGCAGAAGCAGCTTCCACCTGTCTGTGACACCACAGCAGTGGCAGCACAGACTTCTACCTCTCTGTGACACCACCGCAGTTGCAGCACCAGCTTTCAGCTCTCTTTAACACCACAGTGCTGGTAGCACCAGCTCCCACCTCTCTGTGACAGCACACTGCTTGAAGCACCAACTTCCACCACTCGGTGACACCACAATGCTGGCACCACCAGCTTCCAACATTCTGTGACACCACAGCTCTTGAAGCACTAGCTTCCACCTCTCTGTGACGCCCCAAGAGATGTAGCACCAGCTTTTATGTCTCTGTAACACCTCGGTGCTGGCAGCACCAGCATTCCTCCATTCTGATGCCACAGTGCTGGCAGCACCAGCTTCCACCTCTCTCTGTGACACCACAGCAGTGGCAGAACCAGCTTCTACCTCTCTGTGACACCACAGCAGTTGCAGGGCCAGAATTCCCCTCATTTTGAGGCCTCAGAGCTGGCAGCACAAGCCTTCGCCTTCTCTGTGATACCACAGAGTCACAGTCGATATGTGGCAGTCGACAGGGACACTGCACTCGAGGTGCACCCTGATCAGATTCCTTCCATCATCAGAAGGCTTCAAGTATCAGCGTCTTGTTATTCAAAAGTCTCCCGTACCTTTTTGCTGTAGCCTCCTAAGAGCAGCTCCACACAGCTCTGGCTCTGTCTCTCCTTCAGTTGCGGCTCGCTCCTTCCTGTCCCTGGCACTGCCGCCTGACCCTGTCTGTCCTATGGACAGCAACTCACCTTTGCTGGTCCTTGCATGACCTCCTGTCCCTAGGTCTTCACAGCACAGCCAGCAGACTCCAAGTGACTCTTCCCAGCTAACTCACTCTTTATCACGCCGCCCATGACTGTGAGGGCAAGGCTGTTTCTACTCTAGCATAATTCACACAGGTGTAAGATATCAGGGGGAGACTGCCTTCAGCAGCATCTCCTTTTGTCTCCCCACACCACAGTGCTGGCAGCATCCGCTGCCAACTCTCTGTGACACCAGAGTAGTTGGAGAACCAGCATTCCCCTGTGTGACCACAGGGTTAGAAGAACAAGCTTCCAACTCTCAGTGACAACACAGTAGCTGGAGAACCAGCATTCCCCTGTGTCACCACAGGGTTAGAAGAACAAGCTTCCAACTCTCTGTGACAACACAGTAGCTGGAGAACCAGCATTCCCCTCTTTGTGACACCACAGTGTGGGCAGAACCAGCTTCCACCACTCTGTGACAACGCAGTGGTGGCAGCAGTACCTTCCAAATCTCTGTGACGCCACAGTAATGGCAGCAGCAGCAGCGGCTTCCCCTTCTCTGTGACACCACAGTGCTGTGAGAACCAGCTTCCATCTCTCTGTGACGTCACAGTGCTGGCAGCACCGGTATCCAGCTCTCTGTGACACCAGAGCGGTGGCAGCACAGGCTTCCACCTCTCTGTGACATCACAGTGTGGGCAGAACCACCTTCCACCACACTCTGATCACACCACACCAGTGGTGGCAGCAGTAGCTTCCAAATCTCTGGGACACCACAGTAATGGCAGCAGGAGCATCTAGCTCTCTCTGAAACCACAGCGCTGGGAGCACCTGCACTCCCCTCTTTGTGAAGCAGCAGCTTCCACCTCTGTGGGACACCACAGTGTGGGCAGAACCAGCTTCCACCACACTGTGACACCACTTTAGAGGCAGCAGTAGCTTCCACCTCTCAGTGACACCGCAGCAGTGGCAGCACTGGCTTGCACCTCTCGGTGACACCACAATGCTGGCACTACTTACGTTCCCCTCTCCATGACACCACAGTGCTGGACGCACCAATGTAAATTTCTCCGGGACACCACAGTGCTGGCAGAACCAGTTCCCACCTCGCTGTGACACCACGCTAGCTGGAGAACCAGCATTCTCCTCTTTGTGAGGCCACAGTGCTGGCAGCACCGGCTTACACCTCTCAGTGACACCACAATAGCTGGAGAACGACCATTCCACCCTTTGTGGCACCACAGAGCTGGCAGCAGGGACTTCCACCTGTTTCTGACACCACAGTGCTGGCAGAAGCAGCTTCCACCTGTCTGTGACACCACAGCAGTGGCAGCACAGACTTCTACCTCTCTGTGACACCACCGCAGTTGCAGCACCAGCTTTCAGCTCTCTTTAACACCACAGTGATGGTAGCACCAGCTCCCACCTCTCTGTGACAGCACACTGCTTGAAGCACCAACTTCCACCACTCGGTGACACCACAATGCTGGCACCACCAGCTTCCAACTTTCTGTGACACCACAGCTCTTGAAGCACTAGCTTCCACCTCTCTGTGATGCCCCAAGAGATGTAGCACCAGCTTTTATGTCTCTGTAACACCTCAGTGCTGGCAGCACCAGCATTCCTCCATTCTGATGCCACAGTGCTGGCAGCACCAGCTTCCACCGCTCTCTGTGACACCACAGCAGTGGCAGAACCAGCTTCTACCTCTCTGTGACACCACAGCAGTTGCAGGGCCAGAATTCCCTGCATTTTGAGGCCTCAGAGCTGGCAGCACAAGCCTTCGCCTTCTCTGTGATACCACAGAGTCACAGTCGATATGTGGCAGTCGACAGGGACACTGCACTCGAGGTGCACCCTGATCAGATTCCTTCCATCATCAGAAGGCTTCAAGTATCAGCGTCTTGTTATTCAAAAGTCTCCCGTACCTTTTTGCTGTAGCCTCCTAAGAGCAGCTCCACACAGCTCTGGCTCTGTCTCTCCTTCAGTTGCGGCTCGCTCCTTCCTGTCCCTGGCACTGCCGCCTGACCCTGTCTGTCCTATGGACAGCAACTCACCTTTGCTGGTCCTTGCATGACCTCCTGTCCCTAGGTCTTCACAGCACAGCCAGCAGACTCCAAGTGACTCTTCCCAGCTAACTCCCTCTTTATCACGCCGCCCATGACTGTGAGGGCAAGGCTGTTTCTACTCTAGCATAATTCACACAGGTGTAAGATATCAGGGGGAGACTGCCTTCAGCAGCATCTCCTTTGGTCTCCCCACACCACAGTGCTGGCAGCATCCGCTGCCAACTCTCTGTGACACCAGAGTAGTTGGAGAACCAGCATTCCCCTGTGTGACCACAGGGTTAGAAGAACAAGCTTCCAACTCTCAGTTGGAACACAGTAGCTGGAGAACCAGCATTCCCCTGTGTCACCACAGGGTTAGAAGAACAAGCTTCCAACTCTCTGTGACAACACAGTAGCTGGAGAACCAGCATTCCCCTCTTTGTGACACCACAGTGTGGGCAGAACCAGCTTCCACCACTCTGTGACAACGCAGTGGTGGCAGCAGTACCTTCCAAATCTCTGTGACGCCACAGTAATGGCAGCAGCAGCAGCGGCTTCCCCTTCTCTGTGACACCACAGTGCTGTGAGAACCAGCTTCCATCTCTCTGTGACGT
The DNA here is from genome assembly GCA_016584745.2 of Phylloscopus trochilus trochilus. Taxonomy (NCBI): domain Eukaryota; kingdom Metazoa; phylum Chordata; class Aves; order Passeriformes; family Phylloscopidae; genus Phylloscopus; species Phylloscopus trochilus. The sequence continues at coordinate 3,434,412 of WQNJ02000034.1, forward strand.
CACAGTGCTGGCAGCACCGGTATCCAGCTCTCTGTGACACCAGAGCGGTGGCAGCACAGGCTTCCACCTCTCTGTGACATCACAGTGTGGGCAGAACCAGCTTCCACCACACTCTGATCACACCACAGTGCTGGCAGCAGTAGCTTCTAAATCTCTGGGACACCACAGTAATGGCAGCAGGAGCATCTAGCTCTCTGTGAAACCACAGCGCTGGGGGCACCTGCACTCCCTTCTTTGTGAAGCAGCAGCTTCCACCTCTGTGGGACACCACAGTGTGGGCAGAACCAGCTTCCACCACACTGTGACACCACTTTGGAGGCAGCAGTAGCTTCCACCTCTCAGTGACACCACAGCAGTGGCAGCACAGGCTTGCACCTCTCGGTGACACCACAATGCTGGCACTACTTACGTTCTCCTCTCCATGACACCACAGTGCTGGACGCACCAATGTAAATTTCTCCGGGACACCACAGTGCTGGCAGAACCAGTTCCCACCTCGCTGTGACACCACGCTAGCTGGAGAACCAGCATTCTCCTCTTTGTGAGGCCACAGTGCTGGCAGCACCGGCTTACACCTCTCAGTGACACCACAATAGCTGGAGAACGACCATTCCACCCTTTGTGACACCACAGAGCTGGCAGCAGGGACTTCCACCTGTTTCTGACACCACAGTGCTGGCAGAAGCAGCTTCCACCCTCTGTGACACCACAGCAGTGGCAGCACAGACTTCTACCTCTCTGTGACACCACCGCAGTTGCAGCACCAGCTTTCAGCTCTCTTTAACACCACAGTGCTGGTAGCACCAGCTCCCACCTCTCTGTGACAGCACACTGCTTGAAGCACCAACTTCCACCACTCGGTGACACCACAATGCTGGCACCACCAGCTTCCAACTTTCTGTGACACCACAGCTCTTGAAGCACTAGCTTCCACCTCTCTGTGACGCCCCAAGAGATGTAACACCAGCTTTTATGTCTCTGTAACACCTCAGTGCTGGCAGCACCAGCATTCCTCCATTCTGATGCCACAGTGCTGGCAGCACCAGCTTCCACCGCTCTCTGTGACACCACAGCAGTGGCAGAACCAGCTTCTACCTCTCTGTGACACCACAGCAGTTGCAGGGCCAGAATTCCCCTCATTTTGAGGCCTCAGAGCTGGCAGCACAAGCCTTCGCCTTCTCTGTGATACCACAGAGTCACAGTCGATATGTGGCAGTCGACAGGGACACTGCACTCGAGGTGCACCCTGATCAGATTCCTTCCATCATCAGAAGGCTTCAAGTATCAGCGTCTTGTTATTCAAAAGTCTCCCGTACCTTTTTGCTGTAGCCTCCTAAGAGCAGCTCCACACAGCTCTGGCTCTGTCTCTCCTTCAGTTGCGGCTCGCTCCATCCTGTCCCTGGCACTGCCGCCTGACCCTGTCTGTCCTATGGACAGCAACTCACCTTTGCTGGTCCTTGCATGACCTCCTGTCCCTAGGTCTTCACAGCACAGCCAGCAGACTCCAAGTGACTCTTCCCAGCTAACTCCCTCTTTATCACGCCGCCCATGACTGTGAGGGCAAGGCTGTTTCTACTCTAGCATAATTCACACAGGTGTAAGATATCAGGGGGAGACTGCCTTCAGCAGCATCTCCTTTTGTCTCCCCACACCACAGTGCTGGCAGCATCCGCTGCCAACTCTCTGTGACACCAGAGTAGTTGGAGAACCAGCATTCCCCTGTGTGACCACAGGGTTAGAAGAACAAGCTTCCAACTCTCAGTTGGAACACAGTAGCTGGAGAACCAGCATTCCCCTGTGTCACCACAGGGTTAGAAGAACAAGCTTCCAACTCTCTGTGACAACACAGTAGCTGGAGAACCAGCATTCCCCTCTTTGTGACACCACAGTGTGGGCAGAACCAGCTTCCACCACTCTGTGACAATGCAGTGGTGGCAGCAGTACCTTCCAAATCTCTGTGACGCCACAGTAATGGCAGCAGCAGCAGCGGCTTCCCCTTCTCTGTGACACCACAGTGCTGTGAGAACCAGCTTCCATCTCTCTGTGACGTCACAGTGCTGGCAGCACCGGTATCCAGCTCTCTGTGACACCAGAGCGGTGGCAGCACAGGCTTCCACCTCTCTGTGACATCACAGTGTGGGCAGAACCAGCTTCCACCACACTCTGATCACACCACACCAGTGGTGGCAGCAGTAGCTTCCAAATCTCTGGGACACCACAGTAATGGCAGCAGGAGCATATAGCTCTCTCTGAAACCACAGCGCTGGGAGCACCTGCACTCCCCTCTTTGTGAAGCAGCAGCTTCCACCTCTGTGGGACACCACAGTGTGGGCAGAACCAGCTTCCACCACACTGTGACACCACTTTGGAGGCAGCAGTAGCTTCCACCTCTCAGTGACACCGCAGCAGTGGCAGCACAGACTTGCACCTCTCGGTGACACCACAATGCTGGCACTACTTACGTTCCCCTCTCCATGACACCACAGTGCTGGACGCACCAATGTAAATTTCTCCGGGACACCACAGTGCTGGCAGAACCAGTTCCCACCTCGCGGTGACACCACGCTAGCTGGAGAACCAGCATTCTCCTCTTTGTGAGGCCACAGTGCTGGCAGCACCGGCTTACACCTCTCAGTGACACCACAATAGCTGGAGAACGACCATTCCACCCTTTGTGACACCACAGAGCTGGCAGCAGGGACTTCCACCTGTTTCTGACACCACAGTGCTGGCAGAAGCAGCTTCCACCCTCTGTGACACCACAGCAGTGGCAGCACAGACTTCTACCTCTCTGTGACACCACCGCAGTTGCAGCACCAGCTTTCAGCTCTCTTTAACACCACAGTGCTGGTAGCACCAGCTCCCACCTCTCTGTGACAGCACACTGCTTGAAGCACCAACTTCCACCACTCGGTGACACCACAATGCTGGCACCACCAGCTTCCAACTTTCTGTGACACCACAGCTCTTGAAGCACTAGCTTCCACCTCTCTGTGACGCCCCAAGAGATGTAACACCAGCTTTTATGTCTCTGTAACACCTCAGTGCTGGCAGCACCAGCATTCCTCCATTCTGATGCCACAGTGCTGGCAGCACCAGCTTCCACCGCTCTCTGTGACACCACAGCAGTGGCAGAACCAGCTTCTACCTCTCTGTGACACCACAGCAGTTGCAGGGCCAGAATTCCCCTCATTTTGAGGCCTCAGAGCTGGCAGCACAAGCCTTCGCCTTCTCTGTGATACCACAGAGTCACAGTCGATATGTGGCAGTCGACAGGGACACTGCACTCGAGGTGCACCCTGATCAGATTCCTTCCATCATCAGAAGGCTTCAAGTATCAGCGTCTTGTTATTCAAAAGTCTCCCGTACCTTTTTGCTGTAGCCTCCTAAGAGCAGCTCCACACAGCTCTGGCTCTGTCTCTCCTTCAGTTGCGGCTCGCTCCTTCCTGTCCCTGGCACTGCCGCCTGACCCTGTCTGTCCTATGGACATAACTCACCTTTGCTGGTCCTTGCATGACCTCCTGTCCCTAGGTCTTCACAGCACAGCCAGCAGACTCCAAGTGACTCTTCCCAGCTAACTCACTCTTTATCACGCCGCCCATGACTGTGAGGGCAAGCCTGTTTCTACTCTAGCATAATTCACACAGGTGTAAGATATCAGGGGGAGACTGCCTTAAGCAGCATCTCCTTTTGTCTCCCCACACCACAGTGCTGGCAGCATCCGCTGCCAACTCTCTGTGACACCAGAGTAGTTGGAGAACCAGCATTCCCCTGTGTGACCACAGGGTTAGAAGAACAAGCTTCCAACTCTCTGTGACAACACAGTAGCTGGAGAACCAGCATTCCCCTGTGTCACCACAGGGTTAGAAGAACAAGCTTCTAACTCTCTGTGACAACACAGTAGCTGGAGAACCAGCATTCCCCTCTGTCACCACAGGGTTAGAAGAACAAGCTTCCAACTCTCTGTGACAACACAGTAGCTGGAGAACCAGCATTCCCCTCTTTGTGACACCACAGTGTGGGCAGAACCAGCTTCCACCACTCTGTGACAACGCAGTGGTGGCAGCAGTACCTTCCAAATCTCTGTGACGCCACAGTAATGGCAGCAGCAGCAGCGGCTTCCCCTTCTCTGTGACACCACAGTGCTGTGAGAACCAGCTTCCATTGCTCTGTGACGTCACAGTGTGGGCAGAACCAGCTTCCACCACACTCTGATCACACCACACCAGTGGTGGCAGCAGTAGCTTCCAAATCTCTGGGACACCACAGTAATGGCAGCAGGAGCATCTAGCTCTCTCTGAAACCACAGCGCTGGGAGCACCTGCACTCCCCTCTTTGTGAAGCAGCAGCTTCCACCTCTGTGGGACACCACAGTGTGGGCAGAACCAGCTTCCACCACACTGTGACACCACTTTGGAGGCAGCAGTAGTTTCCACCTCTCAGTGACACCGCAGCAGTGGCAGCACAGGCTTGCACCTCTCGGTGACACCACAATGCTGGCACTACTTACGTTCCCCTCTCCATGACACCACAGTGCTGGACGCACCAATGTAAATTTCTCCGGGACACCACAGTGCTGGCAGAACCAGTTCCCACCTCGCTGTGACACCACGCTAGCTGGAGAACCAGCATTCTCCTCTTTGTGAGGCCACAGTGCTGGCAGCACCGGCTTACACCTCTCAGTGACACCACAATAGCTGGAGAACGACCATTCCACCCTTTGTGACACCACAGAGCTGGCAGCAGGGACTTCCACCTGTTTCTGACACCACAGTGCTGGCAGAAGCAGCTTCCACCTGTCTGTGACACCACAGCAGTGGCAGCACAGACTTCTACCTCTCTGTGACACCACCGCAGTTGCAGCACCAGCTTTCAGCTCTCTTTAACACCACAGTGCTGGTAGCACCAGCTCCCACCTCTCTGTGACAGCACACTGCTTGAAGCACCAACTTCCACCACTCGGTGACACCACAATGCTGGCACCACCAGCTTCCAACATTCTGTGACACCACAGCTCTTGAAGCACTAGCTTCCACCTCTCTGTGACTCCCCAAGAGATGTAGCACCAGCTTATATGTCTCTGTAACACCTCAGTGCTGGCAGCACCAGCATTCCTCCATTCTGATGCCACAGTGCTGGCAGTACCAGCTTCCACCTCTTTCTGTGACACCACAGCAGTGGCAGAACCAGCTTCTACCTCTCTGTGACACCACAGCAGTTGCAGGGCCAGAATTCCCCTCATTTTGAGGCCTCAGAGCTGGCAGCACAAGCCTTCGCCTTCTCTGTGATACCACAGAGTCACAGTCGATATGTGGCAGTCGACAGGGACACTGCACTCGAGGTGCACCCTGATCAGATTCCTTCCATCATCAGAAGGCTTCAAGTATCAGCGTCTTGTTATTCAAAAGTCTCCCGTACCTTTTTGCTGTAGCCTCCTAAGAGCAGCTCCACACAGCTCTGGCTCTGTCTCTCCTTCAGTTGCGGCTCGCTCCTTCCTGTCCCTGGCACTGCCGCCTGACCCTGTCTGTCCTATGGACATCAACTCACCTTTGCTGGTCCTTGCATGACCTCCTGTCCCTAGGTCTTCACAGCACAGCCAGCAGACTCCAAGTGACTCTTCCCAGCTAACTCCCTCTTTATCACGCCGCCCATGACTGTGAGGGCAAGGCTGTTTCTACTCTAGCATAATTCACACAGGTGTAAGATATCAGGGGGAGACTGCCTTCAGCAGCATCTCCTTTTGTCTCCCCACACCACAGTGCTGGCAGCATCCGCTGCCAACTCTCTGTGACACCAGAGTAGTTGGAGAACCAGCATTCCCCTGTGTGACCACAGGGTTAGAAGAACAAGCTTCCAACTCTCAGTGACAACACAGTAGCTGGAGAACCAGCATTCCCCTGTGTCACCACAGGGTTAGAAGAACAAGCTTCCAACTCTCTGTGACAACACAGTAGCTGGAGAACTAGCATTCCCCTCTTTGTGACACCACAGTGTGGGCAGAACCAGCTTCCACCACTCTGTGACAACGCAGTGGTGGCAGCAGTACCTTCCAAATCTCTGTGACGCCACAGTAATGGCAGCAGCAGCAGCGGCTTCCCCTTCTCTGTGACACCACAGTGCTGTGAGAACCAGCTTCCATCTCTCTGTGACGTCACAGTGCTGGCAGCACCGGTATCCAGCTCTCTGTGACACCAGAGCGGTGGCAGCACAGGCTTCCACCTCTCTGTGACATCACACTGTGGGCAGAACCAGCTTCCACCACACTCTGATCACACCACAGTGCTGGCAGCAGTAGCTTCTAAATCTCTGGGACACCACAGTAATGGCAGCAGGAGCATCTAGCTCTCTCTGAAACCACAGCGCTGGGGGCACCTGCACTCCCTTCTTTGTGAAGCAGCAGCTTCCACCTCTGTGGGACACCACAGTGTGGGCAGAACCAGCTTCCACCACACTGTGACACCACTTTGGAGGCAGCAGTAGCTTCCACCTCTCAGTGACACCACAGCAGTGGCAGCACAGGCTTGCACCTCTCGGTGACACCACAATGCTGGCACTACTTACGTTCCCCTCTCCATGACACCACAGTGCTGGACGCACCAATGTAAATTTCTCCGGGACACCACAGTGCTGGCAGAACCAGTTCCCACCTCGCTGTGACACCACGCTAGCTGGAGAACCAGCATTCTCCTCTTTGTGAGGCCACAGTGCTGGCAGCACCGGCTTACACCTCTCAGTGACACCACAATAGCTGGAGAACGACCATTCCACCCTTTGTGACACCACAGAGCTGGCAGCAGGGACTTCCACCTATTTCTGACACCACAGTGCTGGCAGAAGCAGCTTCCACCCTCTGTGACACCACAGCAGTGGCAGCACAGACTTCTACCTCTCTGTGACACCACCGCAGTTGCAGCACCAGCTTTCAGCTCTCTTTAACACCACAGTGCTGGTAGCACCAGCTCCCACCTCTCTGTGACAGCACACTGCTTGAAGCACCAACTTCCACCACTCGGTGACACCACAATGCTGGCACCACCAGCTTCCAACTTTCTGTGACACCACAGCTCTTGAAGCACTAGCTTCCACCTCTCTGTGACGCCCCAAGAGATGTAACACCAGCTTTTATGTCTCTGTAACACCTCAGTGCTGGCAGCACCAGCATTCCTCCATTCTGATGCCACAGTGCTGGCAGCACCAGCTTCCACCGCTCTCTGTGACACCACAGCAGTGGCAGAACCAGCTTCTACCTCTCTGTGACACCACAGCAGTTGCAGGGCCAGAATTCCCCTCATTTTGAGGCCTCAGAGCTGGCAGCACAAGCCTTCGCCTTCTCTGTGATACCACAGAGTCACAGTCGATATGTGGCAGTCGACAGGGACACTGCACTCGAGGTGCACCCTGATCAGATTCCTTCCATCATCAGAAGGCTTCAAGTATCAGCGTCTTGTTATTCAAAAGTCTCCCGTACCTTTTTGCTGTAGCCTCCTAAGAGCAGCTCCACACAGCTCTGGCTCTGTCTCTCCTTCAGTTGCGGCTCGCTCCATCCTGTCCCTGGCACTGCCGCCTGACCCTGTCTGTCCTATGGACAGCAACTCACCTTTGCTGGTCCTTGCATGACCTCCTGTCCCTAGGTCTTCACAGCACAGCCAGCAGACTCCAAGTGACTCTTCCCAGCTAACTCCCTCTTTATCACGCCGCCCATGACTGTGAGGGCAAGGCTGTTTCTACTCTAGCATAATTCACACAGGTGTAAGATATCAGGGGGAGACTGCCTTCAGCAGCATCTCCTTTTGTCTCCCCACACCACAGTGCTGGCAGCATCCGCTGCCAACTCTCTGTGACACCAGAGTAGTTGGAGAACCAGCATTCCCCTGTGTGACCACAGGGTTAGAAGAACAAGCTTCCAACTCTCAGTTGGAACACAGTAGCTGGAGAACCAGCATTCCCCTGTGTCACCACAGGGTTAGAAGAACAAGCTTCCAACTCTCTGTGACAACACAGTAGCTGGAGAACCAGCATTCCCCTCTTTGTGACACCACAGTGTGGGCAGAACCAGCTTCCACCACTCTGTGACAATGCAGTGGTGGCAGCAGTACCTTCCAAATCTCTGTGACGCCACAGTAATGGCAGCAGCAGCAGCGGCTTCCCCTTCTCTGTGACACCACAGTGCTGTGAGAACCAGCTTCCATCTCTCTGTGACGTCACAGTGCTGGCAGCACCGGTATCCAGCTCTCTGTGACACCAGAGCGGTGGCAGCACAGGCTTCCACCTCTCTGTGACATCACAGTGTGGGCAGAACCAGCTTCCACCACACTCTGATCACACCACAGTGCTGGCAGCAGTAGCTTCCAAATCTCTGGGACACCACAGTAATGGCAGCAGGAGCATCTAGCTCTCTGTGAAACCACAGCGCTGGGAGCACCTGCACTCCCCTCTTTGTGAAGCAGCAGCTTCCACCTCTGTGGGACACCACAGTGTGGGCAGAACCAGCTTCCACCACACTGTGACACCACTTTGGAGGCAGCAGTAGCTTCCACCTCTCAGTGACACCGCAGCAGTGGCAGCACAGGCTTGCACCTCTCGGTGACACCACAATGCTGGCACTACTTACGTTCCCCTCTCCATGACACCACAGTGCTGGACGCACCAATGTAAATTTCTCCGGGACACCACAGTGCTGGCAGAACCAGTTCCCACCTCGCGGTGACACCACGCTAGCTGGAGAACCAGCATTCTCCTCTTTGTGAGGCCACAGTGCTGGCAGCACCGGCTTACACCTCTCAGTGACACCACAATAGCTGGAGAACGACCATTCCACCCTTTGTGACACCACAGAGCTGGCAGCAGGGACTTCCACCTGTTTCTGACACCACAGTGCTGGCAGAAGCAGCTTCCACCTGTCTGTGACACCACAGCAGTGGCAGCACAGACTTCTACCTCTCTGTGACACCACCGCAGTTGCAGCACCAGCTTTCAGCTCTCTTTAACACCACAGTGCTGGTAGCACCAGCTCCCACCTCTCTGTGACAGCACACTGCTTGAAGCACCAACTTCCACCACTCGGTGACACCACAATGCTGGCACCACCAGCTTCCAACTTTCTGTGACACCACAGCTCTTGAAGCACTAGCTTCCACCTCTCTGTGACGCCCCAAGAGATGTAACACCAGCTTTTATGTCTCTGTAACACCTCAGTGCTGGCAGCACCAGCATTCCTCCATTCTGATGCCACAGTGCTGGCAGCACCAGCTTCCACCGCTCTCTGTGACACCACAGCAGTGGCAGAACCAGCTTCTACCTCTCTGTGACACCACAGCAGTTGCAGGGCCAGAATTCCCCTCATTTTGAGGCCTCAGAGCTGGCAGCACAAGCCTTCGCCTTCTCTGTGATACCACAGAGTCACAGTCGATATGTGGCAGTCGACAGGGACACTGCACTCGAGGTGCACCCTGATCAGATTCCTTCCATCATCAGAAGGCTTCAAGTATCAGCGTCTTGTTATTCAAAAGTCTCCCGTACCTTTTTGCTGTAGCCTCCTAAGAGCAGCTCCACACAGCTCTGGCTCTGTCTCTCCTTCAGTTGCGGCTCGCTCCTTCCTGTCCCTGGCACTGCCGCCTGACCCTGTCTGTCCTATGGACATCAACTCACCTTTGCTGGTCCTTGCATGACCTCCTGTCCCTAGGTCTTCACAGCACAGCCAGCAGACTCCAAGTGACTCTTCCCAGCTAACTCACTCTTTATCACGCCGCCCATGACTGTGAGGGCAAGGCTGTTTCTACTCTAGCATAATTCACACAGGTGTAAGATATCAGGGGGAGACTGCCTTCAGCAGCATCTCCTTTTGTCTCCCCACACCACAGTGCTGGCAGCATCCGCTGCCAACTCTCTGTGACACCAGAGTAGTTGGAGAACCAGCATTCCCCTGTGTGACCACAGGGTTAGAAGAACAAGCTTCCAACTCTCTGTGACAACACAGTAGCTGGAGAACCAGCATTCCCCTCTTTGTGACACCACAGTGTGGGCAGAACCAGCTTCCACCACTCTGTGACAACGCAGTGGTGGCAGCAGTACCTTCCAAATCTCTGTGACGCCACAGTAATGGCAGCAGCAGCAGCGGCTTCCCCTTCTCTGTGACACCACAGTGCTGTGAGAACCAGCTACCATCTCTCTGTGACGTCACAGTGTGGGCAGAACCAGCTTCCACCACACTCTGATCACACCACAGTGCTGGCAGCAGTAGCTTCTAAATCTCTGGGACACCACAGTAATGGCAGCAGGAGCATCTAGCTCTCTGTGAAACCACAGCGCTGGGAGCACCTGCACTCCCCTCTTTGTGAAGCAGCAGCTTCCACCTCTGTGGGACACCACAGTGTGGGCAGAACCAGCTTCCACCACACTGTGACACCACTTTGGAGGCAGCAGTAGCTTCCACCTCTCAGTGACACCGCAGCAGTGGCAGCACAGGCTTGCACCTCTCGGTGACACCACAATGCTGGCACTACTTACGTTCCCCTCTCCATGACACCACAGTGCTGGACGCACCAATGTAAATTTCTCCGGGACACCACAGTGCTGGCAGAACCAGTTCCCACCTCGCTGTGACACCACGCTAGCTGGAGAACCAGCATTCTCCTCTTTGTGAGGCCACAGTGCTGGCAGCACCGGCTTACACCTCTCAGTGACACCACAATAGCTGGAGAACGACCATTCCACCCTTTGTGACACCACAGAGCTGGCAGCAGGGACTTCCACCTGTTTCTGACACCACAGTGCTGGCAGAAGCAGCTTCCACCTGTCTGTGACACCACAGCAGTGGCAGCACAGACTTCTACCTCTCTGTGACACCACCGCAGTTGCAGCACCAGCTTTTAGCTCTCTTTAACACCACAGTGCTGGTAGCACCAGCTCCCACCTCTCTGTGACAGCACACTGCTTGAAGCCCCAACTTCCACCACTCGGTGACACCACAATGCTGGCACCACCAGCTTCCAACATTCTGTGACACCACAGCTCTTGAAGCACTAGCTTCCACCTCTCTGTGACGCCCCAAGAGATGTAGCACCAGCTTTTATGTCTCTGTAACACCTCAGTGCTGGCAGCACCAGCATTCCTCCATTCTGATGCCACAGTGCTGGCAGCACCAGCTTCCACCTCTCTCTGTGACACCACAGCAGTGGCAGAACCAGCTTCTACCTCTCTGTGACACCACAGCAGTTGCAGGGCCAGAATTCCCCTCATTTTGAGGCCTCAGAGCTGGCAGCACAAGCCTTCGCCTTCTCTGTGATACCACAGAGTCACAGTCGATATGTGGCAGTCGACAGGGACACTGCACTCGAGGTGCACCCTGATCAGATTCCTTCCATCATCAGAAGGCTTCAAGTATCAGCGTCTTGTTATTCAAAAGTCTCCCGTACCTTTTTGCTGTAGCCTCCTAAGAGCAGCTCCACACAGCTCTGGCTCTGTCTCTCCTTCAGTTGCGGCTCGCTCCTTCCTGTCCCTGGCACTGCCGCCTGACCCTGTCTGTCCTATGGACAGCAACTCACCTTTGCTGGTCCTTGCATGACCTCCTGTCCCTAGGTCTTCACAGCACAGCCAGCAGACTCCAAGTGACTCTTCCCAGCTAACTCACTCTTTATCACGCCGCCCATTACTGTGAGGGCAAGGCTGTTTCTACTCTAGCATAATTCACACAGGTGTAAGATATCAGGGGGAGACTGCCTTCAGCAGCATCTCCTTTTGTCTCCCCACACCACAGTGCTGGCAGCATCCGCTGCCAACTCTCTGTGACACCAGAGTAGTTGGAGAACCAGCATTCCCCTGTGTGACCACAGGGTTAGAAGAACAAGCTTCCAACTCTCAGTTGGAACACAGTAGCTGGAGAACCCGCATTCCCCTGTGTCACCACAGGGTTAGAAGAACAAGCTTCCAACTCTTAGTGACAACACAGTAGCTGGAGAACCAGCATTCCCCTCTTTGTGACACCACAGTGTGGGCAGAACCAGCTTCCACCACTCTGTGACAATGCAGTGGTGGCAGCAGTACCTTCCAAATCTCTGTGACGCCACAGTAATGGCAGCAGCAGCAGCGGCTTCCCCTTCTCTGTGACACCACAGTGCTGTGAGAACCAGCTTCCATCTCTCTGTGACGTCACAGTGCTGGCAGCACCGGTATCCAGCTCTCTGTGACACCAGAGCGGTGGCAGCACAGGCTTCCACCTCTCTGTGACATCACAGTGTGGGCAGAACCAGCTTCCACCACACTCTGATCACACCACAGTGGTGGCAGCAGTAGCTTCTAAATCTCTGGGACACCACAGTAATGGCAGCAGGAGCATCTAGCTCTCTGTGAAACCACAGCGCTGGGAGCACCTGCACTCCCCTCTTTGTGAAGCAGCAGCTTCCACCTCTGTGGGACACCACAGTGTGGGCAGAACCAGCTTCCACCACACTGTGACACCACTTTAGAGGCAGCAGTAGCTTCCACCTCTCAGTGACACCGCAGCAGTGGCAGCACAGGCTTGCACCTCTCGGTGACACCACAATGCTGGCACTACTTACGTTCCCCTCTCCATGACACCACAGTGCTGGACGCACCAATGTAAATTTCTCCGGGACACCACAGTGCTGGCAGAACCAGTTCCCACCTCGCTGTGACACCACGCTAGCTGGAGAACCAGCATTCTCCTCTTTGTGAGGCCACAGTGCTGGCAGCACCGGCTTACACCTCTCAGTGACACCACAATAGCTGGAGAACGACCATTCCACCCTTTGTGACACCACAGAGCTGGCAGCAGGGACTTCCACCTGTTTCTGACACCACAGTGCTGGCAGAAGCAGCTTCCACCTGTCTGTGACACCACAGCAGTGGCAGCACAGACTTCTACCTCTCTGTGACACCACCGCAGTTGCAGCACCAGCTTTCAGCTCTCTTTAACACCACAGTGCTGGTAGCACCAGCTCCCACCTCTCTGTGACAGCACACTGCTTGAAGCACCAACTTCCACCACTCGGTGACACCACAATGCTGGCACCACCAGCTTCCAACTTTCTGTGACACCACAGCTCTTGAAGCACTAGCTTCCACCTCTCTGTGACGCCCCAAGAGATGTAGCACCAGCTTTTATGTCTCTGTAACACCTCGGTGCTGGCAGCACCAGCATTCCTCCATTCTGATGCCACAGTGCTGGCAGCACCAGCTTCCACCTCTCTCTGTGACACCACAGCAGTGGCAGAACCAGCTTCTACCTCTCTGTGACACCACAGCAGTTGCAGGGCCAGAATTCCCCTCATTTTGAGGCCTCAGAGCTGGCAGCACAAGCCTTCGCCTTCTCTGTGATACCACAGAGTCACAGTCGATATGTGGCAGTCGACAGGGACACTGCACTCGAGGTGCACCCTGATCAGATTCCTTCCATCATCAGAAGGCTTCAAGTATCAGCGTCTTGTTATTCAAAAGTCTCCCGTACCTTTTTGCTGTAGCCTCCTAAGAGCAGCTCCACACAGCTCTGGCTCTGTCTCTCCTTCAGTTGCGGCTCGCTCCTTCCTGTCCCTTGCACTGCCGCCTGACCCTGTCTGTCCTATGGACAGCAACTCACCTTTGCTGGTCCTTGCATGACCTCCTGTCCCTAGGTCTTCACAGCACAGCCAGCAGACTCCAAGTGACTCTTCCCAGCTAACTCACTCTTTATCACGCCGCCCATGACTGTGAGGGCAAGGCTGTTTCTACTCTAGCATAATTCACACAGGTGTAAGATATCAGGGGGAGACTGCCTTCAGCAGCATCTCCTTTTGTCTCCCCACACCACAGTGCTGGCAGCATCCGCTGCCAACTCTCTGTGACACCAGAGTAGTTGGAGAACCAGCATTCCCCTGTGTGACCACAGGGTTAGAAGAACAAGCTTCCAACTCTCAGTTGGAACACAGTAGCTGGAGAACCCGCATTCCCCTGTGTCACCACAGGGTTAGAAGAACAAGCTTCCAACTCTCTGTGACAACACAGTAGCTGGAGAACCAGCATTCCCCTCTTTTTGACACCACAGTGTGGGCAGAACCAGCTTCCACCACTCTGTGACAACGCAGTGGTGGCAGCAGTACCTTCCAAATCTCTGTGACGCCACAGTAATGGCAGCAGCAGCAGCGGCTTCCCCTTCTCTGTGACACCACCGTGCTGTGAGAACCAGCTTCCATCTCTCTGTGACGTCACAGTGCTGGCAGCACCGGTATCCAGCTCTCTGTGACACCAGAGCGGTGGCAGCACAGGCTTCCACCTCTCTGTGACATCACAGTGTGGGCAGAACCAGCTTCCACCACACTCTGATCACACCACAGTGGTGGCAGCAGTAGCTTCTAAATCTCTGGGACACCACAGTAATGGCAGCAGGAGCAACTAGCTCTCTGTGAAACCGCAGCGCTGGGAGCACCTGCACTCCCCTCTTTGTGAAGCAGCAGCTTCCACCTCTGTGGGACACCACAGTGTGGGCAGAACCAGCTTCCACCACACTGTGACACCACTGTGGAGGCAGCAGTAGCTTCCACCTCTCAGTGACACCACAGCAGTGGCAGCACAGGCTTGCACCTCTCGGTGACACCACAATGCTGGCACTACTTACGTTCCCCTCTCCATGACACCACAGTGCTGGACGCACCAATGTAAATTTCTCCGGGACACCACAGTGCTGGCAGAACCAGTTCCCACCTCGCTGTGACACCACGCTAGCTGGAGAACCAGCATTCTCCTCTTTGTGAGGCCACAGTGCTGGCAGCACCGGCTTACACCTCTCAGTGACACCACAATAGCTGGAGAACGACCATTCCACCCTTTGTGACACCACAGAGCTGGCAGCAGGGACTTCCACCTGTTTCTGACACCACAGTGCTGGCAGAAGCAGCTTCCACCTGTCTGTGACACCACAGCAGTGGCAGCACAGACTTCTACCTCTCTGTGACACCACCGCAGTTGCAGCACCAGCTTTCAGCTCTCTTTAACACCACAGTGCTGGTAGCACCAGCTCCCACCTCTCTGTGACAGCACACTGCTTGAAGCACCAACTTCCACCACTCGGTGACACCACAATGCTGGCACCACCAGCTTCCAACTTTCTGTGACACCACAGCTCTTGAAGCACTAGCTTCCACCTCTCTGTGACGCCCCAAGAGATGTAACACCAGCTTTTATGTCTCTGTAACACCTCAGTGCTGGCAGCACCAGCATTCCTCCATTCTGATGCCACAGTGCTGGCAGCACCAGCTTCCACCGCTCTCTGTGACACCACAGCAGTGGCAGAACCAGCTTCTACCTCTCTGTGACACCACAGCAGTTGCAGGGCCAGAATTCCCCTCATTTTGAGGCCTCAGAGCTGGCAGCACAAGCCTTCGCCTTCTCTGTGATACCACAGAGTCACAGTCGATATGTGGCAGTCGACAGGGACACTGCACTCGAGGTGCACCCTGATCAGATTCCTTCCATCATCAGAAGGCTTCAAGTATCAGCGTCTTGTTATTCAAAAGTCTCCCGTACCTTTTTGCTGTAGCCTCCTAAGAGCAGCTCCACACAGCTCTGGCTCTGTCTCTCCTTCAGTTGCGGCTCGCTCCTTCCTGTCCCTGGCACTGCCGCCTGACCCTGTCTGTCCTATGGACATCAACTCACCTTTGCTGGTCCTTGCATGACCTCCTGTCCCTAGGTCTTCACAGCACAGCCAGCAGACTCCAAGTGACTCTTCCCAGCTAACTCACTCTTTATCACGCCGCCCATGACTGTGAGGGCAAGGCTGTTTCTACTCTAGCATAATTCACACAGGTGTAAGATATCAGGGGGAGACTGCCTTCAGCAGCATCTCCTTTTGTCTCCCCACACCACAGTGCTGGCAGCATCCGCTGCCAACTCTCTGTGACACCAGAGTAGTTGGAGAACCAGCATTCCCCTGTGTGACCACAGGGTTAGAAGAACAAGCTTCCAACTCTCTGTGACAACACAGTAGCTGGAGAACCAGCATTCCCCTCTTTGTGACACCACAGTGTGGGCAGAACCAGCTTCCACCACTCTGTGACAACGCAGTGGTGGCAGCAGTACCTTCCAAATCTCTGTGACGCCACAGTAATGGCAGCAGCAGCAGCGGCTTCCCCTTCTCTGTGACACCACAGTGCTGTGAGAACCAGCTACCATCTCTCTGTGACGTCACAGTGTGGGCAGAACCAGCTTCCACCACACTCTGATCACACCACAGTGCTGGCAGCAGTAGCTTCTAAATCTCTGGGACACCACAGTAATGGCAGCAGGAGCATCTAGCTCTCTGTGAAACCACAGCGCTGGGAGCACCTGCACTCCCCTCTTTGTGAAGCAGCAGCTTCCACCTCTGTGGGACACCACAGTGTGGGCAGAACCAGCTTCCACCACACTGTGACACCACTTTGGAGGCAGCAGTAGCTTCCACCTCTCAGTGACACCGCAGCAGTGGCAGCACAGGCTTGCACCTCTCGGTGACACCACAATGCTGGCACTACTTACGTTCCCCTCTCCATGACACCACAGTGCTGGACGCACCAATGTAAATTTCTCCGGGACACCACAGTGCTGGCAGAACCAGTTCCCACCTCGCTGTGACACCACGCTAGCTGGAGAACCAGCATTCTCCTCTTTGTGAGGCCACAGTGCTGGCAGCACCGGCTTACACCTCTCAGTGACACCACAATAGCTGGAGAACGACCATTCCACCCTTTGTGACACCACAGAGCTGGCAGCAGGGACTTCCACCTGTTTCTGACACCACAGTGCTGGCAGAAGCAGCTTCCACCTGTCTGTGACACCACAGCAGTGGCAGCACAGACTTCTACCTCTCTGTGACACCACCGCAGTTGCAGCACCAGCTTTTAGCTCTCTTTAACACCACAGTGCTGGTAGCACCAGCTCCCACCTCTCTGTGACAGCACACTGCTTGAAGCCCCAACTTCCACCACTCGGTGACACCACAATGCTGGCACCACCAGCTTCCAACATTCTGTGACACCACAGCTCTTGAAGCACTAGCTTCCACCTCTCTGTGACGCCCCAAGAGATGTAGCACCAGCTTTTATGTCTCTGTAACACCTCAGTGCTGGCAGCACCAGCATTCCTCCATTCTGATGCCACAGTGCTGGCAGCACCAGCTTCCACCTCTCTCTGTGACACCACAGCAGTGGCAGAACCAGCTTCTACCTCTCTGTGACACCACAGCAGTTGCAGGGCCAGAATTCCCCTCATTTTGAGGCCTCAGAGCTGGCAGCACAAGCCTTCGCCTTCTCTGTGATACCACAGAGTCACAGTCGATATGTGGCAGTCGACAGGGACACTGCACTCGAGGTGCACCCTGATCAGATTCCTTCCATCATCAGAAGGCTTCAAGTATCAGCGTCTTGTTATTCAAAAGTCTCCCGTACCTTTTTGCTGTAGCCTCCTAAGAGCAGCTCCACACAGCTCTGGCTCTGTCTCTCCTTCAGTTGCGGCTCGCTCCTTCCTGTCCCTGGCACTGCCGCCTGACCCTGTCTGTCCTATGGACAGCAACTCACCTTTGCTGGTCCTTGCATGACCTCCTGTCCCTAGGTCTTCACAGCACAGCCAGCAGACTCCAAGTGACTCTTCCCAGCTAACTCACTCTTTATCACGCCGCCCATTACTGTGAGGGCAAGGCTGTTTCTACTCTAGCATAATTCACACAGGTGTAAGATATCAGGGGGAGACTGCCTTCAGCAGCATCTCCTTTTGTCTCCCCACACCACAGTGCTGGCAGCATCCGCTGCCAACTCTCTGTGACACCAGAGTAGTTGGAGAACCAGCATTCCCCTGTGTGACCACAGGGTTAGAAGAACAAGCTTCCAACTCTCAGTTGGAACACAGTAGCTGGAGAACCCGCATTCCCCTGTGTCACCACAGGGTTAGAAGAACAAGCTTCCAACTCTTAGTGACAACACAGTAGCTGGAGAACCAGCATTCCCCTCTTTGTGACACCACAGTGTGGGCAGAACCAGCTTCCACCACTCTGTGACAATGCAGTGGTGGCAGCAGTACCTTCCAAATCTCTGTGACGCCACAGTAATGGCAGCAGCAGCAGCGGCTTCCCCTTCTCTGTGACACCACAGTGCTGTGAGAACCAGCTTCCATCTCTCTGTGACGTCACAGTGCTGGCAGCACCGGTATCCAGCTCTCTGTGACACCAGAGCGGTGGCAGCACAGGCTTCCACCTCTCTGTGACATCACAGTGTGGGCAGAACCAGCTTCCACCACACTCTGATCACACCACAGTGGTGGCAGCAGTAGCTTCTAAATCTCTGGGACACCACAGTAATGGCAGCAGGAGCATCTAGCTCTCTGTGAAACCACAGCGCTGGGAGCACCTGCACTCCCCTCTTTGTGAAGCAGCAGCTTCCACCTCTGTGGGACACCACAGTGTGGGCAGAACCAGCTTCCACCACACTGTGACACCACTTTAGAGGCAGCAGTAGCTTCCACCTCTCAGTGACACCGCAGCAGTGGCAGCACAGGCTTGCACCTCTCGGTGACACCACAATGCTGGCACTACTTACGTTCCCCTCTCCATGACACCACAGTGCTGGACGCACCAATGTAAATTTCTCCGGGACACCACAGTGCTGGCAGAACCAGTTCCCACCTCGCTGTGACACCACGCTAGCTGGAGAACCAGCATTCTCCTCTTTGTGAGGCCACAGTGCTGGCAGCACCGGCTTACACCTCTCAGTGACACCACAATAGCTGGAGAACGACCATTCCACCCTTTGTGACACCACAGAGCTGGCAGCAGGGACTTCCACCTGTTTCTGACACCACAGTGCTGGCAGAAGCAGCTTCCACCTGTCTGTGACACCACAGCAGTGGCAGCACAGACTTCTACCTCTCTGTGACACCACCGCAGTTGCAGCACCAGCTTTCAGCTCTCTTTAACACCACAGTGCTGGTAGCACCAGCTCCCACCTCTCTGTGACAGCACACTGCTTGAAGC
Source organism: Phylloscopus trochilus trochilus (assembly GCA_016584745.2). Lineage (NCBI taxonomy): Eukaryota > Metazoa > Chordata > Aves > Passeriformes > Phylloscopidae > Phylloscopus > Phylloscopus trochilus. The sequence continues at coordinate 3,453,400 of WQNJ02000034.1, forward strand.
ACCAACTTCCACCACTCGGTGACACCACAATGCTGGCACCACCAGCTTCCAACTTTCTGTGACACCACAGCTCTTGAAGCACTAGCTTCCACCTCTCTGTGACGCCCCAAGAGATGTAGCACCAGCTTTTATGTCTCTGTAACACCTCGGTGCTGGCAGCACCAGCATTCCTCCATTCTGATGCCACAGTGCTGGCAGCACCAGCTTCCACCTCTCTCTGTGACACCACAGCAGTGGCAGAACCAGCTTCTACCTCTCTGTGACACCACAGCAGTTGCAGGGCCAGAATTCCCCTCATTTTGAGGCCTCAGAGCTGGCAGCACAAGCCTTCGCCTTCTCTGTGATACCACAGAGTCACAGTCGATATGTGGCAGTCGACAGGGACACTGCACTCGAGGTGCACCCTGATCAGATTCCTTCCATCATCAGAAGGCTTCAAGTATCAGCGTCTTGTTATTCAAAAGTCTCCCGTACCTTTTTGCTGTAGCCTCCTAAGAGCAGCTCCACACAGCTCTGGCTCTGTCTCTCCTTCAGTTGCGGCTCGCTCCTTCCTGTCCCTTGCACTGCCGCCTGACCCTGTCTGTCCTATGGACAGCAACTCACCTTTGCTGGTCCTTGCATGACCTCCTGTCCCTAGGTCTTCACAGCACAGCCAGCAGACTCCAAGTGACTCTTCCCAGCTAACTCACTCTTTATCACGCCGCCCATGACTGTGAGGGCAAGGCTGTTTCTACTCTAGCATAATTCACACAGGTGTAAGATATCAGGGGGAGACTGCCTTCAGCAGCATCTCCTTTTGTCTCCCCACACCACAGTGCTGGCAGCATCCGCTGCCAACTCTCTGTGACACCAGAGTAGTTGGAGAACCAGCATTCCCCTGTGTGACCACAGGGTTAGAAGAACAAGCTTCCAACTCTCAGTTGGAACACAGTAGCTGGAGAACCCGCATTCCCCTGTGTCACCACAGGGTTAGAAGAACAAGCTTCCAACTCTCTGTGACAACACAGTAGCTGGAGAACCAGCATTCCCCTCTTTTTGACACCACAGTGTGGGCAGAACCAGCTTCCACCACTCTGTGACAACGCAGTGGTGGCAGCAGTACCTTCCAAATCTCTGTGACGCCACAGTAATGGCAGCAGCAGCAGCGGCTTCCCCTTCTCTGTGACACCACCGTGCTGTGAGAACCAGCTTCCATCTCTCTGTGACGTCACAGTGCTGGCAGCACCGGTATCCAGCTCTCTGTGACACCAGAGCGGTGGCAGCACAGGCTTCCACCTCTCTGTGACATCACAGTGTGGGCAGAACCAGCTTCCACCACACTCTGATCACACCACAGTGGTGGCAGCAGTAGCTTCTAAATCTCTGGGACACCACAGTAATGGCAGCAGGAGCAACTAGCTCTCTGTGAAACCGCAGCGCTGGGAGCACCTGCACTCCCCTCTTTGTGAAGCAGCAGCTTCCACCTCTGTGGGACACCACAGTGTGGGCAGAACCAGCTTCCACCACACTGTGACACCACTGTGGAGGCAGCAGTAGCTTCCACCTCTCAGTGACACCACAGCAGTGGCAGCACAGGCTTGCACCTCTCGGTGACACCACAATGCTGGCACTACTTACGTTCCCCTCTCCATGACACCACAGTGCTGGACGCACCAATGTAAATTTCTCCGGGACACCACAGTGCTGGCAGAACCAGTTCCCACCTCGCTGTGACACCACGCTAGCTGGAGAACCAGCATTCTCCTCTTTGTGAGGCCACAGTGCTGGCAGCACCGGCTTACACCTCTCAGTGACACCACAATAGCTGGAGAACGACCATTCCACCCTTTGTGACACCACAGAGCTGGCAGCAGGGACTTCCACCTGTTTCTGACACCACAGTGCTGGCAGAAGCAGCTTCCACCTGTCTGTGACACCACAGCAGTGGCAGCACAGACTTCTACCTCTCTGTGACACCACCGCAGTTGCAGCACCAGCTTTCAGCTCTCTTTAACACCACAGTGCTGGTAGCACCAGCTCCCACCTCTCTGTGACAGCACACTGCTTGAAGCACCAACTTCCACCACTCGGTGACACCACAATGCTGGCACCACCAGCTTCCAACTTTCTGTGACACCACAGCTCTTGAAGCACTAGCTTCCACCTCTCTGTGACGCCCCAAGAGATGTAGCACCAGCTTTTATGTCTCTGTAACACCTCGGTGCTGGCAGCACCAGCATTCCTCCATTCTGATGCCACAGTGCTGGCAGCACCAGCTTCCACCGCTCTCTGTGACACCACAGCAGTGGCAGAACCAGCTTCTACCTCTCTGTGACACCACAGCAGTTGCAGGGCCAGAATTCCCTGCATTTTGAGGCCTCAGAGCTGGCAGCACAAGCCTTCGCCTTCTCTGTGATACCACAGAGTCACAGTCGATATGTGGCAGTCGACAGGGACACTGCACTCGAGGTGCACCCTGATCAGATTCCTTCCATCATCAGAAGGCTTCAAGTATCAGCGTCTTGTTATTCAAAAGTCTCCCGTACCTTTTTGCTGTAGCCTCCTAAGAGCAGCTCCACACAGCTCTGGCTCTGTCTCTCCTTCAGTTGCGGCTCGCTCCTTCCTGTCCCTGGCACTGCCGCCTGACCCTGTCTGTCCTATGGACAGCAACTCACCTTTGCTGGTCCTTGCATGACCTCCTGTCCCTAGGTCTTCACAGCACAGCCAGCAGACTCCAAGTGACTCTTCCCAGCTAACTCACTCTTTATCACGCCGCCCATGACTGTGAGGGCAAGGCTGTTTCTACTCTAGCATAATTCACACAGGTGTAAGATATCAGGGGGAGACTGCCTTCAGCAGCATCTCCTTTTGTCTCCCCACACCACAGTGCTGGCAGCATCCGCTGCCAACTCTCTGTGACACCAGAGTAGTTGGAGAACCAGCATTCCCCTGTGTGACCACAGGGTTAGAAGAACAAGCTTCCAACTCTCAGTTGGAACACAGTAGCTGGAGAACCAGCATTCCCCTGTGTCACCACAGGGTGTTAGAAGAACAAGCTTCCAACTCTCTGTGACAACACAGTAGCTGGAGAACCAGCATTCCCCTCTTTGTGACACCACAGTGTGGGCAGAACCAGCTTCCACCACTCTGTGACAACGCAGTGGTGGCAGCAGTACCTTCCAAATCTCTGTGACGCCACAGTAATGGCAGCAGCAGCAGCGGCTTCCCCTTCTCTGTGACACCACAGTGCTGTGAGAACCAGCTTCCATCTCTCTGTGACGTCACAGTGCTGGCAGCACCGGTATCCAGCTCTCTGTGACACCAGAGCGGTGGCAGCACAGGCTTCCACCTCTCTGTGACATCACAGTGTGGGCAGAACCAGCTTCCACCACACTCTGATCACACCACAGTGCTGGCAGCAGTAGCTTCTAAATCTCTGGGACACCACAGTAATGGCAGCAGGAGCATCTAGCTCTCTGTGAAACCACAGCGCTGGGAGCACCTGCACTCCCCTCTTTGTGAAGCAGCAGCTTCCACCTCTGTGGGACACCACAGTGTGGGCAGAACCAGCTTCCACCACACTGTGACACCACTTTGGAGGCAGCAGTAGCTTCCACCTCTCAGTGACACCGCAGCAGTGGCAGCACAGGCTTGCACCTCTCGGTGACACCACAATGCTGGCACTACTTACGTTCCCCTCTCCATGACACCACAGTGCTGGACGCACCAATGTAAATTTCTCCGGGACACCACAGTGCTGGCAGAACCAGTTCCCACCTCGCTGTGACACCACGCTAGCTGGAGAACCAGCATTCTCCTCTTTGTGAGGCCACAGTGCTGGCAGCACCGGCTTACACCTCTCAGTGACACCACAATAGCTGGAGAACGACCATTCCACCCTTTGTGACACCACAGAGCTGGCAGCAGGGACTTCCACCTGTTTCTGACACCACAGTGCTGGCAGAAGCAGCTTCCACCTGTCTGTGACACCACAGCAGTGGCAGCACAGACTTCTACCTCTCTGTGACACCACCGCAGTTGCAGCACCAGCTTTCAGCTCTCTTTAACACCACAGTGCTGGTAGCACCAGCTCCCACCTCTCTGTGACAGCACACTGCTTGAAGCACCAACTTCCACCACTCGGTGACACCACAATGCTGGCACCACCAGCTTCCAACTTTCTGTGACACCACAGCTCTTGAAGCACTAGCTTCCACCTCTCTGTGACGCCCCAAGAGATGTAGCACCAGCTTTTATGTCTCTGTAACACCTCGGTGCTGGCAGCACCAGCATTCCTCCATTCTGATGCCACAGTGCTGGCAGCACCAGCTTCCACCTCTCTCTGTGACACCACAGCAGTGGCAGAACCAGCTTCTACCTCTCTGTGACACCACAGCAGTTGCAGGGCCAGAATTCCCCTCATTTTGAGGCCTCAGAGCTGGCAGCACAAGCCTTCGCCTTCTCTGTGATACCACAGAGTCACAGTCGATATGTGGCAGTCGACAGGGACACTGCACTCGAGGTGCACCCTGATCAGATTCCTTCCATCCTCAGAAGGCTTCAAGTATCAGCGTCTTGTTATTCAAAAGTCTCCCGTACCTTTTTGCTGTAGCCTCCTAAGAGCAGCTCCACACAGCTCTGGCTCTGTCTCTCCTTCAGTTGCGGCTCGCTCCTTCCTGTCCCTGGCACTGCCGCCTGACCCTGTCTGTCCTATGGACAGCAACTCACCTTTGCTGGTCCTTGCATGACCTCCTGTCCCTAGGTCTTCACAGCACAGCCAGCAGACTCCAAGTGACTCTTCCCAGCTAACTCCCTCTTTATCACGCCGCCCATGACTGTGAGGGCAAGGCTGTTTCTACTCTAGCATAATTCACACAGGTGTAAGATATCAGGGGGAGACTGCCTTCAGCAGCATCTCCTTTTGTCTCCCCACACCACAGTGCTGGCAGCATCCGCTGCCAACTCTCTGTGACACCAGAGTAGTTGGAGAACCAGCATTCCCCTGTGTGACCACAGGGTTAGAAGAACAAGCTTCCAACTCTCAGTTGGAACACAGTAGCTGGAGAACCCGCATTCCCCTGTGTAACCACAGGGTTAGAAGAACAAGCTTCCAACTCTCTGTGACAACACAGTAGCTGGAGAACCAGCATTCCCCTCTTTGTGACACCACAGTGTGGGCAGAACCAGCTTCCACCACTCTGTGACAACGCAGTGGTGGCAGCAGTACCTTCCAAATCTCTGTGACGCCACAGTAATGGCAGCAGCAGCAGCGGCTTCCCCTTCTCTGTGACACCACAGTGCTGTGAGAACCAGCTTCCATTGCTCTGTGACGTCACAGTGCTGGCAGCACCGGTATCCAGCTCTCTGTGACACCAGAGCGGTGGCAGCACAGGCTTCCACCTCTCTGTGACATCACAGTGTGGGCAGAACCACCTTCCACCACACTCTGATCACACCACAGTGCTGGCAGCAGTAGCTTCTAAATCTCTGGGACACCACAGTAATGGCAGCAGGAGCATCTAGCTCTCTCTGAAACCACAGCGCTGGGAGCACCTGCACTCCCCTCTTTGTGAAGCAGCAGCTTCCACCTCTGTGGGACACCACAGTGTGGGCAGAACCAGCTTCCACCACACTGTGACACCACTTTGGAGGCAGCAGTAGCTTCCACCTCTCAGTGACACCGCAGCAGTGGCAGCACAGGCTTGCACCTCTCGGTGACACCACAATGCTGGCACTACTTACGTTCCCCTCTCCATGACACCACAGTGCTGGACGCACCAATGTAAATTTCTCCGGGACACCACAGTGCTGGCAGAACCAGTTCCCACCTCGCTGTGACACCACGCTAGCTGGAGAACCAGCATTCTCCTCTTTGTGAGGCCACAGTGCTGGCAGCACCGGCTTACACCTCTCAGTGACACCACAATAGCTGGAGAACGACCATTCCACCCTTTGTGACACCACAGAGCTGGCAGCAGGGACTTCCACCTGTTTCTGACACCACAGTGCTGGCAGAAGCAGCTTCCACCTGTCTGTGACACCACAGCAGTGGCAGCACAGACTTCTACCTCTCTGTGACACCACCGCAGTTGCAGCACCAGCTTTCAGCTCTCTTTAACACCACAGTGCTGGTAGCACCAGCTCCCACCTCTCTGTGACAGCACACTGCTTGAAGCACCAACTTCCACCACTCGGTGACACCACAATGCTGGCACCACCAGCTTCCAACTTTCTGTGACACCACAGCTCTTGAAGCACTAGCTTCCACCTCTCTGTGACGCCCCAAGAGATGTAGCACCAGCTTTTATGTCTCTGTAACACCTCGGTGCTGGCAGCACCAGCATTCCTCCATTCTGATGCCACAGTGCTGGCAGCACCAGCTTCCACCTCTCTCTGTGACACCACAGCAGTGGCAGAACCAGCTTCTACCTCTCTGTGACACCACAGCAGTTGCAGGGCCAGAATTCCCCTCATTTTGAGGCCTCAGAGCTGGCAGCACAAGCCTTCGCCTTCTCTGTGATACCACAGAGTCACAGTCGATATGTGGCAGTCGACAGGGACACTGCACTCGAGGTGCACCCTGATCAGATTCCTTCCATCATCAGAAGGCTTCAAGTATCAGCGTCTTGTTATTCAAAAGTCTCCCGTACCTTTTTGCTGTAGCCTCCTAAGAGCAGCTCCACACAGCTCTGGCTCTGTCTCTCCTTCAGTTGCGGCTCGCTCCTTCCTGTCCCTGGCACTGCCGCCTGACCCTGTCTGTCCTATGGACAGCAACTCACCTTTGCTGGTCCTTGCATGACCTCCTGTCCCTAGGTCTTCACAGCACAGCCAGCAGACTCCAAGTGACTCTTCCCAGCTAACTCACTCTTTATCACGCCGCCCATGACTGTGAGGGCAAGGCTGTTTCTACTCTAGCATAATTCACACAGGTGTAAGATATCAGGGGGAGACTGCCTTCAGCAGCATCTCCTTTTGTCTCCCCACACCACAGTGCTGGCAGCATCCGCTGCCAACTCTCTGTGACACCAGAGTAGTTGGAGAACCAGCATTCCCCTGTGTGACCACAGGGTTAGAAGAACAAGCTTCCAACTCTCAGTGACAACACAGTAGCTGGAGAACCAGCATTCCCCTGTGTCACCACAGGGTTAGAAGAACAAGCTTCCAACTCTCTGTGACAACACAGTAGCTGGAGAACCAGCATTCCCCTCTTTGTGACACCACAGTGTGGGCAGAACCAGCTTCCACCACTCTGTGACAACGCAGTGGTGGCAGCAGTACCTTCCAAATCTCTGTGACGCCACAGTAATGGCAGCAGCAGCAGCGGCTTCCCCTTCTCTGTGACACCACAGTGCTGTGAGAACCAGCTTCCATCTCTCTGTGACGTCACAGTGCTGGCAGCACCGGTATCCAGCTCTCTGTGACACCAGAGCGGTGGCAGCACAGGCTTCCACCTCTCTGTGACATCACAGTGTGGGCAGAACCACCTTCCACCACACTCTGATCACACCACAGTGCTGGCAGCAGTAGCTTCTAAATCTCTGGGACACCACAGTAATGGCAGCAGGATCATCTAGCTCTCTGAAACCACAGCGCTGGGAGCACCTGCACTCCCCTCTTTGTGAAGCAGCAGCTTCCACCTCTGTGGGACACCACAGTGTGGGCAGAACCAGCTTCCACCACACTGTGACACCACTTTGGAGGCAGCAGTAGCTTCCACCTCTCAGTGACACCGCAGCAGTGGCAGCACAGGCTTGCACCTCTCAGTGACACCACAATGCTGGCACTACTTACGTTCCCCTCTCCATGACACCACAGTGCTGGACGCACCAATGTAAATTTCTCCGGGACACCACAGTGCTGGCAGAACCAGTTCCCACCTCGCTGTGACACCACGCTAGCTGGAGAACCAGCATTCTCCTCTTTGTGAGGCCACAGTGCTGGCAGCACTGGCTTACACCTCTCAGTGACACCACAATAGCTGGAGAACGACCATTCCACCCTTTGTGACACCACAGAGCTGGCAGCAGGGACTTCCACCTGTTTCTGACACCACAGTGCTGGCAGAAGCAGCTTCCACCTGTCTGTGACACCACAGCAGTGGCAGCACAGACTTCTACCTCTCTGTGACACCACCGCAGTTGCAGCACCAGCTTTCAGCTCTCTTTAACACCACAGTGCTGGTAGCACCAGCTCCCACCTCTCTGTGACAGCACACTGCTTGAAGCACCAACTTCCACCACTCGGTGACACCACAATGCTGGCACCACCAGCTTCCAACATTCTGTGACACCACAGCTCTTGAAGCACTAGCTTCCACCTCTCTGTGACGCCCCAAGAGATGTAGCACCAGCTTTTATGTCTCTGTAACACCTCGGTGCTGGCAGCACCAGCATTCCTCCATTCTGATGCCACAGTGCTGGCAGCACCAGCTTCCACCTCTCTCTGTGACACCACAGCAGTGGCAGAACCAGCTTCTACCTCTCTGTGACACCACAGCAGTTGCAGGGCCAGAATTCCCCTCATTTTGAGGCCTCAGAGCTGGCAGCACAAGCCTTCGCCTTCTCTGTGATACCACAGAGTCACAGTCGATATGTGGCAGTCGACAGGGACACTGCACTCGAGGTGCACCCTGATCAGATTCCTTCCATCATCAGAAGGCTTCAAGTATCAGCGTCTTGTTATTCAAAAGTCTCCCGTACCTTTTTGCTGTAGCCTCCTAAGAGCAGCTCCACACAGCTCTGGCTCTGTCTCTCCTTCACTTGCGGCTCGCTCCTTCCTGTCCCTGGCACTGCCGCCTGACCCTGTCTGTCCTATGGACAGCAACTCACCTTTGCTGGTCCTTGCATGACCTCCTGTCCCTAGGTCTTCACAGCACAGCCAGCAGACTCCAAGTGACTCTTCCCAGCTAACTCACTCTTTATCACGCCGCCCATGACTGTGAGGGCAAGGCTGTTTCTACTCTAGCATAATTCACACAGGTGTAAGATATCAGGGGGAGACTGCCTTCAGCAGCATCTCCTTTTGTCTCCCCACACCACAGTGCTGGCAGCATCCGCTGCCAACTCTCTGTGACACCAGAGTAGTTGGAGAACCAGCATTCCCCTGTGTGACCACAGGGTTAGAAGAACAAGCTTCCAACTCTCAGTGACAACACAGTAGCTGGAGAACCAGCATTCCCCTGTGTCACCACAGGGTTAGAAGAACAAGCTTCCAACTCTCTGTGACAACACAGTAGCTGGAGAACCAGCATTCCCCTCTTTGTGACACCACAGTGTGGGCAGAACCAGCTTCCACCACTCTGTGACAACGCAGTGGTGGCAGCAGTACCTTCCAAATCTCTGTGACGCCAAAGTACTGGCAGCAGTAGCAGCGGCTTCCCCTTCTCTGTGACACCACAGTGCTGTGAGAACCAGCTTCCATCTCTCTGTGACGTCACAGTGCTGGCAGCACCGGTATCCAGCTCTCTGTGACACCAGAGCGGTGGCAGCACAGGCTTCCACCTCTCTGTGACATCACAGTGTGGGCAGAACCACCTTCCACCACACTCTGATCACACCACAGTGCTGGCAGCAGTAGCTTCTAAATCTCTGGGACACCACAGTAATGGCAGCAGGAGCATCTAGCTCTCTGTGAAACCACAGCGCTGGGAGCACCTGCACTCCCCTCTTTGTGAAGCAGCAGCTTCCACCTCTGTGGGACACCACAGAGTGGGCAGAACCAGCTTCCACCACACTGTGACACCACTTTGGAGGCAGCAGTAGCTTCCACCTCTCAGTGACACCGCAGCAGTGGCAGCACAGGCTTGCACCTCTCGGTGACACCACAATGCTGGCACTACTTACGTTCCCCTCTCCATGACACCACAGTGCTGGACGCACCAATGTAAATTTCTCCGGGACACCACAGTGCTGGCAGAACCAGTTCCCACCTCGCTGTGACACCACGCTAGCTGGAGAACCAGCATTCTCCTCTTTGTGAGGCCACAGTGCTGGCAGCACCGGCTTACACCTCTCAGTGACACCACAATAGCTGGAGAACGACCATTCCACCCTTTGTGACACCACAGAGCTGGCAGCAGGGACTTCCACCTGTTTCTGACACCACAGTGCTGGCAGAAGCAGCTTCCACCTGTCTGTGACACCACAGCAGTGGCAGCACAGACTTCTACCTCTCTGTGACACCACCGCAGTTGCAGCACCAGCTTTCAGCTCTCTTTAACACCACAGTGCTGGTAGCACCAGCTCCCACCTCTCTGTGACAGCACACTGCTTGAAGCACCAACTTCCACCACTCGGTGACACCACAATGCTGGCACCACCAGCTTCCAACATTCTGTGACACCACAGCTCTTGAAGCACTAGCTTCCACCTCTCTGTGACGCCCCAAGAGATGTAGCACCAGCTTTTATGTCTCTGTAACACCTCGGTGCTGGCAGCACCAGCATTCCTCCATTCTGATGCCACAGTGCTGGCAGCACCAGCTTCCACCTCTCTCTGTGACACCACAGCAGTGGCAGAACCAGCTTCTACCTCTCTGTGACACCACAGCAGTTGCAGGGCCAGAATTCCCCTCATTTTGAGGCCTCAGAGCTGGCAGCACAAGCCTTCGCCTTCTCTGTGATACCACAGAGTCACAGTCGATATGTGGCAGTCGACAGGGACACTGCACTCGAGGTGCACCCTGATCAGATTCCTTCCATCATCAGAAGGCTTCAAGTATCAGCGTCTTGTTATTCAAAAGTCTCCCGTACCTTTTTGCTGTAGCCTCCTAAGAGCAGCTCCACACAGCTCTGGCTCTGTCTCTCCTTCAGTTGCGGCTCGCTCCTTCCTGTCCCTGGCACTGCCGCCTGACCCTGTCTGTCCTATGGACAGCAACTCACCTTTGCTGGTCCTTGCATGACCTCCTGTCCCTAGGTCTTCACAGCACAGCCAGCAGACTCCAAGTGACTCTTCCCAGCTAACTCCCTCTTTATCACGCCGCCCATGACTGTGAGGGCAAGGCTGTTTCTACTCTAGCATAATTCACACAGGTGTAAGATATCAGGGGGAGACTGCCTTCAGCAGCATCTCCTTTTGTCTCCCCACACCACAGTGCTGGCAGCATCCGCTGCCAACTCTCTGTGACACCAGAGTAGTTGGAGAACCAGCATTCCCCTGTGTGACCACAGGGTTAGAAGAACAAGCTTCCAACTCTCAGTGACAACACAGTAGCTGGAGAACCAGCATTCCCCTGTGTCACCACAGGGTTAGAAGAACAAGCTTCCAACTCTCTGTGACAACACAGTAGCTGGAGAACCAGCATTCCCCTCTTTGTGACACCACAGTGTGGGCAGAACCAGCTTCCACCACTCTGTGACAACGCAGTGGTGGCAGCAGTACCTTCCAAATCTCTGTGACGCCACAGTAATGGCAGCAGCAGCAGCGGCTTCCCCTTCTCTGTGACACCACAGTGCTGTGAGAACCAGCTTCCATCTCTCTGTGACGTCACAGTGCTGGCAGCACCGGTATCCAGCTCTCTGTGACACCAGAGCGGTGGCAGCACAGGCTTCCACCTCTCTGTGACATCACAGTGTGGGCAGAACCACCTTCCACCACACTCTGATCACACCACAGTGCTGGCAGCAGTAGCTTCTAAATCTCTGGGACACCACAGTAATGGCAGCAGGAGCATCTAGCTCTCTGAAACCACAGCGCTGGGAGCACCTGCACTCCCCTCTTTGTGAAGCAGCAGCTTCCACCTCTGTGGGACACCACAGTGTGGGCAGAACCAGCTTCCACCACACTGTGACACCACTTTGGAGGCAGCAGTAGCTTCCACCTCTCAGTGACACCGCAGCAGTGGCAGCACAGGCTTGCACCTCTCAGTGACACCACAATGCTGGCACTACTTACGTTCCCCTCTCCATGACACCACAGTGCTGGACGCACCAATGTAAATTTCTCCGGGACACCACAGTGCTGGCAGAACCAGTTCCCACCTCGCTGTGACACCACGCTAGCTGGAGAACCAGCATTCTCCTCTTTGTGAGGCCACAGTGCTGGCAGCACCGGCTTACACCTCTCAGTGACACCACAATAGCTGGAGAACGACCATTCCACCCTTTGTGGCACCACAGAGCTGGCAGCAGGGACTTCCACCTGTTTCTGACACCACAGTGCTGGCAGAAGCAGCTTCCACCTGTCTGTGACACCACAGCAGTGGCAGCACAGACTTCTACCTCTCTGTGACACCACCGCAGTTGCAGCACCAGCTTTCAGCTCTCTTTAACACCACAGTGCTGGTAGCACCAGCTCCCACCTCTCTGTGACAGCACACTGCTTGAAGCACCAACTTCCACCACTCGGTGACACCACAATGCTGGCACCACCAGCTTCCAACATTCTGTGACACCACAGCTCTTGAAGCACTAGCTTCCACCTCTCTGTGACGCCCCAAGAGATGTAGCACCAGCTTTTATGTCTCTGTAACACCTCGGTGCTGGCAGCACCAGCATTCCTCCATTCTGATGCCACAGTGCTGGCAGCACCAGCTTCCACCTCTCTCTGTGACACCACAGCAGTGGCAGAACCAGCTTCTACCTCTCTGTGACACCACAGCAGTTGCAGGGCCAGAATTCCCCTCATTTTGAGGCCTCAGAGCTGGCAGCACAAGCCTTCGCCTTCTCTGTGATACCACAGAGTCACAGTCGATATGTGGCAGTCGACAGGGACACTGCACTCGAGGTGCACCCTGATCAGATTCCTTCCATCATCAGAAGGCTTCAAGTATCAGCGTCTTGTTATTCAAAAGTCTCCCGTACCTTTTTGCTGTAGCCTCCTAAGAGCAGCTCCACACAGCTCTGGCTCTGTCTCTCCTTCAGTTGCGGCTCGCTCCTTCCTGTCCCTGGCACTGCCGCCTGACCCTGTCTGTCCTATGGACAGCAACTCACCTTTGCTGGTCCTTGCATGACCTCCTGTCCCTAGGTCTTCACAGCACAGCCAGCAGACTCCAAGTGACTCTTCCCAGCTAACTCACTCTTTATCACGCCGCCCATGACTGTGAGGGCAAGGCTGTTTCTACTCTAGCATAATTCACACAGGTGTAAGATATCAGGGGGAGACTGCCTTCAGCAGCATCTCCTTTTGTCTCCCCACACCACAGTGCTGGCAGCATCCGCTGCCAACTCTCTGTGACACCAGAGTAGTTGGAGAACCAGCATTCCCCTGTGTGACCACAGGGTTAGAAGAACAAGCTTCCAACTCTCAGTGACAACACAGTAGCTGGAGAACCAGCATTCCCCTGTGTCACCACAGGGTTAGAAGAACAAGCTTCCAACTCTCTGTGACAACACAGTAGCTGGAGAACCAGCATTCCCCTCTTTGTGACACCACAGTGTGGGCAGAACCAGCTTCCACCACTCTGTGACAACGCAGTGGTGGCAGCAGTACCTTCCAAATCTCTGTGACGCCAAAGTACTGGCAGCAGTAGCAGCGGCTTCCCCTTCTCTGTGACACCACAGTGCTGTGAGAACCAGCTTCCATCTCTCTGTGACGTCACAGTGCTGGCAGCACCGGTATCCAGCTCTCTGTGACACCAGAGCGGTGGCAGCACAGGCTTCCACCTCTCTGTGACATCACAGTGTGGGCAGAACCACCTTCCACCACACTCTGATCACACCACAGTGCTGGCAGCAGTAGCTTCTAAATCTCTGGGACACCACAGTAATGGCAGCAGGAGCATCTAGCTCTCTGTGAAACCACAGCGCTGGGAGCACCTGCACTCCCCTCTTTGTGAAGCAGCAGCTTCCACCTCTGTGGGACACCACAGAGTGGGCAGAACCAGCTTCCACCACACTGTGACACCACTTTGGAGGCAGCAGTAGCTTCCACCTCTCAGTGACACCGCAGCAGTGGCAGCACAGGCTTGCACCTCTCGGTGACACCACAATGCTGGCACTACTTACGTTCCCCTCTCCATGACACCACAGTGCTGGACGCACCAATGTAAATTTCTCCGGGACACCACAGTGCTGGCAGAACCAGTTCCCACCTCGCTGTGACACCACGCTAGCTGGAGAACCAGCATTCTCCTCTTTGTGAGGCCACAGTGCTGGCAGCACCGGCTTACACCTCTCAGTGACACCACAATAGCTGGAGAACGACCATTCCACCCTTTGTGACACCACAGAGCTGGCAGCAGGGACTTCCACCTGTTTCTGACACCACAGTGCTGGCAGAAGCAGCTTCCACCTGTCTGTGACACCACAGCAGTGGCAGCACAGACTTCTACCTCTCTGTGACACCACCGCAGTTGCAGCACCAGCTTTCAGCTCTCTTTAACACCACAGTGCTGGTAGCACCAGCTCCCACCTCTCTGTGACAGCACACTGCTTGAAGCACCAACTTCCACCACTCGGTGACACCACAATGCTGGCACCACCAGCTTCCAACATTCTGTGACACCACAGCTCTTGAAGCACTAGCTTCCACCTCTCTGTGACGCCCCAAGAGATGTAGCACCAGCTTTTATGTCTCTGTAACACCTCGGTGCTGGCAGCACCAGCATTCCTCCATTCTGATGCCACAGTGCTGGCAGCACCAGCTTCCACCTCTCTCTGTGACACCACAGCAGTGGCAGAACCAGCTTCTACCTCTCTGTGACACCACAGCAGTTGCAGGGCCAGAATTCCCCTCATTTTGAGGCCTCAGAGCTGGCAGCACAAGCCTTCGCCTTCTCTGTGATACCACAGAGTCACAGTCGATATGTGGCAGTCGACAGGGACACTGCACTCGAGGTGCACCCTGATCAGATTCCTTCCATCATCAGAAGGCTTCAAGTATCAGCGTCTTGTTATTCAAAAGTCTCCCGTACCTTTTTGCTGTAGCCTCCTAAGAGCAGCTCCACACAGCTCTGGCTCTGTCTCTCCTTCAGTTGCGGCTCGCTCCTTCCTGTCCCTGGCACTGCCGCCTGACCCTGTCTGTCCTATGGACAGCAACTCACCTTTGCTGGTCCTTGCATGACCTCCTGTCCCTAGGTCTTCACAGCACAGCCAGCAGACTCCAAGTGACTCTTCCCAGCTAACTCACTCTTTATCACGCCGCCCATGACTGTGAGGGCAAGGCTGTTTCTACTCTAGCATAATTCACACAGGTGTAAGATATCAGGGGGAGACTGCCTTCAGCAGCATCTCCTTTTGTCTCCCCACACCACAGTGCTGGCAGCATCCGCTGCCAACTCTCTGTGACACCAGAGTAGTTGGAGAACCAGCATTCCCCTGTGTGACCACAGGGTTAGAAGAACAAGCTTCCAACTCTCAGTGACAACACAGTAGCTGGAGAACCAGCATTCCCCTGTGTCACCACAGGGTTAGAAGAACAAGCTTCCAACTCTCTGTGACAACACAGTAGCTGGAGAACCAGCATTCCCCTCTTTGTGACACCACAGTGTGGGCAGAACCAGCTTCCACCACTCTGTGACAACGCAGTGGTGGCAGCAGTACCTTCCAAATCTCTGTGACGCCACAGTAATGGCAGCAGCAGCAGCGGCTTCCCCTTCTCTGTGACACCACAGTGCTGTGAGAACCAGCTTCCATCTCTCTGTGACGTCACAGTGCTGGCAGCACCGGTATCCAGCTCTCTGTGACACCAGAGCGGTGGCAGCACAGGCTTCCACCTCTCTGTGACATCACAGTGTGGGCAGAACCAGCTTCCACCACACTCTGATCACACCACAGTGCTGGCAGCAGTAGCTTCTAAATCTCTGGGACACCAC
Source organism: Phylloscopus trochilus trochilus (assembly GCA_016584745.2). Taxonomy (NCBI): domain Eukaryota; kingdom Metazoa; phylum Chordata; class Aves; order Passeriformes; family Phylloscopidae; genus Phylloscopus; species Phylloscopus trochilus. The sequence continues at coordinate 3,469,129 of WQNJ02000034.1, forward strand.
AGTAATGGCAGCAGGAGCATCTAGCTCTCTGTGAAACCACAGCGCTGGGAGCACCTGCACTCCCCTCTTTGTGAAGCAGCAGCTTCCACCTCTGTGGGACACCACAGTGTGGGCAGAACCAGCTTCCACCACACTGTGACACCACTTTGGAGGCAGCAGTAGCTTCCACCTCTCAGTGACACCGCAGCAGTGGCAGCACAGGCTTGCACCTCTCAGTGACACCACAATGCTGGCACTACTTACGTTCCCCTCTCCATGACACCACAGTGCTGGACGCACCAATGTAAATTTCTCCGGGACACCACAGTGCTGGCAGAACCAGTTCCCACCTCGCTGTGACACCACGCTAGCTGGAGAACCAGCATTCTCCTCTTTGTGAGGCCACAGTGCTGGCAGCACCGGCTTACACCTCTCAGTGACACCACAATAGCTGGAGAACGACCATTCCACCCTTTGTGACACCACAGAGCTGGCAGCAGGGACTTCCACCTGTTTCTGACACCACAGTGCTGGCAGAAGCAGCTTCCACCTGTCTGTGACACCACAGCAGTGGCAGCACAGACTTCTACCTCTCTGTGACACCACCGCAGTTGCAGCACCAGCTTTCAGCTCTCTTTAACACCACAGTGCTGGTAGCACCAGCTCCCACCTCTCTGTGACAGCACACTGCTTGAAGCACCAACTTCCACCACTCGGTGACACCACAATGCTGGCACCACCAGCTTCCAACTTTCTGTGACACCACAGCTCTTGAAGCACTAGCTTCCACCTCTCTGTGACGCTCCAAGAGATGTAGCACCAGCTTTTATGTCTCTGTAACACCTCGGTGCTGGCAGCACCAGCATTCCTCCATTCTGATGCCACAGTGCTGGCAGCACCAGCTTCCACCTCTCTCTGTGACACCACAGCAGTGGCAGAACCAGCTTCTACCTCTCTGTGACACCACAGCAGTTGCAGGGCCAGAATTCCCCTCATTTTGAGGCCTCAGAGCTGGCAGCACAAGCCTTCGCCTTCTCTGTGATACCACAGAGTCACAGTCGATATGTGGCAGTCGACAGGGACACTGCACTCGAGGTGCACCCTGATCAGATTCCTTCCATCATCAGAAGGCTTCAAGTATCAGCGTCTTGTTATTCAAAAGTCTCCCGTACCTTTTTGCTGTAGCCTCCTAAGAGCAGCTCCACACAGCTCTGGCTCTGTCTCTCCTTCAGTTGCGGCTTGCTCCTTCCTGTCCCTGGCACTGCCGCCTGACCCTGTCTGTCCTATGGACAGCAACTCACCTTTGCTGGTCCTTGCATGACCTCCTGTCCCTAGGTCTTCACAGCACAGCCAGCAGACTCCAAGTGACTCTTCCCAGCTAACTCACTCTTTATCACGCCGCCCATGACTGTGAGGGCAAGGCTGTTTCTACTCTAGCATAATTCACACAGGTGTAAGATATCAGGGGGAGACTGCCTTCAGCAGCATCTCCTTTTGTCTCCCCACACCACAGTGCTGGCAGCATCCGCTGCCAACTCTCTGTGACACCAGAGTAGTTGGAGAACCAGCATTCCCCTGTGTGACCACAGGGTTAGAAGAACAAGCTTCCAACTCTCAGTGACAACACAGTAGCTGGAGAACCAGCATTCCCCTGTGTCACCACAGGGTTAGAAGAACAAGCTTCCAACTCTCTGTGACAACACAGTAGCTGGAGAACCAGCATTCCCCTCTTTGTGACACCACAGTGTGGGCAGAACCAGCTTCCACCACTGTGTGACAACGCAGTGGTGGCAGCAGTACCTTCCAAATCTCTGTGACGCCACAGTAATGGCAGCAGCAGCAGCGGCTTCCCCTTCTCTGTGACACCACAGTGCTGTGAGAACCAGCTTCCATCTCTCTGTGACGTCACAGTGCTGGCAGCACCGGTATCCAGCTCTCTGTGACACCAGAGCGGTGGCAGCACAGGCTTCCACCTCTCTGTGACATCACAGTGTGGGCAGAACCACCTTCCACCACACTCTGATCACACCACAGTGCTGGCAGCAGTAGCTTCTAAATCTCTGGGACACCACAGTAATGGCAGCAGGAGCATCTAGCTCTCTGTGAAACCACAGCGCTGGGAGCACCTGCACTCCCCTCTTTGTGAAGCAGCAGCTTCCACCTCTGTGGGACACCACAGTGTGGGCAGAACCAGCTTCCACCACACTGTGACACCACTTTGGAGGCAGCAGTAGCTTCCACCTCTCAGTGACACCGCAGCAGTGGCAGCACAGGCTTGCACCTCTCGGTGACACCACAATGCTGGCACTACTTACGTTCCCCTCTCCATGACACCACAGTGCTGGACGCACCAATGTAAATTTCTCCGGGACACCACAGTGCTGGCAGAACCAGTTCCCACCTCGCTGTGACACCACGCTAGCTGGAGAACCAGCATTCTCCTCTTTGTGAGGCCACAGTGCTGGCAGCACCGGCTTACACCTCTCAGTGACACCACAATAGCTGGAGAACGACCATTCCACCCTCTGTGACACCACAGAGCTGGCAGCAGGGACTTCCACCTGTTTCTGACACCACAGTGCTGGCAGAAGCAGCTTCCACCTGTCTGTGACACCACAGCAGTGGCAGCACAGACTTCTACCTCTCTGTGACACCACCGCAGTTGCAGCACCAGCTTTCAGCTCTCTTTAACACCACAGTGCTGGTAGCACCAGCTCCCACCTCTCTGTGACAGCACACTGCTTGAAGCCCCAACTTCCACCACTCGGTGACACCACAATGCTGGCACCACCAGCTTCCAACATTCTGTGACACCACAGCTCTTGAAGCACTAGCTTCCACCTCTCTGTGACGCCCCAAGAGATGTAGCACCAGCTTTTATGTCTCTGTAACACCTCGGTGCTGGCAGCACCAGCATTCCTCCATTCTGATGGAACAGTGCTGGCAGCACCAGCTTCCACCGCTCTCTGTGACACCACAGCAGTGGCAGAACCAGCTTCTAACTCTCTGTGACACCACAGCAGTTGCAGGGCCAGAATTCCCCTCATTTTGAGGCCTCAGAGCTGGCAGCACAAGCCTTCGCCTTCTCTGTGATACCACAGAGTCACAGTCGATATGTGGCAGTCGACAGGGACACTGCACTCGAGGTGCACCCTCATCAGATTCCATCCATCATCAGAAGGCTTCAAGAATCAGCGTCTTGTTATTCAAAAGTCTCCCGTACCTTTTCGCTGTAGCCTCCTGAAGAGCAGCTCCACACAGCTCTGGCTCTGTCTCTCCTTCAGTTGCGGCTCGCTCCTTCCTGTCCCTGGCACTGCCGCCTGACCCTGTCTGTCCTATGGACAGCAACTCACCTTTGCTGGTCCTTGCATGACCTCCTGTCCCTAGGTCTTCACAGCACAGCCAGCAGACTCCAAGTGACTCTTCCCAGCTAACTCACTCTTTATCACGCCGCCCATGACTGTGAGGGCAAGGCTGTTTCTACTCTAGCATAATTCACACATGTGTAAGATATCAGGGGGAGACTACCTTCAGCAGCATCTCCTTTTGTCTCCCCACACCACAGTGCTGGCAGCATCCGCTGCCAATTCTCTGTGACACCAGAGTAGTTGGAGAACCAGCATTCCCCTGTGTGACCACAGGGTTAGAAGAACAAGCTTCCAACTCTCAGTGACAACACAGTAGCTGGAGAACCAGCCTTCCCCTGTGTCACCACAGGGTTAGAAGAACAAGCTTCCAACTCTCTGTGACATCACAGTAGCTGGAGAACCAGCATTCCCCTCTTTGTGACACCACAGTGTGGGCAGAACCAGATTCCACCACTCTGTGACACCACAGTGGTGGCAGCAGTACCTTCCAGATCTCTGTGACGCCACAGTAATGGTAGCAGCGCAGCGGCGGCTTCCACTTCTCTGTGACACCACAGTGCTGTGAGAACCAGCTTCCATCTCTCTGTGACGTCACAGTGCTGGCAGCACCAGTATCCAGCTCTCTGTGACACCAGAGCGGTGGCAGCACAGGCTTCCACCTCTCTGTGACATCACAGTGTGGGCAGAACCACCTTCCACCACACTCTGATCACACCACAGTGCTGGCAGCAGTAGCTTCCAAATCTCTGGGATACCACAGTAATGGCAGCAGGAGCATCTAGCTCTCTGTGAAACCACAGCGCTGGGAGCACCTGCACTCCCCTCTTTGTGAAGCAGCAGCTTCCACCTCTGTGGGACACCACAGTGTGGGCAGAACCAGCTTCCACCACACTGTGACACCACTGTGGAGGCAGCAGTAGCTTCCACCTCTCAGTGACACCACAGCAGTGGCAGCACAGGCTTGCACCTCTCGGTGACACCACAATGCTGGCACTACTTACGTTCCCCTCTCCGTGACACCACAGTGCTGGACGCACCAATGTAAATTTCTCCGGGACACCACAGTGCTGGCAGAACCAGTTCCCACCTCGCTGTGACACCATGCTTGCTGGAGAACCAGCATTCTCCTTTTTGTGAGGCCACAGTGCTGGCAGCACCAGCTTACACGTCTCAGTGACACCACAATAGCTGTAGAACGACCATTCCACCCTTTGTGACACCACAGAGCTGGCAGCAGGGACTTCCACCTGTTTCTGACACCACAGTGCTGCCAGAAGCAGCTTCCACCTGTCTGTAACACCACAGCAGTAGCAGCACAGACTTCTACCTCTCTGTGACACCACCGCAGTTGCATCACCAGCTTTCAACTCTCTTTAACACCACAGTGCTGGTATCACCAGCCCCCATCTCCCTGTGACAGCACACTGCTTGAAGCACCAACTTCCACCACTCTGTGACACCACAATGCTGGCACTACCATCTTCCAACTTTCTGTGACACCACAGCTATTGAAGCACTAGCTTCCCCCTCTCTGTGACGCCCCAAGAGATGTAGCACCAGCTTTTATGTCTCTGTAACACCTCAGTGCTGGCAGCACCAGCATTCCTCCATTCTGATGCCACAGTGCTGGCAGCACCAGCTTCCACCTCTCTCTGTGACACCACGGCAGTGGCAGAACCAGCTTCTACCTCTCTCTGTGACACCACAGCAGTTGCAGGGCCAGAATTCCCCTCATTTTGAGGCCTCAGAGCTGGCAGCACAAGCCTTCCCCTTCTCTATGATACCACAGTGTCACTGTCGATATGTGGCAGTCGACAAGGACACTGCACTCGAGGTGCACCCTCAGCACATTCCTTCCATCATCAGAAGTCTTCAAGAATCAGCGTCTTGTTATTCAAAAGTCTCCCGTAACTTTTCGCTGTAGCCTCCTGAAGAGCAGCTCCACACAGCTCTGGCTCTGTCTCTCCTTCAGTTGCGGCTCGCTCCTTCCTGTCCCTGGCACTGCCGCCTGACCCTGTCTGTCCTATGGACAGCAACTCACCTTTGCTGGTCCTTGCATGACCTCCTGTCCCTAGGTCTTCACAGCACAGCCAGCAGACTCCAAGTGACTCTTCCCAGCTAACTCACTCTTTATCATGCCGCCCATGACTGTGAGGGCAAGGCTGTTTCTACTCTAGCATAATTCACACAGGTGTAAGATATCAGGGGGAGACTACCTTCAGCAGCATCTCCTTTTGTCTCCCCACACCACAGTGCTGGCAGCATCCGCTGCCAATTCTCTGTGACACCAGAGTAGTTGGAGAACCAGCATTCCCCTGTGTGACCACAGGGTTAGAAGAACAAGCTTCCAACTCTCAGTGACAACACAGTAGCTGGAGAACCAGCATTCCCCTGTGTCACCACAGGGTTAGAAGAACAAGCTTCCAACTCTCTGTGACAACACAGTAGCTGGAGAACCAGCATTCCCCTCTTTGTGACACCACAGTGTGGGCAGAACCAGCTTCCACCACTCTGTGACAACGCAGTGGTGGCAGCAGTACCTTCCAAATCTCTGTGACGCCACAGTAATGGCAGCAGCAGCAGCGGCTTCCCCTTCTCTGTGACACCACAGTGCTGTGAGAACCAGCTTCCATCTCTCTGTGACGTCACAGTGCTGGCAGCACCGGTATCCAGCTCTCTGTGACACCAGAGCGGTGGCAGCACAGGCTTCCACCTCTCTGTGACATCACAGTGTGGGCAGAACCAGCTTCCACCACACTCTGATCACACCACACCAGTGGTGGCAGCAGTAGCTTCCAAATCTCTGGGACACCACAGTAATGGCAGCAGGAGCATCTAGCTCTCTCTGAAACCACAGCGCTGGGAGCACCTGCACTCCCCTCTTTGTGAAGCAGCAGCTTCCACCTCTGTGGGACACCACAGTGTGGGCAGAACCAGCTTCCACCACACTGTGACACCACTTTGGAGGCAGCAGTAGCTTCCACCTCTCAGTGACACCACAGCAGTGGCAGCACAGGCTTGCACCTCTCGGTGACACCACAATGCTGGCACTACTTACGTTCTCCTCTCCGTGACACCACAGTGCTGGACGCACCAATGTAAATTTCTCCGGGACACCACAGTGCTGGCAGAACCAGTTCCCACCTCGCTGTGACACCACGCTAGCTGGAGAACCAGCATTCTCCTCTTTGTGAGGCCACAGTGCTGGCAGCACCGGCTTACACCTCTCAGTGACACCACAATAGCTGGAGAACGACCATTCCACCCTTTGTGACACCACAGAGCTGGCAGCAGGGACTTCCACCTGTTTCTGACACCACAGTGCTGGCAGAAGCAGCTTCCACCCTCTGTGACACCACGGCAGTGGCAGCACAGACTTCTACCTCTCTGTGACACCACCGCAGTTGCAGCACCAGCTTTCAGCTCTCTTTAACACCACAGTGCTGGTAGCACCAGCTCCCACCTCTCTGTGACAGCACACTGCTTGAAGCACCAACTTCCACCACTCGGTGACACCACAATGCTGGCACCACCAGCTTCCAACTTTCTGTGACACCACAGCTCTTGAAGCACTAGCTTCCACCTCTCTGTGACGCCCCAAGAGATGTAGCACCAGCTTTTATGTCTCTGTAACACCTCAGTGCTGGCAGCACCAGCATTCCTCCATTCTGATGCCACAGTGCTGGCAGCACCAGCTTCCACCGCTCTCTGTGACACCACAGCAGTGGCAAAACCAGCTTCTACCTCTCTGTGACACCACAGCAGTTGCAGGGCCAGAATTCCCCTCATTTTGAGGCCTCAGAGCTGGTAGCACAAGCCTTCGCCTTCTCTGTGATACCACAGAGTCACAGTCGATATGTGGCAGTCGACAGGGACACTGCACTCGAGGTGCACCCTGATCAGATTGCTTCCATCATCAGAAGGCTTCAAGTATCAGCGTCTTGTTATTCAAAAGTCTCCCGTACCTTTTTTCCTGTAGCCTCCTAAGAGCAGCTCCACACAGCTCTGGCTCTGTCTCTCCTTCAGTTGCGGCTCGCTCCTTCCTGTCCCTGGCACTGCCGCCTGACCCTGTCTGTCCTATGGACAGCAACTCACCTTTGCTGGTCCTTGCATGACCTCCTGTCCCTAGGTCTTCACAGCACAGCCAGCAGACTCCAAGTGACTCTTCCCAGCTAACTCACTCTTTATCACGCCGCCCATGACTGTGAGGCAAGGCTGTTTCTACTCTAGCATAATTCACACAGGTGTAAGATATCAGGGGGAGACTGCCTTCAGCAGCATCTCCTTTTGTCTCCCCACACCACAGTGCTGGCAGCATCCGCTGCCAACTCTCTGTGACACCAGAGTAGTTGGAGAACCAGCATTCCCCTGTGTGACCACAGGGTTAGAAGAACAAGCTTCCAACTCTCAGTGACAACACAGTAGCTGGAGAACCAGCATTCCCCTGTGTCACCACAGGGTTAGAAGAACAAGCTTCCAACTCTCAGTGACACCGCAGCAGTGGCAGCACAGGCTTGCACCTCTCGGTGACACCACAATGCTGGCACTACTTACGTTCCCCTCTCCATGACACCACAGTGCTGGACGCACCAATGTAAATTTCTCCGGGACACCACAGTGCTGGCAGAACCAGTTCCCACCTCGCTGTGACACCACGCTAGCTGGAGAACCAGCATTCTCCTCTTTGTGAGGCCACAGTGCTGGCAGCACCGGCTTACACCTCTCAGTGACACCACAATAGCTGGAGAACGACCATTCCACCCTTTGTGACACCACAGAGCTGGCAGCAGGGACTTCCACCTGTTTCTGACACCACAGTGCTGGCAGAAGCAGCTTCCACCCTCTGTGACACCACAGCAGTGGCAGCACAGACTTCTACCTCTCTGTGACACCACCGCAGTTGCAGCACCAGCTTTCAGCTCTCTTTAACACCACAGTGCTGGTAGCACCAGCTCCCACCTCTCTGTGACAGCACACTGCTTGAAGCACCAACTTCCACCACTCGGTGACACCACAATGCTGGCACCACCAGCTTCCAACTTTCTGTGACACCACAGCTCTTGAAGCACTAGCTTCCACCTCTCTGTGACGCCCCAAGAGATGTAGCACCAGCTTTTATGTCTCTGTAAGACCTCAGTGCTGGCAGCACCAGCATTCCTCCATTCTGATGCCACAGTGCTGGCAGCACCAGCTTCCACCTCTCTCTGTGACACCACAGCAGTGGCAGAACCAGCTTCTACCTCTCTGTGACACCACAGCAGTTGCAGGGCCAGAATTCCCCTCATTTTGAGGCCTCAGAGCTGGCAGCACAAGCCTTCGCCTTCTCTGTGATACCACAGAGTCACAGTCGATATGTGGCAGTCGACAGGGACACTGCACTCGAGGTGCACCCTGATCAGATTGCTTCCATCATCAGAAGGCTTCAAGTATCAGCGTCTTGTTATTCAAAAGTCTCCCGTACCTTTTTGCTGTAGCCTCCTAAGAGCAGCTCCACACAGCTCTGGCTCTGTCTCTCCTTCAGTTGCGGCTCGCTCCTTCCTGTCCCTGGCACTGCCGCCTGACCCTGTCTGTCCTATGGACAGCAACTCACCTTTGCTGGTCCTTGCATGACCTCCTGTCCCTAGGTCTTCACAGCACAGCCAGCAGACTCCAAGTGACTCTTCCCAGCTAACTCACTCTTTATCACGCCGCCCATGACTGTGAGGGCAAGGCTGTTTCTACTCTAGCATAATTCACACAGGTGTAAGATATCAGGGGGAGACTGCCTTCAGCAGCATCTCCTTTTGTCTCCCCACACCACAGTGCTGGCAGCATCCGCTGCCAACTCTCTGTGACACCAGAGTAGTTGGAGAACCAGCATTCCCCTGTGTGACCACAGGGTTAGAAGAACAAGCTTCCAACTCTCAGTGACAACACAGTAGCTGGAGAACCAGCATTCCCCTGTGTCACCACAGGGTTAGAAGAACAAGCTTCCAACTCTCTGTGACAACACAGTAGCTGGAGAACCAGCATTCCCCTCTTTGTGACACCACAGTGTGGGCAGAACCAGCTTCCACCACTCTGTGACAACGCAGTGGTGGCAGCAGTACCTTCCAAATCTCTGTGACGCCACAGTAATGGCAGCAGCAGCAGCGGCTTCCCCTTCTCTGTGACACCACAGTGCTGTGAGAACCAGCTTCCATCTCTCTGTGACGTCACAGTGCTGGCAGCACCGGTATCCAGCTCTCTGTGACACCAGAGCGGTGGCAGCACAGGCTTCCACCTCTCTGTGACATCACAGTGTGGGCAGAACCAGCTTCCACCACACTCTGATCACACCACACCACTGGTGGTAGCAGTAGCTTCCAAATCTCTGGGACACCACAGTAATGGCAGCAGGAGCATCTAGCTCTCTCTGAAACCACAGCGCTGGGAGCACCTGCACTCCCCTCTTTGTGAAGCAGCAGCTTCCACCTCTGTGGGACACCGCAGTGTGGGCAGAACCAGCTTCCACCACACTGTGACACCACTTTGGAGGCAGCAGTAGCTTCCACCTCTCAGTGACACCACAGCAGTGGCAGCACAGGCTTGCACCTCTCGGTGACACCACAATGCTGGCACTACTTACGTTCCCCTCTCCATGACACCACAGTGCTGGACGCACCAATGTAAATTTCTCCGGGACACCACAGTGCTGGCAGAACCAGTTCCCACCTCGCTGTGACACCACGCTAGCTGGAGAACCAGCATTCTCCTCTTTGTGAGGCCACAGTGCTGGCAGCACCGGCTTACACCTCTCAGTGACACCACAATAGCTGGAGAACGACCATTCCACCCTTTGTGACACCACAGAGCTGGCAGCAGGGACTTCCACCTGTTTCTGACACCACAGTGCTGGCAGAAGCAGCTTCCACCCTCTGTGACACCACAGCAGTGGCAGCACAGACTTCTACCTCTCTGTGACACCACCGCAGTTGCAGCACCAGCTTTCAGCTCTCTTTAACACCACAGTGCTGGTAGCACCAGCTCCCACCTCTCTGTGACAGCACACTGCTTGAAGCACCAACTTCCACCACTCGGTGACACCACAATGCTGGCACCACCAGCTTCCAACTTTCTGTGACACCACAGCTCTTGAAGCACTAGCTTCCACCTCTCTGTGACGCCCCAAGAGATGTAGCACCAGCTTTTATGTCTCTGTAAGACCTCAGTGCTGGCAGCACCAGCATTCCTCCATTCTGATGCCACAGTGCTGGCAGCACCAGCTTCCACCTCTCTCTGTGACACCACAGCAGTGGCAGAACCAGCTTCTACCTCTCTGTGACACCACAGCAGTTGCAGGGCCAGAATTCCCCTCATTTTGAGGCCTCAGAGCTGGCAGCACAAGCCTTCGCCTTCTCTGTGATACCACAGTGTCACAGTCGATATGTGGCAGTCGACAGGGACACTGCACTCGAGGTGCACCCTGATCAGATTGCTTCCATCATCAGAAGGCTTCAAGTATCAGCGTCTTGTTATTCAAAAGTCTCCCGTACCTTTTTGCTGTAGCCTCCTAAGAGCAGCTCCACACAGCTCTGGCTCTGTCTCTCCTTCAGTTGCGGCTCGCTCCTTCCTGTCCCTGGCACTGCCGCCTGACCCTGTCTGTCCTATGGACAGCAACTCACCTTTGCTGGTCCTTGCATGACCTCCTGTCCCTAGGTCTTCACAGCACAGCCAGCAGACTCCAAGTGACTCTTCCCAGCTAACTCACTCTTTATCACGCCGCCCATGACTGTGAGGGCAAGGCTGTTTCTACTCTAGCATAATTCACACAGGTGTAAGATATCAGGGGGAGACTGCCTTCAGCAGCATCTCCTTTTGTCTCCCCACACCACAGTGCTGGCAGCATCCGCTGCCAACTCTCTGTGACACCAGAGTAGTTGGAGAACCAGCATTCCCCTGTGTGACCACAGGGTTAGAAGAACAAGCTTCCAACTCTCAGTGACAACACAGTAGCTGGAGAACCAGCATTCCCCTGTGTCACCACAGGGTTAGAAGAACAAGCTTCCAACTCTCTGTGACAACACAGTAGCTGGAGAACCAGCATTCCCCTCTTTGTGACACCACAGTGTGGGCAGAACCAGCTTCCACCACTCTGTGACAACGCAGTGGTGGCAGCAGTACCTTCCAAATCTCTGTGACGCCACAGTAATGGCAGCAGCAGCAGCGGCTTCCCCTTCTCTGTGACACCACAGTGCTGTGAGAACCAGCTTCCATCTCTCTGTGACGTCACAGTGCTGGCAGCACCGGTATCCAGCTCTCTGTGACACCAGAGCGGTGGCAGCACAGGCTTCCACCTCTCTGTGACATCACAGTGTGGGCAGAACCAGCTTCCACCACACTCTGATCACACCACACCACTGGTGGTAGCAGTAGCTTCCAAATCTCTGGGACACCACAGTAATGGCAGCAGGAGCATCTAGCTCTCTCTGAAACCACAGCGCTGGGAGCACCTGCACTCCCCTCTTTGTGAAGCAGCAGCTTCCACCTCTGTGGGACACCGCAGTGTGGGCAGAACCAGCTTCCACCACACTGTGACACCACTTTGGAGGCAGCAGTAGCTTCCACCTCTCAGTGACACCACAGCAGTGGCAGCACAGGCTTGCACCTCTCGGTGACACCACAATGCTGGCACTACTTACGTTCCCCTCTCCATGACACCACAGTGCTGGACGCACCAATGTAAATTTCTCCGGGACACCACAGTGCTGGCAGAACCAGTTCCCACCTCGCTGTGACACCACGCTAGCTGGAGAACCAGCATTCTCCTCTTTGTGAGGCCACAGTGCTGGCAGCACCGGCTTACACCTCTCAGTGACACCACAATAGCTGGAGAACGACCATTCCACCCTTTGTGACACCACAGAGCTGGCAGCAGGGACTTCCACCTGTTTCTGACACCACAGTGCTGGCAGAAGCAGCTTCCACCCTCTGTGACACCACAGCAGTGGCAGCACAGACTTCTACCTCTCTGTGACACCACCGCAGTTGCAGCACCAGCTTTCAGCTCTCTTTAACACCACAGTGCTGGTAGCACCAGCTCCCACCTCTCTGTGACAGCACACTGCTTGAAGCACCAACTTCCACCACTCGGTGACACCACAATGCTGGCACCACCAGCTTCCAACTTTCTGTGACACCACAGCTCTTGAAGCACTAGCTTCCACCTCTCTGTGACGCCCCAAGAGATGTAGCACCAGCTTTTATGTCTCTGTAAGACCTCAGTGCTGGCAGCACCAGCATTCCTCCATTCTGATGCCACAGTGCTGGCAGCACCAGCTTCCACCTCTCTCTGTGACACCACAGCAGTGGCAGAACCAGCTTCTACCTCTCTGTGACACCACAGCAGTTGCAGGGCCAGAATTCCCCTCATTTTGAGGCCTCAGAGCTGGCAGCACAAGCCTTCGCCTTCTCTGTGATACCACAGTGTCACAGTCGATATGTGGCAGTCGACAGGGACACTGCACTCGAGGTGCACCCTGATCAGATTGCTTCCATCATCAGAAGGCTTCAAGTATCAGCGTCTTGTTATTCAAAAGTCTCCCGTACCTTTTTGCTGTAGCCTCCTAAGAGCAGCTCCACACAGCTCTGGCTCTGTCTCTCCTTCAGTTGCGGCTCGCTCCTTCCTGTCCCTGGCACTGCCGCCTGACCCTGTCTGTCCTATGGACAGCAACTCACCTTTGCTGGTCCTTGCATGACCTCCTGTCCCTAGGTCTTCACAGCACAGCCAGCAGACTCCAAGTGACTCTTCCCAGCTAACTCACTCTTTATCACGCCGCCCATGACTGTGAGGGCAAGGCTGTTTCTACTCTAGCATAATTCACACAGGTGTAAGATATCAGGGGGAGACTGCCTTCAGCAGCATCTCCTTTTGTCTCCCCACACCACAGTGCTGGCAGCATCCGCTGCCAACTCTCTGTGACACCAGAGTAGTTGGAGAACCAGCATTCCCCTGTGTGACCACAGGGTTAGAAGAACAAGCTTCCAACTCTCAGTGACAACACAGTAGCTGAGAACCAGCATTCCCCTGTGTCACCACAGGGTTAGAAGAACAAGCTTCCAACTCTCTGTGACAACACAGTAGCTGGAGAACCAGCATTCCCCTCTTTGTGACACCACAGTGTGGGCAGAACCAGCTTCCACCACTCTGTGACAACGCAGTGGTGGCAGCAGTACCTTCCAAATCTCTGTGACGCCACAGTAATGGCAGCAGCAGCAGCGGCTTCCCCTTCTCTGTGACACCACAGTGCTGTGAGAACCAGCTTCCATCTCTCTGTGACGTCACAGTGCTGGCAGCACCGGTATCCAGCTCTCTGTGACACCAGAGCGGTGGCAGCACAGGCTTCCACCTCTCTGTGACATCACAGTGTGGGCAGAACCAGCTTCCACCACACTCTGATCACACCACACCAGTGGTGGCAGCAGTAGCTTCCAAATCTCTGGGACACCACAGTAATGGCAGCAGGAGCATCTAGCTCTCTCTGAAACCACAGCGCTGGGAGCACCTGCACTCCCCTCTTTGTGAAGCAGCAGCTTCCACCTCTGTGGGACACCGCAGTGTGGGCAGAACCAGCTTCCACCACACTGTGACACCACTTTGGAGGCAGCAGTAGCTTCCACCTCTCAGTGACACCACAGCAGTGGCAGCACAGGCTTGCACCTCTCGGTGACACCACAATGCTGGCACTACTTACGTTCCCCTCTCCATGACACCACAGTGCTGGACGCACCAATGTAAATTTCTCCGGGACACCACAGTGCTGGCAGAACCAGTTCCCACCTCGCTGTGACACCACGCTAGCTGGAGAACCAGCATTCTCCTCTTTGTGAGGCCACAGTGCTGGCAGCACCGGCTTACACCTCTCAGTGACACCACAATAGCTGGAGAACGACCATTCCACCCTTTGTGACACCACAGAGCTGGCAGCAGGGACTTCCACCTGTTTCTGACACCACAGTGCTGGCAGAAGCAGCTTCCACCCTCTGTGACACCACAGCAGTGGCAGCACAGACTTCTACCTCTCTGTGACACCACCGCAGTTGCAGCACCAGCTTTCAGCTCTCTTTAACACCACAGTGCTGGTAGCACCAGCTCCCACCTCTCTGTGACAGCACACTGCTTGAAGCACCAACTTCCACCACTCGGTGACACCACAATGCTGGCACCACCAGCTTCCAACTTTCTGTGACACCACAGCTCTTGAAGCACTAGCTTCCACCTCTCTGTGACGCCCCAAGAGATGTAGCACCAGCTTTTATGTCTCTGTAAGACCTCAGTGCTGGCAGCACCAGCATTCCTCCATTCTGATGCCACAGTGCTGGCAGCACCAGCTTCCACCTCTCTCTGTGACACCACAGCAGTGGCAGAACCAGCTTCTACCTCTCTGTGACACCACAGCAGTTGCAGGGCCAGAATTCCCCTCATTTTGAGGCCTCAGAGCTGGCAGCACAAGCCTTCGCCTTCTCTGTGATACCACAGTGTCACAGTCGATATGTGGCAGTCGACAGGGACACTGCACTCGAGGTGCACCCTGATCAGATTGCTTCCATCATCAGAAGGCTTCAAGTATCAGCGTCTTGTTATTCAAAAGTCTCCCGTACCTTTTTGCTGTAGCCTCCTAAGAGCAGCTCCACACAGCTCTGGCTCTGTCTCTCCTTCAGTTGCGGCTCGCTCCTTCCTGTCCCTGGCACTGCCGCCTGACCCTGTCTGTCCTATGGACAGCAACTCACCTTTGCTGGTCCTTGCATGACCTCCTGTCCCTAGGTCTTCACAGCACAGCCAGCAGACTCCAAGTGACTCTTCCCAGCTAACTCACTCTTTATCACGCCGCCCATGACTGTGAGGGCAAGGCTGTTTCTACTCTAGCATAATTCACACAGGTGTAAGATATCAGGGGGAGACTGCCTTCAGCAGCATCTCCTTTTGTCTCCCCACACCACAGTGCTGGCAGCATCCGCTGCCAACTCTCTGTGACACCAGAGTAGTTGGAGAACCAGCATTCCCCTGTGTGACCACAGGGTTAGAAGAACAAGCTTCCAACTCTCAGTGACAACACAGTAGCTGAGAACCAGCATTCCCCTGTGTCACCACAGGGTTAGAAGAACAAGCTTCCAACTCTCTGTGACAACACAGTAGCTGGAGAACCAGCATTCCCCTCTTTGTGACACCACAGTGTGGGCAGAACCAGCTTCCACCACTCTGTGACAACGCAGTGGTGGCAGCAGTACCTTCCAAATCTCTGTGACGCCACAGTAATGGCAGCAGCAGCAGCGGCTTCCCCTTCTCTGTGACACCACAGTGCTGTGAGAACCAGCTTCCATCTCTCTGTGACGTCACAGTGCTGGCAGCACCGGTATCCAGCTCTCTGTGACACCAGAGCGGTGGCAGCACAGGCTTCCACCTCTCTGTGACATCACAGTGTGGGCAGAACCAGCTTCCACCACACTCTGATCACACCACACCAGTGGTGGCAGCAGTAGCTTCCAAATCTCTGGGACACCACAGTAATGGCAGCAGGAGCATCTAGCTCTCTCTGAAACCACAGCGCTGGGAGCACCTGCACTCCCCTCTTTGTGAAGCAGCAGCTTCCACCTCTGTGGGACACCACAGTGTGGGCAGAACCAGCTTCCACCACACTGTGACACCACTTTGGAGGCAGCAGTAGCTTCCACCTCTCAGTGACACCGCAGCAGTGGCAGCACAGGCTTGCACCTCTCGGTGACACCACAATGCTGGCACTACTTACGTTCTCCTCTCCGTGACACCACAGTGCTGGACGCACCAATGTAAATTTCTCCGGGACACCACAGTGCTGGCAGAACCAGTTCCCACCTTGCTGTGACACCACGCTAGCTGGAGAACCAGCATTCTCCTCTTTGTGAGGCCACAGTGCTGGCAGCACCGGCTTACACCTCTCAGTGACACCACAATAGCTGGAGAACGACCATTCCACCCTTTGTGACACCACAGAGCTGGCAGCAGGGACTTCCACCTGTTTCTGACACCACAGTGCTGGCAGAAGCAGCTTCCACCCTCTGTGACACCACAGCAGTGGCAGCACAGACTTCTACTTCTCTGTGACACCACCGCAGTTGCAGCACCAGCTTTCAGCTCTCTTTAATACCACAGTGCTGGTAGCACCAGCTCCCACCTCTCTGTGACAGCACACTGCTTGAAGCACCAACTTCCACCACTCGGTGACACCACAATGCTGGCACCACCAGCTTCCAACTTTCTGTGACACCACAGCTCTTGAAGCACTAGCTTCCACCTCTCTGTGACGCCCCAAGAGATGTAGCACCAGCTTTTATGTCTCTGTAAGACCTCAGTGCTGGCAGCACCAGCATTCCTCCATTCTGATGCCACAGTGCTGGCAGCACCAGCTTCCACCTCTCTCTGTGACACCACAGCAGTGGCAGAACCAGCTTCTACCTCTCTGTGACACCACAGCAGTTGCAGGGCCAGAATTCCCCTCATTTTGAGGCCTCAGAGCTGGCAGCACAAGCCTTCGCCTTCTCTGTGATACCACAGTGTCACAGTCGATATGTGGCAGTCGACAGGGACACTGCACTCGAGGTGCACCCTGATCAGATTGCTTCCATCATCAGAAGGCTTCAAGTATCAGCGTCTTGTTATTCAAAAGTCTCCCGTACCTTTTTGCTGTAGCCTCCTAAGAGCAGCTCCACACAGCTCTGGCTCTGTCTCTCCTTCAGTTGCGGCTCGCTCCTTCCTGTCCCTGGCACTGCCGCCTGACCCTGTCTGTCCTATGGACAGCAACTCACCTTTGCTGGTCCTTGCATGACCTCCTGTCCCTAGGTCTTCACAGCACAGCCAGCAGACTCCAAGTGACTCTTCCCAGCTAACTCACTCTTTATCACGCCGCCCATGACTGTGAGGGCAAGGCTGTTTCTACTCTAGCATAATTCACACAGGTGTAAGATATCAGGGGGAGACTGCCTTCAGCAGCATCTCCTTTTGTCTCCCCACACCACAGTGCTGGCAGCATCCGCTGCCAACTCTCTGTGACACCAGAGTAGTTGGAGAACCAGCATTCCCCTGTGTGACCACAGGGTTAGAAGAACAAGCTTCCAACTCTCAGTGACAACACAGTAGCTGAGAACCAGCATTCCCCTGTGTCACCACAGGGTTAGAAGAACAAGCTTCCAACTCTCTGTGACAACACAGTAGCTGGAGAACCAGCATTCCCCTCTTTGTGACACCACAGTGTGGGCAGAACCAGCTTCCACCACTCTGTGACAACGCAGTGGTGGCAGCAGTACCTTCCAAATCTCTGTGACGCCACAGTAATGGCAGCAGCAGCAGCGGCTTCCCCTTCTCTGTGACACCACAGTGCTGTGAGAACCAGCTTCCATCTCTCTGTGACGTCACAGTGCTGGCAGCACCGGTATCCAGCTCTCTGTGACACCAGAGCGGTGGCAGCACAGGCTTCCACCTCTCTGTGACATCACAGTGTGGGCAGAACCAGCTTCCACCACACTCTGATCACACCACACCAGTGGTGGCAGCAGTAGCTTCCAAATCTCTGGGACACCACAGTAATGGCAGCAGGAGCATCTAGCTCTCTCTGAAACCACAGCGCTGGGAGCACCTGCACTCCCCTCTTTGTGAAGCAGCAGCTTCCACCTCTGTGGGACACCACAGTGTGGGCAGAACCAGCTTCCACCACACTGTGACACCACTTTGGAGGCAGCAGTAGCTTCCACCTCTCAGTGACACCGCAGCAGTGGCAGCACAGGCTTGCACCTCTCGGTGACACCACAATGCTGGCACTACTTACGTTCTCCTCTCCGTGACACCACAGTGCTGGACGCACCAATGTAAATTTTTCCGGGACACCACAGTGCTGGCAGAACCAGTTCCCACCTTGCTGTGACACCACGCTAGCTGGAGAACCAGCATTCTCCTCTTTGTGAGGCCACAGTGCTGGCAGCACCGGCTTACACCTCTCAGTGACACCACAATAGCTGGAGAACGACCATTCCACCCTTTGTGACACCACAGAGCTGGCAGCAGGGACTTCCACCTGTTTCTGACACCACAGTGCTGGCAGAAGCAGCTTCCACCCTCTGTGACACCACAGCAGTGGCAGCACAGACTTCTACTTCTCTGTGACACCACCGCAGTTGCAGCACCAGCTTTCAGCTCTCTTTAATACCACAGTGCTGGTAGCACCAGCTCCCACCTCTCTGTGACAGCACACTGCTTGAAGCACCAACTTCCACCACTCGGTGACACCACAATGCTGGCACCACCAGCTTCCAACTTTCTGTGACACCACAGCTCTTGAAGCACTAGCTTCCACCTCTCTGTGACGCCCCAAGAGTTGTAGCACCAGCTTTTATGTCTCTGTAAGACCTCAGTGCTGGCAGCACCAGCATTCCTCCATTCTGATGCCACAGTGCTGGCAGCACCAGCTTCCACCTCTCTCTGTGACACCACAGCAGTGGCAGAACCAGCTTCTACCTCTCTGTGACACCACAGCAGTTGCAGGGCCAGAATTCCCCTCATTTTGAGGCCTCAGAGCTGGCAGCACAAGCCTTCGCCTTCTCTGTGATACCACAGTGTCACAGTCGATATGTGGCAGTCGACAGGGACACTGCACTAGAGGTGCACCCTGATCAGATTGCTTCCATCATCAGAAGGCTTCAAGTATCAGCGTCTTGTTATTCAAAAGTGTCCCGTACCTTTTTGCTGTAGCCTCCTAAGAGCAGCTCCACACAGCTCTGGCTCTGTCTCTCCTTCAGTTGCGGCTCGCTCCTTCCTGTCCCTGGCACTGCCGCCTGACCCTGTCTGTCCTATGGACAGCAACTCACCTTTGCTGGTCCTTGCATGACCTCCTGTCCCTAGGTCTTCACAGCACAGCCAGCAGACTCCAAGTGACTCCTCCCAGCTAACTCACTCTTTATCACGCCGCCCATGACTGTGAGGGCAAGGCTGTTTCTACTCTAGCATAATTCACACAGGTGTAAGATATCAGGGGGAGACTGCCTTCAGCAGCATCTCCTTTTGTCTCCCCACACCACAGTGCTGGCAGCATCCGCTGCCAACTCTCTGTGACACCAGAGTAGTTGGAGAACCAGCATTCCCCTGTGTGACCACAGGGTTAGAAGAACAAGCTTCCAACTCTCAGTGACAACACAGTAGCTGAGAACCAGCATTCCCCTGTGTCACCACAGGGTTAGAAGAACAAGCTTCCAACTCTCTGTGACAACACAGTAGCTGGAGAACCAGCATTCCCCTCTTTGTGACACCACAGTGTGGGCAGAACCAGCTTCCACCACTCTGTGACAACGCAGTGGTGGCAGCAGTACCTTCCAAATCTCTGTGACGCCACAGTAATGGCAGCAGCAGCAGCGGCTTCCCCTTCTCTGTGACACCACAGTGCTGTGAGAACCAGCTTCCATCTCTCTGTGACGTCACAGTGCTGGCAGCACCGGTATCCAGCTCTCTGTGACACCAGAGCGGTGGCAGCACAGGCTTCCACCTCTCTGTGACATCACAGTGTGGGCAGAACCAGCTTCCACCACACTCTGATCACACCACACCAGTGGTGGCAGCAGTAGCTTCCAAATCTCTGGGACACCACAGTAATGGCAGCAGGAGCATCTAGCTCTCTCTGAAACCACAGCGCTGGGAGCACCTGCACTCCCCTCTTTGTGAAGCAGCAGCTTCCACCTCTGTGGGACACCACAGTGTGGGCAGAACCAGCTTCCACCACACTGTGACACCACTTTGGAGGCAGCAGTAGCTTCCACCTCTCAGTGACACCGCAGCAGTGGCAGCACAGGCTTGCACCTCTCGGTGACACCACAATGCTGGCACTACTTACGTTCTCCTCTCCGTGACACCACAGTGCTGGACGCACCAATGTAAATTTTTCCGGGACACCACAGTGCTGGCAGAACCAGTTCCCACCTTGCTGTGACACCACGCTAGCTGGAGAACCAGCATTCTCCTCTTTGTGAGGCCACAGTGCTGGCAGCACCGGCTTACACCTCTCAGTGACACCACAATAGCTGGAGAACGACCATTCCACCCTTTGTGACACCACAGAGCTGGCAGCAGGGACTTCCACCTGTTTCTGACACCACAGTGCTGGCAGAAGCAGCTTCCACCCTCTGTGACACCACAGCAGTGGCAGCACAGACTTCTACTTCTCTGTGACACCACCGCAGTTGCAGCACCAGCTTTCAGCTCTCTTTAATACCACAGTGCTGGTAGCACCAGCTCCCACCTCTCTGTGACAGCACACTGCTTGAAGCACCAACTTCCACCACTCGGTGACACCACAATGCTGGCACCACCAGCTTCCAACTTTCTGTGACACCACAGCTCTTGAAGCACTAGCTTCCACCTCTCTGTGACGCCCCAAGAGTTGTAGCACCAGCTTTTATGTCTCTGTAAGACCTCAGTGCTGGCAGCACCAGCATTCCTCCATTCTGATGCCACAGTGCTGGCAGCACCAGCTTCCACCTCTCTCTGTGACACCACAGCAGTGGCAGAACCAGCTTCTACCTCTCTGTGACACCACAGCAGTTGCAGGGCCAGAATTCCCCTCATTTTGAGGCCTCAGAGCTGGCAGCACAAGCCTTCGCCTTCTCTGTGATACCACAGTGTCACAGTCGATATGTGGCAGTCGACAGGGACACTGCACTAGAGGTGCACCCTGATCAGATTGCTTCCATCATCAGAAGGCTTCAAGTATCAGCGTCTTGTTATTCAAAAGTGTCCTGTACCTTTTTGCTGTAGCCTCCTAAGAGCAGCTCCACACAGCTCTGGCTCTGTCTCTCCTTCAGTTGCGGCTCGCTCCTTCCTGTCCCTGGCACTGCCGCCTGACCCTGTCTGTCCTATGGACAGCAACTCACCTTTGCTGGTCCTTGCATGACCTCCTGTCCCTAGGTCTTCACAGCACAGCCAGCAGACTCCAAGTGACTCCTCCCAGCTAACTCACTCTTTATCACGCCGCCCATGACTGTGAGGGCAAGGCTGTTTCTACTCTAGCATAATTCACACAGGTGTAAGATATCAGGGGGAGACTGCCTTCAGCAGCATCTCCTTTTGTCTCCCCACACCACAGTGCTGGCAGCATCCGCTGCCAACTCTCTGTGACACCAGAGTAGTTGGAGAACCAGCATTCCCCTGTGTGACCACAGGGTTAGAAGAACAAGCTTCCAACTCTCAGTGACAACACAGTAGCTGAGAACCAGCATTCCCCTGTGTCACCACAGGGTTAGAAGAACAAGCTTCCAACTCTCTGTGACAACACAGTAGCTGGAGAACCAGCATTCCCCTCTTTGTGACACCACAGTGTGGGCAGAACCAGCTTCCACCACTCTGTGACAACGCAGTGGTGGCAGCAGTACCTTCCAAATCTCTGTGACGCCACAGTAATGGCAGCAGCAGCAGCGGCTTCCCCTTCTCTGTGACACCACAGTGCTGTGAGAACCAGCTTCCATCTCTCTGTGACGTCACAGTGCTGGCAGCACCGGTATCCAGCTCTCTGTGACACCAGAGCGGTGGCAGCACAGGCTTCCACCTCTCTGTGACATCACAGTGTGGGCAGAACCAGCTTCCACCACACTCTGATCACACCACACCAGTGGTGGCAGCAGTAGCTTCCAAATCTCTGGGACACCACAGTAATGGCAGCAGGAGCATCTAGCTCTCTCTGAAACCACAGCGCTGGGAGCACCTGCACTCCCCTCTTTGTGAAGCAGCAGCTTCCACCTCTGTGGGACACCACAGTGTGGGCAGAACCAGCTTCCACCACACTGTGACACCACTTTGGAGGCAGCAGTAGCTTCCACCTCTCAGTGACACCGCAGCAGTGGCAGCACAGGCTTGCACCTCTCGGTGACACCACAATGCTGGCACTACTTACGTTCTCCTCTCCGTGACACCACAGTGCTGGACGCACCAATGTAAATTTTTCCGGGACACCACAGTGCTGGCAGAACCAGTTCCCACCTTGCTGTGACACCACGCTAGCTGGAGAACCAGCATTCTCCTCTTTGTGAGGCCACAGTGCTGGCAGCACCGGCTTACACCTCTCAGTGACACCACAATAGCTGGAGAACGACCATTCCACCCTTTGTGACACCACAGAGCTGGCAGCAGGGACTTCCACCTGTTTCTGACACCACAGTGCTGGCAGAAGCAGCTTCCACCCTCTGTGACACCACAGCAGTGGCAGCACAGACTTCTACTTCTCTGTGACACCACCGCAGTTGCAGCACCAGCTTTCAGCTCTCTTTAATACCACAGTGCTGGTAGCACCAGCTCCCACCTCTCTGTGACAGCACACTGCTTGAAGCACCAACTTCCACCACTCGGTGACACCACAATGCTGGCACCACCAGCTTCCAACTTTCTGTGACACCACAGCTCTTGAAGCACTAGCTTCCACCTCTCTGTGACGCCCCAAGAGTTGTAGCACCAGCTTTTATGTCTCTGTAAGACCTCAGTGCTGGCAGCACCAGCATTCCTCCATTCTGATGCCACAGTGCTGGCAGCACCAGCTTCCACCTCTCTCTGTGACACCACAGCAGTGGCAGAACCAGCTTCTACCTCTCTGTGACACCACAGCAGTTGCAGGGCCAGAATTCCCCTCATTTTGAGGCCTCAGAGCTGGCAGCACAAGCCTTCGCCTTCTCTGTGATACCACAGTGTCACAGTCGATATGTGGCAGTCGACAGGGACACTGCACTAGAGGTGCACCCTGATCAGATTGCTTCCATCATCAGAAGGCTTCAAGTATCAGCGTCTTGTTATTCAAAAGTGTCCCGTACCTTTTTGCTGTAGCCTCCTAAGAGCAGCTCCACACAGCTCTGGCTCTGTCTCTCCTTCAGTTGCGGCTCGCTCCTTCCTGTCCCTGGCACTGCCGCCTGACCCTGTCTGTCCTATGGACAGCAACTCACCTTTGCTGGTCCTTGCATGACCTCCTGTCCCTAGGTCTTCACAGCACAGCCAGCAGACTCCAAGTGACTCCTCCCAGCTAACTCACTCTTTATCACGCCGCCCATGACTGTGAGGGCAAGGCTGTTTCTACTCTAGCATAATTCACACAGGTGTAAGATATCAGGGGGAGACTGCCTTCAGCAGCATCTCCTTTTGTCTCCCCACACCACAGTGCTGGCAGCATCCGCTGCCAACTCTCTGTGACACCAGAGTAGTTGGAGAACCAGCATTCCCCTGTGTGACCACAGGGTTAGAAGAACAAGCTTCCAACTCTCAGTGACAACACAGTAGCTGGAGAACCAGCATTCCCCTGTGTCACCACAGGGTTAGAAGAACAAGCTTCCAACTCTCAGTGACACCGCAGCAGTGGCAGCACAGGCTTGCACCTCTCGGTGACACCACAATGCTGGCACTACTTACGTTCCCCTCTCCGTGACACCACAGTGCTGGACGCACCCATGTAAATTTCTCCGGGACACCACAGTGCTGGCAGAACCAGTTCCCACCTCGCTGTGACACCACGCTAGCTGGAGAACCAGCATTCTCCTCTTTGTGAGGCCACAGTGCTGGCAGCACCGGCTTACACCTCTCAGTGACACCACAATAGCTGGAGAACGACCATTCCACCCTTTGTGACACCACAGAGCTGGCAGCAGGGACTTCCACCTGTTTCTGACACCACAGTGCTGGCAGAAGCAGCTTCCACCCTCTGTGACACCACAGCAGTGGCAGCACAGACTTCTACCTCTCTGTGACACCACCGCAGTTGCAGCACCAGCTTTCAGCTCTCTTTAACACCACAGTGCTGGTAGCACCAGCTCCCACCTCTCTGTGACAGCACACTGCTTGAAGCACCAACTTCCACCACTCGGTGACACCACAATGCTGGCACCACCAGCTTCCAACTTTCTGTGACACCACAGCTCTTGAAGCACTAGCTTCCACCTCTCTGTGACGCCCCAAGAGATGTAGCACCAGCTTTTATGTCTCTGTAACACCTCAGTGCTGGCAGCACCAGCATTCCTCCATTCTGATGCCACAGTGCTGGCAGCACCAGCTTCCACCGCTCTCTGTGACACCACAGCAGTGGCAAAACCAGCTTCTACCTCTCTGTGACACCACAGCAGTTGCAGGGCCAGAATTCCCCTCATTTTGAGGCCTCAGAGCTGGCAGCACAAGCCTTCGCCTTCTCTGTGATACCACAGAGTCACAGTCGATATGTGGCAGTCGACAGGGACACTGCACTCGAGGTGCACCCTGATCAGATTCCTTCCATCATCAGAAGGCTTCAAGTATCAGCATCTTGTTATTCAAAAGTCTCCCGTACCTTTTTGCTGTAGCCTCCTAAGAGCAGCTCCACACAGCTCTGGCTCTGTCTCTCCTTCAGTTGCGGCTCGCTCCTTCCTGTCCCTGGCACTGCCGCCTGACCCTGTCTGTCCTATGGACAGCAACTCACCTTTGCTGGTCCTTGCATGACCTCCTGTCCCTAGGTCTTCACAGCACAGCCAGCAGACTCCAAGTGACTCTTCCCAGCTAACTCACTCTTTATCACGCCGCCCATGACTGTGAGGGCAAGGCTGTTTCTACTCTAGCATAATTCACACAGGTGTAAGATATCAGGGGGAGACTGCCTTCAGCAGCATCTCCTTTTGTCTCCCCACACCACAGTGCTGGCAGCATCCGCTGCCAACTCTCTGTGACACCAGAGTAGTTGGAGAACCAGCATTCCCCTGTGTGACCACAGGGTTAGAAGAACAAGCTTCCAACTCTCAGTGACAACACAGTAGCTGGAGAACCAGCATTCCCCTGTGTCACCACAGGGTTAGAAGAACAAGCTTCCAACTCTCTGTGACAACACAGTAGCTGGAGAACCAGCATTCCCCTCTTTGTGACACCACAGTGTGGGCAGAACCAGCTTCCACCACTCTGTGACAACGCAGTGGTGGCAGCAGTACCTTCCAAATCTCTGTGACGCCACAGTAATGGCAGCAGCAGCAGCGGCTTCCCCTTCTCTGTGACACCACAGTGCTGTGAGAACCAGCTTCCATCTCTCTGTGACGTCACAGTGCTGGCAGCACCGGTATCCAGCTCTCTGTGACACCAGAGCGGTGGCAGCACAGGCTTCCACCTCTCTGTGACATCACAGTGTGGGCAGAACCAGCTTCCACCACACTCTGATCACACCACACCACTGGTGGTAGCAGTAGCTTCCAAATCTCTGGGACACCACAGTAATGGCAGCAGGAGCATCTAGCTCTCTCTGAAACCACAGCGCTGGGAGCACCTGCACTCCCCTCTTTGTGAAGCAGCAGCTTCCACCTCTGTGGGACACCGCAGTGTGGGCAGAACCAGCTTCCACCACACTGTGACACCACTTTGGAGGCAGCAGTAGCTTCCACCTCTCAGTGACACCACAGCAGTGGCAGCACAGGCTTGCACCTCTCGGTGACACCACAATGCTGGCACTACTTACGTTCCCCTCTCCATGACACCACAGTGCTGGACGCACCAATGTAAATTTCTCCGGGACACCACAGTGCTGGCAGAACCAGTTCCCACCTCGCTGTGACACCACGCTAGCTGGAGAACCAGCATTCTCCTCTTTGTGAGGCCACAGTGCTGGCAGCACCGGCTTACACCTCTCAGTGACACCACAACAGCTGGAGAACGACCATTCCACCCTTTGTGACACCACAGAGCTGGCAGCAGGGACTTCCACCTGTTTCTGACACCACAGTGCTGGCAGAAGCAGCTTCCACCCTCTGTGACACCACAGCAGTGGCAGCACAGACTTCTACCTCTCTGTGACACCACCGCAGTTGCAGCACCAGCTTTCAGCTCTCTTTAACACCACAGTGCTGGTAGCACCAGCTCCCACCTCTCTGTGACAGCACACTGCTTGAAGCACCAACTTCCACCACTCGGTGACACCACAATGCTGGCACCACCAGCTTCCAACTTTCTGTGACACCACAGCTCTTGAAGCACTAGCTTCCACCTCTCTGTGACGCCCCAAGAGATGTAGCACCAGCTTTTATGTCTCTGTAACACCTCAGTGCTGGCAGCACCAGCATTCCTCCATTCTGATGCCACAGTGCTGGCAGCACCAGCTTCCACCTCTCTCTGTGACACCACAGCAGTGGCAGAACCAGCTTCTACCTCTCTGTGACACCACAGCAGTTGCAGGGCCAGAATTCCCCTCATTTTGAGGCCTCAGAGCTGGCAGCACAAGCCTTCGCCTTCTCTGTGATACCACAGTGTCACAGTCGATATGTGGCAGTCGACAGGGACACTGCACTCGAGTTGCACCCTGATCAGATTGCTTCCATCATCAGAAGGCTTCAAGTATCAGCGTCTTGTTATTCAAAAGTCTCCCGTACCTTTTTGCTGTAGCCTCCTAAGAGCAGCTCCACACAGCTCTGGCTCTGTCTCTCCTTCAGTTGCGGCTCGCTCCTTCCTGTCCCTGGCACTGCCGCCTGACCCTGTCTGTCCTATGGACAGCAACTCACCTTTGCTGGTCCTTGCATGACCTCCTGTCCCTAGGTCTTCACAGCACAGCCAGCAGACTCCAAGTGACTCTTCCCAGCTAACTCACTCTTTATCACGCCGCCCATGACTGTGAGGGCAAGGCTGTTTCTACTCTAGCATAATTCACACAGGTGTAAGATATCAGGGGGAGACTGCCTTCAGCAGCATCTCCTTTTGTCTCCCCACACCACAGTGCTGGCAGCATCCGCTGCCAACTCTCTGTGACACCAGAGTAGTTGGAGAACCAGCATTCCCCTGTGTGACCACAGGGTTAGAAGAACAAGCTTCCAACTCTCAGTGACAACACAGTAGCTGGAGAACCAGCATTCCCCTGTGTCACCACAGGGTTAGAAGAACAAGCTTCCAACTCTCTGTGACAACACAGTAGCTGGAGAACCAGCATTCCCCTCTTTGTGACACCACAGTGTGGGCAGAACCAGCTTCCACCACTCTGTGACAACGCAGTGGTGGCAGCAGTACCTTCCAAATCTCTGTGACGCCACAGTAATGGCAGCAGCAGCAGCGGCTTCCCCTTCTCTGTGACACCACAGTGCTGTGAGAACCAGCTTCCATCTCTCTGTGACGTCACAGTGCTGGCAGCACCGGTATCCAGCTCTCTGTGACACCAGAGCGGTGGCAGCACAGGCTTCCACCTCTCTGTGACATCACAGTGTGGGCAGAACCAGCTTCCACCACACTCTGATCACACCACACCAGTGGTGGCAGCAGTAGCTTCCAAATCTCTGGGACACCACAGTAATGGCAGCAGGAGCATCTAGCTCTCTCTGAAACCACAGCGCTGGGAGCACCTGCACTCCCCTCTTTGTGAAGCAGCAGCTTCCACCTCTGTGGGACACCACAGTGTGGGCAGAACCAGCTTCCACCACACTGTGACACCACTTTGGAGGCAGCAGTAGCTTCCACCTCTCAGTGACACCGCAGCAGTGGCAGCACAGGCTTGCACCTCTCGGTGACACCACAATGCTGGCACTACTTACGTTCTCCTCTCCGTGACACCACAGTGCTGGACGCACCAATGTAAATTTTTCCGGGACACCACAGTGCTGGCAGAACCAGTTCCCACCTTGCTGTGACACCAC
The DNA here is from genome assembly GCA_016584745.2 of Phylloscopus trochilus trochilus. NCBI lineage: Eukaryota > Metazoa > Chordata > Aves > Passeriformes > Phylloscopidae > Phylloscopus > Phylloscopus trochilus. Next base: position 3,497,100 of record WQNJ02000034.1, read on the forward strand.
GCTAGCTGGAGAACCAGCATTCTCCTCTTTGTGAGGCCACAGTGCTGGCAGCACCGGCTTACACCTCTCAGTGACACCACAATAGCTGGAGAACGACCATTCCACCCTTTGTGACACCACAGAGCTGGCAGCAGGGACTTCCACCTGTTTCTGACACCACAGTGCTGGCAGAAGCAGCTTCCACCCTCTGTGACACCACAGCAGTGGCAGCACAGACTTCTACTTCTCTGTGACACCACCGCAGTTGCAGCACCAGCTTTCAGCTCTCTTTAATACCACAGTGCTGGTAGCACCAGCTCCCACCTCTCTGTGACAGCACACTGCTTGAAGCACCAACTTCCACCACTCGGTGACACCACAATGCTGGCACCACCAGCTTCCAACTTTCTGTGACACCACAGCTCTTGAAGCACTAGCTTCCACCTCTCTGTGACGCCCCAAGAGATGTAGCACCAGCTTTTATGTCTCTGTAAGACCTCAGTGCTGGCAGCACCAGCATTCCTCCATTCTGATGCCACAGTGCTGGCAGCACCAGCTTCCACCTCTCTCTGTGACACCACAGCAGTGGCAGAACCAGCTTCTACCTCTCTGTGACACCACAGCAGTTGCAGGGCCAGAATTCCCCTCATTTTGAGGCCTCAGAGCTGGCAGCACAAGCCTTCGCCTTCTCTGTGATACCACAGTGTCACAGTCGATATGTGGCAGTCGACAGGGACACTGCACTCGAGGTGCACCCTGATCAGATTGCTTCCATCATCAGAAGGCTTCAAGTATCAGCGTCTTGTTATTCAAAAGTCTCCCGTACCTTTTTGCTGTAGCCTCCTAAGAGCAGCTCCACACAGCTCTGGCTCTGTCTCTCCTTCAGTTGCGGCTCGCTCCTTCCTGTCCCTGGCACTGCCGCCTGACCCTGTCTGTCCTATGGACAGCAACTCACCTTTGCTGGTCCTTGCATGACCTCCTGTCCCTAGGTCTTCACAGCACAGCCAGCAGACTCCAAGTGACTCTTCCCAGCTAACTCACTCTTTATCACGCCGCCCATGACTGTGAGGGCAAGGCTGTTTCTACTCTAGCATAATTCACACAGGTGTAAGATATCAGGGGGAGACTGCCTTCAGCAGCATCTCCTTTTGTCTCCCCACACCACAGTGCTGGCAGCATCCGCTGCCAACTCTCTGTGACACCAGAGTAGTTGGAGAACCAGCATTCCCCTGTGTGACCACAGGGTTAGAAGAACAAGCTTCCAACTCTCAGTGACAACACAGTAGCTGAGAACCAGCATTCCCCTGTGTCACCACAGGGTTAGAAGAACAAGCTTCCAACTCTCTGTGACAACACAGTAGCTGGAGAACCAGCATTCCCCTCTTTGTGACACCACAGTGTGGGCAGAACCAGCTTCCACCACTCTGTGACAACGCAGTGGTGGCAGCAGTACCTTCCAAATCTCTGTGACGCCACAGTAATGGCAGCAGCAGCAGCGGCTTCCCCTTCTCTGTGACACCACAGTGCTGTGAGAACCAGCTTCCATCTCTCTGTGACGTCACAGTGCTGGCAGCACCGGTATCCAGCTCTCTGTGACACCAGAGCGGTGGCAGCACAGGCTTCCACCTCTCTGTGACATCACAGTGTGGGCAGAACCAGCTTCCACCACACTCTGATCACACCACACCAGTGGTGGCAGCAGTAGCTTCCAAATCTCTGGGACACCACAGTAATGGCAGCAGGAGCATCTAGCTCTCTCTGAAACCACAGCGCTGGGAGCACCTGCACTCCCCTCTTTGTGAAGCAGCAGCTTCCACCTCTGTGGGACACCACAGTGTGGGCAGAACCAGCTTCCACCACACTGTGACACCACTTTGGAGGCAGCAGTAGCTTCCACCTCTCAGTGACACCGCAGCAGTGGCAGCACAGGCTTGCACCTCTCGGTGACACCACAATGCTGGCACTACTTACGTTCTCCTCTCCATGACACCACAGTGCTGGACGCACCAATGTAAATTTCTCCGGGACACCACAGTGCTGGCAGAACCAGTTCCCACCTTGCTGTGACACCACGCTAGCTGGAGAACCAGCATTCTCCTCTTTGTGAGGCCACAGTGCTGGCAGCACCGGCTTACACCTCTCAGTGACACCACAATAGCTGGAGAACGACCATTCCACCCTTTGTGACACCACAGAGCTGGCAGCAGGGACTTCCACCTGTTTCTGACACCACAGTGCTGGCAGAAGCAGCTTCCACCCTCTGTGACACCACAGCAGTGGCAGCACAGACTTCTACTTCTCTGTGACACCACCGCAGTTGCAGCACCAGCTTTCAGCTCTCTTTAATACCACAGTGCTGGTAGCACCAGCTCCCACCTCTCTGTGACAGCACACTGCTTGAAGCACCAACTTCCACCACTCGGTGACACCACAATGCTGGCACCACCAGCTTCCAACTTTCTGTGACACCACAGCTCTTGAAGCACTAGCTTCCACCTCTCTGTGACGCCCCAAGAGATGTAGCACCAGCTTTTATGTCTCTGTAAGACCTCAGTGCTGGCAGCACCAGCATTCCTCCATTCTGATGCCACAGTGCTGGCAGCACCAGCTTCCACCTCTCTCTGTGACACCACAGCAGTGGCAGAACCAGCTTCTACCTCTCTGTGACACCACAGCAGTTGCAGGGCCAGAATTCCCCTCATTTTGAGGCCTCAGAGCTGGCAGCACAAGCCTTCGCCTTCTCTGTGATACCACAGTGTCACAGTCGATATGTGGCAGTCGACAGGGACACTGCACTCGAGGTGCACCCTGATCAGATTGCTTCCATCATCAGAAGGCTTCAAGTATCAGCGTCTTGTTATTCAAAAGTCTCCCGTACCTTTTTGCTGTAGCCTCCTAAGAGCAGCTCCACACAGCTCTGGCTCTGTCTCTCCTTCAGTTGCGGCTCGCTCCTTCCTGTCCCTGGCACTGCCGCCTGACCCTGTCTGTCCTATGGACAGCAACTCACCTTTGCTGGTCCTTGCATGACCTCCTGTCCCTAGGTCTTCACAGCACAGCCAGCAGACTCCAAGTGACTCTTCCCAGCTAACTCACTCTTTATCACGCCGCCCATGACTGTGAGGGCAAGGCTGTTTCTACTCTAGCATAATTCACACAGGTGTAAGATATCAGGGGGAGACTGCCTTCAGCAGCATCTCCTTTTGTCTCCCCACACCACAGTGCTGGCAGCATCCGCTGCCAACTCTCTGTGACACCAGAGTAGTTGGAGAACCAGCATTCCCCTGTGTGACCACAGGGTTAGAAGAACAAGCTTCCAACTCTCAGTGACAACACAGTAGCTGAGAACCAGCATTCCCCTGTGTCACCACAGGGTTAGAAGAACAAGCTTCCAACTCTCTGTGACAACACAGTAGCTGGAGAACCAGCATTCCCCTCTTTGTGACACCACAGTGTGGGCAGAACCAGCTTCCACCACTCTGTGACAACGCAGTGGTGGCAGCAGTACCTTCCAAATCTCTGTGACGCCACAGTAATGGCAGCAGCAGCAGCGGCTTCCCCTTCTCTGTGACACCACAGTGCTGTGAGAACCAGCTTCCATCTCTCTGTGACGTCACAGTGCTGGCAGCACCGGTATCCAGCTCTCTGTGACACCAGAGCGGTGGCAGCACAGGCTTCCACCTCTCTGTGACATCACAGTGTGGGCAGAACCAGCTTCCACCACACTCTGATCACACCACACCAGTGGTGGCAGCAGTAGCTTCCAAATCTCTGGGACACCACAGTAATGGCAGCAGGAGCATCTAGCTCTCTCTGAAACCACAGCGCTGGGAGCACCTGCACTCCCCTCTTTGTGAAGCAGCAGCTTCCACCTCTGTGGGACACCACAGTGTGGGCAGAACCAGCTTCCACCACACTGTGACACCACTTTGGAGGCAGCAGTAGCTTCCACCTCTCAGTGACACCGCAGCAGTGGCAGCACAGGCTTGCACCTCTCGGTGACACCACAATGCTGGCACTACTTACGTTCTCCTCTCCGTGACACCACAGTGCTGGACGCACCAATGTAAATTTTTCCGGGACACCACAGTGCTGGCAGAACCAGTTCCCACCTTGCTGTGACACCACGCTAGCTGGAGAACCAGCATTCTCCTCTTTGTGAGGCCACAGTGCTGGCAGCACCGGCTTACACCTCTCAGTGACACCACAATAGCTGGAGAACGACCATTCCACCCTTTGTGACACCACAGAGCTGGCAGCAGGGACTTCCACCTGTTTCTGACACCACAGTGCTGGCAGAAGCAGCTTCCACCCTCTGTGACACCACAGCAGTGGCAGCACAGACTTCTACTTCTCTGTGACACCACCGCAGTTGCAGCACCAGCTTTCAGCTCTCTTTAATACCACAGTGCTGGTAGCACCAGCTCCCACCTCTCTGTGACAGCACACTGCTTGAAGCACCAACTTCCACCACTCGGTGACACCACAATGCTGGCACCACCAGCTTCCAACTTTCTGTGACACCACAGCTCTTGAAGCACTAGCTTCCACCTCTCTGTGACGCCCCAAGAGTTGTAGCACCAGCTTTTATGTCTCTGTAAGACCTCAGTGCTGGCAGCACCAGCATTCCTCCATTCTGATGCCACAGTGCTGGCAGCACCAGCTTCCACCTCTCTCTGTGACACCACAGCAGTGGCAGAACCAGCTTCTACCTCTCTGTGACACCACAGCAGTTGCAGGGCCAGAATTCCCCTCATTTTGAGGCCTCAGAGCTGGCAGCACAAGCCTTCGCCTTCTCTGTGATACCACAGTGTCACAGTCGATATGTGGCAGTCGACAGGGACACTGCACTAGAGGTGCACCCTGATCAGATTGCTTCCATCATCAGAAGGCTTCAAGTATCAGCGTCTTGTTATTCAAAAGTGTCCTGTACCTTTTTGCTGTAGCCTCCTAAGAGCAGCTCCACACAGCTCTGGCTCTGTCTCTCCTTCAGTTGCGGCTCGCTCCTTCCTGTCCCTGGCACTGCCGCCTGACCCTGTCTGTCCTATGGACAGCAACTCACCTTTGCTGGTCCTTGCATGACCTCCTGTCCCTAGGTCTTCACAGCACAGCCAGCAGACTCCAAGTGACTCCTCCCAGCTAACTCACTCTTTATCACGCCGCCCATGACTGTGAGGGCAAGGCTGTTTCTACTCTAGCATAATTCACACAGGTGTAAGATATCAGGGGGAGACTGCCTTCAGCAGCATCTCCTTTTGTCTCCCCACACCACAGTGCTGGCAGCATCCGCTGCCAACTCTCTGTGACACCAGAGTAGTTGGAGAACCAGCATTCCCCTGTGTGACCACAGGGTTAGAAGAACAAGCTTCCAACTCTCAGTGACAACACAGTAGCTGAGAACCAGCATTCCCCTGTGTCACCACAGGGTTAGAAGAACAAGCTTCCAACTCTCTGTGACAACACAGTAGCTGGAGAACCAGCATTCCCCTCTTTGTGACACCACAGTGTGGGCAGAACCAGCTTCCACCACTCTGTGACAACGCAGTGGTGGCAGCAGTACCTTCCAAATCTCTGTGACGCCACAGTAATGGCAGCAGCAGCAGCGGCTTCCCCTTCTCTGTGACACCACAGTGCTGTGAGAACCAGCTTCCATCTCTCTGTGACGTCACAGTGCTGGCAGCACCGGTATCCAGCTCTCTGTGACACCAGAGCGGTGGCAGCACAGGCTTCCACCTCTCTGTGACATCACAGTGTGGGCAGAACCAGCTTCCACCACACTCTGATCACACCACACCAGTGGTGGCAGCAGTAGCTTCCAAATCTCTGGGACACCACAGTAATGGCAGCAGGAGCATCTAGCTCTCTCTGAAACCACAGCGCTGGGAGCACCTGCACTCCCCTCTTTGTGAAGCAGCAGCTTCCACCTCTGTGGGACACCACAGTGTGGGCAGAACCAGCTTCCACCACACTGTGACACCACTTTGGAGGCAGCAGTAGCTTCCACCTCTCAGTGACACCGCAGCAGTGGCAGCACAGGCTTGCACCTCTCGGTGACACCACAATGCTGGCACTACTTACGTTCTCCTCTCCGTGACACCACAGTGCTGGACGCACCAATGTAAATTTTTCCGGGACACCACAGTGCTGGCAGAACCAGTTCCCACCTTGCTGTGACACCACGCTAGCTGGAGAACCAGCATTCTCCTCTTTGTGAGGCCACAGTGCTGGCAGCACCGGCTTACACCTCTCAGTGACACCACAATAGCTGGAGAACGACCATTCCACCCTTTGTGACACCACAGAGCTGGCAGCAGGGACTTCCACCTGTTTCTGACACCACAGTGCTGGCAGAAGCAGCTTCCACCCTCTGTGACACCACAGCAGTGGCAGCACAGACTTCTACTTCTCTGTGACACCACCGCAGTTGCAGCACCAGCTTTCAGCTCTCTTTAATACCACAGTGCTGGTAGCACCAGCTCCCACCTCTCTGTGACAGCACACTGCTTGAAGCACCAACTTCCACCACTCGGTGACACCACAATGCTGGCACCACCAGCTTCCAACTTTCTGTGACACCACAGCTCTTGAAGCACTAGCTTCCACCTCTCTGTGACGCCCCAAGAGTTGTAGCACCAGCTTTTATGTCTCTGTAAGACCTCAGTGCTGGCAGCACCAGCATTCCTCCATTCTGATGCCACAGTGCTGGCAGCACCAGCTTCCACCTCTCTCTGTGACACCACAGCAGTGGCAGAACCAGCTTCTACCTCTCTGTGACACCACAGCAGTTGCAGGGCCAGAATTCCCCTCATTTTGAGGCCTCAGAGCTGGCAGCACAAGCCTTCGCCTTCTCTGTGATACCACAGTGTCACAGTCGATATGTGGCAGTCGACAGGGACACTGCACTAGAGGTGCACCCTGATCAGATTGCTTCCATCATCAGAAGGCTTCAAGTATCAGCGTCTTGTTATTCAAAAGTGTCCCGTACCTTTTTGCTGTAGCCTCCTAAGAGCAGCTCCACACAGCTCTGGCTCTGTCTCTCCTTCAGTTGCGGCTCGCTCCTTCCTGTCCCTGGCACTGCCGCCTGACCCTGTCTGTCCTATGGACAGCAACTCACCTTTGCTGGTCCTTGCATGACCTCCTGTCCCTAGGTCTTCACAGCACAGCCAGCAGACTCCAAGTGACTCCTCCCAGCTAACTCACTCTTTATCACGCCGCCCATGACTGTGAGGGCAAGGCTGTTTCTACTCTAGCATAATTCACACAGGTGTAAGATATCAGGGGGAGACTGCCTTCAGCAGCATCTCCTTTTGTCTCCCCACACCACAGTGCTGGCAGCATCCGCTGCCAACTCTCTGTGACACCAGAGTAGTTGGAGAACCAGCATTCCCCTGTGTGACCACAGGGTTAGAAGAACAAGCTTCCAACTCTCAGTGACAACACAGTAGCTGGAGAACCAGCATTCCCCTGTGTCACCACAGGGTTAGAAGAACAAGCTTCCAACTCTCAGTGACACCGCAGCAGTGGCAGCACAGGCTTGCACCTCTCGGTGACACCACAATGCTGGCACTACTTACGTTCCCCTCTCCGTGACACCACAGTGCTGGACGCACCCATGTAAATTTCTCCGGGACACCACAGTGCTGGCAGAACCAGTTCCCACCTCGCTGTGACACCACGCTAGCTGGAGAACCAGCATTCTCCTCTTTGTGAGGCCACAGTGCTGGCAGCACCGGCTTACACCTCTCAGTGACACCACAATAGCTGGAGAACGACCATTCCACCCTTTGTGACACCACAGAGCTGGCAGCAGGGACTTCCACCTGTTTCTGACACCACAGTGCTGGCAGAAGCAGCTTCCACCCTCTGTGACACCACAGCAGTGGCAGCACAGACTTCTACCTCTCTGTGACACCACCGCAGTTGCAGCACCAGCTTTCAGCTCTCTTTAACACCACAGTGCTGGTAGCACCAGCTCCCACCTCTCTGTGACAGCACACTGCTTGAAGCACCAACTTCCACCACTCGGTGACACCACAATGCTGGCACCACCAGCTTCCAACTTTCTGTGACACCACAGCTCTTGAAGCACTAGCTTCCACCTCTCTGTGACGCCCCAAGAGATGTAGCACCAGCTTTTATGTCTCTGTAACACCTCAGTGCTGGCAGCACCAGCATTCCTCCATTCTGATGCCACAGTGCTGGCAGCACCAGCTTCCACCGCTCTCTGTGACACCACAGCAGTGGCAAAACCAGCTTCTACCTCTCTGTGACACCACAGCAGTTGCAGGGCCAGAATTCCCCTCATTTTGAGGCCTCAGAGCTGGCAGCACAAGCCTTCGCCTTCTCTGTGATACCACAGAGTCACAGTCGATATGTGGCAGTCGACAGGGACACTGCACTCGAGGTGCACCCTGATCAGATTCCTTCCATCATCAGAAGGCTTCAAGTATCAGCATCTTGTTATTCAAAAGTCTCCCGTACCTTTTTGCTGTAGCCTCCTAAGAGCAGCTCCACACAGCTCTGGCTCTGTCTCTCCTTCAGTTGCGGCTCGCTCCTTCCTGTCCCTGGCACTGCCGCCTGACCCTGTCTGTCCTATGGACAGCAACTCACCTTTGCTGGTCCTTGCATGACCTCCTGTCCCTAGGTCTTCACAGCACAGCCAGCAGACTCCAAGTGACTCTTCCCAGCTAACTCACTCTTTATCACGCCGCCCATGACTGTGAGGGCAAGGCTGTTTCTACTCTAGCATAATTCACACAGGTGTAAGATATCAGGGGGAGACTGCCTTCAGCAGCATCTCCTTTTGTCTCCCCACACCACAGTGCTGGCAGCATCCGCTGCCAACTCTCTGTGACACCAGAGTAGTTGGAGAACCAGCATTCCCCTGTGTGACCACAGGGTTAGAAGAACAAGCTTCCAACTCTCAGTGACAACACAGTAGCTGGAGAACCAGCATTCCCCTGTGTCACCACAGGGTTAGAAGAACAAGCTTCCAACTCTCTGTGACAACACAGTAGCTGGAGAACCAGCATTCCCCTCTTTGTGACACCACAGTGTGGGCAGAACCAGCTTCCACCACTCTGTGACAACGCAGTGGTGGCAGCAGTACCTTCCAAATCTCTGTGACGCCACAGTAATGGCAGCAGCAGCAGCGGCTTCCCCTTCTCTGTGACACCACAGTGCTGTGAGAACCAGCTTCCATCTCTCTGTGACGTCACAGTGCTGGCAGCACCGGTATCCAGCTCTCTGTGACACCAGAGCGGTGGCAGCACAGGCTTCCACCTCTCTGTGACATCACAGTGTGGGCAGAACCAGCTTCCACCACACTCTGATCACACCACACCACTGGTGGTAGCAGTAGCTTCCAAATCTCTGGGACACCACAGTAATGGCAGCAGGAGCATCTAGCTCTCTCTGAAACCACAGCGCTGGGAGCACCTGCACTCCCCTCTTTGTGAAGCAGCAGCTTCCACCTCTGTGGGACACCGCAGTGTGGGCAGAACCAGCTTCCACCACACTGTGACACCACTTTGGAGGCAGCAGTAGCTTCCACCTCTCAGTGACACCACAGCAGTGGCAGCACAGGCTTGCACCTCTCGGTGACACCACAATGCTGGCACTACTTACGTTCCCCTCTCCATGACACCACAGTGCTGGACGCACCAATGTAAATTTCTCCGGGACACCACAGTGCTGGCAGAACCAGTTCCCACCTCGCTGTGACACCACGCTAGCTGGAGAACCAGCATTCTCCTCTTTGTGAGGCCACAGTGCTGGCAGCACCGGCTTACACCTCTCAGTGACACCACAATAGCTGGAGAACGACCATTCCACCCTTTGTGACACCACAGAGCTGGCAGCAGGGACTTCCACCTGTTTCTGACACCACAGTGCTGGCAGAAGCAGCTTCCACCCTCTGTGACACCACAGCAGTGGCAGCACAGACTTCTACCTCTCTGTGACACCACCGCAGTTGCAGCACCAGCTTTCAGCTCTCTTTAACACCACAGTGCTGGTAGCACCAGCTCCCACCTCTCTGTGACAGCACACTGCTTGAAGCACCAACTTCCACCACTCGGTGACACCACAATGCTGGCACCACCAGCTTCCAACTTTCTGTGACACCACAGCTCTTGAAGCACTAGCTTCCACCTCTCTGTGACGCCCCAAGAGATGTAGCACCAGCTTTTATGTCTCTGTAAGACCTCAGTGCTGGCAGCACCAGCATTCCTCCATTCTGATGCCACAGTGCTGGCAGCACCAGCTTCCACCTCTCTCTGTGACACCACAGCAGTGGCAGAACCAGCTTCTACCTCTCTGTGACACCACAGCAGTTGCAGGGCCAGAATTCCCCTCATTTTGAGGCCTCAGAGCTGGCAGCACAAGCCTTCGCCTTCTCTGTGATACCACAGTGTCACAGTCGATATGTGGCAGTCGACAGGGACACTGCACTCGAGTTGCACCCTGATCAGATTGCTTCCATCATCAGAAGGCTTCAAGTATCAGCGTCTTGTTATTCAAAAGTCTCCCGTACCTTTTTGCTGTAGCCTCCTAAGAGCAGCTCCACACAGCTCTGGCTCTGTCTCTCCTTCAGTTGCGGCTCGCTCCTTCCTGTCCCTGGCACTGCCGCCTGACCCTGTCTGTCCTATGGACAGCAACTCACCTTTGCTGGTCCTTGCATGACCTCCTGTCCCTAGGTCTTCACAGCACAGCCAGCAGACTCCAAGTGACTCTTCCCAGCTAACTCACTCTTTATCACGCCGCCCATGACTGTGAGGGCAAGGCTGTTTCTACTCTAGCATAATTCACACAGGTGTAAGATATCAGGGGGAGACTGCCTTCAGCAGCATCTCCTTTTGTCTCCCCACACCACAGTGCTGGCAGCATCCGCTGCCAACTCTCTGTGACACCAGAGTAGTTGGAGAACCAGCATTCCCCTGTGTGACCACAGGGTTAGAAGAACAAGCTTCCAACTCTCAGTGACAACACAGTAGCTGGAGAACCAGCATTCCCCTGTGTCACCACAGGGTTAGAAGAACAAGCTTCCAACTCTCTGTGACAACACAGTAGCTGGAGAACCAGCATTCCCCTCTTTGTGACACCACAGTGTGGGCAGAACCAGCTTCCACCACTCTGTGACAACGCAGTGGTGGCAGCAGTACCTTCCAAATCTCTGTGACGCCACAGTAATGGCAGCAGCAGCAGCGGCTTCCCCTTCTCTGTGACACCACAGTGCTGTGAGAACCAGCTTCCATCTCTCTGTGACGTCACAGTGCTGGCAGCACCGGTATCCAGCTCTCTGTGACACCAGAGCGGTGGCAGCACAGGCTTCCACCTCTCTGTGACATCACAGTGTGGGCAGAACCAGCTTCCACCACACTCTGATCACACCACACCAGTGGTGGCAGCAGTAGCTTCCAAATCTCTGGGACACCACAGTAATGGCAGCAGGAGCATCTAGCTCTCTCTGAAACCACAGCGCTGGGAGCACCTGCACTCCCCTCTTTGTGAAGCAGCAGCTTCCACCTCTGTGGGACACCACAGTGTGGGCAGAACCAGCTTCCACCACACTGTGACACCACTTTGGAGGCAGCAGTAGCTTCCACCTCTCAGTGACACCGCAGCAGTGGCAGCACAGGCTTGCACCTCTCGGTGACACCACAATGCTGGCACTACTTACGTTCTCCTCTCCGTGACACCACAGTGCTGGACGCACCAATGTAAATTTTTCCGGGACACCACAGTGCTGGCAGAACCAGTTCCCACCTTGCTGTGACACCACGCTAGCTGGAGAACCAGCATTCTCCTCTTTGTGAGGCCACAGTGCTGGCAGCACCGGCTTACACCTCTCAGTGACACCACAATAGCTGGAGAACGACCATTCCACCCTTTGTGACACCACAGAGCTGGCAGCAGGGACTTCCACCTGTTTCTGACACCACAGTGCTGGCAGAAGCAGCTTCCACCCTCTGTGACACCACAGCAGTGGCAGCACAGACTTCTACCTCTCTGTGACACCACCGCAGTTGCAGCACCAGCTTTCAGCTCTCTTTAACACCACAGTGCTGGTAGCACCAGCTCCCACCTCTCTGTGACAGCACACTGCTTGAAGCACCAACTTCCACCACTCGGTGACACCACAATGCTGGCACCACCAGCTTCCAACTTTCTGTGACACCACAGCTCTTGAAGCACTAGCTTCCACCTCTCTGTGACGCCCCAAGAGATGTAGCACCAGCTTTTATGTCTCTGTAAGACCTCAGTGCTGGCAGCACCAGCATTCCTCCATTCTGATGCCACAGTGCTGGCAGCACCAGCTTCCACCTCTCTCTGTGACACCACAGCAGTGGCAGAACCAGCTTCTACCTCTCTGTGACACCACAGCAGTTGCAGGGCCAGAATTCCCCTCATTTTGAGGCCTCAGAGCTGGCAGCACAAGCCTTCGCCTTCTCTGTGATACCACAGTGTCACAGTCGATATGTGGCAGTCGACAGGGACACTGCACTCGAGTTGCACCCTGATCAGATTGCTTCCATCATCAGAAGGCTTCAAGTATCAGCGTCTTGTTATTCAAAAGTCTCCCGTACCTTTTTGCTGTAGCCTCCTAAGAGCAGCTCCACACAGCTCTGGCTCTGTCTCTCCTTCAGTTGCGGCTCGCTCCTTCCTGTCCCTGGCACTGCCGCCTGACCCTGTCTGTCCTATGGACAGCAACTCACCTTTGCTGGTCCTTGCATGACCTCCTGTCCCTAGGTCTTCACAGCACAGCCAGCAGACTCCAAGTGACTCTTCCCAGCTAACTCACTCTTTATCACGCCGCCCATGACTGTGAGGGCAAGGCTGTTTCTACTCTAGCATAATTCACACAGGTGTAAGATATCAGGGGGAGACTGCCTTCAGCAGCATCTCCTTTTGTCTCCCCACACCACAGTGCTGGCAGCATCCGCTGCCAACTCTCTGTGACACCAGAGTAGTTGGAGAACCAGCATTCCCCTGTGTGACCACAGGGTTAGAAGAACAAGCTTCCAACTCTCAGTGACAACACAGTAGCTGGAGAACCAGCATTCCCCTGTGTCACCACAGGGTTAGAAGAACAAGCTTCCAACTCTCTGTGACAACACAGTAGCTGGAGAACCAGCATTCCCCTCTTTGTGACACCACAGTGTGGGCAGAACCAGCTTCCACCACTCTGTGACAACGCAGTGGTGGCAGCAGTACCTTCCAAATCTCTGTGACGCCACAGTAATGGCAGCAGCAGCAGCGGCTTCCCCTTCTCTGTGACACCACAGTGCTGTGAGAACCAGCTTCCATCTCTCTGTGACGTCACAGTGCTGGCAGCACCGGTATCCAGCTCTCTGTGACACCAGAGCGGTGGCAGCACAGGCTTCCACCTCTCTGTGACATCACAGTGTGGGCAGAACCAGCTTCCACCACACTCTGATCACACCACACCAGTGGTGGCAGCAGTAGCTTCCAAATCTCTGGGACACCACAGTAATGGCAGCAGGAGCATCTAGCTCTCTCTGAAACCACAGCGCTGGGAGCACCTGCACTCCCCTCTTTGTGAAGCAGCAGCTTCCACCTCTGTGGGACACCACAGTGTGGGCAGAACCAGCTTCCACCACACTGTGACACCACTTTGGAGGCAGCAGTAGCTTCCACCTCTCAGTGACACCGCAGCAGTGGCAGCACAGGCTTGCACCTCTCGGTGACACCACAATGCTGGCACTACTTACGTTCTCCTCTCCGTGACACCACAGTGCTGGACGCACCAATGTAAATTTTTCCGGGACACCACAGTGCTGGCAGAACCAGTTCCCACCTTGCTGTGACACCACGCTAGCTGGAGAACCAGCATTCTCCTCTTTGTGAGGCCACAGTGCTGGCAGCACCGGCTTACACCTCTCAGTGACACCACAATAGCTGGAGAACGACCATTCCACCCTTTGTGACACCACAGAGCTGGCAGCAGGGACTTCCACCTGTTTCTGACACCACAGTGCTGGCAGAAGCAGCTTCCACCCTCTGTGACACCACAGCAGTGGCAGCACAGACTTCTACTTCTCTGTGACACCACCGCAGTTGCAGCACCAGCTTTCAGCTCTCTTTAATACCACAGTGCTGGTAGCACCAGCTCCCACCTCTCTGTGACAGCACACTGCTTGAAGCACCAACTTCCACCACTCGGTGACACCACAATGCTGGCACCACCAGCTTCCAACTTTCTGTGACACCACAGCTCTTGAAGCACTAGCTTCCACCTCTCTGTGACGCCCCAAGAGATGTAGCACCAGCTTTTATGTCTCTGTAAGACCTCAGTGCTGGCAGCACCAGCATTCCTCCATTCTGATGCCACAGTGCTGGCAGCACCAGCTTCCACCTCTCTCTGTGACACCACAGCAGTGGCAGAACCAGCTTCTACCTCTCTGTGACACCACAGCAGTTGCAGGGCCAGAATTCCCCTCATTTTGAGGCCTCAGAGCTGGCAGCACAAGCCTTCGCCTTCTCTGTGATACCACAGTGTCACAGTCGATATGTGGCAGTCGACAGGGACACTGCACTCGAGGTGCACCCTGATCAGATTGCTTCCATCATCAGAAGGCTTCAAGTATCAGCGTCTTGTTATTCAAAAGTCTCCCGTACCTTTTTGCTGTAGCCTCCTAAGAGCAGCTCCACACAGCTCTGGCTCTGTCTCTCCTTCAGTTGCGGCTCGCTCCTTCCTGTCCCTGGCACTGCCGCCTGACCCTGTCTGTCCTATGGACAGCAACTCACCTTTGCTGGTCCTTGCATGACCTCCTGTCCCTAGGTCTTCACAGCACAGCCAGCAGACTCCAAGTGACTCTTCCCAGCTAACTCACTCTTTATCACGCCGCCCATGACTGTGAGGGCAAGGCTGTTTCTACTCTAGCATAATTCACACAGGTGTAAGATATCAGGGGGAGACTGCCTTCAGCAGCATCTCCTTTTGTCTCCCCACACCACAGTGCTGGCAGCATCCGCTGCCAACTCTCTGTGACACCAGAGTAGTTGGAGAACCAGCATTCCCCTGTGTGACCACAGGGTTAGAAGAACAAGCTTCCAACTCTCAGTGACAACACAGTAGCTGGAGAACCAGCATTCCCCTGTGTCACCACAGGGTTAGAAGAACAAGCTTCCAACTCTCTGTGACAACACAGTAGCTGGAGAACCAGCATTCCCCTCTTTGTGACACCACAGTGTGGGCAGAACCAGCTTCCACCACTCTGTGACAACGCAGTGGTGGCAGCAGTACCTTCCAAATCTCTGTGACGCCACAGTAATGGCAGCAGCAGCAGCGGCTTCCCCTTCTCTGTGACACCACAGTGCTGTGAGAACCAGCTTCCATCTCTCTGTGACGTCACAGTGCTGGCAGCACCGGTATCCAGCTCTCTGTGACACCAGAGCGGTGGCAGCACAGGCTTCCACCTCTCTGTGACATCACAGTGTGGGCAGAACCAGCTTCCACCACACTCTGATCACACCACACCAGTGGTGGCAGCAGTAGCTTCCAAATCTCTGGGACACCACAGTAATGGCAGCAGGAGCATCTAGCTCTCTCTGAAACCACAGCGCTGGGAGCACCTGCACTCCCCTCTTTGTGAAGCAGCAGCTTCCACCTCTGTGGGACACCACAGTGTGGGCAGAACCAGCTTCCACCACACTGTGACACCACTTTGGAGGCAGCAGTAGCTTCCACCTCTCAGTGACACCACAGCAGTGGCAGCACAGGCTTGCACCTCTCGGTGACACCACAATGCTGGCACTACTTACGTTCCCCTCTCCGTGACACCACAGTGCTGGACCCACCAATGTAAATTTCTCCGGGACACCACAGTGCTGGCAGAACCAGTTCCCACCTCGCTGTGACACCACGCTAGCTGGAGAACCAGCATTCTCCTCTTTGTGAGGCCACAGTGCTGGCAGCACCGGCTTACACCTCTCAGTGACACCACAATAGCTGGAGAACGACCATTCCACCCTTTGTGACACCACAGAGCTGGCAGCAGGGACTTCCACCTGTTTCTGACACCACAGTGCTGGCAGAAGCAGCTTCCACCCTCTGTGACACCACGGCAGTGGCAGCACAGACTTCTACCTCTCTGTGACACCACCGCAGTTGCAGCACCAGCTTTCAGCTCTCTTTAACACCACAGTGCTGGTAGCACCAGCTCCCACCTCTCTGTGACAGCACACTGCTTGAAGCACCAACTTCCACCACTCGGTGACACCACAATGCTGGCACCACCAGCTTCCAACTTTCTGTGACACCACAGCTCTTGAAGCACTAGCTTCCACCTCTCTGTGACGCCCCAAGAGATGTAGCACCAGCTTTTATGTCTCTGTAACACCTCAGTGCTGGCAGCACCAGCATTCCTCCATTCTGATGCCACAGTGCTGGCAGCACCAGCTTCCACCGCTCTCTGTGACACCACAGCAGTGGCAAAACCAGCTTCTACCTCTCTGTGACACCACAGCAGTTGCAGGGCCAGAATTCCCCTCATTTTGAGGCCTCAGAGCTGGTAGCACAAGCCTTCGCCTTCTCTGTGATACCACAGAGTCACAGTCGATATGTGGCAGTCGACAGGGACACTGCACTCGAGGTGCACCCTGATCAGATTGCTTCCATCATCAGAAGGCTTCAAGTATCAGCGTCTTGTTATTCAAAAGTCTCCCGTACCTTTTTGCTGTAGCCTCCTAAGAGCAGCTCCACACAGCTCTGGCTCTGTCTCTCCTTCAGTTGCGGCTCGCTCCTTCCTGTCCCTGGCACTGCCGCCTGACCCTGTCTGTCCTATGGACAGCAACTCACCTTTGCTGGTCCTTGCATGACCTCCTGTCCCTAGGTCTTCACAGCACAGCCAGCAGACTCCAAGTGACTCTTCCCAGCTAACTCACTCTTTATCACGCCGCCCATGACTGTGAGGCAAGGCTGTTTCTACTCTAGCATAATTCACACAGGTGTAAGATATCAGGGGGAGACTGCCTTCAGCAGCATCTCCTTTTGTCTCCCCACACCACAGTGCTGGCAGCATCCGCTGCCAACTCTCTGTGACACCAGAGTAGTTGGAGAACCAGCATTCCCCTGTGTGACCACAGGGTTAGAAGAACAAGCTTCCAACTCTCAGTGACAACACAGTAGCTGGAGAACCAGCATTCCCCTGTGTCACCACAGGGTTAGAAGAACAAGCTTCCAACTCTCTGTGACAACACAGTAGCTGGAGAACCAGCATTCCCCTCTTTGTGACACCACAGTGTGGGCAGAACCAGCTTCCACCACTCTGTGACAACGCAGTGGTGGCAGCAGTACCTTCCAAATCTCTGTGACGCCACAGTAATGGCAGCAGCAGCAGCGGCTTCCCCTTCTCTGTGACACCACAGTGCTGTGAGAACCAGCTTCCATCTCTCTGTGACGTCACAGTGCTGGCAGCACCGGTATCCAGCTCTCTGTGACACCAGAGCGGTGGCAGCACAGGCTTCCACCTCTCTGTGACATCACAGTGTGGGCAGAACCAGCTTCCACCACACTCTGATCACACCACACCACTGGTGGTAGCAGTAGCTTCCAAATCTCTGGGACACCACAGTAATGGCAGCAGGAGCATCTAGCTCTCTCTGAAACCACAGCGCTGGGAGCACCTGCACTCCCCTCTTTGTGAAGCAGCAGCTTCCACCTCTGTGGGACACCGCAGTGTGGGCAGAACCAGCTTCCACCACACTGTGACACCACTTTGGAGGCAGCAGTAGCTTCCACCTCTCAGTGACACCACAGCAGTGGCAGCACAGGCTTGCACCTCTCGGTGACACCACAATGCTGGCACTACTTACGTTCCCCTCTCCATGACACCACAGTGCTGGACGCACCAATGTAAATTTCTCCGGGACACCACAGTGCTGGCAGAACCAGTTCCCACCTCGCTGTGACACCACGCTAGCTGGAGAACCAGCATTCTCCTCTTTGTGAGGCCACAGTGCTGGCAGCACCGGCTTACACCTCTCAGTGACACCACAATAGCTGGAGAACGACCATTCCACCCTTTGTGACACCACAGAGCTGGCAGCAGGGACTTCCACCTGTTTCTGACACCACAGTGCTGGCAGAAGCAGCTTCCACCCTCTGTGACACCACAGCAGTGGCAGCACAGACTTCTACCTCTCTGTGACACCACCGCAGTTGCAGCACCAGCTTTCAGCTCTCTTTAACACCACAGTGCTGGTAGCACCAGCTCCCACCTCTCTGTGACAGCACACTGCTTGAAGCACCAACTTCCACCACTCGGTGACACCACAATGCTGGCACCACCAGCTTCCAACTTTCTGTGACACCACAGCTCTTGAAGCACTAGCTTCCACCTCTCTGTGACGCCCCAAGAGATGTAGCACCAGCTTTTATGTCTCTGTAACACCTCAGTGCTGGCAGCACCAGCATTCCTCCATTCTGATGCCACAGTGCTGGCAGCACCAGCTTCCACCGCTCTCTGTGACACCACAGCAGTGGCAGAACCAGCTTCTACCTCTCTGTGACACCACAGCAGTTGCAGGGCCAGAATTCCCCTCTTATTGAGGCCTCAGAGCTGGTAGCACAAGCCTTCGCCTTCTCTGTGATACCACAGTGTCACAGTCGATATGTGGCAGTCGACAGGGACACTGCACTCGAGGTGCACCCTGATCAGATTGCTTCCATCATCAGAAGGCTTCAAGTATCAGCGTCTTGTTATTCAAAAGTCTCCCGTACCTTTTTGCTGTAGCCTCCTAAGAGCAGCTCCACACAGCTCTGGCTCTGTCTCTCCTTCAGTTGCGGCTCGCTCCTTCCTGTCCCTGGCACTGCCGCCTGACCCTGTCTGTCCTATGGACAGCAACTCACCTTTGCTGGTCCTTGCATGACCTCCTGTCCCTAGGTCTTCACAGCACAGCCAGCAGACTCCAAGTGACTCTTCCCAGCTAACTCACTCTTTATCACGCCGCCCATGACTGTGAGGGCAAGGCTGTTTCTACTCTAGCATAATTCACACAGGTGTAAGATATCAGGGGGAGACTGCCTTCAGCAGCATCTCCTTTTGTCTCCCCACACCACAGTGCTGGCAGCATCCGCTGCCAACTCTCTGTGACACCAGAGTAGTTGGAGAACCAGCATTCCCCTGTGTGACCACAGGGTTAGAAGAACAAGCTTCCAACTCTCAGTGACAACACAGTAGCTGGAGAACCAGCATTCCCCTGTGTCACCACAGGGTTAGAAGAACAAGCTTCCAACTCTCTGTGACAACACAGTAGCTGGAGAACCAGCATTCCCCTCTTTGTGACACCACAGTGTGGGCAGAACCAGCTTCCACCACTCTGTGACAACGCAGTGGTGGCAGCAGTACCTTCCAAATCTCTGTGACGCCACAGTAATGGCAGCAGCAGCAGCGGCTTCCCCTTCTCTGTGACACCACAGTGCTGTGAGAACCAGCTTCCATCTCTCTGTGACGTCACAGTGCTGGCAGCACCGGTATCCAGCTCTCTGTGACACCAGAGCGGTGGCAGCACAGGCTTCCACCTCTCTGTGACATCACAGTGTGGGCAGAACCAGCTTCCACCACACTCTGATCACACCACACCAGTGGTGGCAGCAGTAGCTTCCAAATCTCTGGGACACCACAGTAATGGCAGCAGGAGCATCTAGCTCTCTCTGAAACCACAGCGCTGGGAGCACCTGCACTCCCCTCTTTGTGAAGCAGCAGCTTCCACCTCTGTGGGACACCACAGTGTGGGCAGAACCAGCTTCCACCACACTGTGACACCACTTTGGAGGCAGCAGTAGCTTCCACCTCTCAGTGACACCACAGCAGTGGCAGCACAGGCTTGCACCTCTCGGTGACACCACAATGCTGGCACTACTTACGTTCCCCTCTCCGTGACACCACAGTGCTGGACGCACCAATGTAAATTTCTCCGGGACACCACAGTGCTGGCAGAACCAGTTCCCACCTCGCTGTGACACCACGCTAGCTGGAGAACCAGCATTCTCCTCTTTGTGAGGCCACAGTGCTGGCAGCACCGGCTTACACCTCTCAGTGACACCACAATAGCTGGAGAACGACCATTCCACCCTTTGTGACACCACAGAGCTGGCAGCAGGGACTTCCACCTGTTTCTGACACCACAGTGCTGGCAGAAGCAGCTTCCACCCTCTGTGACACCACAGCAGTGGCAGCACAGACTTCTACCTCTCTGTGACACCACCGCAGTTGCAGCACCAGCTTTCAGCTCTCTTTAACACCACAGTGCTGGTAGCACCAGCTCCCACCTCTCTGTGACAGCACACTGCTTGAAGCACCAACTTCCACCACTCGGTGACACCACAATGCTGGCACCACCAGCTTCCAACTTTCTGTGACACCACAGCTCTTGAAGCACTAGCTTCCACCTCTCTGTGACGCCCCAAGAGATGTAGCACCAGCTTTTATGTCTCTGTAAGACCTCAGTGCTGGCAGCACCAGCATTCCTCCATTCTGATGCCACAGTGCTGGCAGCACCAGCTTCCACCGCTCTCTGTGACACCACAGCAGTGGCAGAACCAGCTTCTACCTCTCTGTGACACCACAGCAGTTGCAGGGCCAGAATTCCCCTCTTATTGAGGCCTCAGAGCTGGTAGCACAAGCCTTCGCCTTCTCTGTGATACCACAGTGTCACAGTCGATATGTGGCAGTCGACAGGGACACTGCACTCGAGGTGCACCCTGATCAGATTGCTTCCATCATCAGAAGGCTTCAAGTATCAGCGTCTTGTTATTCAAAAGTGTCCCGTACCTTTTTGCTGTAGCCTCCTAAGAGCAGCTCCACACAGCTCTGGCTCTGTCTCTCCTTCAGTTGCGGCTCGCTCCTTCCTGTCCCTGGCACTGCCGCCTGACCCTGTCTGTCCTATGGACAGCAACTCACCTTTGCTGGTCCTTGCATGACCTCCTGTCCCTAGGTCTTCACAGCACAGCCAGCAGACTCCAAGTGACTCTTCCCAGCTAACTCACTCTTTATCACGCCGCCCATGACTGTGAGGGCAAGGCTGTTTCTACTCTAGCATAATTCACACAGGTGTAAGATATCAGGGGGAGACTGCCTTCAGCAGCATCTCCTTTTGTCTCCCCACACCACAGTGCTGGCAGCATCTGCTGCCAACTCTCTGTGACACCAGAGTAGTTGGAGAACCAGCATTCCCCTGTGTGACCACAGGGTTAGAAGAACAAGCTTCCAACTCTCAGTGACAACACAGTAGCTGGAGAACCAGCATTCCCCTGTGTCACCACAGGGTTAGAAGAACAAGCTTCCAACTCTCTGTGACAACACAGTAGCTGGAGAACCAGCATTCCCCTCTTTGTGACACCACAGTGTGGGCAGAACCAGCTTCCACCACTCTGTGACAACGCAGTGGTGGCAGCAGTACCTTCCAAATCTCTGTGACGCCACAGTAATGGCAGCAGCAGCAGCGGCTTCCCCTTCTCTGTGACACCACAGTGCTGTGAGAACCAGCTTCCATCTCTCTGTGACGTCACAGTGCTGGCAGCACCGGTATCCAGCTCTCTGTGACACCAGAGCGGTGGCAGCACAGGCTTCCACCTCTCTGTGACATCACAGTGTGGGCAGAACCAGCTTCCACCACACTCTGATCACACCACACCAGTGGTGGCAGCAGTAGCTTCCAAATCTCTGGGACACCACAGTAATGGCAGCAGGAGCATCTAGCTCTCTCTGAAACCACAGCGCTGGGAGCACCTGCACTCCCCTCTTTGTGAAGCAGCAGCTTCCACCTCTGTGGGACACCACAGTGTGGGCAGAACCAGCTTCCACCACACTGTGACACCACTTTGGAGGCAGCAGTAGCTTCCACCTCTCAGTGACACCACAGCAGTGGCAGCACAGGCTTGCACCTCTCGGTGACACCACAATGCTGGCACTACTTACGTTCCCCTCTCCGTGACACCACAGTGCTGGACGCACCAATGTAAATTTCTCCGGGACACCACAGTGCTGGCAGAACCAGTTCCCACCTCGCTGTGACACCACGCTAGCTGGAGAACCAGCATTCTCCTCTTTGTGAGGCCACAGTGCTGGCAGCACCGGCTTACACCTCTCAGTGACACCACAATAGCTGGAGAACGACCATTCCACCCTTTGTGACACCACAGAGCTGGCAGCAGGGACTTCCACCTGTTTCTGACACCACAGTGCTGGCAGAAGCAGCTTCCACCCTCTGTGACACCACGGCAGTGGCAGCACAGACTTCTACCTCTCTGTGACACCACCGCAGTTGCAGCACCAGCTTTCAGCTCTCTTTAACACCACAGTGCTGGTAGCACCAGCTCCCACCTCTCTGTGACAGCACACTGCTTGAAGCACCAACTTCCACCACTCGGTGACACCACAATGCTGGCACCACCAGCTTCCAACTTTCTGTGACACCACAGCTCTTGAAGCACTAGCTTCCACCTCTCTGTGACGCCCCAAGAGATGTAGCACCAGCTTTTATGTCTCTGTAACACCTCAGTGCTGGCAGCACCAGCATTCCTCCATTCTGATGCCACAGTGCTGGCAGCACCAGCTTCCACCGCTCTCTGTGACACCACAGCAGTGGCAGAACCAGCTTCTACCTCTCTGTGACACCACAGCAGTTGCAGGGCCAGAATTCCCCTCTTATTGAGGCCTCAGAGCTGGTAGCACAAGCCTTCGCCTTCTCTGTGATACCACAGTGTCACAGTCGATATGTGGCAGTCGACAGGGACACTGCACTCGAGGTGCACCCTGATCAGATTGCTTCCATCATCAGAAGGCTTCAAGTATCAGCGTCTTGTTATTCAAAAGTCTCCCGTACCTTTTTGCTGTAGCCTCCTAAGAGCAGCAACACACAGCTCTGGCTCTGTCTCTCCTTCAGTTGCGGCTCGCTCCTTCCTGTCCCTGGCACTGCCGCCTGACCCTGTCTGTCCTATGGACAGCAACTCACCTTTGCTGGTCCTTGCATGACCTCCTGTCCCTAGGTCTTCACAGCACAGCCAGCAGACTCCAAGTGACTCTTCCCAGCTAACTCACTCTTTATCACGCCGCCCATGACTGTGAGGGCAAGGCTGTTTCTACTCTAGCATAATTCACACAGGTGTAAGATATCAGGGGGAGACTGCCTTCAGCAGCATCTCCTTTTGTCTCCCCACACCACAGTGCTGGCAGCATCCGCTGCCAACTCTCTGTGACACCAGAGTAGTTGGAGAACCAGCATTCCCCTGTGTGACCACAGGGTTAGAAGAACAAGCTTCCAACTCTCAGTGACAACACAGTAGCTGGAGAACCAGCATTCCCCTGTGTCACCACAGGGTTAGAAGAACAAGCTTCCAACTCTCTGTGACAACACAGTAGCTGGAGAACCAGCATTCCCCTCTTTGTGACACCACAGTGTGGGCAGAACCAGCTTCCACCACTCTGTGACAACGCAGTGGTGGCAGCAGTACCTTCCAAATCTCTGTGACGCCACAGTAATGGCAGCAGCAGCAGCGGCTTCCCCTTCTCTGTGACACCACAGTGCTGTGAGAACCAGCTTCCATCTCTCTGTGACGTCACAGTGCTGGCAGCACCAGTATCCAGCTCTCTGTGACACCAGAGCGGTGGCAGCACAGGCTTCCACCTCTCTGTGACATCACAGTGTGGGCAGAACCAGCTTCCACCACACTCTGATCACACCACACCAGTGGTGGCAGCAGTAGCTTCCAAATCTCTGGGACACCACAGTAATGGCAGCAGGAGCATCTAGCTCTCTCTGAAACCACAGCGCTGGGAGCACCTGCACTCCCCTCTTTGTGAAGCAGCAGCTTCCACCTCTGTGGGACACCACAGTGTGGGCAGAACCAGCTTCCACCACACTGTGACACCACTTTGGAGGCAGCAGTAGCTTCCACCTCTCAGTGACACCACAGCAGTGGCAGCACAGGCTTGCACCTCTCGGTGACACCACAATGCTGGCACTACTTACGTTCCCCTCTCCGTGACACCACAGTGCTGGACCCACCAATGTAAATTTCTCCGGGACACCACAGTGCTGGCAGAACCAGTTCCCACCTCGCTGTGACACCACGCTAGCTGGAGAACCAGCATTCTCCTCTTTGTGAGGCCACAGTGCTGGCAGCACCGGCTTACACCTCTCAGTGACACCACAATAGCTGGAGAACGACCATTCCACCCTTTGTGACACCACAGAGCTGGCAGCAGGGACTTCCACCTGTTTCTGACACCACAGTGCTGGCAGAAGCAGCTTCCACCCTCTGTGACACCACAGCAGTGGCAGCACAGACTTCTACTTCTCTGTGACACCACCGCAGTTGCAGCACCAGCTTTCAGCTCTCTTTAATACCACAGTGCTGGTAGCACCAGCTCCCACCTCTCTGTGACAGCACACTGCTTGAAGCACCAACTTCCACCACTCGGTGACACCACAATGCTGGCACCACCAGCTTCCAACTTTCTGTGACACCACAGCTCTTGAAGCACTAGCTTCCACCTCTCTGTGACGCCCCAAGAGATGTAGCACCAGCTTTTATGTCTCTGTAACACCTCAGTGCTGGCAGCACCAGCATTCCTCCATTCTGATGCCACAGTGCTGGCAGCACCAGCTTCCACCTCTCTCTGTGACACCACAGCAGTGGCAGAACCAGCTTCTACCTCTCTGTGACACCACAGCAGTTGCAGGGCCAGAATTCCCCTCATTTTGAGGCCTCAGAGCTGGCAGCACAAGCCTTCGCCTTCTCTGTGATACCACAGTGTCACAGTCGATATGTGGCAGTCGACAGGGACACTGCACTCGAGGTGCACCCTGATCAGATTGCTTCCATCATCAGAAGGCTTCAAGTATCAGCGTCTTGTTATTCAAAAGTCTCCCGTACCTTTTTGCTGTAGCCTCCTAAGAGCAGCTCCACACAGCTCTGGCTCTGTCTCTCCTTCAGTTGCGGCTCGCTCCTTCCTGTCCCTGGCACTGCCGCCTGACCCTGTCTGTCCTATGGACAGCAACTCACCTTTGCTGGTCCTTGCATGACCTCCTGTCCCTAGGTCTTCACAGCACAGCCAGCAGACTCCAAGTGACTCTTCCCAGCTAACTCACTCTTTATCACGCCGCCCATGACTGTGAGGGCAAGGCTGTTTCTACTCTAGCATAATTCACACAGGTATAAGATATCAGGGGGAGACTGCCTTCAGCAGCATCTCCTTTTGTCTCCCCACACCACAGTGCTGGCAGCATCCGCTGCCAACTCTCTGTGACACCAGAGTAGTTGGAGAACCAGCATTCCCCTGTGTGACCACAGGGTTAGAAGAACAAGCTTCCAACTCTCAGTGACAACACAGTAGCTGGAGAACCAGCATTCCCCTGTGTCACCACAGGGTTAGAAGAACAAGCTTCCAACTCTCTGTGACAACACAGTAGCTGGAGAACCAGCATTCCCCTCTTTGTGACACCACAGTGTGGGCAGAACCAGCTTCCACCACTCTGTGACAACGCAGTGGTGGCAGCAGTACCTTCCAAATCTCTGTGACGCCACAGTAATGGCAGCAGCAGCAGCGGCTTCCCCTTCTCTGTGACACCACAGTGCTGTGAGAACCAGCTTCCATCTCTCTGTGACGTCACAGTGCTGGCAGCACCGGTATCCAGCTCTCTGTGACACCAGAGCGGTGGCAGCACAGGCTTCCACCTCTCTGTGACATCACAGTGTGGGCAGAACCAGCTTCCACCACACTCTGATCACACCACACCAGTGGTGGCAGCAGTAGCTTCCAAATCTCTGGGACACCACAGTAATGGCAGCAGGAGCATCTAGCTCTCTCTGAAACCACAGCGCTGGGAGCACCTGCACTCCCCTCTTTGTGAAGCAGCAGCTTCCACCTCTGTGGGACACCACAGTGTGGGCAGAACCAGCTTCCACCACACTGTGACACCACTTTGGAGGCAGCAGTAGCTTCCACCTCTCAGTGACACCACAGCAGTGGCAGCACAGGCTTGCACCTCTCGGTGACACCACAATGCTGGCACTACTTACGTTCCCCTCTCCGTGACACCACAGTGCTGGACGCACCAATGTAAATTTCTCCGGGACACCACAGTGCTGGCAGAACCAGTTCCCACCTCGCTGTGACACCACGCTAGCTGGAGAACCAGCATTCTCCTCTTTGTGAGGCCACAGTGCTGGCAGCACCGGCTTACACCTCTCAGTGACACCACAATAGCTGGAGAACGACCATTCCACCCTTTGTGACACCACAGAGCTGGCAGCAGGGACTTCCACCTGTTTCTGACACCACAGTGCTGGCAGAAGCAGCTTCCACCCTCTGTGACACCACGGCCGTGGCAGCACAGACTTCTACCTCTCTGTGACACCACCGCAGTTGCAGCACCAGCTTTCAGCTCTCTTTAACACCACAGTGCTGGTAGCACCAGCTCCCACCTCTCTGTGACAGCACACTGCTTGAAGCACCAACTTCCACCACTCGGTGACACCACAATGCTGGCACCACCAGCTTCCAACTTTCTGTGACACCACAGCTCTTGAAGCACTAGCTTCCACCTCTCTGTGACGCCCCAAGAGATGTAGCACCAGCTTTTATGTCTCTGTAAGACCTCAGTGCTGGCAGCACCAGCATTCCTCCATTCTGATGCCACAGTGCTGGCAGCACCAGCTTCCACCTCTCTCTGTGACACCACAGCAGTGGCAGAACCAGCTTCTACCTCTCTGTGACACCACAGCAGTTGCAGGGCCAGAATTCCCCTCATTTTGAGGCCTCAGAGCTGGCAGCACAAGCCTTCGCCTTCTCTGTGATACCACAGTGTCACAGTCGATATGTGGCAGTCGACAGGGACACTGCACTCGAGGTGCACCCTGATCAGATTGCTTCCATCATCAGAAGGCTTCAAGTATCAGCGTCTTGTTATTCAAAAGTCTCCCGTACCTTTTTGCTGTAGCCTCCTAAGAGCAGCTCCACACAGCTCTGGCTCTGTCTCTCCTTCAGTTGCGGCTCGCTCCTTCCTGTCCCTGGCACTGCCGCCTGACCCTGTCTGTCCTATGGACAGCAACTCACCTTTGCTGGTCCTTGCATGACCTCCTGTCCCTAGGTCTTCACAGCACAGCCAGCAGACTCCAAGTGACTCTTCCCAGCTAACTCACTCTTTATCACGCCGCCCATGACTGTGAGGGCAAGGCTGTTTCTACTCTAGCATAATTCACACAGGTGTAAGATATCAGGGGGAGACTGCCTTCAGCAGCATCTCCTTTTGTCTCCCCACACCACAGTGCTGGCAGCATCCGCTGCCAACTCTCTGTGACACCAGAGTAGCTGGAGAACCAGCATTCCCCTGTGTCACCACAGGGTTAGAAGAACAAGCTTCCAACTCTCTGTGACAACACAGTAGCTGGAGAACCAGCATTCCCCTCTTTGTGACACCACAGTGTGGGCAGAACCAGCTTCCACCACTCTGTGACAACGCAGTGGTGGCAGCAGTACCTTCCAAATCTCTGTGACGCCACAGTAATGGCAGC
Source organism: Phylloscopus trochilus trochilus (assembly GCA_016584745.2). Lineage (NCBI taxonomy): Eukaryota > Metazoa > Chordata > Aves > Passeriformes > Phylloscopidae > Phylloscopus > Phylloscopus trochilus. The sequence continues at coordinate 3,524,620 of WQNJ02000034.1, forward strand.
AGCAGCAGCGGCTTCCCCTTCTCTGTGACACCACAGTGCTGTGAGAACCAGCTTCCATCTCTCTGTGACGTCACAGTGCTGGCAGCACCGGTATCCAGCTCTCTGTGACACCAGAGCGGTGGCAGCACAGGCTTCCACCTCTCTGTAACATCACAGTGTGGGCAGAACCAGCTTCCACCACACTCTGATCACACCACACCAGTGGTGGCAGCAGTAGCTTCCAAATCTCTGGGACACCACAGTAATGGCAGCAGGAGCATCTAGCTCTCTCTGAAACCACAGCGCTGGGAGCACCTGCACTCCCCTCTTTGTGAAGCAGCAGCTTCCACCTCTGTGGGACACCACAGTGTGGGCAGAACCAGCTTCCACCACACTGTGACACCACTTTGGAGGCAGCAGTAGCTTCCACCTCTCAGTGACACCGCAGCAGTGGCAGCACAGGCTTGCACCTCTCGGTGACACCACAATGCTGGCACTACTTACGTTCCCCTCTCCATGACACCACAGTGCTGGACGCACCCATGTAAATTTCTCCGGGACACCACAGTGCTGGCAGAACCAGTTCCCACCTCGCTGTGACACCACGCTAGCTGGAGAACCAGCATTCTCCTCTTTGTGAGGCCACAGTGCTGGCAGCACCGGCTTACACCTCTCAGTGACACCACAATAGCTGGAGAACGACCATTCCACCCTTTGTGACACCACAGAGCTGGCAGCAGGGACTTCCACCTGTTTCTGACACCACAGTGCTGGCAGAAGCAGCTTCCACCCTCTGTGACACCACAGCAGTGGCAGCACAGACTTCTACCTCTCTGTGACACCACCGCAGTTGCAGCACCAGCTTTCAGCTCTCTTTAACACCACAGTGCTGGTAGCACCAGCTCCCACCTCTCTGTGACAGCACACTGCTTGAAGCACCAACTTCCACCACTCGGTGACACCACAATGCTGGCACCACCAGCTTCCAACTTTCTGTGACACCACAGCTCTTGAAGCACTAGCTTCCACCTCTCTGTGACGCCCCAAGAGATGTAGCACCAGCTTTTATGTCTCTGTAAGACCTCAGTGCTGGCAGCACCAGCATTCCTCCATTCTGATGCCACAGTGCTGGCAGCACCAGCTTCCACCTCTCTCTGTGACACCACAGCAGTGGCAGAACCAGCTTCTACCTCTCTGTGACACCACAGCAGTTGCAGGGCCAGAATTCCCCTCATTTTGAGGCCTCAGAGCTGGCAGCACAAGCCTTCGCCTTCTCTGTGATACCACAGTGTCACAGTCGATATGTGGCAGTCGACAGGGACACTGCACTCGAGGTGCACCCTGATCAGATTGCTTCCATCATCAGAAGGCTTCAAGTATCAGCGTCTTGTTATTCAAAAGTCTCCCGTACCTTTTTGCTGTAGCCTCCTAAGAGCAGCTCCACACAGCTCTGGCTCTGTCTCTCCTTCAGTTGCGGCTCGCTCCTTCCTGTCCCTGGCACTGCCGCCTGACCCTGTCTGTCCTATGGACAGCAACTCACCTTTGCTGGTCCTTGCATGACCTCCTGTCCCTAGGTCTTCACAGCACAGCCAGCAGACTCCAAGTGACTCTTCCCAGCTAACTCACTCTTTATCACGCCGCCCATGACTGTGAGGGCAAGGCTGTTTCTACTCTAGCATAATTCACACAGGTGTAAGATATCAGGGGGAGACTGCCTTCAGCAGCATCTCCTTTTGTCTCCCCACACCACAGTGCTGGCAGCATCCGCTGCCAACTCTCTGTGACACCAGAGTAGTTGGAGAACCAGCATTCCCCTGTGTGACCACAGGGTTAGAAGAACAAGCTTCCAACTCTCAGTGACAACACAGTAGCTGGAGAACCAGCATTCCCCTGTGTCACCACAGGGTTAGAAGAACAAGCTTCCAACTCTCTGTGACAACACAGTAGCTGGAGAACCAGCATTCCCCTCTTTGTGACACCACAGTGTGGGCAGAACCAGCTTCCACCACTCTGTGACAACGCAGTGGTGGCAGCAGTACCTTCCAAATCTCTGTGACGCCACAGTAATGGCAGCAGCAGCAGCGGCTTCCCCTTCTCTGTGACACCACAGTGCTGTGAGAACCAGCTTCCATCTCTCTGTGACGTCACAGTGCTGGCAGCACCGGTATCCAGCTCTCTGTGACACCAGAGCGGTGGCAGCACAGGCTTCCACCTCTCTGTGACATCACAGTGTGGGCAGAACCAGCTTCCACCACACTCTGATCACACCACACCAGTGGTGGCAGCAGTAGCTTCCAAATCTCTGGGACACCACAGTCATGGCAGCAGGAGCATCTAGCTCTCTCTGAAACCACAGCGCTGGGAGCACCTGCACTCCCCTCTTTGTGAAGCAGCAGCTTCCACCTCTGTGGGACACCACAGTGTGGGCAGAACCAGCTTCCACCACACTGTGACACCACTTTGGAGGCAGCAGTAGCTTCCACCTCTCAGTGACACCGCAGCAGTGGCAGCACAGGCTTGCACCTCTCGGTGACACCACAATGCTGGCACTACTTACGTTCCCCTCTCCATGACACCACAGTGCTGGACGCACCAATGTAAATTTCTCCGGGACACCACAGTGCTGGCAGAACCAGTTCCCACCTCGCTGTGACACCACGCTAGCTGGAGAACCAGCATTCTCCTCTTTGTGAGGCCACAGTGCTGGCAGCACCGGCTTACACCTCTCAGTGACACCACAATAGCTGGAGAACGACCATTCCACCCTTTGTGACACCACAGAGCTGGCAGCAGGGACTTCCACCTGTTTCTGACACCACAGTGCTGGCAGAAGCAGCTTCCACCCTCTGTGACACCACGGCAGTGGCAGCACAGACTTCTACCTCTCTGTGACACCACCGCAGTTGCAGCACCAGCTTTCAGCTCTCTTTAACACCACAGTGCTGGTAGCACCAGCTCCCACCTCTCTGTGACAGCACACTGCTTGAAGCACCAACTTCCACCACTCGGTGACACCACAATGCTGGCACCACCAGCTTCCAACTTTCTGTGACACCACAGCTCTTGAAGCACTAGCTTCCACCTCTCTGTGACGCCCCAAGAGATGTAGCACCAGCTTTTATGTCTCTGTAAGACCTCAGTGCTGGCAGCACCAGCATTCCTCCATTCTGATGCCACAGTGCTGGGAGCACCAGCTTCCACCGCTCTCTGTGACACCACAGCAGTGGCAAAACCAGCTTCTACCTCTCTGTGACACCACAGCAGTTGCAGGGCCAGAATTCCCCTCATTTTGAGGCCTCAGAGCTGGCAGCACAAGCCTTCGCCTTCTCTGTGATACCACAGTGTCACAGTCGATATGTGGCAGTCGACAGGGACACTGCACTCGAGGTGCACCCTGATCAGATTGCTTCCATCATCAGAAGGCTTCAAGTATCAGCGTCTTGTTATTCAAAAGTCTCCCGTACCTTTTTGCTGTAGCCTCCTAAGAGCAGCTCCACACAGCTCTGGCTCTGTCTCTCCTTCAGTTGCGGCTCGCTCCTTCCTGTCCCTGGCACTGCCGCCTGACCCTGTCTGTCCTATGGACAGCAACTCACCTTTGCTGGTCCTTGCATGACCTCCTGTCCCTAGGTCTTCACAGCACAGCCAGCAGACTCCAAGTGACTCTTCCCAGCTAACTCACTCTTTATCACGCCGCCCATGACTGTGAGGGCAAGGCTGTTTCTACTCTAGCATAATTCACACAGGTGTAAGATATCAGGGGGAGACTGCCTTCAGCAGCATCTCCTTTTGTCTCCCCACACCACAGTGCTGGCAGCATCCGCTGCCAACTCTCTGTGACACCAGAGTAGTTGGAGAACCAGCATTCCCCTGTGTGACCACAGGGTTAGAAGAACAAGCTTCCAACTCTCAGTGACAACACAGTAGCTGGAGAACCAGCATTCCCCTGTGTCACCACAGGGTTAGAAGAACAAGCTTCCAACTCTCTGTGACAACACAGTAGCTGGAGAACCAGCATTCCCCTCTTTGTGACACCACAGTGTGGGCAGAACCAGCTTCCACCACTCTGTGACAACGCAGTGGTGGCAGCAGTACCTTCCAAATCTCTGTGACGCCACAGTAATGGCAGCAGCAGCAGCGGCTTCCCCTTCTCTGTGACACCACAGTGCTGTGAGAACCAGCTTCCATCTCTCTGTGACGTCACAGTGCTGGCAGCACCGGTATCCAGCTCTCTGTGACACCAGAGCGGTGGCAGCACAGGCTTCCACCTCTCTGTGACATCACAGTGTGGGCAGAACCAGCTTCCACCACACTCTGATCACACCACACCAGTGGTGGCAGCAGTAGCTTCCAAATCTCTGGGACACCACAGTAATGGCAGCAGGAGCATCTAGCTCTCTCTGAAACCACAGCGCTGGGAGCACCTGCACTCCCCTCTTTGTGAAGCAGCAGCTTCCACCTCTGTGGGACACCACAGTGTGGGCAGAACCAGCTTCCACCACACTGTGACACCACTTTGGAGGCAGCAGTAGCTTCCACCTCTCAGTGACACCGCAGCAGTGGCAGCACAGGCTTGCACCTCTCGGTGACACCACAATGCTGGCACTACTTACGTTCTCCTCTCCGTGACACCACAGTGCTGGACGCACCAATGTAAATTTCTCCGGGACACCACAGTGCTGGCAGAACCAGTTCCCACCTTGCTGTGACACCACGCTAGCTGGAGAACCAGCATTCTCCTCTTTGTGAGGCCACAGTGCTGGCAGCACCGGCTTACACCTCTCAGTGACACCACAATAGCTGGAGAACGACCATTCCACCCTTTGTGACACCACAGAGCTGGCAGCAGGGACTTCCACCTGTTTCTGACACCACAGTGCTGGCAGAAGCAGCTTCCACCCTCTGTGACACCACAGCAGTGGCAGCACAGACTTCTACTTCTCTGTGACACCACCGCAGTTGCAGCACCAGCTTTCAGCTCTCTTTAATACCACAGTGCTGGTAGCACCAGCTCCCACCTCTCTGTGACAGCACACTGCTTGAAGCACCAACTTCCACCACTCGGTGACACCACAATGCTGGCACCACCAGCTTCCAACTTTCTGTGACACCACAGCTCTTGAAGCACTAGCTTCCACCTCTCTGTGACGCCCCAAGAGATGTAGCACCAGCTTTTATGTCTCTGTAAGACCTCAGTGCTGGCAGCACCAGCATTCCTCCATTCTGATGCCACAGTGCTGGCAGCACCAGCTTCCACCTCTCTCTGTGACACCACAGCAGTGGCAGAACCAGCTTCTACCTCTCTGTGACACCACAGCAGTTGCAGGGCCAGAATTCCCCTCATTTTGAGGCCTCAGAGCTGGCAGCACAAGCCTTCGCCTTCTCTGTGATACCACAGTGTCACAGTCGATATGTGGCAGTCGACAGGGACACTGCACTCGAGGTGCACCCTGATCAGATTGCTTCCATCATCAGAAGGCTTCAAGTATCAGCGTCTTGTTATTCAAAAGTCTCCCGTACCTTTTTGCTGTAGCCTCCTAAGAGCAGCTCCACACAGCTCTGGCTCTGTCTCTCCTTCAGTTGCGGCTCGCTCCTTCCTGTCCCTGGCACTGCCGCCTGACCCTGTCTGTCCTATGGACAGCAACTCACCTTTGCTGGTCCTTGCATGACCTCCTGTCCCTAGGTCTTCACAGCATAGCCAGCAGACTCCAAGTGACTCTTCCCAGCTAACTCACTCTTTATCACGCCGCCCATGACTGTGAGGGCAAGGCTGTTTCTACTCTAGCATAATTCACACAGGTGTAAGATATCAGGGGGAGACTGCCTTCAGCAGCATCTCCTTTTGTCTCCCCACACCACAGTGCTGGCAGCATCCGCTGCCAACTCTCTGTGACACCAGAGTAGTTGGAGAACCAGCATTCCCCTGTGTGACCACAGGGTTAGAAGAACAAGCTTCCAACTCTCAGTGACAACACAGTAGCTGGAGAACCAGCATTCCCCTGTGTCACCACAGGGTTAGAAGAACAAGCTTCCAACTCTCTGTGACAACACAGTAGCTGGAGAACCAGCATTCCCCTCTTTGTGACACCACAGTGTGGGCAGAACCAGCTTCCACCACTCTGTGACAACGCAGTGGTGGCAGCAGTACCTTCCAAATCTCTGTGACGCCACAGTAATGGCAGCAGCAGCAGCGGCTTCCCCTTCTCTGTGACACCACAGTGCTGTGAGAACCAGCTTCCATCTCTCTGTGACGTCACAGTGCTGGCAGCACCGGTATCCAGCTCTCTGTGACACCAGAGCGGTGGCAGCACAGGCTTCCACCTCTCTGTGACATCACAGTGTGGGCAGAACCAGCTTCCACCACACTCTGATCACACCACACCACTGGTGGCAGCAGTAGCTTCCAAATCTCTGGGACACCACAGTAATGGCAGCAGGAGCATCTAGCTCTCTCTGAAACCACAGCGCTGGGAGCACCTGCACTCCCCTCTTTGTGAAGCAGCAGCTTCCACCTCTGTGGGACACCACAGTGTGGGCAGAACCAGCTTCCACCACACTGTGACACCACTTTGGAGGCAGCAGTAGCTTCCACCTCTCAGTGACACCGCAGCAGTGGCAGCACAGGCTTGCACCTCTCGGTGACACCACAATGCTGGCACTACTTACGTTCTCCTCTCCGTGACACCACAGTGCTGGACGCACCAATGTAAATTTCTCCGGGACACCACAGTGCTGGCAGAACCAGTTCCCACCTTGCTGTGACACCACGCTAGCTGGAGAACCAGCATTCTCCTCTTTGTGAGGCCACAGTGCTGGCAGCACCGGCTTACACCTCTCAGTGACACCACAATAGCTGGAGAACGACCATTCCACCCTTTGTGACACCACAGAGCTGGCAGCAGGGACTTCCACCTGTTTCTGACACCACAGTGCTGGCAGAAGCAGCTTCCACCCTCTGTGACACCACAGCAGTGGCAGCACAGACTTCTACTTCTCTGTGACACCACCGCAGTTGCAGCACCAGCTTTCAGCTCTCTTTAATACCACAGTGCTGGTAGCACCAGCTCCCACCTCTCTGTGACAGCACACTGCTTGAAGCACCAACTTCCACCACTCGGTGACACCACAATGCTGGCACCACCAGCTTCCAACTTTCTGTGACACCACAGCTCTTGAAGCACTAGCTTCCACCTCTCTGTGACGCCCCAAGAGATGTAGCACCAGCTTTTATGTCTCTGTAAGACCTCAGTGCTGGCAGCACCAGCATTCCTCCATTCTGATGCCACAGTGCTGGCAGCACCAGCTTCCACCTCTCTCTGTGACACCACAGCAGTGGCAGAACCAGCTTCTACCTCTCTGTGACACCACAGCAGTTGCAGGGCCAGAATTCCCCTCATTTTGAGGCCTCAGAGCTGGCAGCACAAGCCTTCGCCTTCTCTGTGATACCACAGTGTCACAGTCGATATGTGGCAGTCGACAGGGACACTGCACTCGAGGTGCACCCTGATCAGATTGCTTCCATCATCAGAAGGCTTCAAGTATCAGCGTCTTGTTATTCAAAAGTCTCCCGTACCTTTTTGCTGTAGCCTCCTAAGAGCAGCTCCACACAGCTCTGGCTCTGTCTCTCCTTCAGTTGCGGCTCGCTCCTTCCTGTCCCTGGCACTGCCGCCTGACCCTGTCTGTCCTATGGACAGCAACTCACCTTTGCTGGTCCTTGCATGACCTCCTGTCCCTAGGTCTTCACAGCACAGCCAGCAGACTCCAAGTGACTCTTCCCAGCTAACTCACTCTTTATCACGCCGCCCATGACTGTGAGGGCAAGGCTGTTTCTACTCTAGCATAATTCACACAGGTGTAAGATATCAGGGGGAGACTGCCTTCAGCAGCATCTCCTTTTGTCTCCCCACACCACAGTGCTGGCAGCATCCGCTGCCAACTCTCTGTGACACCAGAGTAGTTGGAGAACCAGCATTCCCCTGTGTGACCACAGGGTTAGAAGAACAAGCTTCCAACTCTCAGTGACAACACAGTAGCTGGAGAACCAGCATTCCCCTGTGTCACCACAGGGTTAGAAGAACAAGCTTCCAACTCTCTGTGACAACACAGTAGCTGGAGAACCAGCATTCCCCTCTTTGTGACACCACAGTGTGGGCAGAACCAGCTTCCACCACTCTGTGACAACGCAGTGGTGGCAGCAGTACCTTCCAAATCTCTGTGACGCCACAGTAATGGCAGCAGCAGCAGCGGCTTCCCCTTCTCTGTGACACCACAGTGCTGTGAGAACCAGCTTCCATCTCTCTGTGACGTCACAGTGCTGGCAGCACCGGTATCCAGCTCTCTGTGACACCAGAGCGGTGGCAGCACAGGCTTCCACCTCTCTGTGACATCACAGTGTGGGCAGAACCAGCTTCCACCACACTGATCACACCACACCAGTGGTGGCAGCAGTAGCTTCCAAATCTCTGGGACACCACAGTAATGGCAGCAGGAGCATCTAGCTCTCTCTGAAACCACAGCGCTGGGAGCACCTGCACTCCCCTCTTTGTGAAGCAGCAGCTTCCACCTCTGTGGGACACCACAGTGTGGGCAGAACCAGCTTCCACCACACTGTGACACCACTTTGGAGGCAGCAGTAGCTTCCACCTCTCAGTGACACCGCAGCAGTGGCAGCACAGGCTTGCACCTCTCGGTGACACCACAATGCTGGCACTACTTACGTTCTCCTCTCCGTGACACCACAGTGCTGGACGCACCAATGTAAATTTCTCCGGGACACCACAGTGCTGGCAGAACCAGTTCCCACCTTGCTGTGACACCACGCTAGCTGGAGAACCAGCATTCTCCTCTTTGTGAGGCCACAGTGCTGGCAGCACCGGCTTACACCTCTCAGTGACACCACAATAGCTGGAGAACGACCATTCCACCCTTTGTGACACCACAGAGCTGGCAGCAGGGACTTCCACCTGTTTCTGACACCACAGTGCTGGCAGAAGCAGCTTCCACCCTCTGTGACACCACAGCAGTGGCAGCACAGACTTCTACCTCTCTGTGACACCACCGCAGTTGCAGCACCAGCTTTCAGCTCTCTTTAACACCACAGTGCTGGTAGCACCAGCTCCCACCTCTCTGTGACAGCACACTGCTTGAAGCACCAACTTCCACCACTCGGTGACACCACAATGCTGGCACCACCAGCTTCCAACTTTCTGTGACACCACAGCTCTTGAAGCACTAGCTTCCACCTCTCTGTGACGCCCCAAGAGATGTAGCACCAGCTTTTATGTCTCTGTAAGACCTCAGTGCTGGCAGCACCAGCATTCCTCCATTCTGATGCCACAGTGCTGGCAGCACCAGCTTCCACCTCTCTCTGTGACACCACAGCAGTGGCAGAACCAGCTTCTACCTCTCTGTGACACCACAGCAGTTGCAGGGCCAGAATTCCCCTCATTTTGAGGCCTCAGAGCTGGCAGCACAAGCCTTCGCCTTCTCTGTGATACCACAGTGTCACAGTCGATATGTGGCAGTCGACAGGGACACTGCACTCGAGGTGCACCCTGATCAGATTGCTTCCATCATCAGAAGGCTTCAAGTATCAGCGTCTTGTTATTCAAAAGTCTCCCGTACCTTTTTGCTGTAGCCTCCTAAGAGCAGCTCCACACAGCTCTGGCTCTGTCTCTCCTTCAGTTGCGGCTCGCTCCTTCCTGTCCCTGGCACTGCCGCCTGACCCTGTCTGTCCTATGGACAGCAACTCACCTTTGCTGGTCCTTGCATGACCTCCTGTCCCTAGGTCTTCACAGCACAGCCAGCAGACTCCAAGTGACTCTTCCCAGCTAACTCACTCTTTATCACGCCGCCCATGACTGTGAGGGCAAGGCTGTTTCTACTCTAGCATAATTCACACAGGTGTAAGATATCAGGTGGAGACTGCCTTCAGCAGCATCTCCTTTTGTCTCCCCACACCACAGTGCTGGCAGCATCCGCTGCCAACTCTCTGTGACACCAGAGTAGTTGGAGAACCAGCATTCCCCTGTGTGACCACAGGGTTAGAAGAACAAGCTTCCAACTCTCAGTGACAACACAGAAGCTGGAGAACCAGCATTCCCCTGTGTCACCACAGGGTTAGAAGAACAAGCTTCCACCTCTCAGTGACACCGCAGCAGTGGCAGCACAGGCTTGCACCTCTCGGTGACACCACAATGCTGGCAATACTTACGTTCCCCTCTCCATGACACCACAGTGCTGGACGCACCAATGTAAATTTCTCCGGGACACCACAGTGCTGGCAGAACCAGTTCCCACCTCGCTGTGACACCACGCTAGCTGGAGAACCAGCATTCTCCTCTTTGTGAGGCCACAGTGCTGGCAGCACCGGCTTACACCTCTCAGTGACACCACAATAGCTGGAGAACGACCATTCCACCCTTTGTGACACCACAGAGCTGGCAGCAGGGACTTCCACCTGTTTCTGACACCACAGTGCTGGCAGAAGCAGCTTCCACCCTCTGTGACACCACAGCAGTGGCAGCACAGACTTCTACCTCTCTGTGACACCACCGCAGTTGCAGCACCAGCTTTCAGCTCTCTTTAACACCACAGTGCTGGTAGCACCAGCTCCCACCTCTCTGTGACAGCACACTGCTTGAAGCACCAACTTCCACCACTCGGTGACACCACAATGCTGGCACCACCAGCTTCCAACTTTCTGTGACACCACAGCTCTTGAAGCACTAGCTTCCACCTCTCTGTGACGCCCCAAGAGATGTAGCACCAGCTTTTATGTCTCTGTAACACCTCAGTGCTGGCAGCACCAGCATTCCTCCATTCTGATGCCACAGTACTGGCAGCACCAGCTTCCACCGCTCTCTGTGACACCACAGCAGTGGCAAAACCAGCTTCTACCTCTCTGTGACACCACAGCAGTTGCAGGGCCAGAATTCCCCTCTTATTGAGGCCTCAGAGCTGGCAGCACAAGCCTTCGCCTTCTCTGTGATACCACAGTGTCACAGTCGATATGTGGCAGTCGACAGGGACACTGCACTCGAGGTGCACCCTGATCAGATTGCTTCCATCATCAGAAGGCTTCAAGTATCAGCGTCTTGTTATTCAAAAGTCTCCCGTACCTTTTTGCTGTAGCCTCCTAAGAGCAGCTCCACACAGCTCTGGCTCTGTCTCTCCTTCAGTTGTGGCTCGCTCCTTCCTCTCCCTGGCACTGCCGCCTAAACCTGTCTGTCCTATGGACAGCAACTCACCTTTGCTGGTCCTTGCATGACCTCCTGTCCCTAGGTCTTCACAGCACAGCCAGCAGACTCCAAGTGACTCTTCCCAGCTAACTCACTCTTTATCACGCCGCCCATGACTGTGAGGGCAAGGCTGTTTCTACTCTAGCATAATTCACACAGGTGTAAGATATCAGGGGGAGACTGCCTTCAGCAGCATCTCCTTTTGTCTCCCCACACCACAGTGCTGGCAGCATCCGCTGCCAACTCTCTGTGACACCAGAGTAGTTGGAGAACCAGCATTCCCCTGTGTGACCACAGGGTTAGAAGAACAAGCTTCCAACTCTCAGTGACAACACAGTAGCTGGAGAACCAGCATTCCCCTGTGTCACCACAGGGTTAGAAGAACAAGCTTCCAACTCTCTGTGACAACACAGTAGCTGGAGAACCAGCATTCCCCTCTTTGTGACACCACAGTGTGGGCAGAACCAGCTTCCACCACTCTGTGACAACGCAGTGGTGGCAGCAGTACCTTCCAAATCTCTGTGACGCCACAGTAATGGCAGCAGCAGCAGCGGCTTCCCCTTCTCTGTGACACCACAGTGCTGTGAGAACCAGCTTCCATCTCTCTGTGACGTCACAGTGCTGGCAGCACCGGTATCCAGCTCTCTGTGACACCAGAGCGGTGGCAGCACAGGCTTCCACCTCTCTGTGACATCACAGTGTGGGCAGAACCAGCTTCCACCACACTCTGATCACACCACACCACTGGTGGTAGCAGTAGCTTCCAAATCTCTGGGACACCACAGTAATGGCAGCAGGAGCATCTAGCTCTCTCTGAAACCACAGCGCTGGGAGCACCTGCACTCCCCTCTTTGTGAAGCAGCAGCTTCCACCTCTGTGGGACACCGCAGTGTGGGCAGAACCAGCTTCCACCACACTGTGACACCACTTTGGAGGCAGCAGTAGCTTCCACCTCTCAGTGACACCACAGCAGTGGCAGCACAGGCTTGCACCTCTCGGTGACACCACAATGCTGGCACTACTTACGTTCCCCTCTCCATGACACCACAGTGCTGGACGCACCAATGTAAATTTCTCCGGGACACCACAGTGCTGGCAGAACCAGTTCCCACCTTGCTGTGACACCACGCTAGCTGGAGAACCAGCATTCTCCTCTTTGTGAGGCCACAGTGCTGGCAGCACCGGCTTACACCTCTCAGTGACACCACAATAGCTGGAGAACGACCATTCCACCCTTTGTGACACCACAGAGCTGGCAGCAGGGACTTCCACCTGTTTCTGACACCACAGTGCTGGCAGAAGCAGCTTCCACCCTCTGTGACACCACAGCAGTGGCAGCACAGACTTCTACCTCTCTGTGACACCACCGCAGTTGCAGCACCAGCTTTCAGCTCTCTTTAACACCACAGTGCTGGTAGCACCAGCTCCCACCTCTCTGTGACAGCACACTGCTTGAAGCACCAACTTCCACCACTCGGTGACACCACAATGCTGGCACCACCAGCTTCCAACTTTCTGTGACACCACAGCTCTTGAAGCACTAGCTTCCACCTCTCTGTGACGCCCCAAGAGATGTAGCACCAGCTTTTATGTCTCTGTAAGACCTCAGTGCTGGCAGCACCAGCATTCCTCCATTCTGATGCCACAGTGCTGGCAGCACCAGCTTCCACCTCTCTCTGTGACACCACAGCAGTGGCAGAACCAGCTTCTACCTCTCTGTGACACCACCGCAGTTGCAGCACCAGCTTTCAGCTCTCTTTAACACCACAGTGCTGGTAGCACCAGCATTCCTCCATTCTGATGCAGTTGCACCACAGCAGTTGCAGGGCCAGAATTCCCCTCATTTTGAGGCCTCAGAGCTGGCAGCACAAGCCTTCGCCTTCTCTGTGATACCACAGTGTCACAGTCGATATGTGGCAGTCGACAGGGACACTGCACTCGAGGTGCACCCTGATCAGATTGCTTCCATCATCAGAAGGCTTCAAGTATCAGCGTCTTGTTATTCAAAAGTCTCCCGTACCTTTTTGCTGTAGCCTCCTAAGAGCAGCTCCACACAGCTCTGGCTCTGTCTCTCCTTCAGTTGCGGCTCGCTCCTTCCTGTCCCTGGCACTGCCGCCTGACCCTGTCTGTCCTATGGACAGCAACTCACCTTTGCTGGTCCTTGCATGACCTCCTGTCCCTAGGTCTTCACAGCACAGCCAGCAGACTCCAAGTGACTCTTCCCAGCTAACTCACTCTTTATCACGCCGCCCATGACTGTGAGGGCAAGGCTGTTTCTACTCTAGCATAATTCACACAGGTGTAAGATATCAGGGGGAGACTGCCTTCAGCAGCATCTCCTTTTGTCTCCCCACACCACAGTGCTGGCAGCATCCGCTGCCAACTCTCTGTGACACCAGAGTAGTTGGAGAACCAGCATTCCCCTGTGTGACCACAGGGTTAGAAGAACAAGCTTCCAACTCTCAGTGACAACACAGTAGCTGGAGAACCAGCATTCCCCTGTGTCACCACAGGGTTAGAAGAACAAGCTTCCAACTCTCTGTGACAACACAGTAGCTGGAGAACCAGCATTCCCCTCTTTGTGACACCACAGTGTGGGCAGAACCAGCTTCCACCACTCTGTGACAACGCAGTGGTGGCAGCAGTACCTTCCAAATCTCTGTGACGCCACAGTAATGGCAGCAGCAGCAGCGGCTTCCCCTTCTCTGTGACACCACAGTGCTGTGAGAACCAGCTTCCATCTCTCTGTGACGTCACAGTGCTGGCAGCACCGGTATCCAGCTCTCTGTGACACCAGAGCGGTGGCAGCACAGGCTTCCACCTCTCTGTGACATCACAGTGTGGGCAGAACCAGCTTCCACCACACTCTGATCACACCACACCAGTGGTGGCAGCAGTAGCTTCCAAATCTCTGGGACACCACAGTAATAGCAGCAGGAGCATCTAGCTCTCTCTGAAACCACAGCGCTGGGAGCACCTGCACTCCCCTCTTTGTGAAGCAGCAGCTTCCACCTCTGTGGGACACCACAGTGTGGGCAGAACCAGCTTCCACCACACTGTGACACCACTTTGGAGGCAGCAGTAGCTTCCACCTCTCAGTGACACCGCAGCAGTGGCAGCACAGGCTTGCACCTCTCGGTGACACCACAATGCTGGCACTACTTACGTTCTCCTCTCCATGACACCACAGTGCTGGACGCACCAATGTAAATTTCTCCAGGACACCACAGTGCTGGCAGAACCAGTTCCCACCTCGCGGTGACACCACGCTAGCTGGAGAACCAGCATTCTCCTCTTTGTGAGGCCACAGTGCTGGCAGCACCGGCTTACACCTCTCAGTGACACCACAATAGCTGGAGAACGACCATTCCACCCTTTGTGACACCACAGAGCTGGCAGCAGGGACTTCCACCTGTTTCTGACACCACAGTGCTGGCAGAAGCAGCTTCCACCCTCTGTGACACCACAGCAGTGGCAGCACAGACTTCTACCTCTCTGTGACACCACCGCAGTTGCAGCACCAGCTTTCAGCTCTCTTTAACACCACAGTGCTGGTAGCACCAGCTCCCACCTCTCTGTGACAGCACACTGCTTGAAGCACCAACTTCCACCACTCGGTGACACCACAATGCTGGCACCACCAGCTTCCAACTTGAAGCACTAGCTTCCACCTCTCTGTGACGCCCCAAGAGATGTAGCACCAGCTTTTATGTCTCTGTAAGACCTCAGTGCTGGCAGCACCAGCATTCCTCCATTCTGATGCCACAGTGCTGGCAGCACCAGCTTCCACCGCTCTCTGTGACACCACAGCAGTGGCAAAACCAGCTTCTACCTCTCTGTGACACCACAGCAGTTGCAGGGCCAGAATTCCCCTCATTTTGAGGCCTCAGAGCTGGCAGCACAAGCCTTCGCCTTCTCTGTGATACCACAGTGTCACAGTCGATATGTGGCAGTCGACAGGGACACTGCACTCGAGGTGCACCCTGATCAGATTGCTTCCATCATCAGAAGGCTTCAAGTATCAGCGTCTTGTTATTCAAAAGTCTCCCGTACCTTTTTGCTGTAGCCTCCTAAGAGCAGCTCCACACAGCTCTGGCTCTGTCTCTCCTTCAGTTGCGGCTCGCTCCTTCCTGTCCCTGGCACTGCCGCCTGACCCTGTCTGTCCTATGGACAGCAACTCACCTTTGCTGGTCCTTGCATGACCTCCTGTCCCTAGGTCTTCACAGCACAGCCAGCAGACTCCAAGTGACTCTTCCCAGCTAACTCACTCTTTATCACGCCGCCCATGACTGTGAGGGCAAGGCTGTTTCTACTCTAGCATAATTCACACAGGTGTAAGATATCAGGGGGAGACTGCCTTCAGCAGCATCTCCTTTTGTCTCCCCACACCACAGTGCTGGCAGCATCTGCTGCCAACTCTCTGTGACACCAGAGTAGTTGGAGAACCAGCATTCCCCTGTGTGACCACAGGGTTAGAAGAACAAGCTTCCAACTCTCAGTGACAACACAGTAGCTGGAGAACCAGCATTCCCCTATGTCACCACAGGGTTAGAAGAACAAGCTTCCAACTCTCTGTGACAACACAGTAGCTGGAGAACCAGCATTCCCCTCTTTGTGACACCACAGTGTGGGCAGAACCAGCTTCCACCACTCTGTGACAACGCAGTGGTGGCAGCAGTACCTTCCAAATCTCTGTGACGCCACAGTAATGGCAGCAGCAGCAGCGGCTTCCCCTTCTCTGTGACACCACAGTGCTGTGAGAACCAGCTTCCATCTCTCTGTGACGTCACAGTGCTGGCAGCACCGGTATCCAGCTCTCTGTGACACCAGAGCGGTGGCAGCACAGGCTTCCACCTCTCTGTGACATCACAGTGTGGGCAGAACCAGCTTCCACCACACTCTGATCACACCACACCAGTGGTGGCAGCAGTAGCTTCCAAATCTCTGGGACACCACAGTCATGGCAGCAGGAGCATCTAGCTCTCTCTGAAACCACAGCGCTGGGAGCACCTGCACTCCCCTCTTTGTGAAGCAGCAGCTTCCACCTCTGTGGGACACCACAGTGTGGGCAGAACCAGCTTCCACCACACTGTGACACCACTTTGGAGGCAGCAGTAGCTTCCACCTCTCAGTGACACCGCAGCAGTGGCAGCACAGGCTTGCACCTCTCGGTGACACCACAATGCTGGCACTACTTACGTTCCCCTCTCCATGACACCACAGTGCTGGACGCACCAATGTAAATTTCTCCGGGACACCACAGTGCTGGCAGAACCAGTTCCCACCTCGCTGTGACACCACGCTAGCTGGAGAACCAGCATTCTCCTCTTTGTGAGGCCACAGTGCTGGCAGCACCGGCTTACACCTCTCAGTGACACCACAATAGCTGGAGAACGACCATTCCACCCTTTGTGACACCACAGAGCTGGCAGCAGGGACTTCCACCTGTTTCTGACACCACAGTGCTGGCAGAAGCAGCTTCCACCCTCTGTGACACCACAGCAGTGGCAGCACAGACTTCTACCTCTCTGTGACACCACCGCAGTTGCAGCACCAGCTTTCAGCTCTCTTTAACACCACAGTGCTGGTAGCACCAGCTCCCACCTCTCTGTGACAGCACACTGCTTGAAGCACCAACTTCCACCACTCGGTGACACCACAATGCTGGCACCACCAGCTTCCAACTTTCTGTGACACCACAGCTCTTGAAGCACTAGCTTCCACCTCTCTGTGACGCCCCAAGAGATGTAGCACCAGCTTTTATGTCTCTGTAACACCTCAGTGCTGGCAGCACCAGCATTCCTCCATTCTGATGCCACAGTGCTGGCAGCACCAGCTTCCACCTCTCTCTGTGACACCACAGCAGTGGAAGAACCAGCTTCTACCTCTCTGTGACACCACCGCAGTTGCAGCACCAGCTTTCAGCTCTCTTTAACACCACAGTGCTGGTAGCACCAGCATTCCTCCATTCTGATGCAGTTGCACCACAGCAGTTGCAGGGCCAGAATTCCCCTCATTTTTAGGCCTCAGAGCTGGCAGCACAAGCCTTCGCCTTCTCTGTGATACCACAGTGTCACAGTCGATATGTGGCAGTCGACAGGGACACTGCACTCGAGGTGCACCCTGATCAGATTGCTTCCATCATCAGAAGGCTTCAAGTATCAGCGTCTTGTTATTCAAAAGTCTCCCGTACCTTTTTGCTGTAGCCTCCTAAGAGCAGCTCCACACAGCTCTGGCTCTGTCTCTCCTTCAGTTGCGGCTCGCTCCTTCCTGTCCCTGGCACTGCCGCCTGACCCTGTCTGTCCTATGGACAGCAACTCACCTTTGCTGGTCCTTGCATGACCTCCTGTCCCTAGGTCTTCACAGCACAGCCAGCAGACTCCAAGTGACTCTTCCCAGCTAACTCACTCTTTATCACGCCGCCCATGACTGTGAGGGCAAGGCTGTTTCTACTCTAGCATAATTCACACAGGTGTAAGATATCAGGGGGAGACTGCCTTCAGCAGCATCTCCTTTTGTCTCCCCACACCACAGTGCTGGCAGCATCCGCTGCCAACTCTCTGTGACACCAGAGTAGTTGGAGAACCAGCATTCCCCTGTGTGACCACAGGGTTAGAAGAACAAGCTTCCAACTCTCAGTGACAACACAGTAGCTGGAGAACCAGCATTCCCCTGTGTCACCACAGGGTTAGAAGAACAAGCTTCCAACTCTCTGTGACAACACAGTAGCTGGAGAACCAGCATTCCCCTCTTTGTGACACCACAGTGTGGGCGGAACCAGCTTCCACCACACTCTGATCACACCACACCAATGGTGGCAGCAGTAGCTTCCAAATCTCTGGGACACCACAGTAATGGCAGCAGGAGCATCTAGCTCTCTCTGAAACCACAGCGCTGGGAGCACCTGCACTCCCCTCTTTGTGAAGCAGCAGCTTCCACCTCTGTGGGACACCACAGTGTGGGCAGAACCAGCTTCCACCACACTGTGACACCACTTTGGAGGCAGCAGTAGCTTCCACCTCTCAGTGACACCGCAGCAGTGGCATCACAGGCTTGCACCTCTCGGTGACACCACAATGCTGGCACTACTTACGTTCTCCTCTCCGTGACACCACAGTGCTGGACGCACCAATGTAAATTTCTCCGGGACACCACAGTGCTGGCAGAACCAGTTCCCACCTCGCTGTGACACCACGCTAGCTGGAGAACCAGCATTCTCCTCTTTGTGAGGCCACAGTGCTGGCAGCACCGGCTTACACCTCTCAGTGACACCACAATAGCTGGAGAACGACCATTCCACCCTTTGTGACACCACAGAGCTGGCAGCAGGGACTTCCACCTGTTTCTGACACCACAGTGCTGGCAGAAGCAGCTTCCACCCTCTGTGACACCACGGCAGTGGCAGCACAGACTTCTACCTCTCTGTGACACCACCGCAGTTGCAGCACCAGCTTTCAGCTCTCTTTAACACCACAGTGCTGGTAGCACCAGCTCCCACCTCTCTGTGACAGCACACTGCTTGAAGCACCAACTTCCACCACTCGGTGACACCACAATGCTGGCACCACCAGCTTCCAACTTTCTGTGACACCACAGCTCTTGAAGCACTAGCTTCCACCTCTCTGTGACGCCCCAAGAGATGTAGCACCAGCTTTTATGTCTCTGTAACACCTCAGTGCTGGCAGCACCAGCATTCCTCCATTCTGATGCCACAGTGCTGGCAGCACCAGCTTCCACCTCTCTCTGTGACACCACAGCAGTGGCAGAACCAGCTTCTACCTCTCTGTGACACCACAGCAGTTGCAGGGCCAGAATTCCCCTCATTTTGAGGCCTCAGAGCTGGCAGCACAAGCCTTCGCCTTCTCTGTGATACCACAGTGTCACAGTCGATATGTGGCAGTCGACAGGGACACTGCACTCGAGGTGCACCCTGATCAGATTGCTTCCATCATCAGAAGGCTTCAAGTATCAGCGTCTTGTTATTCAAAAGTGTCCCGTACCTTTTTGCTGTAGCCTCCTAAGAGCAGCTCCACACAGCTCTGGCTCTGTCTCTCCTTCAGTTGCGGCTCGCTCCTTCCTGTCCCTGGCACTGCCGCCTGACCCTGTCTGTCCTATGGACAGCAACTCACCTTTGCTGGTCCTTGCATGACCTCCTGTCCCTAGGTCTTCACAGCACAGCCAGCAGACTCCAAGTGACTCTTCCCAGCTAACTCACTCTTTATCACGCCGCCCATGACTGTGAGGGCAAGGCTGTTTCTACTCTAGCATAATTCACACAGGTGTAAGATATCAGGGGGAGACTGCCTTCAGCAGCATCTCCTTTTGTCTCCCCACACCACAGTGCTGGCAGCATCCGCTGCCAACTCTCTGTGACACCAGAGTAGTTGGAGAACCAGCATTCCCCTGTGTGACCACAGGGTTAGAAGAACAAGCTTCCAACTCTCAGTGACAACACAGTAGCTGGAGAACCAGCATTCCCCTGTGTCACCACAGGGTTAGAAGAACAAGCTTCCAACTCTCTGTGACAACACAGTAGCTGGAGAACCAGCATTCCCCTCTTTGTGACACCACAGTGTGGGCAGAACCAGCTTGTGTGACAACGCAGTGGTGGCAGCAGTACCTTCCAAATCTCTGTGACGCCACAGTAATGGCAGCAGCAGCAGCGGCTTCCCCTTCTCTGTGACACCACAGTGCTGTGAGAACCAGCTTCCATCTCTCTGTGACGTCACAGTGCTGGCAGCACCGGTATCCAGCTCTCTGTGACACCAGAGCGGTGGCAGCACAGGCTTCCACCTCTCTGTGACATCACAGTGTGGGCAGAACCAGCTTCCACCACACTCTGATCACACCACACCAGTGGTGGCAGCAGTAGCTTCCAAATCTCTGGGACACCACAGTAATGGCAGCAGGAGCATCTAGCTCTCTCTGAAACCACAGCGCTGGGAGCACCTGCACTCCCCTCTTTGTGAAGCAGCAGCTTCCACCTCTGTGGGACACCACAGTGTGGGCAGAACCAGCTTCCACCACACTGTGACACCACTTTGGAGGCAGCAGTAGCTTCCACCTCTCAGTGACACCGCAGCAGTGGCAGCACAGGCTTGCACCTCTCGGTGACACCACAATGCTGGCACTACTTACGTTCCCCTCTCCATGACACCACAGTGCTGGACGCACCAATGTAAATTTCTCCGGGACACCACAGTGCTGGCAGAACCAGTTCCCACCTCGCTGTGACACCACGCTAGCTGGAGAACCAGCATTCTCCTCTTTGTGAGGCCACAGTGCTGGCAGCACCGGCTTACACCTCTCAGTGACACCACAATAGCTGGAGAACGACCATTCCACCCTTTGTGACACCACAGAGCTGGCAGCAGGGACTTCCACCTGTTTCTGACACCACAGTGCTGGCAGAAGCAGCTTCCACCCTCTGTGACACCACAGCAGTGGCAGCACAGACTTCTACCTCTCTGTGACACCACCGCAGCTGCAGCACCAGCTTTCAGCTCTCTTTAACACCACAGTGCTGGTAGCACCAGCTCCCACCTCTCTGTGACAGCACACTGCTTGAAGCACCAACTTCCACCACTCGGTGACACCACAATGCTGGCACCACCAGCTTCCAACTTTCTGTGACACCACAGCTCTTGAAGCACTAGCTTCCACCTCTCTGTGACGCCCCAAGAGATGTAGCACCAGCTTTTATGTCTCTGTAAGACCTCAGTGCTGGCAGCACCAGCATTCCTCCATTCTGATGCCACAGTGCTGGCAGCACCAGCTTCCACCTCTCTCTGTGACACCACAGCAGTGGCAGAACCAGCTTCTACCTCTCTGTGACACCACAGCAGTTGCAGGGCCAGAATTCCCCTCATTTTGAGGCCTCAGAGCTGGCAGCACAAGCCTTCGCCTTCTCTGTGATACCACAGTGTCACAGTCGATATGTGGCAGTCGACAGGGACACTGCACTCGAGGTGCACCCTGATCAGATTGCTTCCATCATCAGAAGGCTTCAAGTATCAGCGTCTTGTTATTCAAAAGTGTCCCGTACCTTTTTGCTGTAGCCTCCTAAGAGCAGCTCCACACAGCTCTGGCTCTGTCTCTCCTTCAGTTGCGGCTCGCTCCTTCCTGTCCCTGGCACTGCCGCCTGACCCTGTCTGTCCTATGGACAGCAACTCACCTTTGCTGGTCCTTGCATGACCTCCTGTCCCTAGGTCTTCACAGCACAGCCAGCAGACTCCAAGTGACTCTTCCCAGCTAACTCACTCTTTATCACGCCGCCCATGACTGTGAGGGCAAGGCTGTTTCT
Organism: Phylloscopus trochilus trochilus; assembly: GCA_016584745.2. NCBI lineage: Eukaryota > Metazoa > Chordata > Aves > Passeriformes > Phylloscopidae > Phylloscopus > Phylloscopus trochilus. The sequence continues at coordinate 3,546,139 of WQNJ02000034.1, forward strand.
ACTCTAGCATAATTCACACAGGTGTAAGATATCAGGGGGAGACTGCCTTCAGCAGCATCTCCTTTTGTCTCCCCACACCACAGTGCTGGCAGCATCCGCTGCCAACTCTCTGTGACACCAGAGTAGTTGGAGAACCAGCATTCCCCTGTGTGACCACAGGGTTAGAAGAACAAGCTTCCAACTCTCAGTGACAACACAGTAGCTGGAGAACCAGCATTCCCCTGTGTCACCACAGGGTTAGAAGAACAAGCTTCCAACTCTCTGTGACAACACAGTAGCTGGAGAACCAGCATTCCCCTCTTTGTGACACCACAGTGTGGGCGGAACCAGCTTCCACCACACTCTGATCACACCACACCAATGGTGGCAGCAGTAGCTTCCAAATCTCTGGGACACCACAGTAATGGCAGCAGGAGCATCTAGCTCTCTCTGAAACCACAGCGCTGGGAGCACCTGCACTCCCCTCTTTGTGAAGCAGCAGCTTCCACCTCTGTGGGACACCACAGTGTGGGCAGAACCAGCTTCCACCACACTGTGACACCACTTTGGAGGCAGCAGTAGCTTCCACCTCTCAGTGACACCGCAGCAGTGGCATCACAGGCTTGCACGTCTCGGTGACACCACAATGCTGGCACTACTTACGTTCTCCTCTCCGTGACACCACAGTGCTGGACGCACCAATGTAAATTTCTCCGGGACACCACAGTGCTGGCAGAACCAGTTCCCACCTCGCTGTGACACCACGCTAGCTGGAGAACCAGCATTCTCCTCTTTGTGAGGCCACAGTGCTGGCAGCACCGGCTTACACCTCTCAGTGACACCACAATAGCTGGAGAACGACCATTCCACCCTTTGTGACACCACAGAGCTGGCAGCAGGGACTTCCACCTGTTTCTGACACCACAGTGCTGGCAGAAGCAGCTTCCACCCTCTGTGACACCACGGCAGTGGCAGCACAGACTTCTACCTCTCTGTGACACCACCGCAGTTGCAGCACCAGCTTTCAGCTCTCTTTAACACCACAGTGCTGGTAGCACCAGCTCCCACCTCTCTGTGACAGCACACTGCTTGAAGCACCAACTTCCACCACTCGGTGACACCACAATGCTGGCACCACCAGCTTCCAACTTTCTGTGACACCACAGCTCTTGAAGCACTAGCTTCCACCTCTCTGTGACGCCCCAAGAGATGTAGCACCAGCTTTTATGTCTCTGTAACACCTCAGTGCTGGCAGCACCAGCATTCCTCCATTCTGATGCCACAGTGCTGGCAGCACCAGCTTCCACCTCTCTCTGTGACACCACAGCAGTGGCAGAACCAGCTTCTACCTCTCTGTGACACCACAGCAGTTGCAGGGCCAGAATTCCCCTCATTTTGAGGCCTCAGAGCTGGCAGCACAAGCCTTCGCCTTCTCTGTGATACCACAGTGTCACAGTCGATATGTGGCAGTCGACAGGGACACTGCACTCGAGGTGCACCCTGATCAGATTGCTTCCATCATCAGAAGGCTTCAAGTATCAGCGTCTTGTTATTCAAAAGTGTCCCGTACCTTTTTGCTGTAGCCTCCTAAGAGCAGCTCCACACAGCTCTGGCTCTGTCTCTCCTTCAGTTGCGGCTCGCTCCTTCCTGTCCCTGGCACTGCCGCCTGACCCTGTCTGTCCTATGGACAGCAACTCACCTTTGCTGGTCCTTGCATGACCTCCTGTCCCTAGGTCTTCACAGCACAGCCAGCAGACTCCAAGTGACTCTTCCCAGCTAACTCACTCTTTATCACGCCGCCCATGACTGTGAGGGCAAGGCTGTTTCTACTCTAGCATAATTCACACAGGTGTAAGATATCAGGGGGAGACTGCCTTCAGCAGCATCTCCTTTTGTCTCCCCACACCACAGTGCTGGCAGCATCCGCTGCCAACTCTCTGTGACACCAGAGTAGTTGGAGAACCAGCATTCCCCTGTGTGACCACAGGGTTAGAAGAACAAGCTTCCAACTCTCAGTGACAACACAGTAGCTGGAGAACCAGCATTCCCCTGTGTCACCACAGGGTTAGAAGAACAAGCTTCCAACTCTCTGTGACAACACAGTAGCTGGAGAACCAGCATTCCCCTCTTTGTGACACCACAGTGTGGGCAGAACCAGCTTCTGTGACAACGCAGTGGTGGCAGCAGTACCTTCCAAATCTCTGTGACGCCACAGTAATGGCAGCAGCAGCAGCGGCTTCCCCTTCTCTGTGACACCACAGTGCTGTGAGAACCAGCTTCCATCTCTCTGTGACGTCACAGTGCTGGCAGCACCGGTATCCAGCTCTCTGTGACACCAGAGCGGTGGCAGCACAGGCTTCCACCTCTCTGTGACATCACAGTGTGGGCAGAACCAGCTTCCACCACACTCTGATCACACCACACCAGTGGTGGCAGCAGTAGCTTCCAAATCTCTGGGACACCACAGTAATGGCAGCAGGAGCATCTAGCTCTCTCTGAAACCACAGCGCTGGGAGCACCTGCACTCCCCTCTTTGTGAAGCAGCAGCTTCCACCTCTGTGGGACACCACAGTGTGGGCAGAACCAGCTTCCACCACACTGTGACACCACTTTGGAGGCAGCAGTAGCTTCCACCTCTCAGTGACACCGCAGCAGTGGCAGCACAGGCTTGCACCTCTCGGTGACACCACAATGCTGGCACTACTTACGTTCCCCTCTCCATGACACCACAGTGCTGGACGCACCAATGTAAATTTCTCCGGGACACCACAGTGCTGGCAGAACCAGTTCCCACCTCGCTGTGACACCACGCTAGCTGGAGAACCAGCATTCTCCTCTTTGTGAGGCCACAGTGCTGGCAGCACCGGCTTACACCTCTCAGTGACACCACAATAGCTGGAGAACGACCATTCCACCCTTTGTGACACCACAGAGCTGGCAGCAGGGACTTCCACCTGTTTCTGACACCACAGTGCTGGCAGAAGCAGCTTCCACCCTCTGTGACACCACAGCAGTGGCAGCACAGACTTCTACCTCTCTGTGACACCACCGCAGTTGCAGCACCAGCTTTCAGCTCTCTTTAACACCACAGTGCTGGTAGCACCAGCTCCCACCTCTCTGTGACAGCACACTGCTTGAAGCACCAACTTCCACCACTCGGTGACACCACAATGCTGGCACCACCAGCTTCCAACTTTCTGTGACACCACAGCTCTTGAAGCACTAGCTTCCACCTCTCTGTGACGCCCCAAGAGATGTAGCACCAGCTTTTATGTCTCTGTAAGACCTCAGTGCTGGCAGCACCAGCATTCCTCCATTCTGATGCCACAGTGCTGGCAGCACCAGCTTCCACCGCTCTCTGTGACACCACAGCAGTGGCAAAACCAGCTTCTACCTCTCTGTGACACCACAGCAGTTGCAGGGCCAGAATTCCCCTCATTTTGAGGCCTCAGAGCTGGCAGCACAAGCCTTCGCCTTCTCTGTGATACCACAGTGTCACAGTCGATATGTGGCAGTCGACAGGGACACTGCACTCGAGGTGCACCCTGATCAGATTGCTTCCATCATCAGAAGGCTTCAAGTATCAGCGTCTTGTTATTCAAAAGTCTCCCGTACCTTTTTGCTGTAGCCTCCTAAGAGCAGCTCCACACAGCTCTGGCTCTGTCTCTCCTTCAGTTGCGGCTCGCTCCTTCCTGTCCCTGGCACTGCCGCCTGACCCTGTCTGTCCTATGGACAGCAACTCACCTTTGCTGGTCCTTGCATGACCTCCTGTCCCTAGGTCTTCACAGCACAGCCAGCAGACTCCAAGTGACTCTTCCCAGCTAACTCACTCTTTATCACGCCGCCCATGACTGTGAGGGCAAGGCTGTTTCTACTCTAGCATAATTCACACAGGTGTAAGATATCAGGGGGAGACTGCCTTCAGCAGCATCTCCTTTTGTCTCCCCACACCACAGTGCTGGCAGCATCCGCTGCCAACTCTCTGTGACACCAGAGTAGTTGGAGAACCAGCATTCCCCTGTGTGACCACAGGGTTAGAAGAACAAGCTTCCAACTCTCAGTGACAACACAGTAGCTGGAGAACCAGCATTCCCCTGTGTCACCACAGGGTTAGAAGAACAAGCTTCCAACTCTCTGTGACAACACAGTAGCTGGAGAACCAGCATTCCCCTCTTTGTGACACCACAGTGTGGGCAGAACCAGCTTCCACCACTCTGTGACAACGCAGTGGTGGCAGCAGTACCTTCCAAATCTCTGTGACGCCACAGTAATGGCAGCAGCAGCAGCGGCTTCCCCTTCTCTGTGACACCACAGTGCTGTGAGAACCAGCTTCCATCTCTCTGTGACGTCACAGTGCTGGCAGCACCGGTATCCAGCTCTCTGTGACACCAGAGCGGTGGCAGCACAGGCTTCCACCTCTCTGTGACATCACAGTGTGGGCAGAACCAGCTTCCACCACACTCTGATCACACCACACCAGTGGTGGCAGCAGTAGCTTCCAAATCTCTGGGACACCACAGTAATGGCAGCAGGAGCATCTAGCTCTCTCTGAAACCACAGCGCTGGGAGCACCTGCACTCCCCTCTTTGTGAAGCAGCAGCTTCCACCTCTGTGGGACACCACAGTGTGGGCAGAACCAGCTTCCACCACACTGTGACACCACTTTGGAGGCAGCAGTAGCTTCCACCTCTCAGTGACACCGCAGCAGTGTCAGCACAGGCTTGCACCTCTCGGTGACACCACAATGCTGGCACTACTTACGTTCCCCTCTCCATGACACCACAGTGCTGGACGCACCAATGTAAATTTCTCCGGGACACCACAGTGCTGGCAGAACCAGTTCCCACCTCGCTGTGACACCACGCTAGCTGGAGAACCAGCATTCTCCTCTTTGTGAGGCCACAGTGCTGGCAGCACCGGCTTACACCTCTCAGTGACACCACAATAGCTGGAGAACGACCATTCCACCCTTTGTGACACCACAGAGCTGGCAGCAGGGACTTCCACCTTTTTCTGACACCACAGTGCTGGCAGAAGCAGCTTCCACCCTCTGTGACACCACAGCAGTGGCAGCACAGACTTCTACCTCTCTGTGACACCACCGCAGTTGCAGCACCAGCTTTCAGCTCTCTTTAACACCACAGTGCTGGTAGCACCAGCTCCCACCTCTCTGTGACAGCACACTGCTTGAAGCACCAACTTCCACCACTCGGTGACACCACAATGCTGGCACCACCAGCTTCCAACTTTCTGTGACACCACAGCTCTTGAAGCACTAGCTTCCACCTCTCTGTGACGCCCCAAGAGATGTAGCACCAGCTTTTATGTCTCTGTAAGACCTCAGTGCTGGCAGCACCAGCATTCCTCCATTCTGATGCCACAGTGCTGGCAGCACCAGCTTCCACCTCTCTCTGTGACACCACAGCAGTGGCAGAACCAGCTTCTACCTCTCTGTGACACCACAGCAGTTGCAGGGCCAGAATTCCCCTCTTATTGAGGCCTCAGAGCTGGTAGCACAAGCCTTCGCCTTCTCTGTGATACCACAGTGTCACAGTCGATATGTGGCAGTCGACAGGGACACTGCACTCGAGGTGCACCCTGATCAGATTGCTTCCATCATCAGAAGGCTTCAAGTATCAGCGTCTTGTTATTCAAAAGTGTCCCGTACCTTTTTGCTGTAGCCTCCTAAGAGCAGCTCCACACAGCTCTGGCTCTGTCTCTCCTTCAGTTGCGGCTCGCTCCTTCCTGTCCCTGGCACTGCCGCCTGACCCTGACTGTCCTATGGACAGCAACTCACCTTTGCTGGTCCTTGCATGACCTCCTGTCCCTAGGTCTTCACAGCACAGCCAGCAGACTCCAAGTGACTCTTCCCAGCTAACTCACTCTTTATCACGCTGCCCATGACTGTGAGGGCAAGGCTGTTTCTACTCTAGCATAATTCACACAGGTGTAAGATATCAGGGGGAGACTGCCTTCAGCAGCATCTCCTTTTGTCTCCCCACACCACAGTGCTGGCAGCATCCGCTGCCAACTCTCTGTGACACCAGAGTAGTTGGAGAACCAGCATTCCCCTGTGTGACCACAGGGTTAGAAGAACAAGCTTCCAACTCTCAGTGACAACACAGTAGCTGGAGAACCAGCATTCCCCTGTGTCACCACAGGGTTAGAAGAACAAGCTTCCAACTCTCTGTGACAACACAGTAGCTGGAGAACCAGCATTCCCCTCTTTGTGACACCACAGTGTGGGCAGAACCAGCTTCCACCACTCTGTGACAACGCAGTGGTGGCAGCAGTACCTTCCAAATCTCTGTGACGCCACAGTAATGGCAGCAGCAGCAGCGGCTTCCCCTTCTCTGTGACACCACAGTGCTGTGAGAACCAGCTTCCATCTCTCTGTGACGTCACAGTGCTGGCAGCACCGGTATCCAGCTCTCTGTGACACCAGAGCGGTGGCAGCACAGGCTTCCACCTCTCTGTGACATCACAGTGTGGGCAGAACCAGCTTCCACCACACTCTGATCACACCACACCAGTGGTGGCAGCAGTAGCTTCCAAATCTCTGGGACACCACAGTAATGGCAGCAGGAGCATCTAGCTCTCTCTGAAACCACAGCGCTGGGAGCACCTGCACTCCCCTCTTTGTGAAGCAGCAGCTTCCACCTCTGTGGGACACCACAGTGTGGGCAGAACCAGCTTCCACCACACTGTGACACCACTTTGGAGGCAGCAGTAGCTTCCACCTCTCAGTGACACCGCAGCAGTGGCAGCACAGGCTTGCACCTCTCGGTGACACCACAATGCTGGCACTACTTACGTTCCCCTCTCCATGACACCACAGTGCTGGACGCACCAATGTAAATTTCTCCGGGACACCACAGTGCTGGCAGAACCAGTTCCCACCTCGCTGTGACACCACGCTAGCTGGAGAACCAGCATTCTCCTCTTTGTGAGGCCACAGTGCTGGCAGCACCGGCTTACACCTCTCAGTGACACCACAATAGCTGGAGAACGACCATTCCACCCTTTGTGACACCACAGAGCTGGCAGCAGGGACTTCCACCTGTTTCTGACACCACAGTGCTGGCAGAAGCAGCTTCCACCCTCTGTGACACCACAGCAGTGGCAGCACAGACTTCTACCTCTCTGTGACACCACCGCAGTTGCAGCACCAGCTTTCAGCTCTCTTTAACACCACAGTGCTGGTAGCACCAGCTCCCACCTCTCTGTGACAGCACACTGCTTGAAGCACCAACTTCCACCACTCGGTGACACCACAATGCTGGCACCACCAGCTTCCAACTTTCTGTGACACCACAGCTCTTGAAGCACTAGCTTCCACCTCTCTGTGACGCCCCAAGAGATGTAGCACCAGCTTTTATGTCTCTGTAAGACCTCAGTGCTGGCAGCACCAGCATTCCTCCATTCTGATGCCACAGTGCTGGCAGCACCAGCTTCCACCGCTCTCTGTGACACCACAGCAGTGGCAAAACCAGCTTCTACCTCTCTGTGACACCACAGCAGTTGCAGGGCCAGAATTCCCCTCATTTTGAGGCCTCAGAGCTGGCAGCACAAGCCTTCGCCTTCTCTGTGATACCACAGTGTCACAGTCGATATGTGGCAGTCGACAGGGACACTGCACTCGAGGTGCACCCTGATCAGATTGCTTCCATCATCAGAAGGCTTCAAGTATCAGCGTCTTGTTATTCAAAAGTCTCCCGTACCTTTTTGCTGTAGCCTCCTAAGAGCAGCTCCACACAGCTCTGGCTCTGTCTCTCCTTCAGTTGCGGCTCGCTCCTTCCTGTCCCTGGCACTGCCGCCTGACCCTGTCTGTCCTATGGACAGCAACTCACCTTTGCTGGTCCTTGCATGACCTCCTGTCCCTAGGTCTTCACAGCACAGCCAGCAGACTCCAAGTGACTCCTCCCAGCTAACTCACTCTTTATCACGCCGCCCATGACTGTGAGGGCAAGGCTGTTTCTACTCTAGCATAATTCACACAGGTGTAAGATATCAGGGGGAGACTGCCTTCAGCAGCATCTCCTTTTGTCTCCCCACACCACAGTGCTGGCAGCATCCGCTGCCAACTCTCTGTGACACCAGAGTAGTTGGAGAACCAGCATTCCCCTGTGTGACCACAGGGTTAGAAGAACAAGCTTCCAACTCTCAGTGACAACACAGTAGCTGGAGAACCAGCATTCCCCTGTGTCACCACAGGGTTAGAAGAACAAGCTTCCAACTCTCTGTGACAACACAGTAGCTGGAGAACCAGCATTCCCCTCTTTGTGACACCACAGTGTGGGCAGAACCAGCTTCCACCACTCTGTGACAACGCAGTGGTGGCAGCAGTACCTTCCAAATCTCTGTGACGCCACAGTAATGGCAGCAGCAGCAGCGGCTTCCCCTTCTCTGTGACACCACAGTGCTGTGAGAACCAGCTTCCATCTCTCTGTGACGTCACAGTGCTGGCAGCACCGGTATCCAGCTCTCTGTGACACCAGAGCGGTGGCAGCACAGGCTTCCACCTCTCTGTGACATCACAGTGTGGGCAGAACCAGCTTCCACCACACTCTGATCACACCACACCAGTGGTGGCAGCAGTAGCTTCCAAATCTCTGGGACACCACAGTAATGGCAGCAGGAGCATCTAGCTCTCTCTGAAACCACAGCGCTGGGAGCACCTGCACTCCCCTCTTTGTGAAGCAGCAGCTTCCACCTCTGTGGGACACCACAGTGTGGGCAGAACCAGCTTCCACCACACTGTGACACCACTTTGGAGGCAGCAGTAGCTTCCACCTCTCAGTGACACCGCAGCAGTGTCAGCACAGGCTTGCACCTCTCGGTGACACCACAATGCTGGCACTACTTACGTTCCCCTCTCCGTGACACCACAGTGCTGGACCCACCAATGTAAATTTCTCCGGGACACCACAGTGCTGGCAGAACCAGTTCCCACCTCGCTGTGACACCACGCTAGCTGGAGAACCAGCATTCTCCTCTTTGTGAGGCCACAGTGCTGGCAGCACCGGCTTACACCTCTCAGTGACACCACAATAGCTGGAGAACGACCATTCCACCCTTTGTGACACCACAGAGCTGGCAGCAGGGACTTCCACCTGTTTCTGACACCACAGTGCTGGCAGAAGCAGCTTCCACCCTCTGTGACACCACAGCAGTGGCAGCACAGACTTCTACCTCTCTGTGACACCACCGCAGTTGCAGCACCAGCTTTCAGCTCTCTTTAACACCACAGTGCTGGTAGCACCAGCTCCCACCTCTCTGTGACAGCACACTGCTTGAAGCACCAACTTCCACCACTCGGTGACACCACAATGCTGGCACCACCAGCTTCCAACTTTCTGTGACACCACAGCTCTTGAAGCACTAGCTTCCACCTCTCTGTGACGCCCCAAGAGATGTAGCACCAGCTTTTATGTCTCTGTAAGACCTCAGTGCTGGCAGCACCAGCATTCCTCCATTCTGATGCCACAGTGCTGGCAGCACCAGCTTCCACCTCTCTCTGTGACACCACAGCAGTGGCAGAACCAGCTTCTACCTCTCTGTGACACCACAGCAGTTGCAGGGCCAGAATTCCCCTCTTATTGAGGCCTCAGAGCTGGTAGCACAAGCCTTCGCCTTCTCTGTGATACCACAGTGTCACAGTCGATATGTGGCAGTCGACAGGGACACTGCACTCGAGGTGCACCCTGATCAGATTGCTTCCATCATCAGAAGGCTTCAAGTATCAGCGTCTTGTTATTCAAAAGTGTCCCGTACCTTTTTGCTGTAGCCTCCTAAGAGCAGCTCCACACAGCTCTGGCTCTGTCTCTCCTTCAGTTGCGGCTCGCTCCTTCCTGTCCCTGGCACTGCCGCCTGACCCTGTCTGTCCTATGGACAGCAACTCACCTTTGCTGGTCCTTGCATGACCTCCTGTCCCTAGGTCTTCACAGCACAGCCAGCAGACTCCAAGTGACTCTTCCCAGCTAACTCACTCTTTATCACGCCGCCCATGACTGTGAGGGCAAGGCTGTTTCTACTCTAGCATAATTCACACAGGTGTAAGATATCAGGGGGAGACTGCCTTCAGCAGCATCTCCTTTTGTCTCCCCACACCACAGTGCTGGCAGCATCCGCTGCCAACTCTCTGTGACACCAGAGTAGTTGGAGAACCAGCATTCCCCTGTGTGACCACAGGGTTAGAAGAACAAGCTTCCAACTCTCAGTGACAACACAGTAGCTGGAGAACCAGCATTCCCCTGTGTCACCACAGGGTTAGAAGAACAAGCTTCCAACTCTCTGTGACAACACAGTAGCTGGAGAACCAGCATTCCCCTCTTTGTGACACCACAGTGTGGGCAGAACCAGCTTCCACCACTCTGTGACAACGCAGTGGTGGCAGCAGTACCTTCCAAATCTCTGTGACGCCACAGTAATGGCAGCAGCAGCAGCGGCTTCCCCTTCTCTGTGACACCACAGTGCTGTGAGAACCAGCTTCCATCTCTCTGTGACGTCACAGTGCTGGCAGCACCGGTATCCAGCTCTCTGTGACACCAGAGCGGTGGCAGCACAGGCTTCCACCTCTCTGTGACATCACAGTGTGGGCAGAACCAGCTTCCACCACACTCTGATCACACCACACCAGTGGTGGCAGCAGTAGCTTCCAAATCTCTGGGACACCACAGTAATGGCAGCAGGAGCATCTAGCTCTCTCTGAAACCACAGCGCTGGGAGCACCTGCACTCCCCTCTTTGTGAAGCAGCAGCTTCCACCTCTGTGGGACACCACAGTGTGGGCAGAACCAGCTTCCACCACACTGTGACACCACTTTGGAGGCAGCAGTAGCTTCCACCTCTCAGTGACACCGCAGCAGTGTCAGCACAGGCTTGCACCTCTCGGTGACACCACAATGCTGGCACTACTTACGTTCCCCTCTCCATGACACCACAGTGCTGGACGCACCAATGTAAATTTCTCCGGGACACCACAGTGCTGGCAGAACCAGTTCCCACCTCGCTGTGACACCACGCTAGCTGGAGAACCAGCATTCTCCTCTTTGTGAGGCCACAGTGCTGGCAGCACCGGCTTACACCTCTCAGTGACACCACAATAGCTGGAGAACGACCATTCCACCCTTTGTGACACCACAGAGCTGGCAGCAGGGACTTCCACCTGTTTCTGACACCACAGTGCTGGCAGAAGCAGCTTCCACCCTCTGTGACACCACAGCAGTGGCAGCACAGACTTCTACCTCTCTGTGACACCACCGCAGCTGCAGCACCAGCTTTCAGCTCTCTTTAACACCACAGTGCTGGTAGCACCAGCTCCCACCTCTCTGTGACAGCACACTGCTTGAAGCACCAACTTCCACCACTCGGTGACACCACAATGCTGGCACCACCAGCTTCCAACTTTCTGTGACACCACAGCTCTTGAAGCACTAGCTTCCACCTCTCTGTGACGCCCCAAGAGATGTAGCACCAGCTTTTATGTCTCTGTAAGACCTCAGTGCTGGCAGCACCAGCATTCCTCCATTCTGATGCCACAGTGCTGGCAGCACCAGCTTCCACCGCTCTCTGTGACACCACAGCAGTGGCAGAACCAGCTTCTACCTCTCTGTGACACCACAGCAGTTGCAGGGCCAGAATTCCCCTCTTATTGAGGCCTCAGAGCTGGCAGCACAAGCCTTCGCCTTCTCTGTGATACCACAGTGTCACAGTCGATATGTGGCAGTCGACAGGGACACTGCACTCGAGGTGCACCCTGATCAGATTGCTTCCATCATCAGAAGGCTTCAAGTATCAGCGTCTTGTTATTCAAAAGTGTCCCGTACCTTTTTGCTGTAGCCTCCTAAGAGCAGCTCCACACAGCTCTGGCTCTGTCTCTCCTTCAGTTGCGGCTCGCTCCTTCCTGTCCCTGGCACTGCCGCCTGACCCTGTCTGTCCTATGGACAGCAACTCACCTTTGCTGGTCCTTGCATGACCTCCTGTCCCTAGGTCTTCACAGCACAGCCAGCAGACTCCAAGTGACTCTTCCCAGCTAACTCACTCTTTATCACGCCGCCCATGACTGTGAGGGCAAGGCTGTTTCTACTCTAGCATAATTCACACAGGTGTAAGATATCAGGGGGAGACTGCCTTCAGCAGCATCTCCTTTTGTCTCCCCACACCACAGTGCTGGCAGCATCCGCTGCCAACTCTCTGTGACACCAGAGTAGTTGGAGAACCAGCATTCCCCTGTGTGACCACAGGGTTAGAAGAACAAGCTTCCAACTCTCAGTGACAACACAGTAGCTGGAGAACCAGCATTCCCCTGTGTCACCACAGGGTTAGAAGAACAAGCTTCCAACTCTCTGTGACAACACAGTAGCTGGAGAACCAGCATTCCCCTCTTTGTGACACCACAGTGTGGGCGGAACCAGCTTCCACCACACTCTGATCACACCACACCAATGGTGGCAGCAGTAGCTTCCAAATCTCTGGGACACCACAGTAATGGCAGCAGGAGCATCTAGCTCTCTCTGAAACCACAGCGCTGGGAGCACCTGCACTCCCCTCTTTGTGAAGCAGCAGCTTCCACCTCTGTGGGACACCACAGTGTGGGCAGAACCAGCTTCCACCACACTGTGACACCACTTTGGAGGCAGCAGTAGCTTCCACCTCTCAGTGACACCGCAGCAGTGGCATCACAGGCTTGCACCTCTCGGTGACACCACAATGCTGGCACTACTTACGTTCTCCTCTCCGTGACACCACAGTGCTGGACGCACCAATGTAAATTTCTCCGGGACACCACAGTGCTGGCAGAACCAGTTCCCACCTCGCTGTGACACCACGCTAGCTGGAGAACCAGCATTCTCCTCTTTGTGAGGCCACAGTGCTGGCAGCACCGGCTTACACCTCTCAGTGACACCACAATAGCTGGAGAACGACCATTCCACCCTTTGTGACACCACAGAGCTGGCAGCAGGGACTTCCACCTGTTTCTGACACCACAGTGCTGGCAGAAGCAGCTTCCACCCTCTGTGACACCACGGCAGTGGCAGCACAGACTTCTACCTCTCTGTGACACCACCGCAGTTGCAGCACCAGCTTTCAGCTCTCTTTAACACCACAGTGCTGGTAGCACCAGCTCCCACCTCTCTGTGACAGCACACTGCTTGAAGCACCAACTTCCACCACTCGGTGACACCACAATGCTGGCACCACCAGCTTCCAACTTTCTGTGACACCACAGCTCTTGAAGCACTAGCTTCCACCTCTCTGTGACGCCCCAAGAGATGTAGCACCAGCTTTTATGTCTCTGTAACACCTCAGTGCTGGCAGCACCAGCATTCCTCCATTCTGATGCCACAGTGCTGGCAGCACCAGCTTCCACCTCTCTCTGTGACACCACAGCAGTGGCAGAACCAGCTTCTACCTCTCTGTGACACCACAGCAGTTGCAGGGCCAGAATTCCCCTCATTTTGAGGCCTCAGAGCTGGCAGCACAAGCCTTCGCCTTCTCTGTGATACCACAGTGTCACAGTCGATATGTGGCAGTCGACAGGGACACTGCACTCGAGGTGCACCCTGATCAGATTGCTTCCATCATCAGAAGGCTTCAAGTATCAGCGTCTTGTTATTCAAAAGTCTCCCGTACCTTTTTGCTGTAGCCTCCTAAGAGCAGCTCCACACAGCTCTGGCTCTGTCTCTCCTTCAGTTGCGGCTCGCTCCTTCCTGTCCCTGGCACTGCCGCCTGACCCTGTCTGTCCTATGGACAGCAACTCACCTTTGCTGGTCCTTGCATGACCTCCTGTCTCTAGGTCTTCACAGCACAGCCAGCAGACTCCAAGTGACTCTTCCCAGCTAACTCACTCTTTATCACGCCGCCCATGACTGTGAGGGCAAGGCTGTTTCTACTCTAGCATAATTCACACAGGTGTAAGATATCAGGGGGAGACTGCCTTCAGCAGCATCTCCTTTTGTCTCCCCACACCACAGTGCTGGCAGCATCCGCTGCCAACTCTCTGTGACACCAGAGTAGTTGGAGAACCAGCATTCCCCTGTGTGACCACAGGGTTAGAAGAACAAGCTTCCAACTCTCAGTGACAACACAGTAGCTGGAGAACCAGCATTCCCCTGTGCCACCACAGGGTTAGAAGAACAAGCTTCCAACTCTCTGTGACAACACAGTAGCTGGAGAACCAGCATTCCCCTCTTTGTGACACCACAGTGTGGGCGGAACCAGCTTCCACCACACTCTGATCACACCACACCAATGGTGGCAGCAGTAGCTTCCAAATCTCTGGGACACCACAGTAATGGCAGCAGGAGCATCTAGCTCTCTCTGAAACCACAGCGCTGGGAGCACCTGCACTCCCCTCTTTGTGAAGCAGCAGCTTCCACCTCTGTGGGACACCACAGTGTGGGCAGAACCAGCTTCCACCACACTGTGACACCACTTTGGAGGCAGCAGTAGCTTCCACCTCTCAGTGACACCGCAGCAGTGGCAGCACAGGCTTGCACCTCTCGGTGACACCACAATGCTGGCACTACTTACGTTCCCCTCTCCATGACACCACAGTGCTGGACGCACCAATGTAAATTTCTCCGGGACACCACAGTGCTGGCAGAACCAGTTCCCACCTCGCTGTGACACCACGCTAGCTGGAGAACCAGCATTCTCCTCTTTGTGAGGCCACAGTGCTGGCAGCACCGGCTTACACCTCTCAGTGACACCACAATAGCTGGAGAACGACCATTCCACCCTTTGTGACACCACAGAGCTGGCAGCAGGGACTTCCACCTGTTTCTGACACCACAGTGCTGGCAGAAGCAGCTTCCACCCTCTGTGACACCACAGCAGTGGCAGCACAGACTTCTACCTCTCTGTGACACCACCGCAGTTGCAGCACCAGCTTTCAGCTCTCTTTAACACCACAGTGCTGGTAGCACCAGCTCCCACCTCTCTGTGACAGCACACTGCTTGAAGCACCAACTTCCACCACTCGGTGACACCACAATGCTGGCACCACCAGCTTCCAACTTTCTGTGACACCACAGCTCTTGAAGCACTAGCTTCCACCTCTCTGTGACGCCCCAAGAGATGTAGCACCAGCTTTTATGTCTCTGTAAGACCTCAGTGCTGGCAGCACCAGCATTCCTCCATTCTGATGCCACAGTGCTGGCAGCACCAGCTTCCACCTCTCTCTGTGACACCACAGCTGTGGCAGAACCAGCTTCTACCTCTCTGTGACACCACAGCAGTTGCAGGGCCAGAATTCCCCTCATTTTGAGGCCTCAGAGCTGGCAGCACAAGCCTTCGCCTTCTCTGTGATACCACAGTGTCACAGTCGATATGTGGCAGTCGACAGGGACACTGCACTCGAGGTGCACCCTGATCAGATTGCTTCCATCATCAGAAGGCTTCAAGTATCAGCGTCTTGTTATTCAAAAGTCTCCCGTACCTTTTTGCTGTAGCCTCCTAAGAGCAGCTCCACACAGCTCTGGCTCTGTCTCTCCTTCAGTTGCGGCTCGCTCCTTCCTGTCCCTGGCACTGCCGCCTGACCCTGACTGTCCTATGGACAGCAACTCACCTTTGCTGGTCCTTGCATGACCTCCTGTCCCTAGGTCTTCACAGCACAGCCAGCAGACTCCAAGTGACTCTTCCCAGCTAACTCACTCTTTATCACGCCGCCCATGACTGTGAGGGCAAGGCTGTTTCTACTCTAGCATAATTCACACAGGTGTAAGATATCAGGGGGAGACTGCCTTCAGCAGCATCTCCTTTTGTCTCCCCACACCACAGTGCTGGCAGCATCCGCTGCCAACTCTCTGTGACACCAGAGTAGTTGGAGAACCAGCATTCCCCTGTGTGACCACAGGGTTAGAAGAACAAGCTTCCAACTCTCAGTGACAACACAGTAGCTGGAGAACCAGCATTCCCCTGTGTCACCACAGGGTTAGAAGAACAAGCTTCCAACTCTCTGTGACAACACAGTAGCTGGAGAACCAGCATTCCCCTCTTTGTGACACCACAGTGTGGGCGGAACCAGCTTCCACCACACTCTGATCACACCACACCAATGGTGGCAGCAGTAGCTTCCAAATCTCTGGGACACCACAGTAATGGCAGCAGGAGCATCTAGCTCTCTCTGAAACCACAGCGCTGGGAGCACCTGCACTCCCCTCTTTGTGAAGCAGCAGCTTCCACCTCTGTGGGACACCACAGTGTGGGCAGAACCAGCTTCCACCACACTGTGACACCACTTTGGAGGCAGCAGTAGCTTCCACCTCTCAGTGACACCGCAGCAGTGGCAGCACAGGCTTGCACCTCTCGGTGACACCACAATGCTGGCACTACTTACGTTCCCCTCTCCATGACACCACAGTGCTGGACGCACCAATGTAAATTTCTCCGGGACACCACAGTGCTGGCAGAACCAGTTCCCACCTCGCTGTGACACCACGCTAGCTGGAGAACCAGCATTCTCCTCTTTGTGAGGCCACAGTGCTGGCAGCACCGGCTTACACCTCTCAGTGACACCACAATAGCTGGAGAACGACCATTCCACCCTTTGTGACACCACAGAGCTGGCAGCAGGGACTTCCACCTGTTTCTGACACCACAGTGCTGGCAGAAGCAGCTTCCACCCTCTGTGACACCACAGCAGTGGCAGCACAGACTTCTACCTCTCTGTGACACCACCGCAGTTGCAGCACCAGCTTTCAGCTCTCTTTAACACCACAGTGCTGGTAGCACCAGCTCCCACCTCTCTGTGACAGCACACTGCTTGAAGCACCAACTTCCACCACTCGGTGACACCACAATGCTGGCACCACCAGCTTCCAACTTTCTGTGACACCACAGCTCTTGAAGCACTAGCTTCCACCTCTCTGTGACGCCCCAAGAGATGTAGCACCAGCTTTTATGTCTCTGTAACACCTCAGTGCTGGCAGCACCAGCATTCCTCCATTCTGATGCCACAGTGCTGGCAGCACCAGCTTCCACCTCTCTCTGTGACACCACAGCAGTGGCAGAACCAGCTTCTACCTCTCTGTGACACCACAGCAGTTGCAGGGCCAGAATTCCCCTCATTTTGAGGCCTCAGAGCTGGCAGCACAAGCCTTCGCCTTCTCTGTGATACCACAGAGTCACAGTCGATATGTGGCAGTCGACAGGGACACTGCACTCGAGGTGCACCCTGATCAGATTGCTTCCATCATCAGAAGGCTTCAAGTATCAGCGTCTTGTTATTCAAAAGTCTCCCGTACCTTTTTGCTGTAGCCTCCTAAGAGCAGCTCCACACAGCTCTGGCTCTGTCTCTCCTTCAGTTGCGGCTCGCTCCTTCCTGTCCCTGGCACTGCCGCCTGACCCTGTCTGTCCTATGGACAGCAACTCACCATTGCTGGTCCTTGCATGACCTCCTGTCCCTAGGTCTTCACAGCACAGCCAGCAGACTCCAAGTGACTCTTCCCAGCTAACTCACTCTTTATCACGCTGCCCATGACTGTGAGGGCAAGGCTGTTTCTACTCTAGCATAATTCACACAGGTGTAAGATATCAGGGGGAGACTGCCTTCAGCAGCATCTCCTTTTGTCTCCCCACACCACAGTGCTGGCAGCATCCGCTGCCAACTCTCTGTGACACCAGAGTAGTTGGAGAACCAGCATTCCCCTGTGTGACCACAGGGTTAGAAGAACAAGCTTCCAACTCTCAGTGACAACACAGTAGCTGGAGAACCAGCATTCCCCTGTGTCACCACAGGGTTAGAAGAACAAGCTTCCAACTCTCTGTGACAACACAGTAGCTGGAGAACCAGCATTCCCCTCTTTGTGACACCACAGTGTGGGCAGAACCAGCTTCCACCACTCTGTGACAACGCAGTGGTGGCAGCAGTACCTTCCAAATCTCTGTGACGCCACAGTAATGGCAGCAGCAGCAGCGGCTTCCCCTTCTCTGTGACACCACAGTGCTGTGAGAACCAGCTTCCATCTCTCTGTGACGTCACAGTGCTGGCAGAACCGGTATCCAGCTCTCTGTGACACCAGAGCGGTGGCAGCACAGGCTTCCACCTCTCTGTGACATCACAGTGTGGGCAGAACCAGCTTCCACCACACTCTGATCACACCACACCAGTGCTGGCAGCAGTAGCTTCTAAATCTCTGGGACACCACAGTAATGGCAGCAGGAGCATCTAGCTCTCTGTGAAACCACAGCGCTGGGAGCATCTGAACTCCCCTCTTTGTGAAGCAGCAGCTTCCACCTCTGTGGGACACCACAGTGTGGGCAGAACCAGCTTCCACCACACTGTGACACCACTTTGGAGGCAGCAGTAGCTTCCACCTCTCAGTGACACCGCAGCAGTGGCAGCACAGGCTTGCACCTCTCGGTGACACCACAATGCTGGCACTACTTACGTTCCCCTCTCCATGACACCACAGTGCTGGACGCACCAATGTAAATTTCTCCGGGACACCACAGTGCTGGCAGAACCAGTTCCCACCTCGCGGTGACACCACGCTAGCTGGAGAACCAGCATTCTCCTCTTTGTGAGGCCACAGTGCTGGCAGCACCGGCTTACACCTCTCAGTGACACCACAATAGCTGGAGAACGACCATTCCACCCTTTGTGACACCACAGAGCTGGCAGCAGGGACTTCCACCTGTTTCTGACACCACAGTGCTGGCAGAAGCAGCTTCCACCCTCTGTGACACCACGGCAGTGGCAGCACAGACTTCTACCTCTCTGTGACACCACCGCAGTTGCAGCACCAGCTTTCAGCTCTCTTTAACACCACAGTGCTGGTAGCACCAGCTCCCACCTCTCTGTGACAGCACACTGCTTGAAGCACCAACTTCCACCACTCGGTGACACCACAATGCTGGCACCACCAGCTTCCAACTTTCTGTGACACCACAGCTCTTGAAGCACTAGCTTCCACCTCTCTGTGACGCCCCAAGAGATGTAGCACCAGCTTTTATGTCTCTGTAACACCTCAGTGCTGGCAGCACCAGCATTCCTCCATTCTGATGCCACAGTGCTGGCAGCACCAGCTTCCACCTCTCTCTGTGACACCACAGCAGTGGCAGAACCAGCTTCTACCTCTCTGTGACACCACAGCAGTTGCAGGGCCAGAATTCCCCTCATTTTGAGGCCTCAGAGCTGGCAGCACAAGCCTTCGCCTTCTCTGTGATACCACAGTGTCACAGTCGATATGTGGCAGTCGACAGGGACACTGCACTCGAGGTGCACCCTGATCAGATTGCTTCCATCATCAGAAGGCTTCAAGTATCAGCGTCTTGTTATTCAAAAGTCTCCCGTACCTTTTTGCTGTAGCCTCCTAAGAGCAGCTCCACACAGCTCTGGCTCTGTCTCTCCTTCAGTTGCGGCTCGCTCCTTCCTGTCCCTGGCACTGCCGCCTGACCCTGTCTGTCCTATGGACAGCGACTCACCTTTGCTGGTCCTTGCATGACCTCCTGTCCCTAGGTCTTCACAGCACAGCCAGCAGACTCCAAGTGACTCTTCCCAGCTAACTCACTCTTTATCACGCCGCCCATGACTGTGAGGGCAAGGCTGTTTCTACTCTAGCATAATTCACACAGGTGTAAGATATCAGGGGGAGACTGCCTTCAGCAGCATCTCCTTTTGTCTCCCCACACCACAGTGCTGGCAGCATCCGCTGCCAACTCTCTGTGACACCAGAGTAGTTGGAGAACCAGCATTCCCCTGTGTGACCACAGGGTTAGAAGAACAAGCTTCCAACTCTCAGTGACAACACAGTAGCTGGAGAACCAGCATTCCCCTGTGTCACCACAGGGTTAGAAGAACAAGCTTCCACCTCTCTGTGACAACACAGTAGCTGGAGAACCAGCATTCCCCTCTTTGTGACACCACAGTGTGGGCAGAACCAGCTTCCACCACTCTGTGACAACGCAGTGGTGGCAGCAGTACCTTCCAAATCTCTGTGACGCCACAGTAATGGCAGCAGCAGCGGCGGCTTCCCCTTCTCTGTGACACCACAGTGCTGTGAGAACCAGCTTCCATCTCTCTGTGACGTCACAGTGCTGGCAGCACCGGTATCCAGCTCTCTGTGACACCAGAGCGGTGGCAGCACAGGCTTCCACCTCTCTGTGACATCACAGTGTGGGCAGAACCAGCTTCCACCACACTCTGATCACACCACACCAGTGGTGGCAGCAGTAGCTTCCAAATCTCTGGGACACCACAGTAATGGCAGCAGGAGCATCTAGCTCTCTCTGAAACCACAGCGCTGGGAGCACCTGCACTCCCCTCTTTGTGAAGCAGCAGCTTCCACCTCTGTGGGACACCACAGTGTGGGCAGAACCAGCTTCCACCACACTGTGACACCACTTTGGAGGCAGCAGTAGCTTCCACCTCTCAGTGACACCGCAGCAGTGGCAGCACAGGCTTGCACCTCTCGGTGACACCACAATGCTGGCACTACTTACGTTCCCCTCTCCATGACACCACAGTGCTGGACGCACCAATGTAAATTTCTCCGGGACACCACAGTGCTGGCAGAACCAGTTCCCACCTCGCTGTGACACCACGCTAGCTGGAGAACCAGCATTCTCCTCTTTGTGAGGCCACAGTGCTGGCAGCACCGGCTTACACCTCTCAGTGACACCACAATAGCTGGAGAACGACCATTCCACCCTTTGTGACACCACAGAGCTGGCAGCAGGGACTTCCACCTGTTTCTGACACCACAGTGCTGGCAGAAGCAGCTTCCACCCTCTGTGACACCACAGCAGTGGCAGCACAGACTTCTACCTCTCTGTGACACCACCGCAGTTGCAGCACCAGCTTTCAGCTCTCTTTAACACCACAGTGCTGGTAGCACCAGCTCCCACCTCTCTGTGACAGCACACTGCTTGAAGCACCAACTTCCACCACTCGGTGACACCACAATGCTGGCACCACCAGCTTCCAACTTTCTGTGACACCACAGCTCTTGAAGCACTAGCTTCCACCTCTCTGTGACGCCCCAAGAGATGTAGCACCAGCTTTTATGTCTCTGTAACACCTCAGTGCTGGCAGCACCAGCATTCCTCCATTCTGATGCCACAGTGCTGGCAGCACCAGCTTCCACCTCTCTCTGTGACACCACAGCAGTGGCAGAACCAGCTTCTACCTCTCTGTGACACCACAGCAGTTGCAGGGCCAGAATTCCCCTCATTTTGAGGCCTCAGAGCTGGTAGCACAAGCCTTCGCCTTCTCTGTGATACCACAGAGTCACAGTCGATATGTGGCAGTCGACAGGGACACTGCACTCGAGGTGCACCCTGATCAGATTGCTTCCATCATCAGAAGGCTTCAAGTATCAGCGTCTTGTTATTCAAAAGTCTCCCGTACCTTTTTTCCTGTAGCCTCCTAAGAGCAGCTCCACACAGCTCTGGCTCTGTCTCTCCTTCAGTTGCGGCTCGCTCCTTCCTGTCCCTGGCACTGCCGCCTGACCCTGTCTGTCCTATGGACAGCAACTCACCTTTGCTGGTCCTTGCATGACCTCCTGTCCCTAGGTCTTCACAGCACAGCCAGCAGACTCCAAGTGACTCTTCCCAGCTAACTCACTCTTTATCATGCCGCCCATGACTGTGAGGGCAAGGCTGTTTCTACTCTAGCATAATTCACACAGGTGTAAGATATCAGGGGGAGACTGCCTTCAGCAGCATCTCCTTTTGTCTCCCCACACCACAGTGCTGGCAGCATCCGCTGCCAACTCTCTGTGACACCAGAGTACTTGGAGAACCAGCATTCCCCTGTGTGACCACAGGGTTAGAAGAACAAGCTTCCAACTCTCAGTGACAACACAGTAGCTGGAGAACCAGCATTCCCCTGTGTCACCACAGGGTTAGAAGAACAAGCTTCCAACTCTCTGTGACAACACAGTAGCTGGAGAACCAGCATTCCCCTCTTTGTGACACCACAGTGTGGGCAGAACCAGCTTCCACCACTCTGTGACAACGCAGTGGTGGCAGCAGTACCTTCCAAATCTCTGTGACGCCACAGTAATGGCAGCAGCAGCAGCGGCTTCCCCTTCTCTGTGACACCACAGTGCTGTGAGAACCAGCTTCCATCTCTCTGTGACGTCACAGTGCTGGCAGAACCGGTATCCAGCTCTCTGTGACACCAGAGCGGTGGCAGCACAGGCTTCCACCTCTCTGTGACATCACAGTGTGGGCAGAACCAGCTTCCACCACACTCTGATCACACCACACCAGTGCTGGCAGCAGTAGCTTCCAAATCTCTGGGACACCACAGTAATGGCAGCAGGAGCATCTAGCTCTCTGTGAAACCACAGCGCTGGGAGCATCTGAACTCCCCTCTTTGTGAAGCAGCAGCTTCCACCTCTGTGGGACACCACAGTGTGGGCAGAACCAGCTTCCACCACACTGTGACACCACTTTGGAGGCAGCAGTAGCTTCCACCTCTCAGTGACACCGCAGCAGTGGCAGCACAGGCTTGCACCTCTCGGTGACACCACAATGCTGGCACTACTTACGTTCTCCTCTCCATGACACCACAGTGCTGGACGCACCAATGTAAATTTCTCCGGGACACCACAGTGCTGGCAGAACCAGTTCCCACCTCGCGGTGACACCACGCTAGCTGGAGAACCAGCATTCTCCTCTTTGTGAGGCCACAGTGCTGGCAGCACCGGCTTACACCTCTCAGTGACACCACAATAGCTGGAGAACGACCATTCCACCCTTTGTGACACCACAGAGCTGGCAGCAGGGACTTCCACCTGTTTCTGACACCACAGTGCTGGCAGAAGCAGCTTCCACCCTCTGTGACACCACAGCAGTGGCAGCACAGACTTCTACCTCTCTGTGACACCACCGCAGTTGCAGCACCAGCTTTCAGCTCTCTTTAACACCACAGTGCTGGTAGCACCAGCTCCCACCTCTCTGTGACAGCACACTGCTTGAAGCACCAACTTCCAACACTCGGTGACACCACAATGCTGGCACCACCAGCTTCCAACTTTCTGTGACACCACAGCTCTTGAAGCACTAGCTTCCACCTCTCTGTGACGCCCCAAGAGATGTAGCACCAGCTTTTATGTCTCTGTAACACCTCAGTGCTGGCAGCACCAGCATTCCTCCATTCTGATGCCACAGTGCTGGCAGCACCAGCTTCCACCTCTCTCTGTGACACCACAGCTGTGGCAGAACCAGCTTCTACCTCTCTGTGACACCACAGCAGTTGCAGGGCCAGAATTCCCCTCATTTTGAGGCCTCAGAGCTGGCAGCACAAGCCTTCGCCTTCTCTGTGATACCACAGTGTCACAGTCGATATGTGGCAGTCGACAGGGACACTGCACTCGAGGTGCACCCTGATCAGATTGCTTCCATCATCAGAAGGCTTCAAGTATCAGCGTCTTGTTATTCAAAAGTCTCCCGTACCTTTTTGCTGTAGCCTCCTAAGAGCAGCTCCACACAGCTCTGGCTCTGTCTCTCCTTCAGTTGCGGCTCGCTCCTTCCTGTCCCTGGCACTGCCGCCTGACCCTGTCTGTCCTATGGACAGCGACTCACCTTTGCTGGTCCTTGCATGACCTCCTGTCCCTAGGTCTTCACAGCACAGCCAGCAGACTCCAAGTGACTCTTCCCAGCTAACTCACTCTTTATCACGCCGCCCATGACTGTGAGGGCAAGGCTGTTTCTACTCTAGCATAATTCACACAGGTGTAAGATATCAGGGGGAGACTGCCTTCAGCAGCATCTCCTTTTGTCTCCCCACACCACAGTGCTGGCAGCATCCGCTGCCAACTCTCTGTGACACCAGAGTAGTTGGAGAACCAGCATTCCCCTGTGTGACCACAGGGTTAGAAGAACAAGCTTCCAACTCTCAGTGACAACACAGTAGCTGGAGAACCAGCATTCCCCTGTGTCACCACAGGGTTAGAAGAACAAGCTTCCACCTCTCGGTGACAACACAGTAGCTGGAGAACCAGCATTCCCCTCTTTGTGACACCACAGTGTGGGCAGAACCAGCTTCCACCACTCTGTGACAACGCAGTGGTGGCAGCAGTACCTTCCAAATCTCTGTGACGCCACAGTAATGGCAGCAGCAGCAGCGGCTTCCCCTTCTCTGTGACACCACAGTGCTGTGAGAACCAGCTTCCATCTCTCTGTGACGTCACAGAGCTGGCAGCACTGGTATCCAGCTCTCTGTGACACCAGAGCGGTGGCAGCACAGGCTTCCACCTCTCTGTGACATCACAGTGTGGGCAGAACCAGCTTCCACCACACTCTGATCACACCACACCAGTGGTGGCAGCAGTAGCTTCCAAATCTCTGGGACACCACAGTAATGGCAGCAGGAGCATCTAGCTCTCTCTGAAACCACAGCGCTGGGAGCACCTGCACTCCCCTCTTTGTGAAGCAGCAGCTTCCACCTCTGTGGGACACCACAGTGTGGGCAGAACCAGCTTCCACCACACTGTGACACCACTTTGGAGGCAGCAGTAGCTTCCACCTCTCAGTGACACCGCAGCAGTGGCAGCACAGGCTTGCACCTCTCGGTGACACCACAATGCTGGCACTACTTACGTTCCCCTCTCCATGACACCACAGTGCTGGACGCACCAATGTAAATTTCTCCGGGACACCACAGTGCTGGCAGAACCAGTTCCCACCTCGCTGTGACACCACGCTAGCTGGAGAACCAGCATTCTCCTCTTTGTGAGGCCACAGTGCTGGCAGCACCGGCTTACACCTCTCAGTGACACCACAATAGCTGGAGAACGACCATTCCACCCTTTGTGACACCACAGAGCTGGCAGCAGGGACTTCCACCTGTTTCTGACACCACAGTGCTGGCAGAAGCAGCTTCCACCCTCTGTGACACCACAGCAGTGGCAGCACAGACTTCTACCTCTCTGTGACACCACCGCAGTTGCAGCACCAGCTTTCAGCTCTCTTTAACACCACAGTGCTGGTAGCACCAGCTCCCACCGCTCTGTGACAGCACACTGCTTGAAGCACCAACTTCCACCACTTGGTGACACCACAATGCTGGCACCACCAGCTTCCAACTTTCTGTGACACCACAGCTCTTGAAGCACTAGCTTCCACCTCTCTGTGACGCCCCAAGAGATGTAGCACCAGCTTTTATGTCTCTGTAACACCTCAGTGCTGGCAGCACCAGCATTCCTCCATTCTGATGCCACAGTGCTGGCAGCACCAGCTTCCACCTCTCTCTGTGACACCACAGCAGTGGCAGAACCAGCTTCTACCTCTCTGTGACACCACAGCAGTTGCAGGGCCAGAATTCCCCTCATTTTGAGGCCTCAGAGCTGGCAGCACAAGCCTTCGCCTTCTCTGTGATACCACAGTGTCACAGTCGATATGTGGCAGTCGACAGGGACACTGCACTCGAGGTGCACCCTGATCAGATTGCTTCCATCATCAGAAGGCTTCAAGTATCAGCGTCTTGTTATTCAAAAGTCTCCCGTACCTTTTTGCTGTAGCCTCCTAAGAGCAGCTCCACACAGCTCTGGCTCTGTCTCTCCTTCAGTTGCGGCTCGCTCCTTCCTGTCCATGGCACTGCCGCCTGACCCTGTCTGTCCTATGGACAGCAACTCACCTTTGCTGGTCCTTGCATGACCTCCTGTCCCTAGGTCTTCACAGCACAGCCAGCAGACTCCAAGTGACTCTTCCCAGCTAACTCACTCTTTATCACGCCGCCCATGACTGTGAGGGCAAGGCTGTTTCTACTCTAGCATAATTCACACAGGTGTAAGATATCAGGGGGAGACTGCCTTCAGCAGCATCTCCTTTTGTCTCCCCACACCACAGTGCTGGCAGCATCCGCTGCCAACTCTCTGTGACACCAGAGTAGTTGGAGAACCAGCATTCCCCTGTGTGACCACAGGGTTAGAAGAACAAGCTTCCAACTCTCAGTGACAACACAGTAGCTGGAGAACCAGCATTCCCCTGTGTCACCACAGGGTTAGAAGAACAAGCTTCCACCTCTCTGTGACAACACAGTAGCTGGAGAACCAGCATTCCCCTCTTTGTGACACCACAGTGTGGGCAGAACCAGCTTCCACCACTCTGTGACAACGCAGTGGTGGCAGCAGTACCTTCCAAATCTCTGTGACGCCACAGTAATGGCAGCAGCAGCAGCGGCTTCCCCTTCTCTGTGACACCACAGTGCTGTGAGAACCAGCTTCCATCTCTCTGTGACGTCACAGTGCTGGCAGCACCGGTATCCAGCTCTCTGTGACACCAGAGCGGTGGCAGCACAGGCTTCCACCTCTCTGTGACATCACAGTGTGGGCAGAACCAGCTTCCACCACACTCTGATCACACCACACCAGTGGTGGCAGCAGTAGCTTCCAAATCTCTGGGACACCACAGTAATGGCAGCAGGAGCATCTAGCTCTCTCTGAAACCACAGCGCTGGGAGCATCTGAACTCCCCTCTTTGTGAAGCAGCAGCTTCCACCTCTGTGGGACACCACAGTGTGGGCAGAACCAGCTTCCACCACACTGTGACACCACTTTGGAGGCAGCAGTAGCTTCCACCTCTCAGTGACACCGCAGCAGTGGCAGCACAGGCTTGCACCTCTCGGTGACACCACAATGCTGGCACTACTTACGTTCTCCTCTCCATGACACCACAGTGCTGGACGCACCAATGTAAATTTCTACGGGACACCACAGTGCTGGCAGAACCAGTTCCCACCTCGCGGTGACACCACGCTAGATGGAGAACCAGCATTCTCCACTTTGTGAGGCCACAGTGCTGGCAGCACCGGCTTACACCTCTCAGTGACACCACAATAGCTGGAGAACGACCATTCCACCCTTTGTGACACCACAGAGCTGGCAGCAGGGACTTCCACCTGTTTCTGACACCACAGTGCTGGCAGAAGCAGCTTCCACCCTCTGTGACACCACAGCAGTGGCAGCACAGACTTCTACTTCTCTGTGACACCACCGCAGTTGCAGCACCAGCTTTCAGCTCTCTTTAACACCACAGTGCTGGTAGCACCAGCTCCCACCTCTCTGTGACAGCACACTGCTTGAAGCACCAACTTCCACCACTCGGTGACACCACAATGCTGGCACCACCAGCTTCCAACTTTCTGTGACACCACAGCTCTTGAAGCACTAGCTTCCACCTCTCTGTGACGCCCCAAGAGATGTAGCACCAGCTTTTATGTCTCTGTAACACCTCAGTGCTGGCAGCACCAGCATTCCTCCATTCTGATGCCACAGTGCTGGCAGCACCAGCTTCCACCGCTCTCTGTGACACCACAGCAGTGGCAGAACCAGCTTCTACCTCTCTGTGACACCACAGCAGTTGCAGGGCCAGAATTCCCCTCATTTTGAGGCCTCAGAGCTGGCAGCACAAGCCTTCGCCTTCTCTGTGATACCACAGTGTCACAGTTGATATGTGGCAGTCGACAGGGACACTGCACTCGAGGTGCACCCTGATCAGATTGCTTCCATCATCAGAAGGCTTCAAGTATCAGCGTCTTGTTATTCAAAAGTCTCCCGTACCTTTTTGCTGTAGCCTCCTAAGAGCAGCTCCACACAGCTCTGGCTCTGTCTCTCCTTCAGTTGCGGCTCGCTCCTTCCTGTCCCTGGCACTGCCGCCTGACCCTGTCTGTCCTATGGACAGCGACTCACCTTTGCTGGTCCTTGCATGACCTCCTGTCCCTAGGTCTTCACAGCACAGCCAGCAGACTCCAAGTGACTCTTCCCAGCTAACTCACTCTTTATCACGCCGCCCATGACTGTGAGGGCAAGGCTGTTTCTACTCTAGCATAATTCACACAGGTGTAAGATATCAGGGGGAGACTGCCTTCAGCAGCATCTCCTTTTGTCTCCCCACACCACAGTGCTGGCAGCATCCGCTGCCAACTCTCTGTGACACCAGAGTAGTTGGAGAACCAGCATTCCCCTGTGTGACCACAGGGTTAGAAGAACAAGCTTCCAACTCTCAGTGACAACACAGTAGCTGGAGAACCAGCATTCCCCTGTGTCACCACAGGGTTAGAAGAACAAGCTTCCAACTCTCTGTGACAACACAGTAGCTGGAGAACCAGCATTCCCCTCTTTGTGACACCACAGTGTGGGCAGAACCAGCTTCCACCACTCTGTGACAACGCAGTGGTGGCAGCAGTACCTTCCAAATCTCTGTGACGCCACAGTAATGGCAGCAGCAGCAGCGGCTTCCCCTTCTCTGTGACACCACAGTGCTGTGAGAACCAGCTTCCATCTCTCTGTGACGTCACAGTGCTGGCAGCACCGGTATCCAGCTCTCTGTGACACCAGAGCGGTGGCAGCACAGGCTTCCACCTCTCTGTGACATCACAGTGTGGGCAGAACCAGCTTCCACCACACTCTGATCACACCACACCAGTGGTGGCAGCAGTAGCTTCCAAATCTCTGGGACACCACAGTAATGGCAGCAGGAGCATCTAGCTCTCTCTGAAACCACAGCGCTGGGAGCACCTGCACTCCCCTCTTTGTGAAGCAGCAGCTTCCACCTCTGTGGGACACCACAGTGTGGGCAGAACCAGCTTCCACCACACTGTGACACCACTTTGGAGGCAGCAGTAGCTTCCACCTCTCAGTGACACCGCAGCAGTGGCAGCACAGGCTTGCACCTCTCGGTGACACCACAATGCTGGCAATACTTACGTTCCCCTCTCCATGACACCACAGTGCTGGACGCACCAATGTAAATTTCTCCGGGACACCACAGTGCTGGCAGAACCAGTTCCCACCTCGCTGTGACACCACGCTAGCTGGAGAACCAGCATTCTCCTCTTTGTGAGGCCACAGTGCTGGCAGCACCGGCTTACACCTCTCAGTGACACCACAATAGCTGGAGAACGACCATTCCACCCTTTGTGACACCACAGAGCTGGCAGCAGGGACTTCCACCTGTTTCTGACACCACAGTGCTGGCAGAAGCAGCTTCCACCCTCTGTGACACCACAGCAGTGGCAGCACAGACTTCTACCTCTCTGTGACACCACCGCAGTTGCAGCACCAGCTTTCAGCTCTCTTTAACACCACAGTGCTGGTAGCACCAGCTCCCACCTCTCTGTGACAGCACACTGCTTGAAGCACCAACTTCCACCACTCGGTGACACCACAATGCTGGCACCACCAGCTTCCAACTTTCTGTGACACCACAGCTCTTGAAGCACTAGCTTCCACCTCTCTGTGACGCCCCAAGAGATGTAGCACCAGCTTTTATGTCTCTGTAAGACCTCAGTGCTGGCAGCACCAGCATTCCTCCATTCTGATGCCACAGTGCTGGCAGCACCAGCTTCCACCTCTCTCTGTGACACCACAGCAGTGGCAGAACCAGCTTCTACCTCTCTGTGACACCACAGCAGTTGCAGGGCCAGAATTCCCCTCATTTTGAGGCCTCAGAGCTGGCAGCACAAGCCTTCGCCTTCTCTGTGATACCACAGTGTCACAGTTGATATGTGGCAGTCGACAGGGACACTGCACTCGAGGTGCACCCTGATCAGATTGCTTCCATCATCAGAAGGCTTCAAGTATCAGCGTCTTGTTATTCAAAAGTCTCCCGTACCTTTTTGCTGTAGCCTCCTAAGAGCAGCTCCACACAGCTCTGGCTCTGTCTCTCCTTCAGTTGCGGCTCGCTCCTTCCTGTCCCTGGCACTGCCGCCTGACCCTGTCTGTCCTATGGACAGCGACTCACCTTTGCTGGTCCTTGCATGACCTCCTGTCCCTAGGTCTTCACAGCACAGCCAGCAGACTCCAAGTGACTCTTCCCAGCTAACTCACTCTTTATCACGCCGCCCATGACTGTGAGGGCAAGGCTGTTTCTACTCTAGCATAATTCACACAGGTGTAAGATATCAGGGGGAGACTGCCTTCAGCAGCATCTCCTTTTGTCTCCCCACACCACAGTGCTGGCAGCATCCGCTGCCAACTCTCTGTGACACCAGAGTAGTTGGAGAACCAGCATTCCCCTGTGTGACCACAGGGTTAGAAGAACAAGCTTCCAACTCTCAGTGACAACACAGTAGCTGGAGAACCAGCATTCCCCTGTGTCACCACAGGGTTAGAAGAACAAGCTTCCAACTCTCAGTGACACCGCAGCAGTGGCAGCACAGGCTTGCACCTCTCGGTGACACCACAATGCTGGCACTACTTACGTTCCCCTCTCCATGACACCACAGTGCTGGACGCACCCATGTAAATTTCTCCGGGACACCACAGTGCTGGCAGAACCAGTTCCCACCTCGCTGTGACACCACGCTAGCTGGAGAACCAGCATTCTCCTCTTTGTGAGGCCACAGTGCTGGCAGCACCGGCTTACACCTCTCAGTGACACCACAATAGCTGGAGAACGACCATTCCACCCTTTGTGACACCACAGAGCTGGCAGCAGGGACTTCCACCTGTTTCTGACACCACAGTGCTGGCAGAAGCAGCTTCCACCCTCTGTGACACCACAGCAGTGGCAGCACAGACTTCTACCTCTCTGTGACACCACCGCAGTTGCAGCACCAGCTTTCAGCTCTCTTTAACACCACAGTGCTGGTAGCACCAGCTCCCACCGCTCTGTGACAGCACACTGCTTGAAGCACCAACTTCCACCACTTGGTGACACCACAATGCTGGCACCACCAGCTTCCAACTTTCTGTGACACCACAGCTCTTGAAGCACTAGCTTCCACCTCTCTGTGACGCCCCAAGAGATGTAGCACCAGCTTTTATGTCTCTGTAACACCTCAGTGCTGGCAGCACCAGCATTCCTCCATTCTGATGCCACAGTGCTGGCAGCACCAGCTTCCACCTCTCTCTGTGACACCACAGCAGTGGCAGAACCAGCTTCTACCTCTCTGTGACACCACAGCAGTTGCAGGGCCAGAATTCCCCTCATTTTGAGGCCTCAGAGCTGGCAGCACAAGCCTTCGCCTTCTCTGTGATACCACAGTGTCACAGTCGATATGTGGCAGTCGACAGGGACACTGCACTCGAGGTGCACCCTGATCAGATTGCTTCCATCATCAGAAGGCTTCAAGTATCAGCGTCTTGTTATTCAAAAGTCTCCCGTACCTTTTTGCTGTAGCCTCCTAAGAGCAGCTCCACACAGCTCTGGCTCTGTCTCTCCTTCAGTTGCGGCTCGCTCCTTCCTGTCCCTGGCACTGCCGCCTGACCCTGTCTGTCCTATGGACAGCAACTCACCTTTGCTGGTCCTTGCATGACCTCCTGTCCCTAGGTCTTCACAGCACAGCCAGCAGACTCCAAGTGACTCTTCCCAGCTAACTCACTCTTTATCACGCCGCCCATGACTGTGAGGGCAAGGCTGTTTCTACTCTAGCATAATTCACACAGGTGTAAGATATCAGGGGGAGACTGCCTTCAGCAGCATCTCCTTTTGTCTCCCCACACCACAGTGCTGGCAGCATCCGCTGCCAACTCTCTGTGACACCAGAGTAGTTGGAGAACCAGCATTCCCCTGTGTGACCACAGGGTTAGAAGAACAAGCTTCCAACTCTCAGTGACAACACAGTAGCTGGAGAACCAGCATTCCCCTGTGTCACCACAGGGTTAGAAGAACAAGCTTCCACCTCTCTGTGACAACACAGTAGCTGGAGAACCAGCATTCCCCTCTTTGTGACACCACAGTGTGGGCAGAACCAGCTTCCACCACTCTGTGACAACGCAGTGGTGGCAGCAGTACCTTCCAAATCTCTGTGACGCCACAGTAATGGCAGCAGCAGCAGCGGCTTCCCCTTCTCTGTGACACCACAGTGCTGTGAGAACCAGCTTCCATCTCTCTGTGACGTCACAGTGCTGGCAGCACCGGTATCCAGCTCTCTGTGACACCAGAGCGGTGGCAGCACAGGCTTCCACCTCTCTGTGACATCACAGTGTGGGCAGAACCAGCTTCCACCACACTCTGATCACACCACACCAGTGGTGGCAGCAGTAGCTTCCAAATCTCTGGGACACCACAGTAATGGCAGCAGGAGCATCTAGCTCTCTGTGAAACCACAGCGCTGGGAGCACCTGAACTCCCCTCTTTGTGAAGCAGCAGCTTCCACCTCTGTGGGACACCACAGTGTGGGCAGAACCAGCTTCCACCACACTGTGACACCACTTTGGAGGCAGCAGTAGCTTCCACCTCTCAGTGACACCGCAGCAGTGGCAGCACAGGCTTGCACCTCTCGGTGACACCACAATGCTGGCACTACTTACGTTCTCCTCTCCATGACACCACAGTGCTGGACGCACCAATGTAAATTTCTACGGGACACCACAGTGCTGGCAGAACCAGTTCCCACCTCGCGGTGACACCACGCTAGATGGAGAACCAGCATTCTCCACTTTGTGAGGCCACAGTGCTGGCAGCACCGGCTTACACCTCTCAGTGACACCACAATAGCTGGAGAACGACCATTCCACCCTTTGTGACACCACAGAGCTGGCAGCAGGGACTTCCACCTGTTTCTGACACCACAGTGCTGGCAGAAGCAGCTTCCACCCTCTGTGACACCACAGCAGTGGCAGCACAGACTTCTACTTCTCTGTGACACCACCGCAGTTGCAGCACCAGCTTTCAGCTCTCTTTAACACCACAGTGCTGGTAGCACCAGCTCCCACCTCTCTGTGACAGCACACTGCTTGAAGCACCAACTTCCACCACTCGGTGACACCACAATGCTGGCACCACCAGCTTCCAACTTTCTGTGACACCACAGCTCTTGAAGCACTAGCTTCCACCTCTCTGTGACGCCCCAAGAGATGTAGCACCAGCTTTTATGTCTCTGTAACACCTCAGTGCTGGCAGCACCAGCATTCCTCCATTCTGATGCCACAGTGCTGGCAGCACCAGCTTCCACCGCTCTCTGTGACACCACAGCAGTGGCAGAACCAGCTTCTACCTCTCTGTGACACCACAGCAGTTGCAGGGCCAGAATTCCCCTCATTTTGAGGCCTCAGAGCTGGCAGCACAAGCCTTCGCCTTCTCTGTGATACCACAGTGTCACAGTCGATATGTGGCAGTCGACAGGGACACTGCACTCGAGGTGCACCCTGATCAGATTGCTTCCATCATCAGAAGGCTTCAAGTATCAGCGTCTTGTTATTCAAAAGTCTCCCGTACCTTTTTGCTGTAGCCTCCTAAGAGCAGCTCCACACAGCTCTGGCTCTGTCTCTCCTTCAGTTGCGGCTCGCTCCTTCCTGTCCCTGGCACTGCCGCCTGACCCTGTCTGTCCTATGGACAGCGACTCACCTTTGCTGGTCCTTGCATGACCTCCTGTCCCTAGGTCTTCACAGCACAGCCAGCAGACTCCAAGTGACTCTTCCCAGCTAACTCACTCTTTATCACGCCGCCCATGACTGTGAGGGCAAGGCTGTTTCTACTCTAGCATAATTCACACAGGTGTAAGATATCAGGGGGAGACTGCCTTCAGCAGCATCTCCTTTTGTCTCCCCACACCACAGTGCTGGCAGCATCCGCTGCCAACTCTCTGTGACACCAGAGTACTTGGAGAACCAGCATTCCCCTGTGTGACCACAGGGTTAGAAGAACAAGCTTCCAACTCTCAGTGACAACACAGTAGCTGGAGAACCAGCATTCCCCTGTGTCACCACAGGGTTAGAAGAACAAGCTTCCAACTCTCTGTGACAACACAGTAGCTGGAGAACCAGCATTCCCCTCTTTGTGACACCACAGTGTGGGCAGAACCAGCTTCCACCACTCTGTGACAACGCAGTGGTGGCAGCAGTACCTTCCAAATCTCTGTGACGCCACAGTAATGGCAGCAGCAGCAGCGGCTTCCCCTTCTCTGTGACACCACAGTGCTGTGAGAACCAGCTTCCATCTCTCTGTGACGTCACAGTGCTGGCAGCACCGGTATCCAGCTCTCTGTGACACCAGAGCGGTGGCAGCACAGGCTTCCACCTCTCTGTGACATCACAGTGTGGGCAGAACCAGCTTCCACCACACTCTGATCACACCACACCAGTGGTGGCAGCAGTAGCTTCCAAATCTCTGGGACACCACAGTAATGGCAGCAGGAGCATCTAGCTCTCTCTGAAACCACAGCGCTGGGAGCACCTGCACTCCCCTCTTTGTGAAGCAGCAGCTTCCACCTCTGTGGGACACCACAGTGTGGGCAGAACCAGCTTCCACCACACTGTGACACCACTTTGGAGGCAGCAGTAGCTTCCACCTCTCAGTGACACCGCAGCAGTGGCAGCACAGGCTTGCACCTCTCGGTGACACCACAATGCTGGCAATACTTACGTTCCCCTCTCCATGACACCACAGTGCTGGACGCACCAATGTAAATTTCTCCGGGACACCACAGTGCTGGCAGAACCAGTTCCCACCTCGCTGTGACACCACGCTAGCTGGAGAACCAGCATTCTCCTCTTTGTGAGGCCACAGTGCTGGCAGCACCGGCTTACACCTCTCAGTGACACCACAATAGCTGGAGAACGACCATTCCACCCTTTGTGACACCACAGAGCTGGCAGCAGGGACTTCCACCTGTTTCTGACACCACAGTGCTGGCAGAAGCAGCTTCCACCCTCTGTGACACCACAGCAGTGGCAGCACAGACTTCTACCTCTCTGTGACACCACCGCAGTTGCAGCACCAGCTTTCAGCTCTCTTTAACACCACAGTGCTGGTAGCACCAGCTCCCACCTCTCTGTGACAGCACACTGCTTGAAGCACCAACTTCCACCACTCGGTGACACCACAATGCTGGCACCACCAGCTTCCAACTTTCTGTGACACCACAGCTCTTGAAGCACTAGCTTCCACCTCTCTGTGACGCCCCAAGAGATGTAGCACCAGCTTTTATGTCTCTGTAAGACCTCAGTGCTGGCAGCACCAGCATTCCTCCATTCTGATGCCACAGTGCTGGCAGCACCAGCTTCCACCTCTCTCTGTGACACCACAGCAGTGGCAGAACCAGCTTCTACCTCTCTGTGACACCACAGCAGTTGCAGGGCCAGAATTCCCCTCATTTTGAGGCCTCAGAGCTGGCAGCACAAGCCTTCGCCTTCTCTGTGATACCACAGTGTCACAGTTGATATGTGGCAGTCGACAGGGACACTGCACTCGAGGTGCACCCTGATCAGATTGCTTCCATCATCAGAAGGCTTCAAGTATCAGCGTCTTGTTATTCAAAAGTCTCCCGTACCTTTTTGCTGTAGCCTCCTAAGAGCAGCTCCACACAGCTCTGGCTCTGTCTCTCCTTCAGTTGCGGCTCGCTCCTTCCTGTCCCTGGCACTGCCGCCTGACCCTGTCTGTCCTATGGACAGCGACTCACCTTTGCTGGTCCTTGCATGACCTCCTGTCCCTAGGTCTTCACAGCACAGCCAGCAGACTCCAAGTGACTCTTCCCAGCTAACTCACTCTTTATCACGCCGCCCATGACTGTGAGGGCAAGGCTGTTTCTACTCTAGCATAATTCACACAGGTGTAAGATATCAGGGGGAGACTGCCTTCAGCAGCATCTCCTTTTGTCTCCCCACACCACAGTGCTGGCAGCATCCGCTGCCAACTCTCTGTGACACCAGAGTAGTTGGAGAACCAGCATTCCCCTGTGTGACCACAGGGTTAGAAGAACAAGCTTCCAACTCTCAGTGACAACACAGTAGCTGGAGAACCAGCATTCCCCTGTGTCACCACAGGGTTAGAAGAACAAGCTTCCAACTCTCAGTGACACCGCAGCAGTGGCAGCACAGGCTTGCACCTCTCGGTGACACCACAATGCTGGCACTACTTACGTTCCCCTCTCCATGACACCACAGTGCTGGACGCACCCATGTAAATTTCTCCGGGACACCACAGTGCTGGCAGAACCAGTTCCCACCTCGCTGTGACACCACGCTAGCTGGAGAACCAGCATTCTCCTCTTTGTGAGGCCACAGTGCTGGCAGCACCGGCTTACACCTCTCAGTGACACCACAATAGCTGGAGAACGACCATTCCACCCTTTGTGACACCACAGAGCTGGCAGCAGGGACTTCCACCTGTTTCTGACACCACAGTGCTGGCAGAAGCAGCTTCCACCCTCTGTGACACCACAGCAGTGGCAGCACAGACTTCTACCTCTCTGTGACACCACCGCAGTTGCAGCACCAGCTTTCAGCTCTCTTTAACACCACAGTGCTGGTAGCACCAGCTCCCACCTCTCTGTGACAGCACACTGCTTGAAGCACCAACTTCCACCACTTGGTGACACCACAATGCTGGCACCACCAGCTTCCAACTTTCTGTGACACCACAGCTCTTGAAGCACTAGCTTCCACCTCTCTGTGACGCCCCAAGAGATGTAGCACCAGCTTTTATGTCTCTGTAACACCTCAGAGCTGGCAGCACCAGCATTCCTCCATTCTGATTTATTGAGGGCTCCATAGGGGACATTGAAGGCTCCATAGGGGCCTTTGGGGGCTGTGGAAGAGACATAGGGGGCTATGGAGGGGACTCTAAAGGCTATGGAGGAGACATTGGGGGCTCCATAGGGGACATTGAGGGCTATGGAGGGGATATTGTGGGCTATGGAGTCGACATTGGGGGCTCCATAGGGAATATTCGGGGCTCCATAGGGAACATTGACGGGTTTGGAACGGACTTTTGGGCCTTCAAAGGGGACATTGCTGGCTATGGAGGGGACATTGGGGCCTATCGAGGGGTCTTTGGGATCTATGGAGGGAACATTGTGGCCTCAACAGTGGACATTGATGCCTCCATAGGGCATATTGAGGGCTATGAAAGGAACATTGGGGGCTACGGAGGGGACATTGGGGGCTCCTTAGGGGACATTTTCGGCTTCTCAGGGGACATGGAGGGCATTGGAGGGGACGGGGGGGGCTCCATAGGGGACATTGGAGGCTCCATAGGGGACATTGGGGGCTCCATAGCGAACACTGTAGGCTATGGAGGTGATATTGGGGGCTCCATAGGGGACATTGAGGGCCATGGAGGGGACATTTGGGGCTCCATAGGGGACATTGGTGGATGTGGAGGGGACATTGGGGGCTATAGAGGGGACATTGAGGGTTATGGGGTGGACATTGGGGGCTCCAGATGGGACATTGGGGGCTATGGAGGGGACATTGGGGGCTATGGATGTGATATTGGGGGCTCCAGAGGAGACATTGAGGGCTATGGAGGGGACATTTGGGGCTCCATAGGGGACATTGGCGGATGTGGCGGGGACATTGGGGGCTATAGAGGGGACATTGAGTGTTATGGGGTGGACATTGGGGGCTCCAGATGGGACATTGCGGGCTATGCAGAGGATATTGCCAGGTATGGATGGAATATTGGGGGCTATGGACGGGACACTGGGGGCTCCAGAGGGGACACTGAGGGTTCTGGATGGGACATTGGGGGCTCCATAGGGGACATTGAGGGCTATGGTTTGGACATTGCGGGCTCCAGAGGGGACATTGTGGGCTTTGGAGGGGACAATGGGAGCCATAAAAACGACATTGAGGGCTTCATAGGGGACCTTGGTGGCTCCATAGTGAACATTGTGGTCTATGGAGGAGACATAGGGGACTCCATAGGAGACATTGGGAGCGGTGGAGAGAACATTGGTGGCTATGGATGGGACATGGGGGGCTATGGAGGTGATATTGGGGGCTCCAGAGGGGACATTGAGGCCTGCAGAGGGGACACTGGGAGATATGGAGGTGATATTGAGGGTTGCAGCGGCGACATTGATTGATATGGAGGGGAAATTGGGGGCTCCATAAGGGACATTGTGGGCTATGGAGGGGACATTTGGGGCTCCATAAGAAACATTGGGGGCTGTGGAGGGGACATTGGGGGCTATGGAGGTGATATTGGGGGCTCCAGAGGGGACACTGAGGGCTCTGGAGGGGACATTGGGGGCTCCATAGGGGACATTGAGAGCTGTGGAATGGACATTGCGAGCTCCAGAGGGGACATTGCGGGCTTTGGAGGAGACAGTGGGAGCCATGGAGGGGACATTGGGGGCTCCATAGGGGACATTGGGGGTTCCATAGTGAACATTGTGGTCTATGGAGGAGACATAGAAGGCTCCATAGGGGACATTGGGAGCTATGGAGTGGACATTGGTGGCTATGGATGGGACATGGGGGGCTATGGAGGTGATATTGGGGGCTCCAGAGGGGACATTGAGGGCTGTGGAGGGGACACTGGGGGCTATGGAGGTGATACTGGGGTCTCCAGCGTCGACATTGAGTGCTATGGAGGGGAAATTGGGGGCTCGATAAGGGACATTGTGGAGGGGACATTGGGGGTATGGAGGGTACATTGGGAGCCCCAGATGGGACATTGGCGGCTATGGAGAGGACATTGGGGGCTCCATAGGCGAGATTGTCGGCTATGGAGAGGTCATTGCGGGCTCCAGAGGGGACATTGGGGGCTGTGGAAAAGACATTGTGGGCATTGGATGGGGACACTGAGGGCTATGGAGGGGACATTGGGGGCTATGGAGCGGACATTGGGGGCCATGGAAGTGACATTGGGGTCTCCAGAAGGGACATTGAGGGTTATGGACGCGACATTGGAGGCTACAGAGGGAACATTGTGGGCCGCAGATGGAACATTTAGGGCTATGGAGGGGACACAGAGGTCTATGGAGGAGACACTGGCGTCTATGGAGGGGACATTGCTGGCTATGGAGGGGAGATTGCGGGTTATGGAGAAGACATTGGGGGTTCCTTGGGGACATTGGGGGCTCCATAGGGGGTATTGGGGCCTATGGAGGGGACATTGGCGGCTACTGAGGGAACATTGAGAGCTCAAGAGGGGACATTGCTGTCTATGGAGGGGACATTGGGGGCTCCATAGGGGGCATTGGGGGCTCCATAGGGGATATTGAGGGCTACGGAGTGGACATTGCGGGCTCCAGAGGAGACATTGGGGTCTGTGGAAGGGACCTAGGAAGCTTTGGAGGGGGCACTGATGGCTTTGGATGGGACATTTGTGTCTGTGCAGGGGACATTTGGGCCTATGGAGGGGACATTGGGGTCTATGGAGGGGACACTGGGGGCTCCATAGGAAACATTGGGGGCTCCATAGGGAACATTTAGGGCTATGGAGGGGACATTGAGGGCTCCTGAGGGGACACTGATGGCTATGGAGGGGTCATTGGGGTCTATGGAGGGAATATTGTGACCTCCATAGGGGACATTGAAGGCTATGCAAGGGACATTGGGAGCTACAGAGGGGACTTTGGGGGCTCCAGATGGGATATTGTGGGCTATGGTGGGGACATTGGGGGCTATGGCGGCGACATTGGGTGCTCCATAGGGGATATTGAGGACTCCATAGTGGACATTGTGGGCTCCATAGGGGACATGGAGGGCTTTGGAGGGGACAGTGCGGGCCATGGAGAGGACATTGGGGGCTCCATAGCAAACATTGGGGGCCCCATAGTGAACATTGTCGGCTATAGAGGGGACATAGGGGGCCGTGGATGGGACATTGGGGGCTATGGAGGAGATACTGGGGGCTCCAGAGGGGAAATTGAGGGATATGGAGGGGACATTTGGGGATCCATAGGTAACATTGGGGGCTGTGGAGGGGACATTTAGGGCTATGGAGGGGACATTTGTGGCTCCAAAGGGGACACTGGGGGCTGTGGAGGGGACATTTGGGGCTATGGAGGGGACATTGGGGGCTACAGAGGGGACATTGGGGCCTCCAGATGGGACATTGGGGCTTACGGAGACGACATTGCGGGCTATGGAGGAGACATTAATGGCTATGGAGGGGACATTGGGGCCTCCGGTGTGGACATTGAGGGCTCTGGAGAGGACATTGGGAGCTCAATAGGGGGCATTGTAACCTATGGAGAGGACATTGGGGGCTCCAGAGAAGACATTGGGGGCTGTGGAAGAGACATTGTGGGCATTGGAGGGGAGACTGAGGGTTTCGGAGGGGTCACTGCGGCTATGGAGGGGACATTGAGGGGCTCCAAAGGTCACATTGAGGGGTATGGATGAGACATTGTGGGCTATGGAGGGGACATTAGGGTCTCTGTAGGTAACATTGACGGCTTTGGAAGGGACTTTGGCGGCTCCAGAAGAAACATTGAGGGCGATGGAGGGGACATTGGGGGCTATGGAGGGGACATTGGGGGCTCCCGGGGGACATTGGGGCTCAATTGGGGATATTGAGCTCTAAGGAGGGGACATTGGCAGATAATGAGGGAACATTGAGGGCTCCAGAGGAGACATTTGCGGCTATGGAGGGGACATTGGAGTCTATGGAGGGGATATTGGGGGTACCATAGGGGATATTGGGGGCTCCAGAATGACATTTGGGTCTGTGGAAGGGACATTGGGTGCTTTTGAGGGGACACTGAGGCCTACAGAGGGGTCATTGCGGGCTATCTAGGGGACACTGAGCGCTATGGAGGAGTCATTGGGGTCTACGGAGGCGACATTGGGGCCTCCATAGTGGACCCTGAGGTCTCCATAAGGGCCATTGAGTGCTATGGCAAGGGACATTGGGGGCTACACATGGGACATTGAGGGCTATGGAGGGGACATTGTGAGCTATGGAGGGGACATTGTGGGCTAGGAAGGTGACAATGAGTGCTCCAGAGGGGACATTGAGGGCTCCAGAGGGGACATTGAGGGCCATGGAAGGGACATTGGGGGCTCCATAGGAAACATTGGGGGCTCCATAGTAGATATTGTGGGCTCCAGAGTGGACATTGGAGGCTCCAGAAGGGACACTGATCGCTATGGAGGGAACACTGGGGGCTATGGAGGGTACATGGGGGGCTCCATAGTGGACATTGGGGGCTCCATAGGGGACATTGAGGGCTATGGAGGGGAAATTGTGGGCTATGGAAGGGCCATTGAGAGCTCCATAGGGAACATTGGGGGCTCCATAGGGAACATTGAGGGCTTTGGAAGGGACATTGCGGGCTACGGAGGGGACATTGGGGACTCCAGAAGGGGCATTGGGGGCTCCTGAGGGGACACTAATGGCGATGGAGGGGTCATTGGGGTCTATGGAGGAAATATTTGGGCCTCCATAGTGAACATTGAAGGCTATGGAAGGGACATTGTGGGCTATGGAGGGGACATTGGGGACTCCAGAAGGGGCATTTTGGGATAAGAAGGGAACATTGAGGGCTATGGTGGCGACAATGGCGGCTCCATACGAGACCTTTTGAGCTCCATAGGGGACATGGAGGGCTTTGGAGGGGACAGTGTGGGCTATGTAGAGGACATTGGGGCCTCCAAAGGGGACATTGGGTGCTCCATAGGGAATATTGTGGGCTATGGAGGGGACATTGAGGGCTCCATATGAGGCATTGGGGGCGATGGAGGGGACATTGGGGACTCC
Organism: Phylloscopus trochilus trochilus; assembly: GCA_016584745.2. Classification (NCBI taxonomy): domain Eukaryota; kingdom Metazoa; phylum Chordata; class Aves; order Passeriformes; family Phylloscopidae; genus Phylloscopus; species Phylloscopus trochilus. Next base: position 3,587,451 of record WQNJ02000034.1, read on the forward strand.
AGATGAGGCATTGGAGGCGATGGAGGCGACATTGGGGACTCCAGATGGGGCATTGGGGCTATGGAGCGGACATGGTAGGCTATGGAGCGGACATTGCGGGCTATGGAGGGGACAATGGGGGCCATGGAAGTGACATTGGGGACTCCAGAAGGGACATTGAGGGTTATGGATGGGACATTGGAGGATTCAGAGGGGACATTGGGGGCTGCAGATGGAACATTTAGGGCTAGGGAGGAGGCACAGAGGTCTATGGAAGAGAAACTGCCGGCTATGGAGGGGTCATTGGGGGCTACAGAGGGGACATTGGAGGCTCCTTGGGGACATTGGGGACTCAATTGGGGATATTGAGGGCTATGGAGGGGACATTGGGGGCTATGGAGGCGACATTGGGGGCTATGGAGGGGACATTGTGGGTTCCATAGGGGATATTGAGGGCTACGGAGGGGACATTGGGGGCAATGGAAGAGACATTGGGGGCTATGGAGGTGATACTGTGGGCTCCAGAGGGGACATTGAGGGCTAAGGAGGGGACTTTGGGCGCTCCATATGTGACATGGTGGGTTATGGAGGGGACATTTGGGGCTCCATAGGGGACATTGGGAGCTGTGGAGGGGACATTGGAGCGTCCAGATGGGACATTGGGGCCTATGGAGGGGACATTGCAGGCTATGGAGGGGACATTGGGGGCTATGGAGGGGACATTGAGGGCTCCATAGGGGACATTGACGGCTCTGGATGTGGCTTTAGGGGCTACATAGGGGACGTTGTAAGCTATGGAGAGAACATTGGGGGCTCCAGAGGGGACATTGGTGGATGTGGAAGAGACATTGTGGGCATTGGAGGGGACACTGAGGGCTTTGGGGGTGTCACTGCGGCTATGGAGGGGACACTGTGAGCTATGGATAATACATTGAGGGCCACGGAGGGGACATTGAGGGCCATGGAGGGGACATTGAGGGCCATGGAGGGGACATTGTGGGCTATGGAGGGGACATTGGGGCTCCAGACGGGACATTGAGGGCTCCAGATGGGACACTGGGGGCTATGGAGGGGACATTGGGAACTAAGGAGGTGATATTGGGGGCTCCAAAGGGGACATTGAGGGCTATGAAGGGGACATTGGGGGCTCCATAGGAGACTTTGTGGGCTATGGAGGGGACATTTGGGGCTCCATCGGGGACATTCGGGGCTGTGGAGGGGACACTGGGGGCTCCAGATGGGACATTGGGGGCTATGGAGAGTACATTGCGGGATATGGAGGCCACATTGGGGGCTATGGAGGGGACATTGGGGGCTCCATAGGGGACATTGTTGGCTATGGAGAGGACATTGGGGGCTCCAGTGGGGACATTGAAGGCTATGGAAGGGATATTGCGGGCTGCGGGGGGGACATTGGGGGCACCAGAGGGGAAATTTTGGGATATGGGGGGGTAATTGAGGGCTATGCCAGCGACATTGGGGGCTCCGTACAGGACATTGTGGGCTCCATAGGCGACATGGAGGGCTTTGGAAGGGACAATGGGGGCTATGTAGGGGACATTGGTGGCTCCATAGGGGACATTGGGGGCTCCATAGGGGACAATGAGGGCTATGGAGGGGACATTGGGGGTTATGGAAGGGACTTTGGGCGCTATGGAGTTTATATTGGGGGCTCCAGAGGGGATATTGACGGCTATGGAGGGGACATTGAGGTCTCCAGGTGGGACATTGGGGGCTATAGAGGGGACATTGGGGGCTATGGAGGGGACATTGGGGGCACCGTAGGGAACATTGACGGTTTTGGTAGGGACTTTGGGGACTCCAGAGGGAACATTGAGGGTTATGGATGGAACATTGGAGGCTACAGCGGGGACATTGGGGGCTGCAGATGGAACATTTAGGGCTATGGAGGTGACACAGAGGTCTATGGAGGAGACGCTGGTGGCTATGGAGGGGTCATTGGGGGCATGGAGGGGACATAGGGGGCTATGCAGGGGACATTGGGGGCTCCTTGGGGACATTGGGGGCTTCATAGGGGATATTGAGTGCTATGGAGGGGACATTTTGGTCTATGGAGGGGACATTGGGGCCTCCATAGTGGATATTGAGGCCTCCACAGGGTACATTGAGAGCTATGGAAGGGTCATTTGGGGCTACAAAGGGGACATTGGGGGCTCCATAGGGGACGTTGTGGGCTCCATAGTGGACATGGAGGACTTTGGAGGGGACAGTGGGGGCTCTGGAGGGGACATTGTAGGCTGCATAGGGGATATTGAGGCCTTCATAGGGGACATTGAGAGCTATGGAAGGGACAATGGGGGTTACAAAGGGGATACTGGGGGCCCCATAGGGGGCATTGGGGGATATGGAGGGGACATTGGGGGCTCCAGATGGGATATTGGGGGCTATGGAGGGCACATTGGTGGCTCCATAGGGGACATGGTGGGTTATGGAGAGGACATTTGGGGCCCCATATGGGACATTGGGAGCTGTGGAGGGGAAATTGGGGGCTATGGAGGGGACATTGGGGCCTATGGAGAGGACATTGCGGGCTATGGAGGGGACATTGGGGGCTATGGAGGGGACATTGCGTGCTCCACAGCAGACATTGAGAGTTCTGGAGGGGACATAAGGGGCTACATAGGGGACGTTGTAATCTATGGATAGGACATTGGGGGCTCCAGAGGTGACATTGGGGGATGTGGAGGGGACATTGGGGGCTCCAGAGGGGACTTTTGGGACTCCATAGGGGATATTGTGGGCAACGGATTGGACATTGGGGGCTCCAGAAGAGACATTGAGGCCTGTGGAAGGGACATTGGGGGCTTTGGACGAGACACTGAGGGCTTTAGAGGGGACATTGGTGTCTATGGAGGGGATATTTGGGGCTATGGAGGGGCAATTTTGGTCTATGGAAGGTACATTGGGAGCTCCATAGGGAACATTGCGGGCTCGAAAGGGAACATTGAGGGCTTTGGAAGGGATTTTGGGAGATCCAAAAGGTACATTGAGAGCTACAGAGGGGACATTGGGGGCTCCAGATGGGCCATTCTGGGCTCCACACGGGACATTGTGGGCTCCATAGGGAACATGGACGGCTTTGGATGGGACAGTGGAAGCCATGGAGGGGACATTGGGGGCTCCATAGGGGACATTGAGGGCTATGGAGAGGACATTGGTGGCTACGGATAGGATATTGGGGGCTATGGAGGTAATATTGGGGGTCCAGAGGGGACATTGAGGGCTATGGAGGGCACATTGGGAGTATGGAGGTGATATTGGGGGCTCCAGAGGGGACATTGAGGGCTATGGAGGGACACTGTGGACTGCATGGGGGACATTGTGGGCTATGGAGGGGACATTGGGTGTTCCATAGCGAACACTGTGGGCTATGGCGTGGACATTGTGGGCTATGGAGGGGACATTGGGGGCTATGGAGGGGACATTGGGGACTATGGAGGAGATATTCGAGGCTCCATGGGGGACATTGGGGGCTGTAGATGAGACCTTGGGGGCTTTGGCGGGGACACTGAGGGCTTTGGAGGAGTCACTGGGGCTTCGGAGGGGAAACTGAGGGCTATGGATGGGACACTGGGGGCTCCTGAGTGGACATTGCGGGCTATGGAGGGGACACTTGTGGCTATGGAGGGGACACTGGTGGCTATGGAGTAGTCATTGGGGTCTATGGAGGGAATATTGGGACCTCCAAAGAGGATAATTAGGCTTCCGAAGGGGACATTGGGGGCTACGAAGGGGACATTGGTGGCAATGGAGGGGACATTGGGGGCTGTGGAAGGGACTTTGGGGCCTCCAGTGGGAACATTGAGGGCTATGGAGGGGACATTGGGGGCTATGGAGGCGATATTGGGGGCTCCAGCGGGGACTTTGAGGGCTATGGAAATGAAATTGGGGGCTCCATACGGGACATTGTGGGCTATGGAGGGGACATTTGGGTCTCCATAGGAAACATTGGGGGCTGTGGAGGGGACATTGGGGCCTATGGAGGTGATATTGGGGGCTCCAGCGGGGACATTGAGGACTACGGAGGGGACATTGGGGGCTCCGTAAGGGACATTGTGGGCTATGGAGGGGACATTTGGGGCTCCATAGGAAACTTTGGGGATTGTGGAGGGGACCTTGGGGGTTATGGAGGGGATATTGAGGGCTATGGAGGGGACATTAAGGCTTCCAGATGGGTCATTGGGGCCTATGGATAGGACATTGCGGGCTACGGAGGGGACATTGGGGGATCCAGAGGGGACATTGAGTGCTCTTGAGAGGACATTGGGGCCTCCATAGGGGACATTGAGGGCTATGGAGAGGACATTGCGGGCTCCAGAGGGGACATTGGGGGCTTTGGAGGAGACAGTGGGAGCCATGGAGGGGACCTTGGGGGCTCCATAGGGGACATTGGGGGCTCCATAATGAACATTATAGGCAAAGGAGGAGACATAGAAGGCTCCATAGGGGACATTGGGAGCTATGGAGAGAACATTGGTGGCGATGGATATGACATGGGGGGCTATGGAGGTGATATTGGCGGCTCCAGAGGGGACATTGAGGGCTACAAAGCGGACACTGGGGGTTCCAGATGGGACATTGGGGGCTCCAGATGGGACATTGGGGACTATGGAGGGGACATTGGGGTCTATGCAGGGGATATTGGGGGCTCCATAGGAGACATTGGTGGCTCCAGAGGGGACATTGAGGGCTCCAGATGGGACATTGGGGACTTTGGAGGGGACATTGTGGGCAATGGAGGGGACATTGTGGGCTATGGAGGGGACATTGTCTGCTATGGAGGGGTCATTGGGGTCTATGGAGGGAACATTGCGGACTCCATAGGGGACATTGAGGCCTCCTTAGGGGACACTGAGGGCTAAGGAAGGGACATTGGGGGCTACAGAGGGGAGATTGGTGACTCCAGAGGGGACATTGTGGGCTATGGAGGGGAAATTGGGGGCTATGGAGGGGACATTGGGGGCTCCATAGGGGACATTGAGGGTTCTGGAGGGGACATAAGGGGCTACATAGGGGACATTGTAAGCTATGGAGAGAACATTGGGGGCTCCAGAGGGGACATTGGTGGATGTGGAAGAGACATTGTGGGCATTGGAGGGGACACTGAGGGCTTTGGGGGCGTCACTGCGGCTATGGAGGGGACACTGTGAGCTATGGATAATACATTGGGGGCTCCATAGGGGACACTGAGGGCCATGGAGGGGACATTGTGGGCTATGGAGGGGACATTGGGGCTCCAGATGGGACATTGAGGGCTCCAGATGGGACACTGGGGGCTATGGAGGGGACATTGGGAACTAAGGAGGTGATATTGGGGGCTCCAAAGGGGACATTGAGGGCTATGAAGGGGACATTGGGGGCTCCATAGGAGACTTTGTGGGCTATGGAGGGGACATTGGGGGCTCCATCGGGGACATTCGGGGCTGTGGAGGGTACATTGGGGGCTCCAGATGGGACATTGGGGGCTATTGAGAGTACATTGCGGGATATGGAGGCCACATTGGGGGCTATGGAGGGGACATTGGGGGCTCCATAGGGGACATTGTTGGCTATGGAGAGGACATTGGGGGCTCCAGTGGGGACATTGAAGGCTATGGAAGGGATATTGCGGGCTGCGGGGGGGACCAGTGAGACTCCCAGTCAGAGATACAATTTAGTAGAAGAAGAAGGGAAAAAAAGGTGAAATAAATAGAATGATACAACCTAACACCCTGTTGGTCAGGGTGTTTGAAAGCAGTCCGGGAATCCTCCTGGAGCAGCAGATGTGGTTCCGCTGGAGCAGAGATGATCCAAAGCAGTGATCCCTGTAGAAACGTCTGGTAGCTCGTCTCCTCTGAGAGTCCAGTGGATAGAAGCTGCCAGTGGGGTCTCAAACCCTGGATTATATCCAGGTGGGAATGCTTGGCTCCTCCCCCTGGGCAGAGCATCTCACAATAGCATGATTTCATCTTATCAGTCGTGCAAATGGATCCTTGATGGCCCATTAAACAGAGATAACGTTTTCCGGGAAGGCATTGTTGGGCTCGTTAACAGAAGATAAGGGAGAACACTGCCCCACCTTGGCTCCAACGGCTCATGGGGATAGAATACATCCCTGGGCACAATTTTATATTGTAACCTAGGACATAATCCACCCCTTATTCTATCACCATCTACATCATACACTCTCACAGATACATACATATACATACGTATATACACAGAATAAAACCCTACACGCTGATTTTAGTTCTCACTCAGAATCAAGTCTCCTTGTGGTACACAACGGGTTTCTCCATCTTTTTGCATTACCCACCAAGTGTAACCAGGTCCTTGAGCAAAAACAATCCCACGGATGGGTCTGCCTTTGCCTGAGGTGGGATTAATCCAAACAGTCTTTCCTAAAATCCCTTTCAGGTGTACCACAGGGACTTTATCTCCATCCACTGTGTGCAAGGGTTCAGACTGGGCCGGACCAGCTCGATTGATGGAGCCTCGGGTGTTTACCATCCAGGTGGCTTTGGCTAAGTTTATGTCCCAGTTCTTGAAGGTTCCTCCGCCAAGTGCCTTCAGGGTGGTCTTTAATAGTCCATTGCACCGTTCAACTTTCCCGGCAGCTGGTGCATGATAAGGAATGTGGTATATCCATTCAATACCATGTTCTTTGGCCCAGGTGTTTATAAGGCCATTCTTGAAATGTGTCCCGTTGTCTGACTCGATTCTCTCTGGGGTGCCGTGTCTCCACAGGACTTGTTTTTCCAGGCCCAGGATGGTGTTCCGGGCAGTAGCATGAGGCACAGGATAGGTCTCCAGCCAACCTGTGGTTGCTTCTACCATGGTCAGTACGTAGCGTTTGCCTTGGCGGGTCTGGGGAAGGGTGATGTAGTCAATTTGCCAGGCTTCCCCATACCTGTACTTCAACCATCGTCCACCGTACCACAGAGGCTTCACCCGCTTGGCCTGTTTGATTGCAGCGCAGGTCTCACAGTCATGGATGACCTGTGATATGCTGTCCATAGTAAGGTCCACCCCTCGGTCACGGGCCCATCGGTATGTTGCATCTCTTCCCTGATGACCAGAGGCATCATGGGCCCAACGAGCTAGGAATAATTCTCCCTTGTGCTGCCAGTCTAGATCCACCTGTGATACTTTCACTTTGGCAGCTTTGTCTACCTGCTCATTGTTGTGATGCTCCTCATTAGCCCAACTCTTGGGTACATGCGCATCCACGTGTCGAACCTTCACGGTTAGCTTCTCTACTCGGGTAGCAATGTCCTGCCAAATCTCAGCAGCCCAGATGGGTTTCCCTCTGCGCTGCCAGTTGGCCTTTTTCCAGCGATTCAGCCATCCCCACAGGGCATTAGCTACCATCCATGAGTCGGTGTAGAGATAGAGCCTCGGCCACTTCTCCCGTTCAGCAATATCCAAAGCCAGCTGTACAGCTTTAAGCTCTGCCATCTGACTCGATCCACCTTGTCCCTCGGTAGCTTGCGCAACTCGTTGTGTGGGGCTCCATACTGCAGCTTTCCATTTCCTGTCAGTGCCTATAATTCGGCAGGAACCATCAGTGAAGAGGGCATATCGTTTTTCAGTCTCCGGTAGCTCATTATATGGTGGGGCCTCCTCAGCACGTGTCACTTGCTCCTCTTCTTCTTCAGAGGATAATCCAAAAGTCTCACCTTCAGGCCAGTTCGTTATAACTTCCAGAATCCCAGGGCGATTTGGGTTTCCAATACGGGCGCGCTGCGTAATGAGGGCAATCCATTTGCTCCAAGTAGTGTCGGTGGCATGATGCGTGGAAGGAACCTTTCCCTTGAACATCCACCCCAGCACCGGCAGTCGGGGTGCCAGAAGCAGCTGCGTTTCCGTGCCAATTACTTCTGAAGCGGCTTGAACTCCTTCATAGGCAGCCAAAATTTCCTTCTCCGTGGGCGTGTAGTTGGCTTCGGACCCTCTGTAGCTTCGACTCCAGAATCCCAGTGGTCGACCCCGAGTCTCACCAGGCGCCTTCTGCCAAAGGCTCCAGGACAGGCCATTGTTCCCGGCTGCTGAGTAGAGCACATTCTTCACATCTGGTCCTGTCCTCACTGGGCCAAGGGCTACCGCATGAGCGATCTCCTGCTTGATCTGGGCAAAGGCTTGCTGCTGTTCAGGGCCCCAGTGGAAATCGTTCTTCTTGCGGGTAACCAGGTAGAGAGGACTCACAATCTGGCTATACTCAGGAATGTGCATTCTCCAAAAGCCTATGGCACCTAGGAAAGCTTGCGTTTCCTTCTTGCTGGTTGGTGGAGACATTGCAGTGATCTTGTTGATTACTTCTGTGGGTATCTGGCGACGTCCATCTTGCCACTTTACTCCCAGGAACTGGATTTCTCGAGCCGGTCCCTTAACCTTACTTCGCTTAATGGCAAAACCAGCTCTCAGTAGAATCTGGATAATCTTCTCTCCTTTCTTGAAAACTTCCACTTCTGTGTTCCCCCACACAATGATGTCATCAATATACTGGAGATGTTCAGGAGCCTCGCCTTTTTCCAGTGCAGTCTGGATTAGTCCATGACAGATGGTGGGACTGTGCTTCCACCCCTGGGGCAGTCGGTTCCAGGTATACTGCACACCCCTCCAGGTGAAAGCAAACTGGGGCCTGCACTCTGCTGCCAAAGGAATGGAGAAGAAAGCATTGGCAATGTCTATGGTCGCGTACCACTTTGCTGCCTTGGACTCCAGCTCGTACTGAAGCTCCAACATGTCTGGCACAGCAGCACTCAGTGGTGGCGTGACTTCATTCAGACCACGATAATCTACAGTCAGTCTCCATTCCCCACTGGACTTACGCACAGGCCAGATGGGGCTGTTGAAGGGTGAACGAGCCTTGCTGACCACCCCTTGGCTCTCCAGTTTACGAATCATCTCATGGATCGGGGTCACTGAGTCTCTGTCGGTGCGGTACTGCCGACGGTGCACTGTTGCTGTGGCAATTGGTACTTGTTGTTCTTCAACTCTCAGCAGTCCCACAGCAAAGGGGTCATCGGAGAGACCAGGCAGGGTATTCAGTTGTCTGATGCCTTCTTTCTCTACAGCAGCTATCCCAAAAGCCCAGCGATATCCTTTTGGGTCTTTGAAATATCCATTTCTGAGAAAATCTATGCCAAGGATGCATGGGGCCTCTGGGCCAGTCACAATGGGGTGTTTTTGCCAGCCGTTCCCAGTTAAACTCACTTCGGCCTCCACTACAGTCAGCTGCTGGGACCCTCCTGTCACTCCAGAAATAGAAACAGATTCTGTTCCTACATACCTTGATGGCATCAGGGTACATTGAGAGCCAGTGTCAATCAAAGCCGTGTACTCTTGTGGGTCAGATGTGCCAGGCCATCGGATCCACACAGTCCAATAGATCCGATTGTCCCTTTCCTCTACCTGGCTAGAGGCAGGGCCCCTCTATTCCTGCTCACGATGCACGTTGCTATCTTCCTGTAAATACGTTCCTGAGGTCCCTTCGAGAGGATCAGTCACATCATCATTCCTATACTGTCTGGAGTTCCGTGCACGAGAGACTGGAGCAGCATTGACTCTAGATGAACTCCTCGTGGTAGGCGTCCCTCTTTTCAGTTCACGTACCCGGGCTGCTAAGGTGGAGGTGGGTTTTCCATCCCACTTCCTCATGTCTTCTCCATGCTCCCGAAGAAAAGACCAGAGGTTACCTCGTGGAGTGTATGTTCTCTCTCTGGCTGGGGGACGCCTGCTCCTAATGGCAGAGACTCTTGTCGGTTCTGGCGAGACGTGGTAAATTTCTTCCTTAAGTTCTTTTTTCAGTTTCTGATGGCCTTCTTCAATCAAGCTTCGGACTTGCTCAGCCAGCCTTGTTTCCACAGATGAGACATGGGTACGAAACGGGGCAGTGACAGTGTCCTCATAAATTCTTAGTTTGTTGGCCAAGACGCCCACCCTGTCCTCACCTGCCCTCCATTGCAGCGTTGCCAGGTAACGGGAGTACATCTCTGGTCCCAGTCGTGCGAATCTCAACCACATCTGTGATGTGCACTGAACTTCATCTGGGCTTTTAGGAAATCTCTCGTCCTCTGAGAAAATGATCTCCAGCACAGCCAATTCCCTCAGGCATCGGATACCTTGTTCCATTGTGCTCCACTTTCCTTGGTGCACCTGGAGATCTTCTTTACAAAGGTATCTGTCCCTCACACTTGTTAGCAGTCGCCGCCAGAGGCTGAGAGTTCCTTGGGTCCTTCCAATGCCCTGGTCAATGACCACATCCCGGGACAGAGATCCCAGTTGCCTGGCCTCACTTCCATCCAGAATGGTGTCATTGGCTGCAGCGTCCCAGATACGGAGTAGCCAGGTCAGGACAGATTCATTTGTCTGGCGGGTGAATTCCCTCCGCAGGTCACGCAGCTCACCCAGGGACAGAGAGCGAGTGATGATCTCTGGCTCTGTCTCCTCTGCTGGGTGCGAAGGTCCTGCTGCATCCTCGTCAGTCACTATGCGGACTGATTTGCTCTTTGATTTCTTCTTCTGAACAGGGGCAACTGCTACCGGTTTAGGCTGTTCCAGTTCAGTGATGGTTTGTGTGGGGGTGCTGACGGTGCCTTTGGTTCCTTCCTCCTCTGTGACAGCCTGTGTAGATGTGGATGCTGTTGCTTTGCCTTTGGTTCCTTCCTCCTCTGTGACAGTCTGCATAGACACGGACACTGTTTCTTTGCTTTTGGCTTCTTCCTCCTCTGTGACAGCCTGCGTAGACACGGACACTGTTGCTTTGCTTTCGGCTCCTTCTCCTTCTGCGACAGTCTGTGTGGACATGGATGCTGTTGCTTTGCTTCTTTTCTCTACTGCCTCAAGAAGACGCTGCACTACATCATGTACATCATGTGGTGTTCTGTTTCTAAGCATGGTGCAGGCTGTGCAGAGAAGACAAAACAGCATCAACAACAACATTATGCTGTCCTTGGTATCCAGAGAGAATTCAATATTTTCAAAAACTGCTGTATCAGGCCTGAAAGACTGGAAAAAATTATTCTTTACCCCTTCCCACAGCGGCTGGGTCAGATTGTTGAGGCCCCAAACAAAACATCCCAGACCGGGACAAGCAAACAAAGTTGAGTACACACTCCAAATTATGCTCATTGCCTTGCAGGTTAGCATGCAATAGACATAGTAGACCAATAAAGCAATTTTAGTGCTGTACCCTGGTTTACACCAAAGTATTAAGATCTGCAGATAGTGCCCCATGTGCGGAAAGATATAGAGAGCTAGGTACAAGACAAATGTAAGCATGCTGAGCATCATAGCGAAACAGGTGTTCTTTTCCACAATACAAAATTGTAATTCTGACTTTTCTCAATACCTCGTGCCCCACGTTGGGCGCCAAAAGATGTGCTGGTTTGAAAGCAAAACCAGTGAGACTCCCAGTCAGAGATACAATTTAGTAGAAGAAGAAGGGAAAAAAAGGTGAAATAAATAGAATGATACAACCTAACACCCTGTTGGTCAGGGTGTTTGAAAGCAGTCCGGGAATCCTCCTGGAACAGCAGATGTGGTTCCGCTGGAGCAGAGATGATCCAAAGCAGTGATCCCTGTAGAAACGTCTGGTAGCTCGTCTCCTCTGAGAGTCCAGTGGATAGAAGCTGCCAGTGGGGTCTCAAACCCTGGATTATATCCAGGTGGGAATGCTTGGCTCCTCCCCCTGGGCAGAGCATCTCACAATAGCATGATTTCATCTTATCAGTCGTGCAAATGGATCCTTGATGGCCCATTAAACAGAGATAACGTTTTCCGGGAAGGCATTGTTGGGCTCGTTAACAGAAGATAAGGGAGAACACTGCCCCACCTTGGCTCCAACGGCTCATGGGGATAGAATACATCCCTGGGCACAATTTTATATTGTAACCTAGGACAGCTCCATAGGGATCATTGGGGGCTTTGTAGGAAACATTGACGGCTTTGGAAGGGACTTTGGGGGCTCCAGAGGAGACATCGAAGGCGATGGAGGGGACATTAGGAGCTACATAGGAGACGTTGTAAGCTATGGAGAGGACATTGGGGGCTCCAGCGGGGATATTGGGAGATGTGGAAGAGACATTGAGGGCTATGGAAGGGACACTGAGGGCTATGGAGAGGATATTGGGGGCTCTATAGGGGACATTGAGGGCTATGGAGGGGACATTGAGGGCTAAGGAGTGGACATTGGGGCTCCAGATGGGACATTGAGGGCTCCAGATGGGACACTGGGGGCTATGGAGGGGACATTGGGGGCAATGGAGGGGACATTGGGGGCTCCTTGGAGAAATTGGGTGCTCCATAGGGGATATTGAGGGCTACAGAGGGGAAATTGGCGGCTACTGATGGAACATTGAGGGCTCCAGAGGCGACATTGAGGGCTATGGAGGGGACATTGGGGGCTCCAGAGGGGACTTTTGGGACTCCATAGGGGATATTGTGGGCAACGGATTGGACATTGGGGGCTCCAGAAGAGACATTGAGGCCTGTGGAAGGGACATTGGGGGCTTTGGACGAGACACTGAGGGCTTTAGAGGGGACATTGGTGTCTATGGAGGGGATATTTGGGGCTATGGAGGGGCAATTTTGGTCTATGGAAGGTACATTGGGAGCTCCATAGGGAACATTGCGGGCTCGAAAAGGAACATTAAGGGCTTTGGAAGGGATTTTGGGAGATCCAAAAGGTACATTGAGAGCTACAGAGGGGACATTGGGGGATGGGCCCAACCAGATGGGCCATTCTGGGCTCCACATGGGACATTGTGGGCTCCATAGGGGACATGGACGGCTTTGGATGGGACAGTGGAAGCCATGGAGGGGACATTGGGGGCTCCATAGGGGACATTGAGGGCTATGGAGAGGACATTGGTGGCTACGGATAGGATATTGGGGGCTATGGAGGTAATATTGGGGGTCCAGAGGGGACATTGAGGGCTATGGAGGGGACATTGGGAGTATGGAGGTGATATTGGGGGCTCCAGAGGAGACATTGAGGGCTATGGAGGGACACTATGGACTGCATAGGGGACATTGTGGGCTATGGAGGGGACATTGGGTGTTCCATAGCGAACATTGTGGGCTATGGAGGGGACATTGTGGGCTATGGAGGGGACATTGGGTGTTCCATAGCGAACATTGTGGGCTATGGCGTGGACATTGTGGGCTATGGAGGGGACATTGGGGACTATGGAGGAGATATTCGAGGCTCCATAGGGGACATTGGGGGCTGTAGATGAGACCTTGGGGGCTTTGGCGGGGACACTGAGGGCTTTGGAGGAGTCATTGGGGCTACGGAGGGGAAACTGAGGGCTATGGATGGGACACTGGGGGCTCCTGAGTGGACATTGCAGGCTATGGAGGGGACACTTGTGGCTATGGAGGGGACACTGGTGGCTATGGAGTGGTCATTGGGGTCTATGGAGGGAATATTGGGACCTCCAAAGAGGATAATTAGGCTTCCGAAGGGGACATTGGGGGCTACGAAGGGGACATTGGTGGCAATGGAGGGGACATTGGGGGCTGTGGAAGGGACTTTGGGGCCTCCAGCGGGAACATTGAGGGCTATGGAGGGGACATTGGGGGCTATGGAGGCGATATTGGGGGCTCCAGCGGGGACTTTGAGGGCTATGGAAATGAAATTGGGGGCTCCATACGGGACATTGTGGGCTATGGAGGGGACATTTGGGTCTCCATAGGAAACATTGGGGGCTGTGGAGGGGACATTGGGGCCTATGGAGGTGATATTGGGGGCTCCAGCGGGGACATTGAGGACTACGGAGGGGACATTGGGGGCTCCGTAAGGGACATTGTGGGCTATGGAGGGGACATTTGGGGCTCCATAGGAAACTTTGGGGATTGTGGAGGGGACCTTGGGGGTTATGGAGGGGATATTGAGGGCTATGGAGGGGACATTAAGGCTTCCAGATGGGTCATTGGGGCCTATGGATAGGACATTGCGGGCTACGGAGGGGACATTGGGGGATCCAGAGGGGACATTGAGTGCTCTTGAGAGGACATTGGGGCCTCCATAGGGGACATTGAGGGCTATGGAGAGGACATTGTGGGCTATGGAGGGGACACTGGGGGCTTTGGAGGAGACAGTGGGAGCCATGGAGGGGACCTTGGGGGCTCCATAGGGGACATTGGGGGCTCCATAGTGAACATTATGGGCTAAGGAGGGGACATAGAAGGCTCCATAGGGGACATTGGGAGCTATGGAGAGGACATTGGTGGCAATGGATATGACATGGGGGGCTATGGAGGTGATATTGGCGGCTCCAGAGGGGACATTGAGGGCTACAAAGCGGACACTGGGGGTTCCAGATGGGACATTGGGGGCTCCAGATGGGACATTGGGGACTATGGAGGGGACATTGGGGTCTATGCAGGGGATATTGGGGGCTCCATAGGAGACATTGGTGGCTCCAGAGGGGACATTGAGGGCTCCAGATGGGACATTGGGGACTTTGGAGGGGACATTGTGAGCAATGGAGGGGACATTGTGGGCTATGGAGGGGACATTGTCTGCTATGGGGGTCATTGGGGTCATTGGAGGGAACATTGCGGACTCCATAGGGGACATTGAGGCCTCCTTAGGGGACACTGAGGGCTAAGGAAGGGACATTGGGGGCTACAGAGGGGAGATTGGTGACTCCAGAGGGGACATTGTGGGCTATGGAGGGGAAATTGGGGGCTATGGAGGGGACATTGGGGGCTCCATAGGGGACATTGAGGGTTCTGGAGGGGACATAAGGGGCTACATAGGGGACATTGTAAGCTATGGAGAGAACATTGGGGGCTCCAGAGGGGACATTGGTGGATGTGGAAGAGACATTGTGGGCATTGGAGGGGACACTGAGGGCTTTGGGGGCGTCACTGCGGCTATGGAGGGGACACTGTGAGCTATGGATAATACATTGGGGGCTCCATAGGGGACACTGAGGGCCATGGAGGGGACATTGAGGGCTATGGAGGGGACATTGGGGCTCCAGATGGGACATTGAGGGCTCCAGATGGGACACTGGGGGCTATGGAGGGGACATTGGGAACTAAGGAGGTGATATTGGGGGCTCCAAAGGGGACATTGAGGGCTATGAAGGGGACATTGGGGGCTCCATAGGAGACTTTGTGGGCTATGGAGGGGACATTTGGGGCTCCATCGGGGACATTCTAGGCTGTGGAGGGGACATTGGGGGCTCCAGATGGGACATTGGGGGCTATGGAGAGTACATTGCGGGATATGGAGGCCACATTGGGGGCTATGGAGGGGACATTGGGGGCTCCATAGGGGACATTGTTGGCTATGGAGAGGACATTGGGGGCTCCAGTGGGGACATTGAAGGCTATGGAAGGGATATTGCGGGCTGCGGGGGGGACATTGGGGGCACCAGAGGGGAAATTTTGGGATATGGGGGGGTAATTGAGGGCTATGCCGGCGACATTGGGGGCTCCGTACAGGACATTGTGGGCTCCATAGGCGACATGGAGGGCTTTGGAGGGGACAATGGGGGCTATGTAGGGGACATTGGTGGCTCCATAGGGGACATTGGGGGCTCCATAGGGGACAATGAGGGCTATGGAGGGGACATTGGGGGTTATCGAAGGGACTTTGGGCGCTATGGAGTTGATATTGGGGGCTCCTGAGGGGATATTGACGGCTATGGAGGGGACATTGAGGTCTCCAGGTGGGAAATTGGGGGCTATGGAGGGGACATTGGGGGCTATGGAGGGGACATTGGGGGCACCGTAGGGAACATTGACGGTTTTGGTAGGGACTTTGGGGACTCCAGAGGGAACATTGAGGGTTATGGATGGAACATTGGAGGCTACAGCGGGGACATTGGGGGCTGCAGATGGAACATTTAGGGCTATGGAGGCGACACAGAGGTCTATGGAGGAGACGCTGGCGGCTATGGAGGGGTCATTGGGGGCTATGGAGGGGACATAGGAGGCTATGCAGGGGACATTGGGGGCTCCTTGGGGACATTGGGGGCTTCATAGGGGATATTGAGGGCTATGGAGGGGACATTTTGGTCTATGGAGGGGACATTGGGGCCTCCATAGTGGATATTGAGGCCTCCACAGGGTACATTGAGAGCTATGGAAGGGTCATTTGGGGCTACAAAGGGGACATTGGGGGCTCCATAGGGGACGTTGTGGGCTCCATAGTGGACATGGAGGACTTTGGAGGGGACAGTGGGGGCTCTGGAGGGGACATTGTAGGCTGCATAGGGGATATTGAGGCCTTCATAGGGGACATTGAGAGCTATGGAAGGGACAATGGGGGTTACAAAGGGGATACTGGGGGCCCCATAGGGGACATTGGGGGCTATGGAGGGGACATTGGGGGCTCCAGATGGGACATTGGGGGCTATGGAGGGCACATTGGGGGCTCCATAGGGGACATGGTGGGTTATGGAGGGGACATTTGGGGCTCCATAGGGGACATTGGGAGCTGTGCAGGGGACATTGGGGGCTATGGAGGGGACATTGGGGGCTATGGAGGGGACATTGGAGCGTCCTGATGGGACTTTGGGGCCTATGGAGAGGACATTGCGGGCTATGGAGGGGACATTGGGGGCTATGGAGGGGACATTGCGTGCTCCACAGCAGACATTGAGAGTTCTGGAGGGGACATAAGGGGCTACATAGGGGACGTTGTAATCTATGGATAGGACATTGGGGGCTCCAGAGGTGACATTGGGGGATGTGGAAGAGACATTATGGGCATTGGAGGGGACAATGAGGGCTTTGGAGGCGTCACTGCGGCTATGGAGGGGACAATGAGGGCTATGGAGACGACATTGGGGGCTCCCTAACGGACATTGAGGTCTATGGAAGGGGGATTGTGGGCTATGGAGGGGACATTAAGGGCTCCATAGGGATCATTGGGGGCTTTGTAGGAAACATTGACGGCTTTGGAAGGGACTTTGGGGGCTCCAGAGGAGACATCGAGGGCGATGGAGGGGACATTAGGAGCTACATAGGAGACGTTGTAAGCTATGGAGAGGACATTGGGGGCTCCAGCGGGGATATTGGGAGATGTGGAAGAGACATTGAGGGCTATGGAAGGGACACTGAGGGCTATGGAGAGGATATTGGGGGCTCTATAGGGGACATTGAGGGCTATGGAGGGGACATTGAGGGCTAAGGAGTGGACATTGGGGCTCCAGATGGGACATTGAGGGCTCCAGATGGGACACTGGGGGCTATGGAGGGGACATTGGGGGCAATGGAGGGGACATTGGGGGCTCCTTGGAGAAATTGGGTGCTCCATAGGGGATATTGAGGGCTACAGAGGGGAAATTGGCGGCTACTGACGGAACATTGAGGGCTCCAGAGGCGACATTGAGGGCTATGGAGGGGACATTGGGGGCTCCAGAGGGGACTTTTGGGACTCCATAGGGGATATTGTGGGCAACGGATTGGACATTGGGGGCTCCAGAAGAGACATTGAGACCTGTGGAAGGGACACTGGGGGCTTTGGACGAGACACTGAGGGCTTTAGAGGGGACATTGGTGTCTATGGAGGGGATATTTGGGGCTATGGAGGGGCAATTTTGGTCTATGGAAGGTACATTGGGAGCTCCATAGGGAACATTGCGGGCTCGAAAGGGAACATTGAGGGCTTTGGAAGGGATTTTGGGAGATCCAAAAGGTACATTGAGAGCTACAGAGGGGACATTGGGGGATGGGCCCAACCAGATGGGCCATTCTGGGCTCCACACGGGACATTGTGGGCTCCATAGGGGACATGGACGGCTTTGGATGGGACAGTGGAAGCCATGGAGGGGACATTGGGGGCTCCATAGGGGACATTGAGGGCTATGGAGAGGACATTGGTGGCTACGGATAGGATATTGGGGGCTATGGAGGTAATATTGGGGGTCCAGAGGGGACATTGAGGGCTATGGAGGGGACATTGGGAGTATGGAGGTGATATTGGGGGCTCCAGAGGGGACATTGAGGGCTATGGAGGGACACTGTGGACTGCATAGGGGACATTGTGGGCTATGGAGGGGACATTGGGTGTTCCATAGCGAACATTGTGGGCTATGGCGTGGACATTGTGGACTATGGAGGGGACATTGGGGGCTATGGAGGGGACATTGGGGACTATGGAGGAGATATTCGAGGCTCCATAGGGGACATTGGGGGCTGTAGATGAGACCTTGGGGGCTTTGGCGGGGACACTGAGGGCTTTGGAGGAGTCATTGGGGCTACGGAGGGGAAACTGAGGGCTATGGATGGGACACTGGGGGCTCCTGAGTGGACATTGCAGGCTATGGAGGGGACACTTGTGGCTATGGAGGGGACACTGGTGGCTATGGAGTGGTCATTGGGGTCTATGGAGGGAATATTGGGACCTCCAAAGAGGATAATTAGGCTTCCGAAGGGGACATTGGGGGCTACGAAGGGGACATTGGTGGCAATGGAGGGGACATTGGGGGCTGTGG
This sequence comes from Phylloscopus trochilus trochilus, assembly GCA_016584745.2. Classification (NCBI taxonomy): domain Eukaryota; kingdom Metazoa; phylum Chordata; class Aves; order Passeriformes; family Phylloscopidae; genus Phylloscopus; species Phylloscopus trochilus. The sequence continues at coordinate 3,605,891 of WQNJ02000034.1, forward strand.
AAGGGACTTTGGGGCCTCCAGCGGGAACATTGAGGGCTATGGAGGGGACATTGGGGGCTATGGAAGCGATATTGGGGGCTCCAGCGGGGACTTTGAGGGCTATGGAAATGAAATTGGGGGCTCCATACGGGACATTGTGGGCTATGGAGGGGACATTTGGGTCTCCATAGGAAACATTGGGGGCTGTGGAGGGGACATTGGGGCCTATGGAGGTGATATTGGGGGCTCCAGCGGGGACATTGAGGACTACGGAGGGGACATTGGGGGCTCCGTAAGGGACATTGTGGGCTATGGAGGGGACATTTGGGGCTCCATAGGAAACTTTGGGGATTGTGGAGGGGACCTTGGGGGTTATGGAGGGGATATTGAGGGCTATGGAGGGGACATTAAGGCTTCCAGATGGGTCATTGGGGCCTATGGATAGGACATTGCGGGCTACGGAGGGGACATTGGGGGATCCAGAGGGGACATTGAGTGCTCTTGAGAGGATATTGGGGCCTCCATAGGGGACATTGAGGGCTATGGAGAGGACATTGTGGGCTATGGAGGGGACATTGGGGGCTTTGGAGGAGACAGTGGGAGCCATGGAGGGGACCTTGGGGGCTCCATAGGGGACATTGGGGGCTCCATAGTGAACATTATGGGCTAAGGAGGGGACATAGAAGGTTCCATAGGGGACATTGGGAGCTATGGAGAGGACATTGGTGGCGATGGATATGACATGGGGGGCTATGGAGGTGATATTGGCGGCTCCAGAGGGGACATTGAGGGCTACAAAGCGGACACTGGGGGTTCCAGATGGGACATTGGGGGCTCCAGATGGGACATTGGGGACTATGGAGGGGACATTGGGGTCTATGCAGGGGATATTGGGGGCTCCATAGGAGACATTGGTGGCTCCAGAGGGGACATTGAGGGCTCCAGATGGGACATTGGGGACTTTGGAGGGGACATTGTTGGCTATGGAGGGGACATTGTGGGCTATGGAGGGGACATTGTCTGCTATGGAGGGGTCATTGGGGTCTATGGAGGGAACATTGCGGACTCCATAGGGGACATTGAGGCCTCCTTAGGGGACACTGAGGGCTAAGGAAGGGACATTGGGGGCTACAGAGGGGAGATTGGTGACTCCAGAGGGGACATTGTGGGCTATGGAGGGGAAATTGGGGGCTATGGAGGGGACATTGGGGGCTCCATAGGGGACATTGAGGGCTCTGGATGTGGCTTTAGGGGCTACATAGGGGACGTTGTAAGCTATGGAGAGAATATTGGGGGCTCCAGAGGGGACATTGGTGGATGTGGAAGAGACATTGTGGGCATTGGAGGGGACACTGAGGGCTTTGGGGGTGTCACTGCGGCTATGGAGGGGACACTGTGAGCTATGGATAATACATTGGGGGCTCCATAGGGGACACTGAGGGCCATGGAGGGGACATTGAGGGCCATGGAGGGGACATTGTGGGCTATGGAGGGGACATTGGGGCTCCAGATGGGACATTGAGGGCTCCAGATGGGACACTGGGGGCTATGGAGGGGACATTGGGAACTAAGGAGGTGATATTGGGGGCTCCAAAGGGGACATTGAGGGCTATGAAGGGGACATTGGGGGCTCCATAGGAGACTTTGTGGGCTATGGAGGGGACATTTGGGGCTCCATCGGGGACATTCTAGGCTGTGGAGGGGACATTGGGGGCTCCAGATGGGACATTGGGGGCTATGGAGAGTACATTGCGGGATATGGAGGCCACATTGGGGGCTATGGAGGGGACATTGGGGGCTCCATAGGGGACATTGTTGGCTATGGAGAGGACATTGGGGGCTCCAGTGGGGACATTGAAGGCTATGGAAGGGATATTGCGGGCTGCGGGGGGGACATTGGGGGCACCAGAGGGGAAATTTTGGGATATGGGGGGGTAATTGAGGGCTATGCCGGCGACATTGGGGGCTCCGTACAGGACATTGTGGGCTCCATAGGCGACATGGAGGGCTTTGGAGGGGACAATGGGGGCTATGTAGGGGACATTGGTGGCTCCATAGGGGACATTGGGGGCTCCATAGGGGACAATGAGGGCTATGGAGGGGACATTGGGGGTTATGGAAGGGACTTTGGGCGCTATGGAGTTTATATTGGGGGCTCCAGAGGTGATATTGTCGGCTATGGAGGGGACATTGAGGTCTCCAGGTGGGACATTGGGGGCTATGGAGGGGACATTGGGGGCACCGTAGGGAACATTGACGGTTTTGGTAGGGACTTTGGGGACTCCAGAGGGAACATTGAGGGTTATGGATGGAACATTGGAGGCTACAGCGGGGACATTGGGGGCTGCAGATGGAACATTTAGGGCTATGGAGGCGACACAGAGGTCTATGGAGGAGACGCTGGCGGCTATGGAGGGGTCATTGGGGGCTATGGAGGGGACATAGGAGGCTATGCAGGGGACATTGGGGGCTCCTTGGGGACATTGGGGGCTTCATAGGGGATATTGAGGGCTATGGAGGGGACATTTTGGTCTATGGAGGGGACATTGGGGCCTCCATAGTGGATATTGAGGCCTCCACAGGGTACATTGAGAGCTATGGAAGGGTCATTTGGGGCTACAAAGGGGACATTGGGGGCTCCATAGGGGACGTTGTGGGCTCCATAGTGGACATGGAGGACTTTGGAGGGGACAGTGGGGGCTCTGGAGGGGACATTGTAGGCTGCATAGGGGATATTGAGGCCTTCATAGGGGACATTGAGAGCTATGGAAGGGACAATGGGGGTTACAAAGGGGATACTGGGGGCCCCATAGGGGACATTGGGGGCTATGGAGGGGACATTGGGGGCTCCAGATGGGACATTGGGGGCTATGGAGGGCACATTGGGGGCTCCATAGGGGACATTGGGAGCTGTGCAGGGGACATTGGGGGCTATGGAGGGGACATTGGGGGCTATGGAGGGGACATTGGAGCGTCCTGATGGGACTTTGGGGCCTATGGAGAGGACATTGCGGGCTATGGAGGGGACATTGGGGGCTATGGAGGGGACATTGCGTGCTCCACAGCAGACATTGAGAGTTCTGGAGGGGACATAAGGGGCTACATAGGGGACGTTGTAATCTATGGATTGGACATTGGGGGCTCCAGAGGTGACATTGGGGGATGTGGAAGAGACATTATGGGCATTGGAGGGGACACTGAGGGCTTTGGAGGCGTCACTGCGGCTATGGAGGGGACAATGAGGGCTATGGAGACGACATTGGGGGCTCCCTAACGGACATTGAGGTCTATGGAAGGGGGATTGTGGGCTATGGAGGGGACATTAAGGGCTCCATAGGGATCATTGGGGGCTTTGTAGGAAACATTGACAGCTTTGGAAGGGACTTTGGGGGCTCCAGAGGAGACATCGAGGGCGATGGAGGGGACATTAGGAGCTACATAGGAGACGTTGTAAGCTATGGAGAGGACATTGGGGGCTCCAGCGGGGATATTGGGAGATGTGGAAGAGACATTGAGGGCTATGGAAGGGACACTGAGGGCTATGGAGAGGATATTGGGGGCTCTATAGGGGACATTGAGGGCTATGGAGGGGACATTGAGGGCTAAGGAGTGGACATTGGGGCTCCAGATGGGACATTGAGGGCTCCAGATGGGACACTGGGGGCTATGGAGGGGACATTGGGGGCAATGGAGGGGACATTGGGGGCTCCTTGGAGAAATTGGGTGCTCCATAGGGGATATTGAGGGCTACAGAGGGGAAATTGGCGGCTACTGACGGAACATTGAGGGCTCCAGAGGCGACATTGAGGGCTATGGAGGGGACATTGGGGGCTCCAGAGGGGACTTTTGGGACTCCATAGGGGATATTGTGGGCAACGGATTGGACATTGGGGGCTCCAGAAGAGACATTGAGGCCTGTGGAAGGGACATTGGGGGCTTTGGACGAGACACTGAGGGCTTTAGAGGGGACATTGGTGTCTATGGAGGGGATATTTGGGGCTATGGAGGGGCAATTTTGGTCTATGGAAGGTACATTGGGAGCTCCATAGGGAACATTGCGGGCTCGAAAGGGAACATTGAGGGCTTTGGAAGGGATTTTGGGAGATCCAAAAGGTACATTGAGAGCTACAGAGGGGACATTGGGGGATGGGCCCAACCAGATGGGCCATTCTGTGCTCCACACGGGACATTGTGGGCTCCATAGGGGACATGGACGGCTTTGGATGGGACAGTGGAAGCCATGGAGGGGACATTGGGGGCTCCATAGGGGACATTGAGGGCTATGGAGAGGACATTGGTGGCTACGGATAGGATATTGGGGGCTATGGAGGTAATATTGGGGGTCCAGAGGGGACATTGAGGGCTATGGAGGGGACATTGGGAGTATGGAGGTGATATTGGGGGCTCCAGAGGGGACATTGAGGGCTATGGAGGGACACTGTGGACTGCATAGGGGACATTGTGGGCTATGGAGGGGACATTGGGTGTTCCATAGCGAACATTGTGGGCTATGGCGTGGACATTGTGGACTATGGAGGGGACATTGGGGGCTATGGAGGGGACATTGGGGACTATGGAGGAGATATTCGAGGCTCCATAGGGGACATTGGGGGCTGTAGATGAGACCTTGGGGGCTTTGGCGGGGACACTGAGGGCTTTGGAGGAGTCATTGGGGCTACGGAGGGGAAACTGAGGGCTATGGATGGGACACTGGGGGCTCCTGAGTGGACATTGCAGGCTATGGAGGGGACACTTGTGGCTATGGAGGGGACACTGGTGGCTATGGAGTGGTCATTGGGGTCTATGGAGGGAATATTGGGACCTCCAAAGAGGATAATTAGGCTTCCGAAGGGGACATTGGGGGCTACGAAGGGGACATTGGTGGCAATGGAGGGGACATTGGGGGCTGTGGAAGGGACTTTGGGGCCTCCAGCGGGAACATTGAGGGCTATGGAGGGGACATTGGGGGCTATGGAAGCGATATTGGGGGCTCCAGCGGGGACTTTGAGGGCTATGGAAATGAAATTGGGGGCTCCATACGGGACATTGTGGGCTATGGAGGGGACATTTGGGTCTCCATAGGAAACATTGGGGGCTGTGGAGGGGACATTGGGGCCTATGGAGGTGATATTGGGGGCTCCAGCGGGGACATTGAGGACTACGGAGGGGACATTGGGGGCTCCGTAAGGGACATTGTGGGCTATGGAGGGGACATTTGGGGCTCCATAGGAAACTTTGGGGATTGTGGAGGGGACCTTGGGGGTTATGGAGGGGATATTGAGGGCTATGGAGGGGACATTAAGGCTTCCAGATGGGTCATTGGGGCCTATGGATAGGACATTGCGGGCTACGGAGGGGACATTGGGGGATCCAGAGGGGACATTGAGTGCTCTTGAGAGGATATTGGGGCCTCCATAGGGGACATTGAGGGCTATGGAGAGGACATTGTGGGCTATGGAGGGGACATTGGGGGCTTTGGAGGAGACAGTGGGAGCCATGGAGGGGACCTTGGGGGCTCCATAGGGGACATTGGGGGCTCCATAGTGAACATTATGGGCTAAGGAGGGGACATAGAAGGTTCCATAGGGGACATTGGGAGCTATGGAGAGGACATTGGTGGCGATGGATATGACATGGGGGGCTATGGAGGTGATATTGGCGGCTCCAGAGGGGACATTGAGGGCTACAAAGCGGACACTGGGGGTTCCAGATGGGACATTGGGGGCTCCAGATGGGACATTGGGGACTATGGAGGGGACATTGGGGTCTATGCAGGGGATATTGGGGGCTCCATAGGAGACATTGGTGGCTCCAGAGGGGACATTGAGGGCTCCAGATGGGACATTGGGGACTTTGGAGGGGACATTGTTGGCTATGGAGGGGACATTGTGGGCTATGGAGGGGACATTGTCTGCTATGGAGGGGTCATTGGGGTCTATGGAGGGAACATTGCGGACTCCATAGGGGACATTGAGGCCTCCTTAGGGGACACTGAGGGCTAAGGAAGGGACATTGGGGGCTACAGAGGGGAGATTGGTGACTCCAGAGGGGACATTGTGGGCTATGGAGGGGAAATTGGGGGCTATGGAGGGGACATTGGGGGCTCCATAGGGGACATTGAGGGTTCTGGAGGGGACATAAGGGGCTACATAGGGGACGTTGTAAGCTATGGAGAGAATATTGGGGGCTCCAGAGGGGACATTGGTGGATGTGGAAGAGACATTGTGGGCATTGGAGGGGACACTGAGGGCTTTGGGGGTGTCACTGCGGCTATGGAGGGGACACTGTGAGCTATGGATAATACATTGGGGGCTCCATAGGGGACACTGAGGGCCATGGAGGGGACATTGAGAGCCATGGAGGGGACATTGTGGGCTATGGAGGGGACATTGGGGCTCCAGATGGGACATTGAGGGCTCCAGATGGGACACTGGGGGCTATGGAGGGGACATTGGGAACTAAGGAGGTGATATTGGGGGCTCCAAAGGGGACATTGAGGGCTATGAAGGGGACATTGGGGGCTCCATAGGAGACTTTGTGGGCTATGGAGGGGACATTTGGGGCTCCATCAGGGACATTCGGGGCTGTGGAGGGGACATTGGGGGCTCCAGATGGGACATTGGGGGCTATGGAGAGTACATTGCGGGATATGGAGGCCACATTGGGGGCTATGGAGGGGACATTGGGGGCTCCATAGGGGACATTGTTGGCTATGGAGAGGACATTGGGGGCTCCAGTGGGGACATTGAAGGCTATGGAAGGGATATTGCGGGCTGCGGGGGGGACATTGGGGGCACCAGAGGGGAAATTTTGGGATATGGGGGGGTAATTGAGGGCTATGCCGGCGACATTGGGGGCTCCGTACAGGACATTGTGGGCTCCATAGGCGACATGGAGGGCTTTGGAGGGGACAATGGGGGCTATGTAGGGGACATTGGTGGCTCCATAGGGGACATTGGGGGCTCCATAGGGGACAATGAGGGCTATGGAGGGGACATTGGGGGTTATGGAAGGGACTTTGGGCGCTATGGAGTTTATATTGGGGGCTCCAGAGGTGATATTGTCGGCTATGGAGGGGACATTGAGGTCTCCAGGTGGGACATTGGGGGCTATGGAGGGGACATTGGGGGCTATGGAGGGGACATTGGGGGCACCGTAGGGAACATTGACGGTTTTGGTAGGGACTTTGGGGACTCCAGAGGGAACATTGAGGGTTATGGATGGAACATTGGAGGCTACAGCGGGGACATTGGGGGCTGCAGATGGAACATTTAGGGCTATGGAGGCGACACAGAGGTCTATGGAGGAGACGCTGGCGGCTATGGAGGGGTCATTGGGGGCTATGGAGGGGACATAGGAGGCTATGCAGGGGACATTGGGGGCTCCTTGGGGACATTGGGGGCTTCATAGGGGATATTGAGGGCTATGGAGGGGACATTTTGGTCTATGGAGGGGACATTGGGGCCTCCATAGTGGATATTGAGGCCTCCACAGGGTACATTGAGAGCTATGGAAGGGTCATTTGGGGCTACAAAGGGGACATTGGGGGCTCCATAGGGGACGTTGTGGGCTCCATAGTGGACATGGAGGACTTTGGAGGGGACAGTGGGGGCTCTGGAGGGGACATTGTAGGCTGCATAGGGGATATTGAGGCCTTCATAGGGGACATTGGGGGCTATGGAGGGCACATTGGGGGTTACAAAGGGGATACTGGGGGCCCCATAGGGGACATTGGGGGCTATGGAGGGGACATTGGGGGCTCCAGATGGGACATTGGGGGCTATGGAGGGCACATTGGGGGCTCCATAGGGGACATTGGGAGCTGTGCAGGGGACATTGGGGGCTATGGAGGGGACATTGGGGGCTATGGAGGGGACATTGGAGCGTCCTGATGGGACTTTGGGGCCTATGGAGAGGACATTGCGGGCTATGGAGGGGACATTGGGGGCTATGGAGGGGACATTGCGTGCTCCACAGCAGACATTGAGAGTTCTGGAGGGGACATAAGGGGCTACATAGGGGACGTTGTAATCTATGGATAGGACATTGGGGGCTCCAGAGGTGACATTGGGGGATGTGGAAGAGACATTATGGGCATTGGAGGGGACACTGAGGGCTTTGGAGGCGTCACTGCGGCTATGGAGGGGACAATGAGGGCTATGGAGACGACATTGGGGGCTCCCTAACGGACATTGAGGTCTATGGAAGGGGGATTGTGGGCTATGGAGGGGACATTAAGGGCTCCATAGGGATCATTGGGGGCTTTGTAGGAAACATTGACGGCTTTGGAAGGGACTTTGGGGGCTCCAGAGGAGACATCGAGGGCGATGGAGGGGACATTAGGAGCTACATAGGAGACGTTGTAAGCTATGGAGAGGACATTGGGGGCTCCAGCGGGGATATTGGGAGATGTGGAAGAGACATTGAGGGCTATGGAAGGGACACTGAGGGCTATGGAGAGGATATTGGGGGCTCTATAGGGGACATTGAGGGCTATGGAGGGGACATTGAGGGCTAAGGAGTGGACATTGGGGCTCCAGATGGGACATTGAGGGCTCCAGATGGGACACTGGGGGCTATGGAGGGGACATTGGGGGCAATGGAGGGGACATTGGGGGCTCCTTGGAGAAATTGGGTGCTCCATAGGGGATATTGAGGGCTACAGAGGGGAAATTGGCGGCTACTGACGGAACATTGAGGGCTCCAGAGGCGACATTGAGGGCTATGGAGGGGACATTGGGGGCTCCAGAGGGGACTTTTGGGACTCCATAGGGGATATTGTGGGCAACGGATTGGACATTGGGGGCTCCAGAAGAGACATTGAGACCTGTGGAAGGGACACTGGGGGCTTTGGACGAGACACTGAGGGCTTTAGAGGGGACATTGGTGTCTATGGAGGGGATATTTGGGGCTATGGAGGGGCAATTTTGGTCTATGGAAGGTACATTGGGAGCTCCATAGGGAACATTGCGGGCTCGAAAGGGAACATTGAGGGCTTTGGAAGGGATTTTGGGAGATCCAAAAGGTACATTGAGAGCTACAGAGGGGACATTGGGGGATGGGCCCAACCAGATGGGCCATTCTGTGCTCCACACGGGACATTGTGGGCTCCATAGGGGACATGGACGGCTTTGGATGGGACAGTGGAAGCCATGGAGGGGACATTGGGGGCTCCATAGGGGACATTGAGGGCTATGGAGAGGACATTGGTGGCTACGGATAGGATATTGGGGGCTATGGAGGTAATATTGGGGGTCCAGAGGGGACATTGAGGGCTATGGAGGGGACATTGGGAGTATGGAGGTGATATTGGGGGCTCCAGAGGGGACATTGAGGGCTATGGAGGGACACTGTGGACTGCATAGGGGACATTGTGGGCTATGGAGGGGACATTGGGTGTTCCATAGCGAACATTGTGGGCTATGGCGTGGACATTGTGGGCTATGGAGGGGACATTGGGGGCTATGGAGGGGACATTGGGGACTATGGAGGAGATATTCGAGGCTCCATAGGGGACATTGGGGGCTGTAGATGAGACCTTGGGGGCTTTGGCGGGGACACTGAGGGCTTTGGAGGAGTCATTGGGGCTACGGAGGGGAAACTGAGGGCTATGGATGGGACACTGGGGGCTCCTGAGTGGACATTGCAGGCTATGGAGGGGACACTTGTGGCTATGGAGGGGACACTGGTGGCTATGGAGTGGTCATTGGGGTCTATGGAGGGAATATTGGGACCTCCAAAGAGGATAATTAGGCTTCCGAAGGGGACATTGGGGGCTACGAAGGGGACATTGGTGGCAATGGAGGGGACATTGGGGGCTGTGGAAGGGACTTTGGGGCCTCCAGCGGGAACATTGAGGGCTATGGAGGGGACATTGGGGGCTATGGAGGCGATATTGGGGGCTCCAGCGGGGACTTTGAGGGCTATGGAAATGAAATTGGGGGCTCCATACGGGACATTGTGGGCTATGGAGGGGACATTTGGGTCTCCATAGGAAACATTGGGGGCTGTGGAGGGGACATTGGGGCCTATGGAGGTGATATTGGGGGCTCCAGCGGGGACATTGAGGACTACGGAGGGGACATTGGGGGCTCCGTAAGGGACATTGTGGGCTATGGAGGGGACATTTGGGGCTCCATAGGAAACTTTGGGGATTGTGGAGGGGACCTTGGGGGTTATGGAGGGGATATTGAGGGCTATGGAGGGGACATTAAGGCTTCCAGATGGGTCATTGGGGCCTATGGATAGGACATTGCGGGCTACGGAGGGGACATTGGGGGATCCAGAGGGGACATTGAGTGCTCTTGAGAGGACATTGGGGCCTCCATAGGGGACATTGAGGGCTATGGAGAGGACATTGCGGGCTCCAGAGGGGACATTGGGGGCTTTGGAGGAGACAGTGGGAGCCATGGAGGGGACCTTGGGGGCTCCATAGGGGACATTGGGGGCTCCATAGTGAACATTATGGGCTAAGGAGGGGACATAGAAGGCTCCATAGGGGACATTGGGAGCTATGGAGAGGACATTGGTGGCGATGGATATGACATGGGGGGCTATGGAGGTGATATTGGCGGCTCCAGAGGGGACATTGAGGGCTACAAAGCGGACACTGGGGGTTCCAGATGGGACATTGGGGGCTCCAGATGGGACATTGGGGACTATGGAGGGGACATTGGGGTCTATGCAGGGGATATTGGGGGCTCCATAGGAGACATTGGTGGCTCCAGAGGGGACATTGAGGGCTCCAGATGGGACATTGGGGACTTTGGAGGGGACATTGTGAGCAATGGAGGGGACATTGTGGGCTATGGAGGGGACATTGTCTGCTATGGGGGTCATTGGGGTCATTGGAGGGAACATTGCGGACTCCATAGGGGACATTGAGGCCTCCTTAGGGGACACTGAGGGCTAAGGAAGGGACATTGGGGGCTACAGAGGGGAGATTGGTGACTCCAGAGGGGACATTGTGGGCTATGGAGGGGAAATTGGGGGCTATGGAGGGGACATTGGGGGCTCCATAGGGGACATTGAGGGTTCTGGAGGGGACATAAGGGGCTACATAGGGGACATTGTAAGCTATGGAGAGAACATTGGGGGCTCCAGAGGGGACATTGGTGGATGTGGAAGAGACATTGTGGGCATTGGAGGGGACACTGAGGGCTTTGGGGGCGTCACTGCGGCTATGGAGGGGACACTGTGAGCTATGGATAATACATTGGGGGCTCCATAGGGGACACTGAGGGCCATGGAGGGGACATTGAGGGCTATGGAGGGGACATTGGGGCTCCAGATGGGACATTGAGGACTCCAGATGGGACACTGGGGGCTATGGAGGGGACATTGGGAACTAAGGAGGTGATATTGGGGGCTCCAAAGGGGACATTGAGGGCTATGAAGGGGACATTGGGGGCTCCATAGGAGACTTTGTGGGCTATGGAGGGGACATTTGGGGCTCCATCGGGGACATTCTAGGCTGTGGAGGGGACATTGGGGGCTCCAGATGGGACATTGGGGGCTATGGAGAGTACATTGCGGGATATGGAGGCCACATTGGGGGCTATGGAGGGGACATTGGGGGCTCCATAGGGGACATTGTTGGCTATGGAGAGGACATTGGGGGCTCCAGTGGGGACATTGAAGGCTATGGAAGGGATATTGCGGGCTGCGGGGGGGACATTGGGGGCACCAGAGGGGAAATTTTGGGATATGGGGGGGTAATTGAGGGCTATGCCGGCGACATTGGGGGCTCCGTACAGGACATTGTGGGCTCCATAGGCGACATGGAGGGCTTTGGAGGGGACAATGGGGGCTATGTAGGGGACATTGGTGGCTCCATAGGGGACATTGGGGGCTCCATAGGGGACAATGAGGGCTATGGAGGGGACATTGGGGGTTATGGAAGGGACTTTGGGCGCTATGGAGTTTATATTGGGGGCTCCAGAGGTGATATTGTCGGCTATGGAGGGGACATTGAGGTCTCCAGGTGGGACATTGGGGGCTATGGAGGGGACATTGGGGGCACCGTAGGGAACATTGACGGTTTTGGTAGGGACTTTGGGGACTCCAGAGGGAACATTGAGGGTTATGGATGGAACATTGGAGGCTACAGCGGGGACATTGGGGGCTGCAGATGGAACATTTAGGGCTATGGAGGCGACACAGAGGTCTATGGAGGAGACGCTGGCGGCTATGGAGGGGTCATTGGGGGCTATGGAGGGGACATAGGAGGCTATGCAGGGGACATTGGGGGCTCCTTGGGGACATTGGGGGCTTCATAGGGGATATTGAGGGCTATGGAGGGGACATTTTGGTCTATGGAGGGGACATTGGGGCCTCCATAGTGGATATTGAGGCCTCCACAGGGTACATTGAGAGCTATGGAAGGGTCATTTGGGGCTACAAAGGGGACATTGGGGGCTCCATAGGGGACGTTGTGGGCTCCATAGTGGACATGGAGGACTTTGGAGGGGACAGTGGGGGCTCTGGAGGGGACATTGTAGGCTGCATAGGGGATATTGAGGCCTTCATAGGGGACATTGAGAGCTATGGAAGGGACAATGGGGGTTACAAAGGGGATACTGGGGGCCCCATAGGGGACATTGGGGGCTATGGAGGGGACATTGGGGGCTCCAGATGGGACATTGGGGGCTATGGAGGGCACATTGGGGGCTCCATAGGGGACATGGTGGGTTATGGAGGGGACATTTGGGGCTCCATAGGGGACATTGGGAGCTGTGCAGGGGACATTGGGGGCTATGGAGGGGACATTGGGGGCTATGGAGGGGACATTGGAGCGTCCTGATGGGACTTTGGGGCCTATGGAGAGGACATTGCGGGCTATGGAGGGGACATTGCGTGCTCCACAGCAGACATTGAGAGTTCTGGAGGGGACATAAGGGGCTACATAGGGGACGTTGTAATCTATGGATAGGACATTGGGGGCTCCAGAGGTGACATTGGGGGATGTGGAAGAGACATTATGGGCATTGGAGGGGACACTGAGGGCTTTGGAGGCGTCACTGCGGCTATGGAGGGGACAATGAGGGCTATGGAGACGACATTGGGGGCTCCCTAACGGACATTGAGGTCTATGGAAGGGGGATTGTGGGCTATGGAGGGGACATTAAGGGCTCCATAGGGATCATTGGGGGCTTTGTAGGAAACATTGACGGCTTTGGAAGGGACTTTGGGGGCTCCAGAGGAGACATCGAGGGCGATGGAGGGGACATTAGGAGCTACATAGGAGACGTTGTAAGCTATGGAGAGGACATTGGGGGCTCCAGCGGGGATATTGGGAGATGTGGAAGAGACATTGAGGGCTATGGAAGGGACACTGAGGGCTATGGAGAGGATATTGGGGGCTCTATAGGGGACATTGAGGGCTATGGAGGGGACATTGAGGGCTAAGGAGTGGACATTGGGGCTCCAGATGGGACATTGAGGGCTCCAGATGGGACACTGGGGGCTATGGAGGGGACATTGGGGGCAATGGAGGGGACATTGGGGGCTCCTTGGAGAAATTGGGTGCTCCATAGGGGATATTGAGGGCTACAGAGGGGAAATTGGCGGCTACTGACGGAACATTGAGGGCTCCAGAGGCGACATTGAGGGCTATGGAGGGGACATTGGGGGCTCCAGAGGGGACTTTTGGGACTCCATAGGGGATATTGTGGGCAACGGATTGGACATTGGGGGCTCCAGAAGAGACATTGAGACCTGTGGAAGGGACACTGGGGGCTTTGGACGAGACACTGAGGGCTTTAGAGGGGACATTGGTGTCTATGGAGGGGATATTTGGGGCTATGGAGGGGCAATTTTGGTCTATGGAAGGTACATTGGGAGCTCCATAGGGAACATTGCGGGCTCGAAAGGGAACATTGAGGGCTTTGGAAGGGATTTTGGGAGATCCAAAAGGTACATTGAGAGCTACAGAGGGGACATTGGGAGCTCCAGATGGGCCATTCTGTGCTCCACACGGGACATTGTGGGCTCCATAGGGGACATGGACGGCTTTGGATGGGACAGTGGAAACCATGGAGGGGACATTGGGGGCTCCATAGGGGACATTGAGGGCTATGGAGAGGACATTGGTGGCTACGAATAGGATATTGGGGGCTATGGAGGTAATATTGGGGGTCCGGAGGGGATATTGAGGGCTATGGAGGGGACATTGGGAGTATGGAGGTGATATTGGGGGCTCCAGAGGGGACATTGAGGGCTATGGAGGGACACTGTGGACTGCATAGGGGACATTGTGGGCTATGGAGGGGACATTGGGTGTTCCATAGCGAACATTGTGGGCTATGGCGTGGACATTGTGGGCTATGGAGGGGACATTGGGGGCTATGGAGGGGACATTGGGGACTATGGAGGAGATATTCGAGGCTCCATAGGGGACATTGGGGGCTGTAGATGAGACCTTGGGGGCTTTGGCGGGGACACTGAGGGCTTTGGAGGAGTCATTGGGGCTACGGAGGGGAAACTGAGGGCTATGGATGGGACACTGGGGGCTCCTGAGTTCGACATTGCGGGCTATGGAGGGGACACTTGTGGCTATGGAGGGGACACTGGTGGCTATGGAGTGGTCATTGGGGTCTATGGAGGGAATATTGGGACCTCCAAAGAGGATAATTAGGCTTCCGAAGGGGACATTGGGGGCTACGAAGGGGACATTGGTGGCAATGGAGGGGACATTGGGGGCTGTGGAAGGGACTTTGGGGCCTCCAAAGGAGACATTGAGGGCTATGAAGGGGACATTGGGGGCTATGGAGGCGATATTGGGGCCTCCAGCGGGGACATTGAGGGCTAAGGAAGGGATATTGGGGGCTACAGAGGGGAGATTGGTGACTCCAGAGGGGACATTGTGGACTATGGAGGGGAAATTGGGGGCTATGGAGGGGACATTGGGGGCTCCATAGGGGACATTGTGGGCTCTATAGGGGACATGGAGGGCATGGAGGGAACAGTGGAGGCTATGGAGGGGACATTAAGGGCTCCCAAGGGAACATTGGGGGCTCCATAGGGATCATTGAGTGCTATGGAGGAGACATTGGGGGCTCCAGCGGGAACATTGAGGGCTATGGAGGGGACATTGGGGGCTCCATAGGGGACATTGTGGTCTATGGAAATGAAATTGGGGGCTCCATACGGGACATTGTGGGCTATGGAGGGGACATTTGGGTCTCCATAGGAAACATTGGGGGCTGTGGAGGGGACATTGGGGCCTATGGAGGTGATATTGGGGGCTCCAGCGGGGACATTGAGGACTACGGAGGGGACATTGGGGGCTCCATAAGGGACATTGTGGGCTATGGAGGGGACATTTGGCGCTCCATAGGAAACTTTGGGGATTGTGGAGGGGACCTTGGGGGTTATGGAGGGGATATTGAGGGCTATGGAGGGGACATTGGGAGTATGGAGGTGATATTGGGGGCTCCTGAGGGGACATTGAGGGCTATGGAGGGAGACTGTGGACTGCATAGGGGACATTGTGGGCTATGGAGGGGACATTGAGTGCTCTTGAGAGGACATTGGGGCCTCCATAGGGGACATTGAGGGCTATGGAGAGGACATTGCGGGCTCCAGAGGGGACATTGGGGGCTTTGGAGGAGACAGTGGGAGCCATGGAGGGGACCTTGGGGGCGCCATAGGGGACATTGGGGGCTCCATAGTGAACATTACGGGCTAAGGAGGGGACATAGAAGGCTCCATAGGGGACATTGGGAGCTATGGAGAGGACATTGGTGGCAATGGATATGACATGGGGGGCTATGGAGGTGATATTGGCGGCTCCAGAGGGGACATTGAGGGCTACAAAGCGGACACTGGGGGTTCCAGATGGGACATTGGGGGCTCCAGATGGGACGTTGGGGATTAAGGAGGGGACATTGGGGTCTATACAGGGGATATTGGGGGCTCCATAGGAGACATTGGTGGCTCCAGAGGGGACATTGAGAGCTCCAGATGGGACATTGGGGACTTTGGAGGGGACACTGAGGGCTACGGAGGGGTCATTGGGGGCTCTGGAGGGAACATTGTGGGCTATGGAGGGGACACTGTGGGCTATGGAAGGGACATTGTCTGCTATGGAGGGGACATTGGAGTCTCCATAGGGGACATTGGGGGTTCCTGAGGGGACATTTCGGGCTATGGAGGGGACATTGTGGGCTATGGAGGGGTCATTGGGGTCTATGGAGGGAACATTGCGGACTCCATAGGGGACATTGAGGCCTCCTTAGGGGACACTGAGGGCTAAGGAAGGGACATTGGGGGCTACAGAGGGGAGATTGGTGACTCCAGAGGGGACATTGTGGACTATGGAGGGGAAATTGGGGGCTATGGAGGGGACATTGGGGGCTCCATAGGGGACATTGTGGGCTCTATAGGGGACATGGAGGGCATGGAGGGAACAGTGGGGGCTATGGAGGGGACATTAAGGGCTCCCAAGGGAACATTGGGGGCTCCATAGGGATCATTGAGTGCTATGGAGGGGACATTGGGGGCTCCACAGGGGACATTGAGGGCTATGGAGGGGACGTTGGGGGCTATGGAGGGGACATTGTGGTCTATGGAGGTGATATTGGGGGCTCCAGAGGAGACATTGGCGGCTACGGAGGGGTTATTGGGGGCTCAGAATGGAACACTGGGGACTCCAGATGCGACATTGAGGGCTATGGAGGGGACATTGAGGGCTATGGCGGTGATATTGGGGGCTCCGGAAAAGAATATTGAGGGCTATGGAGGAAACATTGGGAGCTCCATAGGGGACATTGAGGGCTCTGGAGGGGACATTGTGGGCTGTGGAGGGGACATTGGGGGCTCCAGATGGGACATTGTGGGCTCTGGAGGGGACATTGAGGGCTCCAGATGGAACATTGTGGGCTATGGAGAGGACATTGGCGGCTCCAGAGGGGTAACTGGGGGCTGTGGAAGAGGCATTGCGGGCGTAGGAGGGAACACTGAGGGCTTTGGAGAGGACATTGGGGGCTATGGAGGGGACATTAGGGGCTCCATAGGGGACATTGGGGGCTCCAGAGGGGACATTGTGGGCCGTGGATGGGACATTTGGGGCTTTGGAGGGGACAGTGAGGGCTTTGGAGGGGTCACTGGAGGTATGGAGGGGACACTGAGGGCTATGGAGGGGACATTGGGGGCTCCATAGGGGACATTGGGGTCTCCATAGTGGACATTGTGGGCTATCGTGGGGACATTGGGGGTTCAATAGGGGACATTGGGGGCTATGGAGCGGAGTTTGGATGCTATGGAGGGGACATTGGGGGCTATGGAGGTGATATTGGGGGTTTCAGAGGGGACATTGGGGGCTCCATATGGGACATTTTGGGCTCTTTAGAAGACATGGAGGGCTTTGGAGGGGACAGTGGGGGCTATGGAGGGGACATTGGGGCTCCATAGGAAACAATTAGGAGCTGTGGAGGGGACATTGGGGGCTATGGAGGGGACATTGGGCGCTCCAGAGGGGACATTGGGGGCTCACTAGAAAACATTGAGGGGTACGGAGGGGACTTTGGGGGCTCCATAGGGCATATTGGGGGCTCCATAGGGGATATTGAGGGCTATGGAGTGGACATTGGCGGCTCCAGAAGAGACATTGTGGGCTGTGGAAGGGATATTGGGGGCTTTGAATGGGACACTGAGGGTTTTGGAGGCAACATTGGTGTCTCTGGATGGGACATTTGGGGCTATTGAAGGACATTGGGGGCTATGGAGGTGATATTGTCTGCTCCAGAGGGGATATTGAGGGCTATGGAGGGGACATTGGGGGCTCCAGATGAAACATTGGAGGCTATGGAGAGGACATTGGGTGATATAGAGGGGATATTGGGGGCTATGGAGGTGATATTGGGGCCTCCAGAGGGGACATTGAGGGCTATGGTGTAGACATTGGGGGCTCCATAGGGGACATTGAGGGCTATGGAGTAGACATTGGGGGCTCCATAGGGGACCTTGGGGGCTCCAGATGGGACATTGGGGGCCATGGAAAGGATATTGGGGGCTATGGAGGGGACATTGGGGGCTCCATAGGGGACATTGGGGGCTGTGGAAGAGACATTGGGTGTGTGGAGGGGACACTGAGGGCTTTGGAGGGGTCATTGGGGCTATGGAGAGGACACTGAGGGCTATGGAGGGGACATTGAGGGCTGTGGAGGGGACACTGGGCGGTATGGATGGGACATTTGGGGCTCCATAGGGGACATTGGGGGCTCCAGAGGGGACATTTTGGGCAGTAGAAGGTAATTTGGGGGCTATGGAGGGGACATTCGGGGCTATGGAGGGGTTATTGAGGGCTATGGAGGGGACACTGAGGGTTATGGAGGGGAAATTGGGGCCTCCATATCTCGGGCTCTCTGCTTGCCCGAGAATGATGGATGGGCACTGCCCCTGTCCTTCGGGAAGCCCCGAGATGCCCACAGAAAAGACGAGGAGTCTTCGGATGTTCTTTTTCTGAGTTTTCTTTTTTGTTTATTATATCTTATCTTTACAATTCTCTCTGTGCTCTGCCAAGGTCTGGACAGCACGGGCAACAGGCGACGACTGCCCGCCTGCCCACAGGTCGTCATCTTATATACAGATAATTACGTGCACATTATTTACAATTGTGATCCAATACATACACTTAACACTAGACAGGTATTTTCTACTTTAACCCAATCCCTCTAAACCTACTTCATGTTGTCACCACTGTGCAAGATGGAGACAAAGAAGAAGAAGACTCTAGGGTAACGCCCAGAATCCTCCATCTTGTCTCTGGTCCTTCTTATCTTGAAACCCCTAATGTGAAAATATTAATACTTTCTACTACTTTCAAGGCCTTGCAATTCTTCCCATAGTGTTGGTAATCTTTCCCATGAACTATAATCGAGACCCCTGCCTGTCTGGGGTCCATGCCAGGGTCTGTAACCCCCCTGTACATATCTCCGACCCCCCTGTACAGGTTTTAAACCCCCCTGTACAGGTTTCTGCTTGTCCAGGGTTTCCAGAGGAATACCCTGGACTCCTACATCTCCCCCTCCTGTTTGCACTAAGAAAACTCCCTTGGCTGCTCTGTCCATGGCCCGTCGCATGCACTGAAGCACGCACGGAAGGATCAGGAGAAGAATTGCAAGTCCTATCAAGAAATATACAACAAATTTTAAAATTTCTTTCCACACCGGCGAAATATTAAGAAAGTTAAATGCGCCATCCATCCATGATCCCGTTTCTTTTTTGATTTCATTCACACTTTCCCGCAACTGTTTGATGTGTTCCTGAATGGACTTGGAATGACCTGACAGATTCATGCAGCACATCCCTTCAAATTCTTGACACCCATGGCCATGTACCAATAAGAGGTAATCGATGGCCGCTCCTGCTGCTGCTTGAGGCAGAAGCAGAGCTGATATAAATCTTTTGCCTTGTGACCAAGTGTATATATTAGAATCACAGTCAGTGCTGTAGTCGTTGAGCGATCTCTCCTCCCTACGTGTTTGACTTTTTGACAATGGGATGCTTGGTGTTATGATCGATAGTTTTCCAAGGCTGCATGGACCACCTTTGACATTTGCAGGGATACCTGGCCAAATTCTGTCCCCACAAATGAAAAAGATTCCTTTCGGCAGTTGCGCTGGAACACAATTGGATGGCTTGTCCAACATCTTAGTGTAATTACACCAAGAGGATTCATTTTTGAAAATTGCGGAATTTGGAGTGACGTCTATGGTTTTATTCTTCGACACTCTTTGATATTTAAATTTCACACAATAATTCATCCTGAGCGATCCCAAAATTTCCAATTCCTGAGGCTCAAAATGAGCCATAGGAAGGAATTTTGTCCAAACACCCCACTTATCAACCAGATTATCGGTACCTTTGATAAATTTTGAAACTGTTGGAGGGATGTTTGTTGGGATCGGCCAGTTGTCAATGGGCCTTCCAATCAAACATGTTGATAACGGTTTCTTTGGCCTTGAATGCATCATGCAAATTGTGTCCAACCCTGATGCATTGGCCAATGTTTCCCACACATTTCCTTTTGGTTGCACCACAGGTAGATCCATCGCGTTTGCTCAAGGCAACCTGCAAGAGGACAAGACACACGCACACTGCGAACCTCTTCCCCCCTGCAGGGATCCCCAAACCGCGACACCACCCAAGCCCCAAAAGGAAGCTGAGTCCCAAAGTCTCTTTTGCACGCTGGACACCATGATGTTCGCTGTCCTGTAGTTCTTTCATGTTTGCGTGCTTGCTTCTTTGTTGCCAGTTTTGAGGCTCGCGTTCGCTTGCTCTTGGACTCGATAAGGTTTCACGTTCCTTGCTGCCACCCATCTGTGTCCAAGCCCTGTGGAGACACAAGCATAACCCTTGCCCCAAGTTATTAATTTGAATTGTCCTTCAGTTTTCCCTGAGTCTGTAGGAATCATTGTAACAATTGACTTTATACTTTATATCAAATGGTGTTAGATCCTATATATTAAATGTCCCCTTTAACTTTTTTCTTTTCTTTTTTTTTTTTTTTCCTTTTTCTTTTTCTTTTTCTTTTTCTTTTAAATATGATGAACCCAATCTGCTGTCACAGACAGCTTGTGCCTAATCTCTGATCACTCCGTGGTCCAATTGTTCCCATCTTGAGTTCTGCCCTTGAACATCATAAGTCACAGGTAAAGCTACAGCCGCTGCACCTGTAGAATCCGCAGAACCTGTGGAACTTGAGGCTTTCAGTGATTGTATCACCTCTCAGTCCAACCCATTGCACCTTGTGGGCTAGAAGAGAACCTTGAAAATTTAAATTCTTTGAACTTGAAGTTTTCGGTGATTGTCTCACCTCGTCAGTCCAACCCATTGCACCTTGTGGGCTAGAAGAGAACCTTGAAAATTTAAATCCTTTTGTTTTTACAACCTTGCCACATCATGCACTGATGTGGTTGATATTGTCCCTCCTTCTAGCTGAGGAGTAGAAATCTAAAGCACTTTCTGTTCCTAATTTCTTTTGTACCTTTTCCTTTTCTTTTGAACTTTTATTTTTGGTTCTGCACCGATGCTTTCAGAGGCAGCAGCTGCCTCAGCCCCTGGGGGGGGCGGCCCCTGCCGCTCCTCCCCTAGAGCCTCTGCTCCCAGAGCCACTGCCCCCGGAGCTGCCCCGTCTCGTACGTCATCTCTGCTCGGACTCCGCCCCAATGGACCCAAGCCCGCGTTCGGTGAAGCAGACGCACCCTGACCCGCGCTGCTTCTCGCACCTTGCGTCATTCCCACGCGGCGAGCTGCTAACCTCGACCCCGCTGCCTCTGTCCCGGTCTCTCCACCCCCCGCTGAGCCCCGGCTCGGCGCGTCCCCCGAGCCGTCCCGAGCGTGTTCTTGCCCGCGTGGTTTCGGCGCAACCCCGCCTTCCTCCACCGCCCCGCGCGTCCCCAGCCCGCCGCTTGCCGTTCCCCTCCCCCGCCCCGCAGAAAGGGGAAGTGCCAGAGGGCTGCTGCGCGGTGTGTGGGGGTCGTGAAAGGACTCCTTGGTGGGTTAGATTCTCGACTCTCCCATCCCCCCACCTGCGGTGTGTCTCCCGCGTCAGCAGGGCATGCCTTGAAAGAGACCATGTCCTGATCCTCTTCCTCACTGGGGTGTATTACAAGTTTTAATTTTCCCGGGACAAATTTTGGGAAATCGTCTAACTGACTGCCTTTGTTCCCTTGTGCGGAAAGCTGCTGACCTCCCGCTGCCCTGAGACAAGCTGATGGCTCGTCTCTAACCCGTCTCCAGCAGGAGACCCTTTACCCGCCGGCTGATGGCCAGCATCTGTCTCCGCTAGCAACTCACTAGCAGAGGAGTCA
Source organism: Phylloscopus trochilus trochilus (assembly GCA_016584745.2). Taxonomy (NCBI): domain Eukaryota; kingdom Metazoa; phylum Chordata; class Aves; order Passeriformes; family Phylloscopidae; genus Phylloscopus; species Phylloscopus trochilus. The sequence goes on from WQNJ02000034.1 coordinate 3,627,685, forward strand.
CCTTGTCCCTCCCCCGCCCCCCTCGGTGGGTCAGGGAAAGGAATTCCTTTGCTTTCCTTTTTGCTCTGCCCTGTGACTGCTGCTAACATAACTCTTGCAGCCGACAGGAGCTTCAAAGCTGTCCTATCTTTTTGAGTCGTCTGGTGGTATAATTGCCTGTTTGCCTCCCGCCAGAACCCCGGTTCAAATTGTTTCTGTTGTTTCACAGAAAGGATAATTACATCTCCCCCAGAGCAGTAGCTGCTCCTGGGACAGGGACATAATTTCCCCCATGGTGTGATCTTATATCTCAACTGGTCTTACCACTGAAAGAACCAAAGTGCAGGTGCTTTCCGGTTCAGCTCGGAGATTCCTGATCACCGACCCGCAGTTGTCAGGATGACGGATTCCAGGGCCCTTGGAAATCCGTCTGTCTGAGACGAACCCGATATCAGCTGCTCTGGTCCTTTTCTTCCTTCTCTGGTCTTCGGCTCAGATGATGGAAATTCGGCTCCTCAGCTTCTGGGGGCTTCTTGCTGGCTTCCAAGGATTCTTCCTGTTGAAAGACTTCACTGGGCGATGGTCTCAGTGCTCACCTCAGGGACGCCTGATCCCTGGGCCTCTGTGCGATGGTCTCGGTGCCCACCCCAGGGACGCCAGATCTCGGGCTCTCTGCTTGCCCGAGAATGATGGATGGGCACTGCCCCTGTCCTTCGGGAAGCCCCGAGATGCCCACAGAAAAGACGAGGAGTCTTCGGATGTTCTTTTTCTGAGTTTTCTTTTTTGTTTATTATATCTTATCTTTACAATTCTCTCTGTGCTCTGCCAAGGTCTGGACAGCACGGGCAACAGGCGACGACTGCCCGCCTGCCCACAGGTCGTCATCTTATATACAGATAATTACGTGCACATTATTTACAATTGTGATCCAATATATACACTTAACACTAGACAGGTATTTTCTACTTTAACCCAATCCCTCTAAACCTACTTCATGTTGTCACCACTGTGCAAGATGGAGACAAAGAAGAAGGAGAAGACTCTAGGGTAACGCCCAGAATCCTCCATCTTGTCTCTGGTCCTTCTTATCTTGAAACCCCTAATGTGAAAATATTAATACTTTCTACTACTTTCAAGGCCTTGCAATTCTTCCCATAGTGTTGGTAATCTTTCCCATGAACTATAATCGAGACCCCTGCCTGTCTGGGGTCCATGCCAGGGTCTGTAACCCCCCTGTACATATCTCCAACCCCCCTGTACAGGTTTTAAACCCCCCTGTACAGGTTTCTGCTTGTCCAGGGTTTCCAGAGGAATACCCTGGACTCCTACATCCATAGGGGATATTGCGGGCTCCATATGGGCTATTGAGGGATATGGAGGTGACATTGGGGGCTCCAGAGGGGACACTGGGGGTATGGGTGTGACATTGGGGGCTCCAGAGGTGACATTTTGGGCTACAGAGGGGACATTGTGGGCTCCAGAGGGGACACTGAGGGCTATGGAGCGGATATTGTGGGCTATGGAGGGTTCATTCGGGGCTCCATAGGGGACATGGAGGGCTATCGAGGGGACATTGAGGGCTCGAGAGGTGACATTGGGGGCTCCATAGGGGACATTGGGGACTATAGAGGGGACATTGGGGACTATGTAGGGGATATTGGGGACTCCATAGGGGACATTGGGGGCTCCATTGTGGACATTGTGAGCTATGCAGGGGACATTGAGGGCTCAAACGGGGACATTGAGGGCTATGAAAGGGACATTGGAGCATAACAGAAGGAACATTAGGGGCTCCAGAGCAGATACTGTGGGCTCCAGTGGGGACATTGAGGGCCTCAGAGGGGATATTGACTGCTATGGAGGAGACATTGGGGGCTCCAGAAGGGACATTTTGGGCTATGGAGGGGACATTGGTCCCTATGGAGGGAACATTGGGGGCTCCATTGGGGACATTGTGGGCTCCAGAGGGGAGAATGAGGGCTATGGAGGGGACATTTGGGGCTATGGAGGGGACATTGGGGGCTATGGAGGTGATATTGGGGCCTCCAGAGGGGAGATTTAGGGCTATGGAGTGGACCTTGGGGGCTCCAGATGGGACATTGGGGGCTATGGAGAGGATATTGGGGGTATGGAGGGGACATTGGGGCTATGGAGGTTATATTGTGGGCTCCATAGGGGACATTGAGGGCTCCATAGGGGACATTGGAGGCTGTGGAAGAGACATTGGGTGTTTGGAGGGGACACTGAGGGCTTTGGAGGGGTCATTGGGGCTATGGAGAGGACACTGAGGGCTATGGAGGGGACTTTGGGGGCTCCATAGGGGCCATTGCTGACTATGGAGGGGACATTGCGGGCTGTGGAGGGGACACTGATGACTATGTAGGGGTCATTGGGGTCTATGGAGGGAACATTGGGGCTTCCATAGGGGACATTGAGGCCTCCATAGGGGACATTGAGAGCTATTGAGGGGACATTGGGGGCTAAAAAGGGGACCTTGGGGGCTCCATAGGGGACATTGTGGGCTCCATAGGCGACATGGAGGGCTATGGAGGGGACAGTGGGGGCTATGGAGGGGACATTGGGGCTCCAGAGGGGACATTGAGGGCTCTATAGGGAACATTGTGGGCTATGGAGTGGACATTGGGGGCTCCATAGGGGACATTGGGCACTGTGGAGGGGACATTGGGGGCTCCAGATGGGATATTGGCGGCTATGGAGAGGACATTGCAAGCTATAGAGAGGACATTGGGGGCTATGGAGAGGACATTGGGGGCTCCAGAGGGGACATTGAGGGCTCCAGAGGGGACATTGAGGGCTCTGGAGGGGATATTGGGGGCTCCAGAGGGGACATTGTGGGCTCCAGAGGGGACATTGGGGACCGTGGAAGGGACATTGTGGGCTTTGCAGGGGACACTGAGGGCTACGGAGGGGTCATTGGGGGCTATGGAGGCGTCATTGGGGCCTCCATAGGGGACACTGAGGCCTCCTTAGTGGCCATTAAGGGCTATGGCAAGGGACATTGGGGGCTACACATGGGACATTGAGGGCGATGGAGGGGACATTTGGGGCTATGAAGGTGACACTGGGGCCTACAGAGGGGACATTGAGGGCTCCAGAGAGGACATTGAGGGCAATGGAGGGGACATTGGGGGTTCCATAGGGGACCTTTGGGGCTCCAGATGGGACATTGGGGGCTATGGAGGAGACATTGGGGGCTTTGGAGGGGACAATGAGGGATTTGGAGGGGTCATTGGGGGCTATGGATGGGACACTGAGGGCTATGCAGGGGACATTGGTGGCTCCATAGTGGACATTGAGTACTATGGAAGGGACATTGGGGGCTCCATCGGTGACATTGGGGGCTCCTTAGGGGACATTCAGGGCTACGGAGGGGGCATTGGGTGTCTTGATTTGGAAAGACAGGTATCTGCCAGGGAAACTGGAGTTCCCCTAGAATGGAGAATGCCAACCCCTCACACCCCAACGAATTATAATTTTGCAATCAAGGGCTCTCAGGCAAAGATATTGGGGATAGGAATAACAGTTCTTTACTAGGAGATATTAACAATATAAATATGATAGGAAACAAAACCACCCAACCAAACAAAGAGATAAACAAATAAACAATAATTTTGGAAGAAAACCCTGACAGAGTCAGAGTTTCAATCTGACCCTGTGATTTAGGATCATGAAAGCAGTCCAAAAGTAAAGTCCTTCTGAAGTGGCAGACGTGATTCTGTTGGAGCAGAGGTGATTCTGCGAAGAAGCCAGTTCAGGGGCGGCGGGGAGGGAAACAGGATGGCGAGCACAGCAGGCGAAGAAACCTCTTGCCACCACGGCAGGGGAGCAAACACAGAGCTCTCAGCTCCTGCAGCCGCACAGCACCGGCGCGCTCCCAGCCTTCTCTCCCGGCCGCCTCCCCTGCCCCCCACCCCACCCCCCCCACCCCCCCCCCCCCCCCCCCCCCCCCGCCAGGGCACGAGATGTATAGAAATGCAAATGCACCACACAGGCTGGGGAAGGTAACAATGGCCTATCAAGGTGGGACATCAGGCCCCCAAACAAATGTAAATAGAATATACAAAACCCGTCTCCACAACCCAGGACATTGGGGGATATGTAGAGGACATTGGGGGCTCCTTAGGGGATATTGGGGTCTATAAATGGGACATTGGGGGCTATGGAGCGGTTATTGGGCGCTATGGAGGGGACACTGAGGGTCATGGAGGGGACATTGGGGGCTCCATAGGGGATATTGCTGGCTCCATATGGGATATTGAGGGGTATGGAGGGGACATTGGGGGCTCCAGAGGGGACACTGGGGGCTATGGGTATGACATTGGGGACTCCAGAGAGGACATTGAGGTCTCCAGAGGGGACGTTGAGAGCTATGGAGGTGACATATGGGGCTACAGAGAGGACATTGTGGGCTCCAGAGGGGACACTGAGGGCTATGGAGTGGATATTGTGGGCAATGGAGGGGTAATTCGGGGCTCCATAGGGGACATGGAGGGCTATCGAGGGGACATTGGGGACTATGGAGGGGATATTGGGGACTCCATAGGGGACATTGGGGGCTCCATAGGGGACATGGAGAGCTATGCAGGGGACATTGAGGGCACCAGAGGGGGCATTGAGGGCTATGAAAGGGATTTTGGAGGCTACAGAAGGGACATTAGGGGCTCCAGAACGGACACTCTGGGCTCCAGTGGGGACATTAAGGGCCTCAGAGGGGACATAGAGGGCTATGGAGGAGACATTGGGGGCTCCAGAAAGAAAATTTTGAGCTGTGGAGGGGACATTGGGGGCTATGGAGGGGACATTGAGGGCTGTGGAGGGGACATTGTGGGCTATGGAGGGAACATTGTGGGCTATGGAGGGGACATTTGGGGCTATAGAGGGGACATTGGGGGCTCCAGATGGGACATTGGAGGCTATGGAGAGGGCATTTGGGGCTATGGAAGGAATATTGAGGGCTATGGAGGTGATATTGGGGCCTCAAGAGGGGACATTGAGGGCCATGGAGGGGACATTGGGGGCTCCAGATGGGACATTGGAGGCTATGGAGAGGACATTGGGGGCTATGGAGGGGATATTGGGCGCTAAGGAGGTGATATTGGGGGCTCCAAATGGGACATTGAGGGCTATGGTGTGGACATTGGGGGCGCCAAAACGGACATTGTGGGCTGTGGAGGGAACATTGGGGGCTCCAGATGAGACATTGGGGCTCCAGATTGGACATTGTGGGCTATGGAGGAGACGTTGGGGGCTGTGGAAGTGATATTGGGGGCTTTGGACGGGACACTGAGTGCTGTGGAGGGGACATTGGTGTCTACGGAGGGGACATTTGGGGCTATGGAGGGGACATTGGTGGCTACGGAGGTGATGTTGGGGGGTTCCAGAGAGGACATTGAGGGCTATGGAGGGGACATTGGGGGCTCCCGATGGGACATTTGCGGCTATGGAGAGGACATTTGGGGCTATGGAGGGGATATTGGGGGCTATGGAGGTGATATTGGGGCCTCCAGAGGGGACATTGAGGGCGATGGATTGGACATTGTGGGCTCCATAGGGGACATTGTGGGCTATGGAGGGGACATTGGTGGCTCTATAGGGGACATTGGGGGCTATGGAGGTGATATTGGGGGCTCCAGAGGGGACATTGCAGACTATGGAGGGGACACTGCGGGCTGTGGAGGTGTCACTGATGTCTATGGAGGGGTCATTGGGGTCGATGGAGGGAACATTGGGGCCTCCATAGGGGACATTGAGTCCTCCATAGGGGACATTGAGAGCTATTGAAGGGACATTGGGGGCTCCGTAGGGAACATTGTGGGCTATGGAGGGGACATTGGGGGCTCCAGATGGGATATTGGGGGCTATGGAGAGGACATCGTGGGCTATGGAGGAGACATTGGGGGCTATGGAGAGGACATTGGGGGCTCCAGAGGGGACATTGCGGGCTCCAGAGAGGACCTTGGGGACCGTGGAAGGGACATTGGGGGCTTTGCAGGGGACCCTGAGGGCTAGGGAGGGGTCATTGGGGGCTATGGAGGTGGTATTGTGGGCTCCAGAGGGTACATTGAGGGCGATGGAGGGGACATTGAGGGCTCTAAATGGGAAATTGGGGGCTCCATAGGGGACATTGAGTACTATGGCGGGGACATTGGGGGCTCCATCGGTGACATTGAGTGCTCCTTAGGGGACATTTTGGGCTATGGAGGGGACATTGGGGGTTCTTAATGGGACATTGGGGGCTCTAGATGGGACATTGGGGGCTATGGTGGAGACATTGGGGGCTCCATAGGGGACATTTGGGGCTTCACAGGGGCCATTGGGGGCTATGAAGGGGACATTGGGCGTTATGGATGGGACATTAGGGGCTATGGAGGTGGTATTGTGGGCTCCAGAGGGTACATTGAGGGCAATGGAGGGGACATTGAGGGCTCTAAATGGGAAATTGGGGGCTCCATAGGGGACATTGTGGGCTATGGAGAGGACATTGGGGACTCCATCGGTGACATTGGGGGCTCCTTAGGGGACATTCAGGGTGATGGAGGGGACATTGGGGGATATGTAGGGGACATTGGGGGCTCCATAGGGGACATTGGGGTCTATAAATGGGACATTGGGGGCTATGGTGGGGTTATTGGGGGCTATGGAGCGGACACTGAGGGTTACGGAGGGGACATTGGGGGCTCCATAGGGGATATTGCTGGCTCCATATGGGATATTGAGCAGTATGGAGGGGACATTGGGGGCTCCAGAGGTGACACTGAGGGCTATGGAGCGGATATTGTGTGCTATGGAGGGGTCATTCGGGGCTCCATAGGGGACATGGAGGGCTATCGAGGGGACATTGGGGGCTCAAGAGGTGACATTGGGGTCTCCATAGGGAACATTGAGGGCTATAGAGGGGACATTGGGGACTATGGAGGGGATATTGGGGACTCCATAGGGGACATTGGGGACTCCATAGGGGACATTGTGGTCTATGGAGGAGACATAGGGGGCTCCATAGGGGACATTGGGAGCTATGGAGAGGACATTGGTGGCTATGGATGGGACATGGGGGACTATGGAGGGGATATTGGGGACTCCATAGGGGACATTGAGAGCTCTGCAGGGGACATTGAGGGCTCCAAAGGGGACATTGAGGGCTATGAAAGGGATATTGGAGGCTACAGAAGGGACATTGGGGGCTCCAGAGCGGACACTGTGGGCTCCAGAGTGGACATTACGGGCCTCAGAGGGGACATAGAGGGCTATGGAGGAGACATTGGGGGCTCCAGAAAGAATATTTTGGGCTATGGATGGGACATTGGAGGCTATGGAGGGGACATTAAGGGCTGTGAAGGGGACACTGAGGGCTATGGAGGGAACATTGGGGGCTCCAGAGGAGACATTGAGGGCTCTGGAGGGGACATTGGGGGCTATGAAGGTGACAATGGGGCCTACAGAGGGGAGATTGAGGGCTCCAGAGGGGACATTGAGGTCTATGGAGGGGACATTGCGGGTTCCATAGGGGACATTGGGGGCTCCATAGGGGACATTGGGAGCTCCATAGGGGATATTGTGGGCTATGGAGGGGACATTGGGGGCTCTGGAGGTGATATTGGGGGCTCCAGAGGGGGCATTGAGGGCTATGGAGGGGACATTGGGGGCTCCATCGGGGACATTGTGGGCTATGGAGGGGACAGTGGGGGCTATGGAGGGTACATTGGGGGCTCCATAGGGGACATTGGGGGCTCCGTAGGGAACATTGTGGGGTATGGAGGAGACATTGGGGGCTCCTAGGGGACATTGGGTTCTGTGGAGGGGACATCGGGGGCTCCAGATGGGATATTGGTGGCTATGGAGAGGACATTGCTGGCTATGGAGGGGACATTGGGGGCTATAGAGAAGACATTGGGGGCTCCAGTGGAGACATTGAGGGCTCTGGAGGGGACATTGGGGGCTATGAAGGGGACAATGGGGCCCACAGAGGGGACATTGAAGGCTCCAGAGTGGACATTGAGGTCTATGGAGGGGGCATTGCGGGTTCCATAGGGGACATTGGGGGCTCCAGATGGGACATTGGGGGCTATGGATGAGACATTGGGGCTCCAGAGGGGACATTAGGGGCTTCACAAAGGCCATTGGAGGCTATGAAGGGGACATTGGGGGCTACACATGGGACATTGAGGGCGATGGAGGGGACATTTTCGGCTATGAAGGTGACACTGGGGCCTACAGAGGGGACATAGAGGGCTCCAGAGAGGACATTGAGGGCAATGGAGGGGACATTGGGGGTTCCATAGGGGACATTTGGGGCTCCAGATGGGACATTGGGGGCTATGGAGGAGACATTGGGGCCTCCATAGGGGCCATTGGGGGCTTCACAGGGGACATTGGGGGCTATGAAGGGGACATTGGGGGTTACGAGGGGACATTAGAGGCTATGGAGGTGGTATTGGGGGCTCCAGAGGCGACATTGAGGGCTACGGAGCAGACATTGGGGGCTCCAGATGGGAAATTGGGGTCTCCATTGGGGACATTGTGGGCTATGGCGAGGACATTGGGGGCTCCTGAGGAGACATTGGGGGCTGTGGAAGAGACATTGGGGGCTTTGGAGGGGGCACTGAGGGCTTTGGAGGGGTCATTGGGGGCTATGTATGAGACACTGAGGGCTATAGGGGGGACATTGGGGGCTCCATAGGGGACATTGGGGGCTCCATAGGGGACACTGATGACTATGGAGGGGTCATTGGGGTCTATGTAGGGAACATTGGGGCCTCCATAGGGGACATTGTGGGTTCCATAGGGGACATGGTGGGCTATGGAGTTGACAGTGGGGGCTATGGAGGGGACATTGGGGCTCCATAAGGGACATTGGCGGCTCCTTAGGGAACGTTGTGGGCTATGGAGGGGACATTGGGGGCTCCGTAGGCGACATTGGGCGCTGTAGAGGGGACATTGGGGGCTCCAGATGGGATACTGGGGGCTATTGAGAGGACATTGCAGGCTATGGAGAGGACATTGGGGGCTCCAGAGGGGACATTGACGGCTCTGGAGGGGATTTTGGGGGCTCCATAGGGGACATTTTGGGCTCCAGAGGGGACATTGGGGACCGTGGAAGGGACATTTGGGGCTTTGCAGGGGACACTGAGGGGTACGGAGGGGTCATTGGGGGCTATGGAGGGGGCACTGAGAGCTATGGATGGGACTTTGGGGTCTATGGAGGGGACATTGGGGCCTCCGTAGGGGACACTGAGGCCTCCATAGTGGCCATTAAGGGCTATGGCAAGGGACATTGGGGGCTACGCATGGGACATTGAGGGCTATGGAGGGGACATTGTGGGCTATGGAGGGGACATTGGGGGCTATGAAGGTGACACTGGGGACTACCTAGGGGACATTGAGGGCCTCAGAGGGGACATTGACGGCTATGGAGGAGACATTGGGGGCTCCAGAAAGAAGATTTTGGGCTATGGAGGGGACATTGATGGCTATGGCGGGGACATTGGGGCCTCTAGCGGGGACATTGTGGGCGGTGGAAGGGACATTAGGGGCTCCATAGGGGACATTGGGGCCTCCATAGGGGACATTGAGGACTTTGGAGGGGACAGTGGGGGCTATGGAGGGGACATTGGGGGCTCCAGAGGGGACATTTTGGGCTATGGAGGGGACATTGGGGGCTCCATACGGGACATTGGGGGCAATGGAATCTACCACCAGTTGGAAATTAATCTGCCCTTGTAGTTCCAAAGTCCTTGTAAAAACTGACATCAGGAACCTGGGCTGGAGGCTTTAGTTTCCCATAGAAAAGGGCCACCGTTCGTGTCTAATGTTGTCTGCCTGCCACTGGGCTTCTGGCTTCTGAAATTCCATAAAAAAGGGGATGTCTCCCAGATGGAATCTACCACCACATGGAAGATTGTCTTCCCTTGTAGTGCCAAAGGCCTCCTACAAACTGACATAAGGAACCTGGGCTAGAGACTTTGACTTCCCATGGAAACGGCCCACCGTTCGTGTCTAATGCTGTCTGCCTGCCAATGGGATTTTTCCTGAAAATATACCTATAAAATTCCATACAAATCAGGATGTTCTCCCAAATGGAATCAACCACGGCATGGAAGATTGTCTGCCCTTGTAGTGCTACAGGCCTCCTACAAACTGACATCAGGAACCTAGGCTGGAGTCTTTGGTTTCCCATGGAAAAGGGCCACCGTTCGTGTCTAACAGTCTCTGCTGGCCGCTGAGATTTTGTCTGCATATAATCCTCTAAAATTCCATAGGAATGAGAAGGTCTCCCAGATGGAGTCCACCACCACTTGGAAGTTTGTCTGCCCTTGTAGTGCCAAAGGCCTCGTACAAACTGACATGAGGAACCTCGGCTGGAGACTTTGGTTTCCCATGGAAAAGGGCCAATGTTCATGTCTAATGCCGTCAGCCTGCCACTGGCCTTTTGCCTGCTAAATTTCCCTACGAATGAGGATGTCCCCCAAATGGAATCTACCACCAGTTGGAAGTTTGTCTGCCCTTGTATTTCCAAAGGCCTCCTACAAACTGACATCCGGAACCTGGGCTGGAGACGTTGGTTTCCCATAGAAAAGGGCCACCGTTCGTGTCTAATGCTGTCTGCCTGCCGCTGGGATTTTGCCAGCTAAAATTCCATACAAATGAGGATATCTCCCAGATGGAATGTACCACCGGTGGGAAGTTTGTCTTCCCTTGTAGTGCCAAAGGCCTCCAACAAACTGACTTGAAGATCCTGGGGTGGAGTATTAGAAAGCATGCTGGTTGTGTCTGACGAGAGAGATGATCTGAAGACCAGGATACTCTTTGGGACACGTGCTTTATTTGTCGTGGGGAGGCAGCCTAACCGGGGAAGAGTCCAGGGATTCAGGAGCAGGAGTGCAAAGAGTCCAAGAGGGCAAGAGCAGGAGCAAGAGGGTCCAAGAGAAGGGGCGCAAAGGAGGCAGAGCTCCTTGTTACATTCCATTTTAACCCTTTCTCTTGTGAATATTCTAATGAGCATTAACCAATCACCTTAATATACAAAAGCTACAGAATCTACATATAGCCTATGGGAACTACAACATTACAATACTACTCTACATACCAAAACCTGTGAAACGCACCTTATCCATGGTACTTGAGAAGGTCCAACCTTTGATTCATCCTTTTGTCTTAGCAGTGGTGTCACTGACTCACCCAGTCAAGTCTTTTCAGCCACCTAATCACCTTCTTCCTGTCCAGCAAACTACAGTTCAAATTTTGCTTTTAATTCTATTCCTCTTGTGGGTTTCATATTTTTAGAATCTTTTATTAATAAATCATCTCTGTAGGGCCCAGCTACTTCATCCTGTCCAACAGTGGAGATTTTGGTTTCCCATGGAAAAGGGCCGCCGTTCGTGACTAATGCTGTCTGACTGCCACTGGGTTTCTCCCTGCTAAAATTCCATACGAATGAGGATGTCCCCCAGATGCAACCTAAAACAAGTTGGAAGTTTGTCTGCCCTTGTAGTGCCAAAGTCCTCCTACAAACTGACATCAGGAACCTGGGGTGGAGACTTTGGTTTCCCATGGAAATGGGCCACCGTTCGTGTCTCATGCTGTCTGCCTGCCACTGGCTTTATGCCAACTAAAATTCCATACATATGAGGCTATCTTTCAGATGGAATATACCTCCAGTTGGAAGTTTGTCTGTCCATGTAGTGACAAAGGCCTCCTATAAATTGACATAAGCAGCCTGGTGTGGAGACTTTGGTTTCCATTGAAAAAGGGCCACCGTTCGTGTCTAATGCTGTCTACCGGCCACTGGGCTTATGCCTACTGACATACCACTAAAATGCCATACAAATGAGGATATCTCCCAGGTGCAACCAACCAACCGATGGAAGTTACTCTGCCCTTGTAGTGCCAATGGCCTCCTACAAACTGACATCAGGAACGTGGGGTGGAGACTTTGGTTTCCCGTGGAAAAGGGCCACCGTTTGTGTCTAATGCCGTCAGCCTGCCTCTGGGCTTATGCCTACTGAAATTCCATACAAATGTGGATATCTCCCAGGTGCAATCTACCACCAGATGGAACTTTGTCTGCCCTTGCATTGCCAAAAGCCTCCTACAAACTGACATCAGGAACCTGGGGTGGAGACTTTGGTTTCCCATGGAAATGGGCCACCGTTCGTGTCTAATGCTCTCTGCCTGCCGCTGGGATTTTGCCTGCTAAAATTTCATACAAATGAGGATATCCCCCAGATGGAATCTACACCAAGTTGGAAGTTTGGCTTGCTGGAAGCAGCAGCAAGCACGAGTGCTTCTCTGCACACTGGAAACACAAAACAGAAGCACGTACACGGCGAGAGGAGACTGCCTGACACCTGCTGCACTCAGTACAGCTCTGGGCTGCTGCCAGGAAAGGTATTTCAAGGCACTAGCTTCGGGGACTTTCCGCTGTCTTGGGGGCGTTTCTACAAGGTGACCAGAAGCTGTTCGCAAGCACCTGCTTGCAGCGACCGAGTTCGTCGCTCCAGACTCTTCCCCGGCTCTCTTTCGCCTCTCCGCACAACCTGCGACGGTACCGACAACGCTGCTGGCTGTGGTGCCGCGAAGCGCTGCTTTCTGGGCAAAGGCAGCTTCTCGCTCCTGACAGCTCTGCTATGCAGAAGCAGAGGAAAGCCGGCAGAGCTTCTCCTCTAGCTGCTCTACGCAGAAACAACTGTAAATCAGCTAGAAATTGATCCTGTAGTGGGAAAGGCAGGAAAGTTGCTGCAAAAGCGTTTTGGCTTGCTGGAAGCAGCAGCAAGCGCGAGTGCATCCCTGCACGCTGGAAAAACAAAACAAAAGCCCGCACACGACGAAAGGAGACTGCCTGACACCTGCTGCACTCAGTACAGCTCTGGGCTGCTGCAAGGGCATGTATTTCAAAGCACTAACTTCGGGCACTGTCCTCTGTCCTGGCGGACTTTCTACAAGGTGACCAGAAGCTAGTCACAAGCACCTGCTTGCAGCGACCGAGTTCGGCGTTCCACACTCTTCCCCGGCTCTCTTTCGCCTCTCCGCACAAATAGCGGCTCTTCCAAAGACGCTGCTGCCAGTGGTGCCGCGAACCGCTGCTTTCTGGGCAAAAGGCAGCTTCTTGCTCTTGACAGCTCTGCTATGCTGAAGCTGAGGAAAGCTGGCAGAGCTTCTCCACTAGCTGCTCTACGCAGAAACAACTGTGAATCAGCTAGAAATTGATCCTATAGTGGGAAAGGCAGGAAAGTTGCTGCAAAAGCGTTTCGGCTTGCTGGAAGCAGCAGCAAGCACGAGTGCTTCTCTGTACGCTGCAAACACAAACAGAAGCACGTACACGGCGAGAGGAGACTGCCTGACACCTGCTGTACTCAGTACAGCTCTGAGCTACTGCAAGGGCATGTATTTTAAAGCACTAGCTTCAGGGACTCTCCGCTGTCTTGGGGGAGTTTCTACAAGGTGACCAGAGGCTGTACGAAAGGACCTGCTTGCAGCGACCGAGTTCGGCGTTCCACACTCTTCCTCGGCTCAGTTTCGCCTCTCCGCACAACCTGCGGCTCTTCCAAAAACGCTGCTGGCTGCGGTGCCGCGAACCGCTTCTTTCTGGGCAAAAGGCACCTTCTCGCTCTTGACAGCTCTGCTATGCAGAAGCTGAGGAAAGCCGGCAGAGCTTCTCCTCTAGCTGCTCTATGCAGAAACAACTGTAAATCAACTAGAAATTGATCCTGTAGTGGGAAAGGCAGGAAAGTTGCTGCAAAAGCCTTTCGGCTTGCTGGAAGCAGCAGCAAGCCCGAGTGCTTCTCTGTACGCTGCAAAGACAAACAGAAGCACGTACACGGCGAGAGGAGACTGCCTGACACCTGCTGCACTCAGTACAGCTCTGGGATGCTGCAGGCGCATGTACTATAGAGCACTAGCTTCGGGGACTCTCCGCTGTCTTGGCGGACTTTCTACAAGGTGACCAGAGGCTGTCCGAAAGCACCTGCTTGCAGGGACCGAGTTCGGCCTTCCACACTCTTCCCCGGCTCTCTTTCGCCTCTCCGCACAAACAGCGGCTCTTCCAAAGACGCTGCTGGCTGTGGTGCCGCAAACCGCTGCTTTCTCGGCAAAAGACAGCTTCTCGCTCTTGACAGCTCTGCTATGCTGAAGCTGAGGAAAGCCGGCAGAGCTTCTCCTCTAGCTGCTCTACGCAGAAACAACTGTAAATCAGCTAGAAATTGATCCTGTAGTGGGAAAGGCAGGAAAGTTGCTGCAAAAGCGTTTTGGCTTGCTGGAAGCAGCAGCAATCACGAGTGCTTCTCTGTACGATGCAAACACAAAACAGAAGCACGTACACGGTGAGAGGAGACTTCCTGACACCTGCTGCACTCAGTACAGCTCTGGGCTACTGCAAGGGCATGTATTTCAGGGCACTAGCTTCGGGGACACTCCACTGCCTTGGGGGAGTTTCTACAAGGTGACCAGAAGCTGTTCACAAGCACCTGCTTGCAGCGACTGAGTTCAGCGTTCCACATTCTTCCCCGGCTCTCTTTCGCCTCTCCGCACACACAGCGGCTGTACCGAAGACGCTGCTGGCTGTGGTGCCGCGAAGCGCTGCTTTCTCGGCAAAAGGCAGCTTCTCGCTCTTGACAGCTCTGCTATGCAGAAGCAGAGGAAAGCCGGCAGAGCTTCTCCTCTAGCTGCTCTACGCAGAAACAACTGTAAATCAGCTAGAAATTGATCCTGTAGTGGGAAAGGCAGGAAAGTTGCTGCAAAAGCGTTTTGGCTTGCTGGAAGCAGCAGCAAGCACGAGTGCTTCTCTGCACACTGGAAACACAAAACAGAAGCACGCACACGGCGAGAGGAGACTGCCTGACACCTGCTGCACTCAGTACAGCTCTGGGATGCTGCCAGAGCATGTATTTCAAGGCACTAGCTTCGGGGACTCTCCACTGTCTTGGGGGACTTTCTACAAGGTGACCAGCAGCTGTTCGAAAGCACCTGCTTACAGCGACCGAGTTCGGCGTCCCACACTCTTCCCCGGGTCTCTTTCGCCTCTCCGCACACCCAGCGGCTGTACCGAAGACGCTGCTGGCTGTGGTGCCGCGAAGCGCTGCTTTCTCGGCCAAAGGCAGCTTCTCGCTCTTGACAGCTCTGCTATGCAGAAGCAGAGGAAAGCCGGCAGAGCTTCTCCTCTAGCTGCTCTACGCAGAAACAACTGTAAATCAGCTAGAAATTGATCCTGTAGTGGGAAAGGCAGGAAAGTTGCTGCAAAAGTGTTTTGGCTTGCTGGAAGCAGCAGCAAGCACGAGTGCTTCTCTGCACACTGGAAACACAAAACAGAAGCACGCACACAGCGAGAGGAGACTGCCTGACACCTGCTGCACTCAGTACAGCTCTGGGCTACTGCAAGGGCATGTATTTGAAACCACTAGCTTCGGGGACTCTCCACTGTCTTGGGGGACTTTCTACAAGGTGACCAGCAGCTGTTCGAAAGCACCTGCTTGCAGCGACCGAGTTCGGCGTTCCACATTCTTCCCCGGCTCTCTTTCGCCTCTCCGCACAACCTGCGGCTGTACCGAAGACGCTGCTGGCTGTGGTGCCGCGAAGCGCTGCTTTCTCGGCAAAAGGCAGCTTCTCGCTCTTGACAGCTCTGCTATGCAGAAGTCTCCCGAGCCCACCACGATGCGCGTGGCAGCCCCGGACTGTGAGCTTGGTGGCACTGCTTGACCTTTACAAGATGGCTGCTAAAAGGGCGGGAAAAAAGCAAGGACCCTGGTGGCATCTAGCCAGCTGCCTGCGCAAAAGCCCGAGCACAGTGCCGGCCGAGAGTGACGGATTTTATTGGTGACCTGTTTCTCATCGTTATGGTTGGGAGACTTTTGTGGCATTTAATTTGGAGAGATTTTGGAAGGGGATTTTTGGACGCCTGTTTTTGCCTCTGCTCTCTGCCTGTCCCTGAGCCATAGCTGAGCTTGGGGCCAGTGCTCCCACCTTTTGGACAGAGAGCGGTACTGCAGCGCTCTCCCACGCCCGTTCTTGATTAGCGTATCAGTCCCAGGCTGTGAGCTCAAGGCCAGTGTTGCAACCTGGTGGACAGAGGTCGGAACTACAGCGCTGTCCAGTGCCCGACCCCAACGCGTGTGACAGCCGGTGGCTGAGATCGGGCGCAGTGCTGCAATCGTGCGGACAGAAGGCCGTACTGGAGCACAGTCCAGGGCCAACCCCGATGCGCGAGGCAGCCCCGGACTGTGATCTTGGCGGCACTGCTGGACCTTTCCAAGATGGTGGCAGAAAGGGCGGGAAAAAAGCAAGGACCCTGGTGGCATCTAGCCGGCTGCCTGCGCAAAAAGCCGACCACAGCGCCGGCCGAGCGTGATGGATTTCATTGGTGACATGTTTGTCATCGTTGTGGTTGGGAGATACTTGTGGCATTTGATTTAGAGAGTTTTTGGAAGGGGATTTTTGGACGCCTGTTTTTCCCTCTGGTCTCTGCCTGTTCCTGAGCCAGGGCTGAGCATGGGGCCAGTGCTGCCACCCTGTGGACAGAGAGCGGTACTGCCTCACTCTCCCATGCCAGTCTCTAATGCGTGTGTAAGCCCTTGGCTAAGATCGGGCGTAGTGCCGCCACCGTGTCAACAGAAAGCGGTAGTGAAGAAGTATGCCGAGCCCACCCCGATGCACGTGACAGCCGTGTACTGTGATCTTGGAGGCTCTGCATGACCTTTCCAAGATGGCGGCAAAAAGGACGGGAAAAACGCAAGGACCCTGCTGGCATCTAGCCAGCTGCCTGTGCAAAGACCCAACCACAGCGCCGGCCGAGAGCGATGAATTTCATTGGTGACAGGTTTCTCATCGTTGTGGTTTGGGGACTTTTGTAGCACTTGATTTAGAGAGTTTTTTGTAGGGGTTTTTTGGACACCTTTTTTTGGCTCTTCTCTCTGCTGTCCCTGACCCTTGGCTGAGATTGGGGCCAGTGCTGCCACCTTGTGGACAGAGAGCGGTACTGCAGCCCTGTCCAGTGCCCGTCTCCAACGCATGTGACTACTGTTGGCTGATTCAGGCGAGGGGCTGCCGCCGTGTGGACAGAAAGCGGTACTGGAGCGCTCTCCAGGGCCCACCCCGATGCTCGTGGCAGTCCCGGACTGTGAGCTTGCGGCACTGCTTGACCTTTCCAAGATGGTGGCAAAGAGGGCGGGAAAAATCATGGACCCTGATGGCATCTAGCCAGCTGCCTGCGCAAAAACCCAACAACAGCGCCGGCCGAGAGTGATGAATTTCATTGGTGACAGGTTTCTCATCGTTGTGGTTGGGAGACTTTTGTGGCATTTAATTTGGAGAGTTTTTAGAAGGGGATTTTTGGACGCTTTTTTTTACCTCTGCTCTCTGCCTGTTCCTGAACCAGGGCTGAGCTTGGGGCCAGTGCTGCCACCTTTTGGACAGGGAGCGGTACTGCTGCGCTCTCCCATGCGCCTTCCTGATGAGCGTACCAGGCCCAGGCTGTGAGCTCGGGGCCATTGCTGCCATCTGGTGGATAGAGGTCGGTACTACAGCGCTTTGGAGTGCCCGACCCCAACGCATGTGACAGGCGATGACTTAGATCGGGCGCAGAGCTGCCACCGTGTGGACCGAAAGCTGTACTGGAGCACAGTCGAGGGCCAACCTCGATGCGCGTGGCAGCCCCGGACTGTGGGCTTGGTGGCACTGCTTGACTTTTCCAAGATGGTGGCAAAAACGGCAGGAAAAAAGCAAGGACCTTGGTGGCATCTAGCCAGCTGCCTGCGCAAAAACACGACTACAGCGCCGGCCAAGACTGTTGGATTTCATTGGTGACAGGCTTCTCATCCTTGTGGTCGGGAGACTTTTGTGGCATTTGATTTAGAGATTTTTTGCAGGGGTTTTTTGGACTCCTTTTTTTTCCTCTGCTCTCTGCCTGTTCCTGACCCAGGGCTGAGCTTGCGGCCAGTACTGCCACCGTGTGGACAGGGAGCGATACTGCTGCGCTCTCCCATGCCCATTCTTGATGAGCGTACAAGGACCGGGCTGTGAGCTCAGGGCCAGTGCTGCCATCTGGTGGACTGCGGTCGGTACTGCAGCCTCGTTCCGTGCCTGTCCCCAAGGCGTGTCACAACCCTTGGCTGAGATCGGGCACAGTGCTGCAACCGTGTGGACAGAAAGCGGTACTGCAGCACTCTCCCGAGCCCACCCTGATGCGCGTGGCAGCCCCGGACTGTGAGTTTGGCGGCACTGCTTGACCTTTCCAAGATGGCTGAAAAAAAAGCGGGAAAAAACCAAGGACTCTGGTGGCATCTAGCTAGCTGCCTGCGCAAAAACCCGACCACAGGGCCGGCCAAGAATGATGAATTTCATTGGTGACAGGTCTCACGTCGTTGTGGTTGTGTGACTTTTCTGGCATTTATTTTGGAGACTTGTTGGTAGGGGATTTTTGGACGCCTGTTTTTGCCACTGCTCTCTGCATGTCTCTGACCCAGGGTCAAATTTTGGGCCAGTGCTGCCACCTTGCGGACTGAGAGCGGTACTGCCTTGCTCTCCCATGCCAGTCTCCAACGCGTGTGAAAGCCCTTCGCTGATATTAGGCGCAGTGCTGCCACCGTGTGAACAGAAGCCGGTACTGGAGAATTATCCCAAGCCCACCCCGATGCACGTCGCAGCCGTGGACTGTGAGATTGGAGACACTGCTTGACCTTTCCAAGATCGTGGCAATAAACCTGGGAATCAAGCAAGGACCCTCTTGGCATCGAGCCGGCTGCCTGCGCAAAAACCCGACCACAGCGCGGGCCGAGAGTGATGAATTTCATTGGTGACAGGTTTCTCGTCATTGTAGTTTGGAGACTGTTGTGGCATTTATTTTGGAGAGTGTTTGGAAGGGGATTTTTGAACGCCTGTTTTTGCCTCTGCTCTCCTCCTGTCCCTGACATTCGGCTGAGCTTGCTGCCAGTGCTGCCACCTTGTGGACAGAGAGGAATACTGCAGCGCTGTCCCATACCTGTTCCTGAGAAGCGTACTAGGTTTGGGCTCTGAGCTCGAGGCCAGTGCTGCCACCTGATGGATAGAGGTCGGTTCTGCAGTGCTGTCCAGTGACTGTCCATGACGCGTGTGAAAGCCTTTCGCTGAGACTGGGCGCAGTGCTGACACCGTGTGAACAGAAAGCGATACTGCAGCACTTTTTTGAGCCCACCAAAATGCGTGTAGCAGACCCGGACTGTGAGCTTGGCGGCACTGCTGGAACTTTCCAAGATGGTGGCAAAAAAGGCAAGATAAAAGCAAGGGCCCTGGTGGCATCTAGCCAGCTGCCTGCGCAAAAACCCGACCACAGCGCCCGCCGAGAGTGATGGATTTCATTGGTGACAGGTTTCTCATCGTTGTGGTTGGCAGACTTTTGTGGCATTTGATTTAGATTGTTTTTGGAAGGGGATTTTTGGACGCCTGTTTTTGCCTCTGCTCTTAGCCTGCCCCTGACCCAGGGCTGAGCTTGGGGCCAGTGCTGCCACCCTGTGGACAGGGAGCGGTTCTGCAGCGCTCTCCCATGCCCGTTCTTGATGAGCGTACCAGGCCCGGGAGGTGAGTTCTGGACCAGTGCTGCCACCTTCTGGAAAGAGGTCCACACTGCAGCGCTGTGCAGTGCCCGTCTCCAACCCATGTGATGACCATTGGGTGATTCGGGCGCAGTGCTGCCACTGTTTGGACAGAAAGTGTTACTGCAGAACTCTCCCGAGCCCACCACAATGCGCGTGGCAGCCCCGGACTGTGAGCTTGGCGGCACTGCTTGACCTTTCCGAGACGGTGGCAAACAGGCAGGAAAAAGGCAAGAACCCTGGCGGCATCGAGCCGTCTGCCTGCGCAAAAAGATGACCACAGCACCAGCCGAGAGTGATGGATTTCATTGGTGACAGATTTCTCGTTGTGGTTCGGAGACTTGTTTGGCATTTGATTTAGAGATTTTTTGTAGGGGTTTTTTGGACGCCTTTTTCTGCCTCTGCTCTCTGCATGTCTCTGACCTAGGGTCGAATTTTGGGCCAGTGCTGCCGCTTTGCGGACAGAGAGCGGTACTTCCTCGCTCTCCCATGCCAGTCTCCAACGCGTGTGACAGCCCTTGGCTGAGATAGGGCGCAGTGCTGCCACCATGTGAACAGAACGCTGTATTGGAGAACTATCCCGAGCCCACCCCGATGCAGTTGGCGGCCGTGGACTGTGAGATTGGAGGCACTTCTTGACCTTTCCAAGATGGCGGCAAAAAGGGCACGAAAAAGCAAGTACCCTGCTGGCATCTAGCCAGCTGCCTGCGCAAAAACCCTACCACAGTGCCGGCCGAGAGTGATGGATATCATTGGTGACAGGTTTCTCGTTGTTGTGGTCGGGAGACTTTTGTGGCATTTAATTTAGAGAGTTTTTGGAAGGCGATTTTTGGACGCCTGTTTCTGCCTCTGTTCTCTGCCTGTCCCTGAGCCAGGGCTGAGCTTGGAAACAGTGCTGCCACCTTGTGGACAGAGACGAATACTGCAGCGCTCTCCCATACCTGTTCCTGATTACATACTAGGCCTGGGCTCTGAGCTCGAGGCCAGTGCTGCCACGTGGTGGACAGAGGTCGATTCTGCAGCGCTGTCCAGTGGTCGTCCATAACACGTGTGAAAGCCCTTGGCTGAGATCGGGCGTAGTGCTGATACCGTGTGAACAGAAAGCGGTACTGCAGAACTTCTTTGAGCCCACCCCAATGTGCATAGGAGACCTGGACTGTAAGCTTGGCGGAACTGATTTACCTTTCCAAGATGGTGGCATATAGGGCGGGAAAAAAGCAAGGACCCTGGTGGCATCTAGTCGGCTGCCTTCGCAAAAAGCCGAGCACAGTGCCGGCCTAGAGTGATGAATTTCATTCGTGACAGGTTTCTCGTCGTTGTGGTTGGGTGACTTTTTTGGCTTTTTATTTAGAGAGTTTTGGGAAGGGGATATTTGGACGCCTGTTTTTGCCTCTGCTCTCTGCCTGTCTCTGACCCAGGACGGATCTTGTGGCCAGTGCTGCCACCCTGTGGACCCAGAGCTTTTCTGCAGCACTCTCCCATGCCCGTTCCTGATGAGCGTACCAGGCCTGGGCTGTGAAGTCGAGGCCAATGCTGCCATCTAGTGGACAGAGGACGGTACTGCAGCCCTTTCCAGTGCCCGTCTCCAACGCATGTGACGACCATTGGCTGATTCGGGCGCAGTGCTGCCAGCAGGTGGACAGAAAGCGGTACGGCAGCACTCTCCCGAGCCCACCACGATGCGCCTACCATCCGTGGACTGTGAGCTTGGCGGGTCTGCTTGACCTTTCCAAGATGGCAAAACAGAAAACACAAAAAACAATACAAAACAAATCAAAACAAAACAAAACAAACAAAAAAACCCCTACAAAACAGAAGCACGCACAAGGCGAGAGAAGACTGCCTGACACCTGCTGCACTCAGTACACCTTGGGGCTGCTGCCAGGGCATATATTTCAAGGAACTAGCCACAGCAAATCTGCAATATCCTGGGGGAATTTCTACAAGGTGACCAGCAGCTGTTCGAAGGCACCTGCTTGCAGCGACCAAGTTCGGCGTTCCACATTCTTCCCCGGCTCTCTTTGGCCTCTCCGCACACACAGCGGCTGTACCGAAGATGCTGCTGGCTGTGGTGCCGCGAAGCGCTGCTTTCTCGGCAAAAGGCAGCTTCTCGCTCTTGACAGCTCAGCTATGCAGAAGCAGAGGAAAGCCGGCAGAGCTTCTCCTTCTCCTGCTCTACGCAGAAACAACTGTAAATCAGCTAGAAATTGATCCTGTAGTGGGAAAGGCAGGAAAGTTGCTGCAAAAGCGTTTTGGCTTGCTGGAAGCAGCAGAAAGTACTAGTGCTTCTCTGCTCACTGGAAACACAAAACAGAAGCACGCACACGGCGAAAGGAGTCTGCCTGACACCTGCTGCACTCAGTACAGCTCTGGGCTGCTGCCAGGGCATGTATTTCAGGGCACCAGCTTCGGGGACTCTCCACTGTCTTGGGGGACTTTCTACAAGGTGACCAGAAGCTGTTCGAAAGCACCTGCTTAAAGCGACCGAGTTCGGCTTTCCACATTCTTCCCCGGCTCTCTTTGGCCTCTCCGCACACACAGCGGCTGTACCGAAGATGCTGCTGGCTGTGGTGCCGCGAAGCGCTGCTTTCTCGGCAAAAGGCAGCTTCTCGCTCTTGAAAGCTCAGCTATGCAGAAGCAGAGGAAAGCCGGCAGAGCTTCTCCTCTAGCTGCTCTACGCAGAAACAACTGTAAATCAGCTAGAAATTGATCCTGTAGTGAGAAAGGCAGGAAAATTGCTGCAAAAGCTTTTTGGCTTGCTGGAAGCAGAAACAAGCACGAGTTCTTCTCTCTACGCTGCAAACACAAACAGAAGCACGTACACGGCGAAAGGAGACTGCCTGACACCTGCTGCACTCAGTACAGCTCTGGGCTACTGCAAGGGCATGTATTTCAAAGCACTAGCTTCGGGGACTCTCCACTGTCTTGGGGGACTTTCTACAAGGTGACCGGAAGCTGTTCGAAAGCACCTGCTTGCAGCGACTGACTTCGACCTTCCACACTCTTCCTCGGCTCAGTTTCGCCTCTCCGCACAACCTGCGGCTGTACCAAAGACGCTGCTGGCTGTGGTGCCGCCAACCGCTGCTTTCTCGGCAAAAGGCAGCTTCTCGCTCTTGACAGCTCTGCTATGCAGAAGCAGAGGAAAGCCGGCAGAACTTCTCCTCTAGCTGCTCTACGCAGAAACAACTGTAAATCAGCTAGAAAAGGATCCTGTAGTGGGAAAGGCAGGAAAGTTGCTGTAAAGCCTTTTGGCTTGCAGGAAGCAGCAACAAGCACGAGTTCTTCTCTGTAGGCTGCAAACACAAACAGAAGCACGTACACGGCGAGAGGAGACTGCCTGACACCTGCTGCACTCAGTACAGCTCTGGGATGCTGCCAGAGCATGTATTTCAAAGCACTAGCTTCGGGGACTCTCCACTGTCTTGGGGGACTTTCTACAAGGTGACCAGAAGCTAGTCACAAGCACCTGCTTGCAGCGACCGAGTTCGGCGTTCCACATTCTTCCCCGGGTCTCTTTCGCCTCTCCGCACAACCTGCGGCTGTACCAAAGACGCTGCTGGCTGTGGTGCCGCGAAGCGCTGCTTTCTCGGCAAAAGGCAGCTTCTCGCTCTTGACAGCTCTTCTATGCAGAAGCAGAGGAAAGCCGGCAGAGCTTCTCCTCCTGCTGCTCTACGCAGAAACAACTGTAAATCAGCTAGAAATTGATCCTGTAGTGGGAAAGGCAGGAAAGTTGCTGCAAAAGCGTTTTGGCTTGCGGGAAGCAGAAACAAGCACGAGTTCTCCTCTCTATGCTGCAAACACAAAAAGAAGCACGTACACGGCGAAAGGAGTCTGCCTGACACCTGCTGCACTCAGTACAGCTCTGGGCTACTGCAAGGGCATGTATTTCAGGGCACTACCTTCGGGGACTTTCCACTGTCTTGGGGGACTTTCTACAAAGTGACCAGAAGCTGTTCACAAGCACCTGCTTGCAGCGACCGAGTTCGGTGTTCCACATTCTTCCCCGGCTCTCTTTCGCCTCTCCGCACACACAGCGGCTGTACCGAAGACGCTGCTGGCTGTGGTGCCGCGAAGCGCTGCTTTCTCGGCCAAAGGAAGCTTCTCGCTCTTTACAGCTCTGCTATGCAGAAGCAGAGGAAAGCCGGCAGAGCTTCTCCTCTAGCTGCTCTACGCAGAAACAACTGTAAATCAGCTAGAAATTGATCCTGTAGTGGGAAAGGCAGGAAAGTTGCTGCAAAAGCTTTTTGGCTTGCTGGAAGCAGAAACAAGCACGAGTTCTTCTCTCTACGCTGCAAACACAAACAGAAGCACGTACACGGCGAAAGGAGACTGGCTGACACCTGCTGCACTCAGTACAGCTCTGGGCTACTGCAAGGGCATGTATTTCAAAGCACTAGCTTCGGGGACTCTCCACTGTCTTGGGGGACTTTCTACAAGGTGACCAGAAGCTGTTCGAAAGCACCTGCTTTCAGCGACCGACTTCGACGTTCCACACTCTTCCTCGGCTCAGTTTCGCCTCTCCGCACAACCTGCGGCTGTACCAAAGACGCTGCTGGCTGTGGTGCCGCCAACCGCTGCTTTCTCGACAAAAGGCAGCTTCTCGCTCTTGACAGCTCTGCTATGCAGAAGCAGAGGAAAGCCGGCAGAGCTTCTCCTCTAGCTGCTCTACGCAGAAACAACTGTAAATCAGCTAGAAAAGGATCCTGTAGTGGGAAAGGAAGGAAAATTGCTGCAAAAGCGTTTTGGCTTGCTGGAAGCGTCAACAAGCACGAGTTCTTCTCTCTACGCTGCAAACACAAACAGAAGCACGTACACGGCGAAAGGAGACTGGCTGACACCTGCTGCACTCAGTACAGCTCTGGGATGCTGCCAGAGCATGTATTTCAAGGCACTAACTTCGGGGACTCTCCACTGTCTTGGGGGAGTTTCTACAAGGTGACCAGAAGCTGTTCGAAAGCACCTGCTTGCAGCGACCGAGTTCGGCGTTCCACATTCTTCCCCGGCTCTCTTTCGCCTCTCCGCACAACCTGCGGCTGTACCGAAGACGCTGCTGGCTGTGGTGCCGCGAAGCGCTGCTTTCTCGGCAAAAGGCAGCTTCTCGCTCTTGACAGCTCTGCTATGCAGAAGTCTCCCGAGCCCACCACGATGCGCGTGGCAGCTCCGGACTGTGAGCTTGGTGGCACTGCTTGACCTTTCCAAGATGGTGGCAGAAAGGGCGGGAAAAAAGCAAGGACCCTGGTGGCATCTAGCCGGCTGCCTGCGCAAAAAGCCGAGCACAGCACCTGCCGAGGGTGATGGATTTCATTGGTGACGTGTTTCTCATGGTTGTGGTTGGGGGACTTTTGCGGCATTTAATTTGGAGAGTTTTTGGAAGGGGATTTTTGGACGCCTGTTTTTGCCTCTGCTCTCTGCCTGTCCCTGACCCATGGCTGAGCTAGGGGCCAGTGCTGCCACCTTTTGGACAGAGAGCAGTACTGCAGCGCTCTACCACGCTTTTTCTTGATGAGCGTACCAGGCCCGGGCTGTGAGCTCAGGGCCATTGCTGCCACATGGTGAACAGAGGTCGGTACTACAGCGCTTTGGAGTGCCCGACCCCAACGCATGTGACAGGCGATGACTTAGATCGGGCGCAGAGCTGCCACCGTGTGGACCGAAAGCTGTACTGGAGCACAGTTGAGGGCCAACCTCGATGCGCGTGGCAGCCCCGGACTGTGGGCTTGGTGGCACTGCTTGACTTTTCCAAGATGGTGGCAAAAACGGCAGGAAAAAAGCAAGGACCCTGGTGGCATCTAGCCAGCTGCCTGCGCAAAAACCCGACTACAGCGCCGGCCAAGACTGTTGGATTTCATTGGTGACAGGCTTCTCATCCTTGTGGTCGGGAGACTTTTGTGGCATTTGATTTAGAGATTTTTTGCAGGGGTTTTTTGGACTCCTTTTTTTTCCTCTGCTCTCTGCCTGTTCCTGACCCAGGGCTGAGCTTGCGGCCAGTACTGCCACCGTGTGGACAGGGAGCGATACTGCTGCGCTCTCCCATGCCCATTCTTGATGAGCGTACAA